>OY728130.1:252412521-253662521 GCA_963277665.1 Viscum album
GGAATTACTAAGATGAAAATGAATCACTATAAATTCCCAGTGTCCAATGCTTGTAAAAAAATTTCATTTATGGTATATCCTCCTTGTTTTCCCCCAATTGATGATATCCAGAATGAAGAAAAATATTGGAAATGTATTGAGCCTTATATATTTGATAAAATAATTTATCAGTACTGGGGATATGATATTTTTTCATGAAAGAGATTTTGTTATGTTCTCCATAATCAATATATAGTATCATTGATCCATCATTGTAATTTCAATAAATAATAAGTGAAACCCAATGTGATTGACTATGGATTATGATTCCCATATCATGATTATATTTTACCTTCATATTTAATTCATGAAACATAATTAGGGATATTCCATGTGAAGGAATTGAAATAGGAAGAACATGAGGTATGTGATCTATTCAAAACTCAACAACAAAATTCAGTATATGTCTTCATAATTCATTCCTGATTAAATTAATAAACTCCAATAAAATAGTTCTATGCTTAGTTGTTAGTTTCTATCCAACCATAATAGATAAATAACCATCATTTATAGGAATGTATAACCACAATATTTAAGTAATTTTAATTGGAATTTGATATTCATACATTCATCAAAATATGGTCATAAATTCATTAAGAATATGAAATGTAACTTCCATCCATTAGTTAGTGATATGAGATATATATATAGAGAAAGAAAACCCATTCCAAAAACCACAATTTATTTACCTAAATGATCATGTTATTTTTCGGAATCATTCACCATATACTTCAATAGGTTAAGAGTTAAAAACTTGTGATTTGATCATTACGCAATTAAGGGTTTTCATATATTACTCAACTAATTCTTTTGAGGTCTATAGGTGATTCCGTTAAAAAAAATATAGGAAAAAATAGTCAAATAATATAGTTTTTGTTTTAAAGTGGATTGTCCTATACCCTTCACCGCACCATTTATGTACTCCACATCATCAGTAGTGATCACATTAGATTTTACTTTTTATTTATCCTTAGGATATTTCACACGTTAAACATCATCATTAGCCCTTGGATTTTAGAATTTGATATATTAATATCTATTTACAATAAACATGAAGCTTGGAATCCTAGGAGGATCATTCGGTGCTCTATTCTCTCTTTTTTCATCATCAGTTAGCTTCTTCCAATCACATTGAAAATCAATTGATCTAGGGTCACCCCTTCTACATATAAAACATTTACGTGAAACCTTAATGTAGTTTCCTCAATTTTTCCTTCCATGATTTTAGCATATAGGAAATATAATCATCTTTTAACCATGATTTATAGATTTCTTCTTCTATTCCAAAAAAGTATTCTTATCGAACAAAGAATAATGTTCGGTAACTAAATTCACCATATCACCCTTGAAATAACATAGAATTATTTCATCATAACTACTAAATTTCTCTTATGGATAACACAATTCAGAGACTTGGTCTTAATCCGTTGAAGAATCGATCAACCATACTTTTTGGTTGGACGATAATTCTAGAAACATACCCTACAAGTATTGTAAAATTTTCCTCACATGTGCCAACATATTCATCATCCTCTTTCATAAATAGAAGGTTCTACATCTCACTATTCATATGAATAATATAATGAAATTTCATATTAAAAAATAATTTCTTCAACTCATCCCATTCCAGGAAATAAATTTCATCTCATTTCCTTGTATTCTTGATAATATTCCACCATTGATATGATCCACCTTTTGGATAATAGACTTACAAAATAACTTAATTATATATTGAATATTAGAGAACCGAAAATATCATTTCATTGGTATAGATCCATTTATCTCAACAATTGTATTTGAAGATCCACTGAATGAAGGTGTAAACTGCCTGATGTAGTACCTAATGAAAATTTGTTACTTTCTATTCTAATTTAATTGCCTATATTGATTCATAAACTCCAAATCTTGTTTGATAATAGAATAAAATGTTTCAGTCATTCCAATAAAATTTGGTTTCTTGGAAGGAAAATTGATGTAATGACCATCTCATTCAGAATTATCGTGGTTTATTCACGTCTTATTGATGAACTAAAACTAAATATTTGAGGGTGAAAATAATTATTAATAGTGGGAGGACCACATAATCAAATTAAATTACATTTAATTTTTATATTCAAGATACCTTATGTTTTATTCAAGTATGTTTATGATCGTCACTAAAACGCTGGGATTTTATCTTATACACAGACTTATCCAGAGCGTTATTACTATGGTTTTATCATCATAGTTTCGAAGGTTATTTATACCTTGATCTAATAGAAATAATGGATTATATATATTATATATATATATATATTATAAATAAATAGTTTATTTTCATCACATAACCAAACAAAACCATGCCAATACCATATAACATTAGTTGCATTTGTTACTTTGAAATAAAAACAACTGGTTGATATAAGATGTTAATCATCTCTCGCTTATTTCATTATATCTATAAGAATTTTTTAAATAACATCCTTAATATATTTATTCAAATCATTTTTAGAACAAAAATAAGAAATGTTTGAGATCTATTTCTCAAAAATTATAATAAGGGGGGAAGTAGCCATAAGGGAAAAATAACATGAACTTAATTTTTCAGAATTATATCCTTAATAATCATGATATTTGGTCATGGAATAAATCATTGAATTTTTAAGACATTAATTATTATAGAATAAAAGAAAATAATTCATGATATTATAACCTAAGACGTGAAATTTCGGAAAAACCATAAGCAAAGAATATCATTTCCATATTAGTTATAGCTCACAGCCCAGACTAATATTGTGGACATAGTCCCTTACTGAATTTATTTCATTCCTCATTCAATCCCTATATTTCTAAATCGGTCTTACAACCCATTTCAGTCCTTTATTACTGAATCATGTTCACTTCCTATTACAGTACTATATATCTCATGATATATAGATCATTACAGAATTCATTGGAGGGAGATATATTTTCCAATGATCACATAATTAAAACCACACATATGTGTAACACGTTAAAATGAATCATTATAATATCTCAACCCATTAAAATAACTGGGTTTCAAAATCATTTCATTATAACATAACCCATGGAGAAAATGGGATTCATAAATTTTATTCCATCATGATGATAAACCAACCATAAAATTAATAAGGATAGTATACATGAATGATTAAACTATTAAATAATTAGTAACAATAAATAATGTTATCATAGATAGAAAATATTTTTGAAATATATATTTAATTAACTATTAAGGGTAATATCCTTTATATTTTTAAAATAATTGTTCTTAGAAACCCAAAATAATTCTAAAAGAAAACTTTTTTGTTTGAAATATAAAATTAATATTATATATGAATCTTCAAAACTATAAGGCATCCTGAATAAAGAAAAATAGATCAAATATGAAATATTTAAAAAAAATTCATATTTTTTCGTTAAATTTCACAAAGTAACTCATTTTTGAAAACACTTAAACAAAAATCATTCAAACCATTTAGCAAAATTAAAAAATTGGTAAAAATGAATTTAAAAATTAATATAACAATATTAAAAATATATATTTTTATATATTTTGGAATCGTGGACATGGATGAGAAACATTTCCCTTCATATTTTTACATATAAATAATCCCGAATAAAAATGATATTTTGAAATTAACCGTTACTTTTAGTCATCCCTTTCTTTTTTTATTATTATTGACACCACCAAATAAATTTCATGCTCATTACTTTAGAATTCATGATGTACTCAATTAAAAAAATGTCATGTTTGAGTAGAGATGTGTCTCTATTCCAAAATAAGATGTATGTATGATTTCTATGTACCTTTAGACTACTCTATATTGGGGGATATGTGGAATGACCTCTTCCCCCAATCTATGATTAGGCTATGGATTTCTAAGATTGATGGTAAAAAGTTGAAGAATTGAAATGAAATTTATGTATTTATTTTGAGAATATTCTATTTATTCACCATATCAAAAAGAGTATATATCTATGATTTCGTTGATTTTAATATTCATGTAGCCCAACCATATTTACATATCAAAAGCTTTGGAACTCAAAAAATGGAATCATTTTGTAATGATTTTCTTTTCACTTGTGCTAAGGACTATGCTAAGAACATGCACTATAGATCTAAGCTAAGGACCTATCTCAAAGACCAACTCTAAGGAATTGTGCAGAGTAAATTTTTCTCTTATGGTACAATGTTTTCTATAAATATATTCCTTGGGAACCATAATTTAATAACTCAAAATTTGAATGAACCCCAAGAGCTCTGGCCGCAAAGCCCATTCCACAGGGTCCTCAGAAATATCACATGTACATATCAAAAATCTGGGAGAAGATAGAGTTAATGTGGATATGTGAGATCAATGTTCCTTTATGGAATAAAACATAAGACACCAGAATGAGGACCCTTCTCTTGTAATAGGAATCCAGCTACATGAGGCCCCTTCCATAATCAAGGTACTGCATGCAAACAAACCAGTAACTCCTAAAAACAATTGTGGTATTTAGTATAAATGCATAACCATGTTCTGTTTCTTAGGTGTCCCATTTGTCATGAAATTTTCATCTCATGTAATCTTATTCCCCCTCTATTATGAAATTTTAGTTTCCCCCAGGCCTTTCACATCACACTTACGCCAAGAACCAGCATGCTAAAACTACACCAAGTACCTACACATTTCATTCTATTATACATTTTTCAAGAAAACAATGATAGGAAACATCATTCTCTATATCCCATATTTTTGAGAGAGTATGTTGATACTGCCAAACAATCCACTGTACTTTCACAACCATACATGATTGGTACAGTAGTGTGTACCCTATTTCGGTGAGTATTATTATAGTCAAGGGATTTCGTCAAGGACTGTTCGATCTATTAGAGTCCTCAGGGTGCATGTGTTCAAGTGTCACTACAGTTATGAGGAACCATACCCATTGGGAGATGTAATGGAGTTCCCCGTATCTACTTCCAAGGTCAATACCATAACCTCCACTTCTTATTTATGATACAAAAAGCCTATAGTTCCAAATAGGGTGCATTAGGATTATTCTTGATTATCATTATAACATAGAATGAAATCCTCCTACTTTGAAAAATGAAAAATTTTATAAATTCCATCCTAGATTGATCCCTAATAATTTTATTTATGAGGTTTCATGCTTTCTGTTTTCTACCTACAGGCGACTGGGTTAGAGATGGGATGGGAACCAGAGTCCTCTCCTCTCCCTCCTGCTCCCTTCCCTCCTCAGTTTCCATAACCTAGACCTATTATAGGTTAATGTGGAGATATAAATTTTCCATATCCTTGGAATATTCCATCAAGATAAGTGGGGATAGAGGAGGTGGGAACACATAATGTCACATCCCTCTCTTTTTGTGTTGTGTCGCCATGCCCACTTGAGGAAAAAGTAGATTGTGTGGCTTTCCAGATATTTTGTTTCTTCTTGTTTCTCATACCGAGCATGAATCCAATGGGATTAGAGGTTAATGGGGATAATTAAATCCATATGATCCATGCCCCAAATTGAACTATGAGAATCTTGATTTGAGATATAACCTAGATAAATCGGATCTCTACTGAAGGGACGAGGTCAATATAAAACCTACGTAACAGAAATCCCCAATAAAACAACCCAATCACCGTAGTTTAAACACTATAGGAAGAAACAGTACCTCAACCATCTCCAATGGCAATACTCACCTGTGAGACATTCCTTCATGGGCTCCATAATCATATGTCCTTATAACCTATCTATGTGGTATTTTATTTCCATCCATACCGGATACGTAGGAATCCTCCATGAGTTCCAAACCCAACTCTTCAAATGAACCATATTCAATCTATTTCAATTACCCAGTATGGATTATTTTATCCAAGGGATCTATATTCCTTCTAGGTTCTCCGGACATCATTGACATTAGTCCCACACCAAAGATTTACTAGGATCTATTCTCTTAGACGTCCTCATCACACGACGATAAGATAATTTTGTTAAGTCAGTATAAAATAAAATTAAAATGTATGATTTTCTCCATTAAGTAGAACTGAACAAAATTTATTATTGTTACTCCCTCAAGGATATGTAGGAATCCCATTCATGGATCTAATTCCAACATAAAAAATAGATTACATATCATTAGATGATGATACACTCTGAAGCACCCCATTGTGTGGCTAAGAAGTAACATTATCATAAAAACAACCGACTAATCCCTATATAGTGTATATGATGATAAAATCTATAGGTAACCATGGATACAAATAGATGTATTTGTTGACGAAGAACCTTGGATATATATAGATGAATCGATGTTCAAAACATGCTAATATTTATTTTTAATTAAGTGTTGACCGATTTCATATTTAAAAATAAATAAAGGATTCATGAACATATGTTAAATATATTAGATTTTTTGGGGAAGTAAATAATCCCCCCAACTATGTGATGTGGCAGACATCCAATCCACTCGACCAATGAAAATTTGTAAGAATCATTGGAACCCCACCCCAATGAGTTCCTGCCTTTGGAATATAGGTCTCTATGGATATGGAAGCATTGGGTGTCTCTTGTTCCATGAATAAACCTGTTGGAAACTATTTGGAAATAGTGATCCTAGTGGGAATGATTTCATACATCTCAACCCCCATCAATCAACTCTATGATGCACCATTCTCTACGGGAAACAAAAAATATGATCCCAACATCAATCATTAAAAAATATGACAGTTTCACCCAACTATCAAGTCCCTTTTGCTTGATAAGAGACATCTATAAATTAAAAATAAACATGAATGTGTTCATACAAAAGTTTAGCTTCTTTAATAGAGGTTTAAATTCTGATTTTTCATATTCATAGGAACTTAATCTCATAGATTAATTTAATAGAATGGCATCATTATAGATTTCACCAATGAATACCATGGTTACTAATCTAGAAAAATCTTCTTCCACACAAGGGATGTCATTACCAACCCATCATATTCAATGTTGGGTCCCAAACTACTATTTTTGTAAATACCTTCATAACATTACAATCCCTACCCTCTAGTCTTCCTGAAAATTCCAAAAATCCATGATGAACCCTTGATTGTTAAGTCAATGAATACTGGTGGTCCTGTCGTAGATGGAACATACAACTATATTCGACCATTTTGGAAACTTATCCATGGAATCTGATAAGAAATGACTCCCAAATCTTATTGATATGTTTATATAGCCACATATATCCCCACCCAAGATACACATAGGTCCTTTTAAAGGTATCCTTCATGAAATAGCTACCACTGACACTACGTAGTACTGAACCCTCAACATGATGATAGTTTTATCTTAGGCTATCCATCCAAGGACTTTAAAACCCAATCACACAATATGGAAATCTAGTCCAATCACCATCAAATAGTTTGAATGTTCAGACAACATCCCCTACAAATAATCCCACCAACCTAATTTGTTGGAAAATTGTAATCGGGAACATACAAAAGTCTTACTTCATTCAACTAGTAAGTGTAATTTCCCTGAGACATCCAATGAAAAATACCATTAAAATCTGGTAGCATACTATATGAAATAACATACACACACCATCACCCACAAAGAATTCCAATAGGCTCATTTGGAATAACAATGGGAAGTCATTCAAAAAGTTTCAATGATGAGAATGGGGTAGGCCCAACTCTCTACCCCAACAGCTGAGTAATATTAGAATTGATTTAAAGAGAGGATGAGAGAATGGACATACACATTATCATGATGCGTAATGCAAATATATCCATATTCCTATTACATAAATCCCTAAGAATGTCTGGGAAATGGTGAAATGGAATACAAAAATCCATTCCCACATCCTACATACATTAAAGGAAATCATAACAGTGACGATGGTAGTTCACAAGGGATGAACATGCAACTCTACACCCACAAGTGGGGTGGCTCACCAAATTTTCACCTTGGAGAAGATAAACACCTATGATATCATCCAACAAGGTCATGGAAAAACACAAAAATATTATATAAAAAACTTGATTGGGAACATGCACTCACTCTAGTCAAATGTAATCAGCCAATCCCAATGGCAACTCAAAGGATGGAAAAAATCGACTAATGAATGACACTTCCCCAGAAGCTATCTCGAATCACTCATAAGAAGGCATTAAGGAATAATCCTCATCAAACATAATTATAAAACCAATATCTAATATTCATTCTACCTATACATGATTCTTCTTTTCTGAAATCCCTAAGGCACTTATACGTGTCATCTGAAGAGCATAACCTCATGTTACCAAATTATATGGGATGTATGAGTAATTCCCAAGGTCCTTTTCAGATAGTTCACTATGAAGGCATGATTTATGTCAACAATACGATAGATCCTAAGATCCCATTTCATGATGAGAGTCACAATATCTCTCCATGTGGAAAGTTGATCATGGATAAATAAGATATTCTCATTGTTGCAATCCACCATGGTGGTCCTCCCTATGATGGTGTTCACTAAAAAATTTCTCCCAGTAGTATTGTTTTTCATTTTAAATATATTTGTCCGATTAAAAATGTAGGGAAGTTAAATATTCCATATCTTAAGGCACTTGAAAAAATAAGGTGAATCATGTCTGATTCCTTCTCATTGGTAGTTTAAATCCTTTATCAACTAGAAGATATCCCAATGAGTTTGTCTTTTTGTGAACCAACCTCGAGCCACATACCTTATAGTGCAACAATGGAGTCCCAAACGATATCAACATCTACAACAAACTAACATAAAACCATACGCATTAGATAGACTTAGAAGAGGAACCTCTTGTGAAGGAAAATAAATTCATGTTAAACATGAGGAAGTGGTTATCTAATGATGACATACCAATCACATTCTAGAATATAGACCCTCCCATGTACATATTTCTAGAGTTTTTGTCCAAATATTGTTTTCAAGACACCCCCTCAACATATGGAAGATTTTTCACCACCTAAAAGAAAATAATTTACCCTATGATGAGTAGAAAAGTCGCATAAATGTATTGTATGGGTTAAAATGAAAAATTTACTTATAATATCTCCTATATTCATTAAATCCAATGATAGGGAAATATCATGGTTTCATTTAACATTTATGTCTATGTGCACAAATGATATTACACCATATAATCACAAATAAATTATATTCTGATAATATCAAAGTATGGGGTGCACATGGATTGTTACATTTCACTACACTCCCCAATCAACAAGGCCCACTAGAGGTTTTAGAGTGTAATTTTATAGCCTCAAGATATATTAAAAAATATAATTTGTTCGTAATAAATGATATACTCAGCAAAAATAGGTCTCAACCAAAACTCACTAATGTCTATCCATAAGAGAGAAGGCTATTTAAATACTCTTGCATAAGGTATCTGAGAATATTAATAAATCCTACCATTTGGGTGTAATTCGTTATTGGGTGATAAAATTATATAAAACCGAACATAGGTATTTGGAAATGGGTGATTCATGTTCATTTTTACTGATTCCTCCAGACTATGTTTGAATAAAACTCTACCTATTAAGAAGTGTATCCAAGATTGTATCAGCCATTGTAGTCTGGGAGAAACCCTATCCCACAAGGTTGAGGGGTTTTTTAACCCAACCCCTGTGGTCAGAATAATGGACTCAATTTGTTGTTGAGGAATAATACGAAGAGTACTAGAGCTTAGGGGTTGGTGATTTTTCTCCTCAATAACCACATCTTTGGTAGGAATCAATCCCCACCTGATTTGGAAGATGTTGTATAATCTATCATCCTAGTTTATCCTACATCTTGATATGGTACCTTCCCATGAAACAAACATGACTAAACTATTGGGAGATTCCCTTCATATTACTGTCTTCCAAGACACCCCTATAGAATAAGAAAAGGGAGAGGAAATGGCCTTGAGGAGTTAAAAGAAGAACATGGTCTCGCAACATCACTGATAAAATTCACTCAATTCATTTCACATCTGTTAATGTCATCAATTTTCACCTCACATATCATCCAGAATATGAGAAAAATTAAGAGAAGTTAGAAGAAGATGTTTTATTTAACAATGTGATCCACACTGAAACAAATTAATGTGGTTTTATTACCTGGAACTATCTACCTTCCCTGAATTTGGGAACTCCCTCAAACAATCAACCATTTTCTCTTATGTCAAGGAAATAGTTATTGGTCAAATCATGTCTCAACTCCCTCTAAGAGAGTAGAATCTTATTTCACATAAAGAATGAATTTATAACCAATTTTAAGAGATGAAATAATAATGGATACTTAATGTAAACTTAGATTTAAGAAATCATACTACTAGATATGTTCTTTATTATGATCCTTAGGTCACACTTCCAATTGGTGCACCTCAACAAAGAGTGTTTCCTGCAGCAACTGAAGCAGACCTGGAACATCTGTTCAATGTTAGAAATGAACCAAAAATAAATTTAGATCCCATATTAGTGCATTAATAATTACCTCTATTATGTTCACATGAAGAGTAGTCCAGGAACATCTTTACAATCCATCCCATATGGGTCAACCATGATTGATACTAGCAATACCACCACTAATAGATCTAGTAGAATCGACACCTATTCTAGTTTTTCCGTCGTGCCAGTTCATTATCCGCGTTAAAAAGTCATTCATTTAATGATGATAAAAACTTTTGAACCACAAACGTCTCAATTAGAAGACCTAAAAGAAAGGAGTGCACTAACACAGCTAGAAAAGAATCCTTATCATGAATTTTTATATTTGAATCTTCCCCCACCACACTTTCAGAATCCCACATTTCCAATCATCAATGTATTAAGAGAATCGAATTAGAACTCAACACATTTCCACTCTCACTATGATCCCTATTGGGTACCCCTAATCAATAAGAAGTGACAAAACTAATGTGATTTGTACAATCACTATATGGGCCAGCTTTTGTATGGTACACTAGCTTTCATTCTCAGACAATCACTATGTGGGAAGACCACCATCTGAAGATTCTATTCTAGTTTAACATGATGCTATAGAGAATAATGATATTTGACCTATCAAACTATAATACGTTGGAAAATTAAAGAGTTTATAATTTCATCACTAGTCTGAAAGGAATTACATATTCCTTGAACCTGTAACTCCCCCCAGAAAAGTTTTTTCAATTTGTATATAATCTTTGTTTGATAGGAATTTCATAAAACTTATCCCTCTAAAATATAAAGGAGGTTTTTGTGACCATTTTTCAATTTCCCATATGGAAAACGACTCCACCACATAGAGAAGATCCAAGGCTCATGTAATCCCATTGACTCATGGAAGGAGAGTAGGAAAAGTTGTTTCCACTACCGTTACAGTCAAACAGGACCATGACCCTACTTCTACTTCTGATATCACACCATATCATATGGCTCAACCACTTGAGTGTCAATAACAATTCCCAGCCTATTAGGATTTTCAAATATAGTATATGTGAAAATAATTTTAAGAGATTAAAATCATGGTCGATTATTTTAAAAATTACCATGTCTCAGACTACTTTATCAATCCATTGAAAAAAAAAGTTTTTAAATTTTACAAAGACCGTGAAGGCTAGAAAAGATGGTTATGAAGATCTAAAAAACAATTTCCCCTTCATAAAATTTTGGGGAGAAACATCCAAGAATTTTTAATTTTTGAAAACCTCCTTAAAAATATGGTTGACTCGGGGAAAATAAATCTAAATAAATCACCTTCATCGGTACCGTAATTTTACTCCATTAATAAAATGAAGGAAAAAATAAGTTATATAAGTTAAGATAATGTTTACGCAGATTTTAAATAAATATTTGGTATGAAAAATGATCCTAGGCCTCATGTTATCCTCCAACCATGGGTAAAATAGCCAATTTTTCCCTCAATTTCCTATATCACAACACATCCAAATTCATCAATATCCCTTTCGTCTAATTTATAATCCTCAAAAAAAGTGTCATGAAAAGAAGAAAAAGATAAAAACACAAAAATAAGAGAATTTATCAATGATGAATTTGACATTAACTTTTGTGGCCTTTAGGACTACAGTCCCAAAAGAATAGCAACTGCCCTTTAAAATAGAATAATAAGATTCAACTCATAAGATCGAATCCTAATCATAAAATAAGTTTATCTTTACCTCATAAATTTTATTCTATTAATGGTTCCCTTTTCAAATTTTGATCATGGTTATAAACCTGATTTCCCTACACAATATTACAGAACTAGGGGAAGAGTCTATCAGAATTGAGGGTATAGGGGAGCATGCAGTCGTATCATGATTCACTAAATAAATATTTCCATTACTCGAACCGTCTATAAGGATGAAAGCCATGGGAATGATCTCTAGTGAGATCATCATTAAAAATTGAATTCCCACAATAATGACATGGTTTTCCCTAACATAATCATCTTCTAATACAAGTAATAGGACACACCACCACCTGATCATGAAAATTGTGTAGGAATGCATAGTTGACCTAATCCTCCAAGGGAAGAATAATTTTATACTCATACCCAAAGGGAAATTATGACCACATAAAATACATCAAATCCCAAATAATCTAAAAATGTAAATCCCCCTGCCAGTATGTAATGTTCTATAGACCATATGAATGATATTGTGAATCAAATAACCCATGTTACGGGTACATTATCAATCCCGAATGCATTGAGTTTGTCAGAAGATCACTAGGAAGAACTTATTGAGGCCTTTTCAAACCCCAATAGATTGAATTTTATTATGTATCTACAAAGTTATATCATGTTGATAATGATATACTAAAATTTCCCACGATTGTATCATTTAGAGGCTAGGAAGATGATGTTGTCACATAGGGGTATGTTAGGCCCTATCACAAATTTTCAGTGTAAATACATTAATATCGAATGATAATTAATTGAAAATGGAGTACAATTTAACCTCATACCAATCCAAGAAATATTTTATTTTGTTTCAATTAATATCACTTGTTCCCCTCCACTTTGATGTTAGAGGGTCATGATAAGAATGAGAAAAAACCTCACTATGAAATTGAGCTCTGTAATCTGTTTTGGGATTTTCTGTTTGATTCAAAATTCAATATTTTTATACAGGATACAACATTCAATATTCTATTGTAGAGACCTTGACTACATCATCATGTATATGTTCCATCTTCATACCACCAATGCCAAATAATATACTTTTTATTGTCAACATGGGAAATTATATAGTGACATGTACCCATTCAAATCCCATGGGACATAAGAAATTGACACATGATTATTCCATAAGGAATGAAAACCATAAATTAATGGTATTTTTAGATAAATTATTTCCCCAAATTCCATGTAGATGATTCTTTCCAATCCTTTCAAAAAACTCACTGCAGAATATGTGGTCCATCATAACCAAATAAAATATGTGGGTTAAAATTAATGCATGAATTTGGTAACCATAATGATATAAATTATGAAATATGGGAATGATGGCATGGTAGAAGTTGTTAACTCCTTAAACAATAATTAAATCCTAGATGAAAATATATTTATTTTCTCCCCTACCCCTAAACTATGATCGATTTCATCATCTAGGCTGGAATAAGTTGTCATGAAATCCAGACGATATAAATAATCTAATTATCAATCCCATGTTTCTCCTTTAGAACTCCCAAAAGGCTGCATTCAAGTAAGAAAACACGAAATGGTGGCTTCATCTTCTGGATGTCCAAATGATGAATCCTACCATAATTCCAAGGAACACACATCATTACTTAAGCCCTATGTTTAGGGAAAAAATTATTATATGTGTAATATGAAGAGGAGAAAAACCTCATGGATTCCCCTCTATCATTTGAGAAAGGTGTATCCACCACTATTAATGAACATAGAGAAATAGATATTGGAACATATGACGATCCAAACCCCAAATTTATTACTGAAAACATGATTTCTAAAGAACATGATATAGATACTCCATTCTTGAAGATACATGAATATGAGTTTTGATGGAATTACAATGATGTTTCATGCATTAACTATAAGGTGTCCACCCATCACATTATTTTTCCATAATATCATCAAAGATACAAGAATAAAAATAGGACGTAGTTGACTAATTAATCTAAAATGGTGGTTGAAGTGGAATATATCTTGAACTCTAGATTCATCTATGATATAAAATATCCATAAATAGATGGCCATTTGTGTCCAAATTACAAATAAATATGGTAAAATCAGTGTTTCCATTGACATCAAATATCATTATCGGCACTTTCCTAAAGATGAATTATTGGTTCTAGTCATCTAAATTCTGATCTATGTGATATCCATATATCAATCCCTATATTTCATGGACAGATATTCAAGGTACAATAAAAGGTTTATTGTCTCAAAATATGAAAAAAAAAATTAGCCAATGAGGCCCCTTATGGAATATTCTATTGGTGGGTAATTCCATTTTTCATGAAAAAATATAGTGTCATGAACCAATGTTCCACGCATCGCATCTTCAAACACTTCTTGTGAATGATTTCCAAATGCTATATTGATGACCTATTTTTCATGTCTTAAAAAATATATGACCACATGGGTGACCTGGATACAATTTTTAATAAGCTCTGACAACATATGTTTTTCTTGAACCCCAAAAAATGTGCTTTTAGAATAACCTCATGGATATTTATTTTCTTCGTTTTATTCCATCATGACATCGAAGTTTATCTAAATAAAACTAAAGTTATCCTTGAAATGTCACATCCTATAATCCTTAAAAAGATGATAGGACCTCAAGTAAATTTGTCCTATATTCAGAGTATTTTATCCAATATAGTATGAATGTGTTTTACCTCCATGAAAATGATAAATAATAGGGTCACATTGTTGGGTCAATAAGTTTTTCCTTATGAGTTTTCCATTCCTTCATTCAAGGGGGATATTGTTAAGTCATTATGGGTTCCTTATGAATTTACCATTCCTCTTGTTTTGAAAATCACAAGCACTTTATCTTAAGGAAAATTTCAATTTACCCTATACTTTACCCCTATATGGAAAAATTTCCTTTCCCAAGGAAATTTATCCTTACCATATTTTCATTACTCATATCATAATCTTTCTATGTGTAAAATTCAGATTCTGAACAAAACCTCAGAATCATGTAATACTTAGATGTGAACCATTCTGTTTAAGACTCCGAATTCTGGTTATGAACTCTCAGGAAGTTCAACATCGAAATCTGGTTTCAAACTCTAATGATGTTCAACTCTGAATTCTAGATACGAACTCTCATGAAGTTCAACTACGAATTCTGGTTACGAACTCTTATTAAGTTAAACTCTGAATTCTGGATATTAATGTAATGAAGTTCATGTCCGAATTTTGGATACGAACATTCATGAAGTCCGAATCCGAATTATAATTAAAAACTTAAGTAAAGATAGACTATGAATTCTGATTATGAATTCTGGTTACGAACTTCTCTATTTTCTGATTCCGAGTTCTCTAAATATAGACTCTAAATTCTTATGAGTTCTGACTCCGAATTCTCATCAACATTGACTCTGAACTTTTTAATTTCTGCTTCCAAATTCTTTTGAATCCAGACTCCAAATTTACTTGAAATTTAGACTCCAGAATTCTACAGAATTCAGGTTCTGAATTCTTGAAAAGTGAAGTTGAATATCCTTGTACTATAGACACAAAATTCAATTTTTTGTTTAGACTTTGATGTTTTATTTCCTTACATTTTGAATATCCGTTTTTTGTTATGCTTACACTCATTTTGTTATAAAACAATGTCGTGCTTTCAGTTACTCACTAACCATTGTCGGGTTGTGAAGTCAGAGGTGCTGATTTCCTTAAAATTCGAGGGGTTGCAGGGATAGAAAGATAGATACTGATCTTCGGATTGAGATCTTACCTGGTTTGGGTGAGACAGACTTTCTTGAAATTATAAATCAAGGGACCTTTTATCCAGGGTTGTTGGATACCCTCCTCTTAGGGTTAAAAGAGTTATTACTTGTTACTTGTAGTGATTTTTTTACCGCTGTGTATTTTTGTTGATGAGGAAAGTATAACTTTCATATACATCTTTAAACATTTACTCTGATTTTTTAGGATTCTATACGGTTTGAGGTAGAATTTTAGTTCGTGTAATATTTTGTTAAGTTTCATTTCTGGAATCACTTTATCATAATCATACAAGTTATTAGAACTTATAGGTGTTGTGAATTTTGGTTATTCAAAATTTCCTTAAGGATTTTTTAAAGAATACAATTCACCCCACCTATTTTATGTGTATCCAATTTTACTTATTCAATCCTACATTTGGTATTATAGATTATATCATACTCATACATACCATCTCAACAATTTTTATCAGAGGATTGATTCAATTTGAATTAATCTCATTATTAGATTTAGAAGAGAATTCTCAGGATTGAACTTTAAGATTCATATTTTTCGAATTCATATTTTTAGACTCATACAGTTTGGATTCAGTTTTTCTTAGAGATAAAAAATCTATTTCCTTGCTTAGGATATTTTCTCTTGTTTACTAACTTTTACTACTAACATGTTTGTGTGCCAAATATTTTCTTAAGAATGTCATGTTTTAATGTTGGTTCTATTGATAATCTAAATCCTACCAGACCTCCTATTTTTGATGAAAATGTTTATGGGTATTTGATAGATAGGATGAAGAGTTTTATTATCAATACTTGAGTTGATTACTATTCAATGATGACTGTAGATTATAGGATTCCAGATAAGGAATTAAGAACCTTTAAGAATCAGGAAAAATCAGAATATCAAGAAAACTTTAGAGTCAGAAATAATTTTTTATGTTCCCTGACTAGGAACATCTATAGTCAAATATCATCATGTAAAGCAACAAACAGTATCTGGAAGAAACTTGAAGCTACACATTTTGTTTCATCTAATGTCATAGAGACTAGAAGAGCTATGTTGAGAGTTGAATACCATGGATTTAAATTTCGTTATGGAGAACCTATATTCAAAGTACAAAAAAGGTTTATGAATATTGTGAATAGTTTACAATCTATGGGAGAAAAAGGTTTGGATGATGATGATCTTGTTGAGAAAATCAAAGATATCATTCAAAATGAATGGGTGTCCTAGAGGATAGATATTGATGAGAACATGAAAGTCACTCAGATTTCCTTAGATGAGTTGTTTGGAACTATTCTTCAGCATGAAACAAGAATGAAGAGAGATGCTGAAAATGTTAAGAAGAAGAATGGGAATAGAGGAGTTTCTTTTACAACCACTTCTAAACATATGAAATCCAAGACCCTAGAAATATTAACGAGATCAAAGACAAAGATAATCATTATTCAGTTAGAATTTATTGACATAGAAAAGACTGAGAATGAATTAGGTAATCTTTCTCAGAGAATGAAGAAGATTCTAGCTCAAAAAAATTACCAGAATAAGTACAAGAAAGACTTCAGAGATAAGAAATATGGAGAAGTTACATGTTATGAATGTAGAAGAACAAGTCATATCAGACCTGATTGTCCTTTGTTGAAAAATTAAGGAAAATAAGGAAGTAAAATTAGAAAGGAACAAGAATAAATTCTATCGATCAAAGCACAAGAGATTCCTTAAACCCAATGATACTTGGACTGATACCTATGGTGTATCTTCAGAAAAATTACCTTCTGAATATGATTCATCATCACATAAGAATATGGGATTCATTGCTATTATTTCTTTCCCAAAGACATGTCTTATGTCCAAGGTACGCTTTGCTGAGGCTTTAACAAATTTATATCTTGATAAGAATTACTATTCTGCAAATACTACTTCTGATGAAGATTCTACATACTCAAAAAATGAAGAAATAGCTTCATATGAAGATGTTTCTAGATTTTCCAAATTACTTGAAGCAAGAAAATGTATAATTTCTAAGGAAATGATTCCTTAGGATATGAATTTATTCATAAAACTAAAATCTGAAATATTTTCACTTAAGAAGCTTCTTGAAAAATTTACCTCTGGGAAGGAAAATTTTGACAAGATGTATTCTCAAATTAAACCTCATGGAAACACTACTAGAGTAGGTTATACTCACCAAAAACCAATTTTCAAAAACAACTATTTTGTTCCTTCTAGAGCCCCTTTTTTCTCTAAATGTCAATGTGGTGGGCATTATAAGAAAAATTGATCCTTGAATAAAGTTCAATATCTTGGGTTTCATAAAGCTTACTTTTCTAAAAAAATGTGGATACCAAAAATTTTGTTGTCTAAAAATTCTGGATCCAAGAAATATTGGATTTCAAAAGTCTAACCTTTTTATTTTTAGGAAAATAGAGAAGGTACCAACTGAAATACGTGGTACATGGATAGTGGATGTTCCATGTATATGGTTGGTAACAAAAACTATTTAGAAAATATTATCAAGACGAAAGGATGAAAATTAACTTTCGGATATATTTCTCAGGGAGAAATTATTGAAATAGGTAACACTATTCTTCTTGGAAAAACATTGGTTTCATATGTTTTATTTGTTAAGGGTCTTAGGAATAACCTCATTAGAATATGTCAGTTATGTGATGAAGGCCACATTGTGAATTTTAGGAATGACATGTTCTTAGTACACAATTCCAAGGAAGAGTTTATTCTTTCTTCCCACAGGCAATAGAATATTTACCCACCAAACATTGATGAACTTAGGATCCAAGCTTTACCTTGCCTTAGTGCAATAGAAGATCATTCTTGGTTATGGCATAGAAGGCTAGGACACTGCAACCTTATGATCTTATGAAAAATTTCTAAGAAAAGAGTAGTTAAGGATCTACCGGAGCATAGTTTAAATTCTTCAAAAGTATGTGATCCTTGTCAATATGGAAAGAAACATAAATCGAGTTTTAAATTACTCAATGAAGTCTAAAATACATATGCATTATAGCTAGTTCATATGAATATCTTTGGTCCTACACAAAATGGAAGCATTGGGGAAAAGTATTATGTATTTGTCCTGGTCGATGATTACACTAGATTTACGTGGGTCTATTTTCTAGCAAAGAATTCTGAAACGTTCTCTTATTTGAACTGTTTTAGATCCCAAGTTGAAAATGAGAAAAACATTCCATTTAAAACTATTCATAGTGTTCATGGAGGAGAATTTCAAAATTATGATTTTTATTCTTTTTGTAGTAGAAAAGGAATTACTCATAACATTTCAGCACCCAGGACACCTTAACAGAATGGTGTTATAGAAAGAAGAAATTGAATTCATCAAGAAATAACAAGAACCATGTTGAGTGATATTATGTAGACAAATATTTTTGGGATGAAGCTGTAAGTACATCTTGTTATACTATAGATTTAGTTTTTATTATACCTTTTCTTAATAAAACTCCTTATTAGTTAAGGAATGGTAGAAATCCTAGACTTTCCTACATTAATGTTTTTGGTTGCAAGGTATTCATTCTGATTACTAAAGATAATCTTCATAAATTCACACCAAAATCTAATGAAGGAATTTTATTAGGCTACTCCACAACTTCTAAGGCTTATAGAGTTTTCAAAAAAAACGTGTACTGTTGAAGAGACAGTACATGATAAATTTGATGAAACTGATCCTTTTATTTTTAAACAACACCATCCTATATCCTCAGATGTGTTTTCAAAAACTTATTATCAACCCCTGATAGAAGATCATTTTGATAAGGAAAATCTCCAAGAATATACTTCTGAAACATTTACCCCAAATGATTTCCTAACCTATGTTGATGAATTGGTTTTACAAAACCCAAATCATTCATTTCTAAATAATTATCCTAGTGATTGTATCATTGGAGATGTGAATCATCCTGTAAGTACTATAAGTTCCTTAAGAAATAAAGTAGAACATCTAGCATTTCTTTCCCAATTATAACCAAAAATCACTAATGAAGCTTTTGGTGATGATGATTGGATAAAATCCATGCAAGATGAGCTAAATTAATTCTAAAGGAATAATGTCTAGACCTTTGTTCAGAGACCTAAGGAAACTTTTTTTATTGGAGTAAAATGGGTCTTCAGAATTAAGTGTGATGAAAATGGAATCATTGTTATAAAAAAGATAGATTATTTGCATAAGCCTATAATCAACAAGAAGGGATAGACTATGAAGAAACCTATGATCCAGTATCTAGACTTGAATCCATTCGTATTTTACTTTCCTTTACAGCATTATTCAATTTCAAAAAAATTCAAATGGATTTGAAATGTTCTTTCCTTAATGGTTATGTTCAAGAGGAAGTTTTTGTCGAAAAAACTCATGGATTTTAAGATACAAAACACCCTGATCATGTTTTTATACTTTTCAAATCTTTGTATGGACTTAAAAAATCTCCTCGAGCTTGGTATGATAGAATTACATGATTTTTTTCTCAAAATAACTATGTTAAAGGGAAATGTAGATCTATCCATTTTTATAAAGAAAGATAAGAATAATGTTTTTATTTTTCAAATTTATGTTGATGACATTGTATTTGGTTCAACTTAGCAGCATTTAACTGACTCATTTGAAGATCTTATGAAATCTGAGTTTTAAATGAGTATGATGGGTGAGTTAACATTTTTCCTTCGTTTTCAAATCTCTCAAAAACTAGAAGGAATTTGTACATCCCAAAATTTTTATATTAAAGATCTTATTAAAAAGTATGGGTATGTTATCGCTAAAAGTACCAGTACTCCCATTGGTACCTTAAAAACAGTTGAACTTGAGGAATCTGGGAAACTAGTAGATCAAATATCTTTTAGAGGTATGATAGGAAGTTTACTTTACTTAATAGCTAGTCGTCCAGAATTAATGTTTTCAGTATGCTTATATGCAAGATATCAATCCAATCCTAAGGAATCTCACTTAAAAATAGTGAAAATAATTTTTCGCAACATAAAGGGAAGCATAGATATAGGACTATTTTATACATCTGGAAATTATTTTGTTTTAAAAAGCTTTTCGGATGCTAACATTGGTGGATGTAGAATGGATAGAAAGAGCACATCCAGAACATGTCATTTCTTAGAAGATTCCTTAGTTTCTTGGTCTCGTAAAAGCAACATGCATTAGCACTTTCCACAGTTGAAGTTGAATATGTATCAGTTGGAAGTTGTTGTGCTCAAGTGTTGTGGATGTAATACACACTCATAGACTATGGTATGAGTTTTACCAAAACACCAATTTTGTGTGATAGTACAAGTGACATTTCCCTTAGTAAAAATCATGCACATCACCCTCATGTAAAGAACATAGATATCTGACATCAATTTCTTAGGACTCACACTCAAAAAGGAGATATAATTCTTCATTTCATCAGAACTCATGATCAACATGCTGATATTTTAACAAAATCTTTTCCCATCGATAAATTTGAATACATTAAACTGAAGTTAAGAATGATAAATGTAAGATAATCCTCCTCAAATAACTTCCTGTTGAACCAATCTCTTAACAGTAACAAACTATTTTTCATAGGGGGAGTACATTTGTAATGATTTTTTTTTATGATTTTTGTAATGATGTTTTTTATATTTTTCATAATAAAATTTTCAACGTTAGTTTTTCAAAATTTTCGTAAAAACATTTTCATACTCGAGATTTTCATAATGAAAATTATCATACCAGAATTTTTCAAAATGAAAATCTTTGTACCTGAATTTTTCGTAATGAAAATGTTTAGACATGAAGTTTTTGTAATGTAAATATTCGTACCTGAAATTTCTAAAATAGAAACTCTCGGATTTGAAAATTTTCGTAGTGATTTTTTTTCATATTCGTGTTTTTTTTTGAATTCAATGATCTTCATGAAGAATAATCCTCAGTATGAATAATCTTCCTAGAAATATGAAAGGTTTGACACTTTCTTGATTTTTTCGTAATTACCTTTTACTTACTATTAGTTTCTATTGTTTTTAAAATTTCTCATATTCTAGTTTCCTTAATTCTTAATTTTTTCTTTTTAAAACCTCAAAAGATTGGATCCAACCAAACTCTCCTTGCATCTTTTATTTTAAGTTTCAGATCACATATGAAGAATACTAAGCCCTTGGATTAAAATATAAAGGTGAATCGTCATTTCCATCACCTATATATAGGACCCCTGAAGGGTTGTCCCACAATACTCGTTCCGAATTATTTAGATGTACTTAATTCTGAAGGTCTGCAGAAGTTCCCTCTCAAGAAATGTATTCTGTCAAACTGATTGCGGGGTGGAAAATATACAGGGAGAGGTTAGTTCATCTGAACATCTTCAATAAGTATGACTCTATTATTTCCACGAACATCAAGATCAATGTATGGGAAATTATATCTATTTTAAAGACAGGAGCTTTGGATGTTGTCTATCCAGACATACTGATAGAAATCTATGATTCGGTTTGATTTTTTTTGGAAGATGGTAGGGAAATTTTTTCCTTTAAAAATTATGGAAAGACTTACACACTCTCATACACCAAGGCAGCTAGCTTGGTGGTGCTATCTTTCGAAGGGGAGACAAAGTTTTTCTCCCAAAAACTACCAAAGGTTCAAGGAAGTTTCGATATGGAAAAGTCTATGGAATTTCTCGCGCTCAAAGATGTATAGACAGTAATGATTTCCCATCTATATACCAACAATTGGATTATATAGTTATGGGTTCAGGGCCTTATCATACCAAGGAAGGGTGACAAGGACACCCTGAAGAAAAGCGATATGTACATCTTGTATTTTTTGGTAAATCTTAGGAAGGTAAACCAAATAAATAATATTCTCATTATGATTGAGAATATCAATAATGGAAACATGAGAGCACAAATTATCATGTATCCTACCCTACTCTCAATGCAGATTGTTCGGTGACAATAATCCTTCATGATCCCCTGCAGTTCCTTGCCGATGAATTGTAAGGTGATACTGATCAGTTATGATACCCTTAAGAAAATGATGGTTGGATTCTCTAAGGAGTCAGGTGAGTTCTATGATCTACCTGAGGAAGAGGCAGAATCCATTCTGAAGAATGCAGAAGAAGATGAACCCTCTTAGAAATCTAGGAAGAAAAGGAAGTTGAAGGAAGTGGAAGTAGAAGATAAAACTCTTAAGTCTATGGAAGTCCAATCTGCACCTCCTAAACCAAAGAAATAGAATGTTGATCCAGTTTAGGTAGAAGGAAAATGAAGGTAGGATAAGAAGTATATGAAGGAAGGAGAACCACAATTTCACCTAGACCCTGCTAAGGCCAAGGAAATAAAATAGAATGCTGCTGAAGAGTTAGAAAAGATAGCTAACGATAAGAAGCTCAATAAGAATATGTCAGAGGCCTATATTGTGCGATCTCTTTTAAAGGCTAAAAATTTTGCATCAGAAAATATTCCAGTACAGGAAACATTCATAGTAGAACATTTGCCTGAGACTCCAGGTAAGAGGTTTATGACTCCGGAAAAACCACAATAGAAGGTTGTGGAAGAGAAAAAAGTTTTAGAAGAAGTACAACAAGAATAGAGTAGTCATTTCTATGATGATGTGATTATGAAAGTTGAATAATATCATGAAAAGGAAAGTGCTTTCAAGAAGTTCTGAACCCATACTTCTCAAGATGGATCCTCAAAACTTGTTACTCCTGGAGCTGATGAGAAGGGTGAAAAAGAGGATGTGAATAAGTTTTCAAAGGAAGAGAGTCGTAATCCTGACTTCATTCATAATGAAGACGTTGAGGCCGGTGCTGAAAAAGAAAATGTTGATGAAGATAAGGTTGTACAGTTATCTGAAAGTGAGAAAGAATATCCTAATGAGGAAGTCGTTCTGAGAACCAACAAAGGTAAAAAAGAGGTTGTGGACACCCAAACCAAAGATATTTTGAGGAAGAAGAAAGTTGGAGGAACTTCAAAGGGGAAGCTGGTTTAACATGAGGAAGAATCATCACCATGAAAAGTCTCGTATTCTGAATCATCTTTCCTTGGTCATGATTGTGTTGAACAATCCTTGAAGAATCTTGTTGTCTTCATTCCTACTTTTTTAGACATAGATTCAAGATTTAAAATGCTTCAACACTCTCTTAATAATAAATCTAATTCGGTGTCCATGGTGATGGATATATGTGTCAACATGGAGTTATATTTCAAAACATTCTTCATAGGATACGAAGCTCATAGAAAATCATGTAAGAAGGTAGAAAGCTGGTCAAAGAAGATAGTATAAGAAAACAGTGACCAAGATCAATTCCAGGAAAATGTCACAGAAGCTTTTGATACCGAAGATACCAAGATCAAGGATCATACAATCACCTTTAAGTAAAATATTACTCTAGAAAAAAATACTTGGATTCATGAGGTGAAATATCTGAATGGGAAGATGCGTTATTTTTTCCAATGATGGAAAACTGAAAAGGATCTTTGTATTGAGATCTAAGAAAAGTTGGTGAAGCAAGATGATTTTATGAAGGCTTAGGCAGAGGCCCTGAAGGCTCAAGAGGAAGGGATCACAGCCTTAGAAAATCAAGATGAGGAGGATCACATAGAGCTGAAAAAAGATAAAGATAATCGTGAAGAAGTTGATTCCCAAGGAAAAAGAATCAAAATAGACCCAATCCGATATTTTTTTATCTGTTTTTCCTTGTGCTAATACTTCCTATCGAAATGAAATTGTGGATGATTTTTTTGTTTGCATGTCTATAAAAATATTTCAGGTACTATATTATTTTTCCATTCCCTCAAAATATTTTTGATAATCACAAAGGGGGAGAAGGAAAATTAATTATAAGGGTGAGAAAGAAAAAGGGTTCTAAGTAAAGAAGAAATATCCCTAAGGGGGAGTTTATTTAAGGAGGAATTATCATTACAAATATTTCCACATTCAAATGAATATTCTCATTCCATAAATCTATAATACGATCCTTATAGTTCCAAAGTATAAGGGGGAGTTAGTCGTATCCACCATTTCTCATAAGTAAAGGGAGATAAGCTTTATACCAATTTCTAGAAAAAAAATTCTAAGTCCTTATATTCTTTTTTGTAAGGGTGTTTGTGCTTTCCAAAAAGGGGGATATAGTTGAGTGAATAAGGTTTTCCTTATGACTTTTAGATTCCTTCATTCAAGGGGACGATTGTTATGTCATTATGGATTCACTATAACTTTACCATTCCTCTTGTTTTTAAAATCACAAACACCTTATCTTAAGGCAAATTTCATTTTACCCTAATCATTACACCTATAAGGACAAAATTTCCTTCCCCAAGGAAATTTATCCTTACCATATTTCCATTACTCATATCATAATCTTTCTATGTGTAAAATTTGGACTGAGACCAAAACATCTGAATCATATAATACTTAGATATGAAGCATTATATTTAAGACATTGAATTTTGGTTACGAACTCTCATGAAGTTCATCACCGAATTCTAGTTACAAACACTCATGAAGTTCAACTCTAAATTCTGGATACAAACTCTGATGAATTTCAACTATGAATGTGGGTTGCAAACTCTCATAAAGTTCAAATCTGAATGCTAGATATGAAAGTTATGAAGTTAAAATCTGAATTATGGATACGAATATTCATGATGTTCGACTACGCATTATGATTACGAACTTGTGTAAAGTTTGAAAACAAATTCTGATTCCGAATTCTGGTTACGAAATTCTATAAGTTCTAACTATGAGTTCTTTGAATATAGACTCTGAATTCTTATGAGTTCTGACTCCAAATTCTCATGAACTCTGACTCCAAACATTGTAATCTCAGGTTCTGAATTATTGTGAATCCAGACTCTGAATTTCCTTGAAATTCAGACTCCGGAATTCTACAGAATTCAGGTTCCAAATTCATGAAAAAAAATCCGAATATCCTTGTACTATAGAGTCCTAATTATATTTTTGGTTAGACTCCAAAATTTTATTTCCATACATTTCAAACATCTATTTTTGGTTATTCTTACACTCATTTTGTAATAAAATGATGTCATGCTTTCAGTTACTCACTAACCGTTGTTTGAGTGACACGTTTACAGGTCCATTATAAATTTAAGGAAAAATGTGACCTTTGGAGGAGGGAGTCTACCCTTGGAATCATGCCTATAAATAAGAGCTCATTTGAAAAGTACTCAAGATTGAATTTTGACAACAGTGATCACATGCTGTTGAAGTGATTTCTAGAGAGAGAGGCTCTTATAATCTCTCAGGCTTCGTGTAGAAAGTTTTGAACTACTCTTTCAAACATTTCATCATGCTGATTTGCTTAGTGTAGAGGTTCGATTTCCTTAAAATAAAAGACTTAGTTTTGTGAAGTCATAGGTGTCGATTTCCTTACAAATCAAGGGCTTTCGGGGATAGCAAGACAGATACTGATATTCATATTGAGGGATTACCTGGGTTGGGTAAGACAGACTTTCTTGAAGGAATAAATCAAGGGATCTCTTATCTAGGGTTGTTGGATACCCTCCTCTTTGGGTTAAAAGTGTTACAACTTGTTACTTGTAGTATTTGGTTTTCTTTTATGTATTTTTGTTGTTGAGGAAAGTATAACTTTCATATACATCCATAAACTTATACTCTGATTTTATAGGATTATATAAACATTAAGTTAGAATCATAGATGGTGTGAACTTTTGATAAGTTTCATTTCTAGAATCAATTTTCTAGAATCAAAAAATTTATTATAACTTAGAGGTGTTGTGAATTTTGGCTATTCAAAATTTACTTAAGGGTTTTTTAATGAATACAATTCACCCCCCCCCCCCTTGTATTTGTATCTCATTTTACTTATTTGATCATACATTTGGTATTATAGAGTATATAATACTCAGAAATACAATCTCAACACACATATTTGTTGAACTACAACTGTCAAGAAGAATTTTAAACCATCAAAAAATAAACTTTGATCCCACTACTTTTATTTATATATGGTTATGGGAATCCCCTAATTCTATATGTGATAGAAAAATGAGAGATCAATTGATTCCTTTCATGTGCAAAAGGATGATGCTAGGAATGAAAATTGAATTTATTATATTAGTAGAACCATACAATATAGTAAGAATTGTTATTCAGATAATCGAGAAGAGATTCTTCACATTAATATTTGTATTTCAAAAAATGTGGCACTATCTGCAACACAATGATATCAAATTTTTCTCAAGTAATGACTCACCAAAATTATCCTTATCCCTCATATATTGATAGGTATTTCAGAATGGTGGGTGTTTATTCAGTATTAGTTTGACATAAAATTTGTGCCTCAAAAAATATTGGCATGCTAGGCCATGGAATCATTCCTTATAGAACACCCAACTACAAAAGAATCATAATTAAATATTGAATTTCTAAATGTGGAGATATTATATATTCAATGTGGACCCCAAATTTAGAGAATGTGTTTTGAAAGTACGATTAGGAGCCTAATTGGAATGATAATGGAGAACCCTAATATCAACAAAGTTACATAGGGTATCCTATTTATCTCCCTAGAAAAGGCAGTTTTACCTTAATTATTCCTATAATCTTAAGGTTGTACCAATAACGAGGTGAGATATCATTCACTCAGTACAAGTCTGAAATTGGGATTTCAAATAATAGTAGACCATCCGTAGGAGAAATGTTACTCATAGTTTATAATCAAGTAGGTGAATGTGGATTAGGCCATCATATAAGTTGAGTTAATTCCCCTATTTGGATATGTTTGAGAGTTAATGGGAAAATCCCCCTCATAAGAAAAATTGACTCACATCATGTGGTCATAGAACACCCATAAATATGCATTGAAAAATTCATCCAAGTTTTTGGAAGAACCAAACCATGATGAATCAATCACTATATTCTCCCACCACTGAATGGTCTCACATTTTGTGGAAATTAGAATAGTGTAGATGAACAATATCAAACCCATCCATGAATCATATAGACCTACCATTGGGTGGTTGATTATAATCAAACAGTACCTTAAATATGGGGTTGTCCCACTAGATATAGGAAAGAATTTGAAAATGTGGTGGTGATTAGTCAATTACACTCATTATGATGGGCCAAATCAGTAGAAAGTACTCTATAATTTAGGATTTGACAGAGTCCTCAGATTTTTCGACGGGGAAGAGACTATGAATAATATAAAAAATGTATATTTGGGAGACTGTGGTGCCAACATGTCAGGGTTCATGTTTATAATCACTTCTTATAGTTATGATATTTTTGGCCTCCAGTGACACATGATTGTATAAAATTCACCAAGAAATTTCATTCCTTCCAAATGAACACCAACTTCATCTGTCTTACATTTATGTTTTTACATATATCCAAATACTCATGGAGATTCTATATAGATATATATATAATGTTTTTTGTGCATCCATACACCCACCTACGTCTATATAGTTCAATTATATCTTAATGGCTATTGCCTTCTTCTAGAAATGGGGAGAGGCAATACCCCTCAATGACGTTAGGGACAAAAGAATTTTTTGCCTCATTTAAGATAGAATTAATATCATATTTGGTGTCTGTCAAACAATATTGATGGAGAACTAAACCAATTTTTGTTCTATTGAGGTGGAAATGTTTTACTAAGAATGTAATATCCAATCCTACCATTCATCCCACTATCTTGAATCACCTAATGGAATGATAGACGTCTTCAACATTCCCATGTTGAACATACTCCAAATAGTGGTGGTAAAAGGTAAACATTATTAGCCTAACAAGCCCTTTTAGGCCAGGCGGGCTTAACAATTTATAACCCGTACTACCACATGGGTGACCCCATACTCATTTGTATATTGAATGGAAGTAGTTCATCCCATTGGGGTTGAATTACCATCCCAATGTATTTCCATATGGGAACAGCTATCTAAATATGAGAAATCATAGAAAATATTGGATTTATTAGATAATCTTGATGAAAAAATGATTTCATACATTGCATCACATGGATGTCTATAAAAATCAGATTGTTGAATTCTTTAACAAGAAGGTTCTCCTATGTTCATTTCTCTACGGAGAATGGGTATTAGACATTAGCACTCCAATGATACCAGGAATGAAGCCTCTAAATCTTGAACTGAAATAGGAGGAACCTTAATCCATATACAAGGTCTACTCTAATAGATCGTATTCCTTGGTCTCAATGGTTGGGGAAATCAATCCGACTCCAACCAATTCAAGGTTCATAAAGAATTTTTTTTGTAATCACCTGATACATGTCTTATGTTTAGGAAATTAAGCTAAATAGTGTCATCTAAATCTAAGCTACAATGTGTTATGTAGTGTATTTTGTCGTTGTCACATGAAATTTAACGGCATGTTATAACATCCAGGTCACACTATATCAAACATTGTGGAATCATATTCTTCATCGCATGATGATAAAATAACTTTAATATAGTCCATATTGTATGATACAAAACAACGATGCACCATTCCCACCTACCTCGTGATAATAAACTACATGGTTAACATCACATTCATTTAATGTTAATACCCCCAAAAATACCATGATTTGAAATTCCATTTTGTTCTATAAATATGAGGAATAATGGATAGAAATCTAAAATGAGAAACTGGCCCACATCACAACCACTTCATAGTGGAAATTTTACACCTTTATAGGTACAATCCTCAACATTATCACATCCATATCAAATTATGTTAAACTGGAAAAAATTTATAAGACCTATTTGTGGATTGATTATCATCATAATGGGATTCATAGTTAATCTTAGATCTTCAATATTGGGACTATCAACCATTATAATGAAAAACCCCTTCTTTCCTTATGAATGAATCAGAATGACATAGGTAATCCTTTCAATAACTATATGGGGGTTGATTCTTGACCCAAAAAGATACATATGGACACCTGGGTCCCATCCCATGTTCCATCAAAAATATTTCATTACCTTCAGGTGACAAACATCATTTCTACATAATGTTAAACTGTATGGTTCCATATGAACTATGTGTTGCTTGATTTTTTCCCTCTCAAGATACATAGTGAATCCCAAGTCATATCTTGTAATCCAACCACAATTAAGAAAAAGACCATTAACTCCTTACGTGAATGGATCATACCTTCATATGGAATGTTTTTAAGAGATACATGTGGCTTGATTGTCATTCTAAAGGTATATATAGTGATTAAACCCTTTCCCAGCCACATTTTTTACATTTTTCCTTTTCACGGAGCTAAACCTACATCCTTTGCAAATGATTTCAAACATAAATTTTATTCTATAAACTACAAGTTCCTTGATTCTCATCCCCATGAGATACATAGTGACCCAAATTTTTAATATTAGGTCTAGCTATGATTAAGTAAAAAACCCCCTTATTATTCCTTCTCCACCAATCAAATGTATTTAGGGAACTTTTCCATGACATAAGGATTGACTCCCACTACAACATGGTGTGAAATGATTCCTAAAACTCATGATTCTAGCCCAAAAATCATCCTAGAAAATTTTAAATTCCTTTCAACATGTAAAATTATTATTTATGTGTGGGAATATTGTTGAATAATTATGTCTGGATTCCTTATCACTCTAATAAGATATGTAAAAACGCGCATTCTACCATTTTCAGGCATTGACACTACATTTTCGCTATCTAACATCCACTCACCAGTTTCCTCAATCCATGAAATTATACTACATAATTTTTCAATAACTATATATGGACTAATTGTTTCTCAATAACAAATGTATTGATGGATTGATCACACCTCATGACCCAGCCACTATAAAAATTTATATTCTCCAACACTTTACCTGTATTTCCTTTGTTCTACAGAATATTCCTTTTCCACAAATTTTTTCTCACACTTATTATAGATCATGTTTTCTTAGGAGTTTTTTTTAAATAGTATTTCCCACATAATAATGGAATAACAATTCATATTGTAATTTTCATGGTCCTGGCTTCAAGAGATAAAAAGACACAGTAGATGTCATCATCACATGATGATAAACTTCATGATCCTTTTAAGAATTACATGTGGATTGATTTTCATTTTAAACAGATATGTAGTGATGTTCCCGTGTTCAATAATGGTCTCAAATATAGAACAATATGTTAAATTCCTCTACTATCTCATGTATGAGATAGATTTACATGAGGAGATCCAATATGAGTTCTAACCCTATACATGAACCCATATTCCAAATCCCCCTTTTCCTCCATACATGAATTCAATCAACATAGAGTAACATTTTGATTAGAAATATGTGTGGAATGATTCTCATCCTATTACGATTTGTAATGATTCTTAAGTCTTAGGTCTTGATCCAAACTAAGTTGTAAATAAAAATAACCCCTCTCCCGCATATGAAAAAAGGCCCTTGAAGAAACCTTTACATTGGGTCCCCTCATTAGGGGGATCAATAAGAAATAGATATGAACCCTTTACCCATATGAGTTAGATCTATACAAGGTACATTAAACACAAGGAAAATATTCTCCCAAACACTTCTCTTTTTCTAGGACATGTCTCTTCTCCACGTCATACTCCTAATCTTCAACACATTATGATATTTATAACCATTCCTCTATTCTTAGTGACAGAATGTCTGATACATGAGTTATATTTTTTCTACCGATAATGTAATATTCCCATGTTGTAATTTCATAAAAACTAACACAATAAGAGTTGGTCATCCAAAGGAATCCACTGTTTGACTATGTTGTATATTCCCTTGTAGGCCTTGTATAAAATATCCCACAAAATGGGTTTTCAAAGAGTGGTAACATCTCCCTTGTGTGTTTAATTTTCTATCCCTGTAATTTGTGATGACACAATACTAGAATACAAGGTTCAAGTAAAGTTTTATTCCATTACATATTTTTACCCATTTCATCTATTCAATTCTATAAACCTACAAGACAATGGTTTACAATTTATTATCTCATATCTATAGTATGCAGGAACAATCTTGGTCAAGTAGGTCGCATGTCATCTGTCATTTCCATGATATTATAGCCCCATTTGTATGACCTAATACTATAGGAACCATAGATCATATTCTTTTGTAGGACCTACACAGAGATCATATTCCCCTAATCATTTGAAGATTTGGACTTGATATTCTCCTTTCATATTCTGGGGCTTTCCTTCTAAAAACCAAACTATTTCCAAGGGAAATATGAAACTCCACAAACATACATCATATTTTAAGGATAAAATGTCAATATTATTGAGGAATTATTTTCATACCTATGAGATAGCATTCCCTAGGTATCCTTTAATAATGTATCACACAATACATGTTTTTAAACTAAAGGATTCCACTATTGATTATCTTATAATATATCGAAGTCGACTTTGCATAAAAAAATCCCAAAAAATGGGATTTTTAACTAGTATTAACTTCTTATTTGGGAGAGACCACATCTAACATCATAGTCCCTCTTTCCATTCCACTCCTTGGATATGATAATCCCTAAGATATAGAATAAAACCTTCTCCTCCAACACATGAATATGGTAGCATATTTATGAATATATTACCAAGAGTGGTGAATCATCAAAATTTTCATAAAAGCGTATGAACATAATTTATCACCCCCACTAATTTCATTTTATCACAACATTAATTTGCATTGAATAATTTCCCATCCATATTTCAATAAAATACATAGAATAATGTCTCTTCTATATGAAATAAAAATCCATAGTAATATATTTTCACAGTAAGATAATAAAGTATAAGGTAAATGTCTTAGTTGCACAACATTAAACCACTAGATATATTATCCCGTTTCAAAATGGTGACATCCGATATGAAATTGTCCATCATAGAAAATGTACCAACATTAAATTGAGATAAATTCTTATTGGAGTGGTTCCTAAAATATGGAAAATGCCAATATAGATGTTCCATTCATTGTCAGATATATTCCCTTGTTAAAACTATTCCTCATGGTATTATAAAATCTGAAACATCATAAAATCCCTTTAACAATCAGTAAAAGGATTTTGGAATTTATGAGAACATATTTTTATGAATTTGTTTAAATATTCCCGAGTTGGATTTTCATAAGTAACTCAGAAATTTAAGAATATTTTAGCCAAATGATACAACTACATAACTATGAAGTATCTGCCCTAGTTGTCCTCACATGAAACATACCACAACCTTAGTTTTCTTATTGTTGGTAGCTTCAACCACAATAGAGAATTACTCTATTACCTAATATCATTTTTTTATACTCAGGAACAAAAACATCATTGTTCATATTTCCCTAGTGGATATCTAAAGAACGTTGAAATATTCTCAGCCCATAATCCCTGATTTTCTGATTATTTCATATTTAGCATTAAAATTTGTTCAACCAAAAATGCTAGATATTTTTGTTTGAATTGAATGTCATTAAAATTCACATGAAATTAGATGATGTACACATATTATTGAAATACCACAAAGTGAAATCCTTATAAAATATGATTCGAATCTCACTAGACCTGTTCTTGACATGGATTATGAGAAATATCATGTGGTGGAAATAAATAGGTGAATAAATGTTTAGGTTATATCCCCACAAAGGGTGGAAAAAAAATCCAAGCCTCTCCCACTAAATCACCTTTATATTGAGATTATAAAAAATAGGGTGATGATAGTAAGGACACAATTTTTTTAGGGTAGTCTACAGACCCTATTAACATTCAAACGACACTCACCTGGCCCCATGGCTTAAGAAAAAATCTGTCCATCCTCCCACCGTTTATAGAACTAAAAAACTGAAAAACTAATGTTGGAGTGCATCAATGTTCCCTAAAGTTACCTTATAACAACATTATTTTTCCTTCCAAATGAATCTAGTTTTAAGGGTGGAAATGACACCACAAAATCTATTTGACACACTTTTCCACAGAATTCATGATGTCCTCACTTAAACAAAAAAAAAATCATTTTTGAGTTCATATGTGTATCCATTCTGAAATAAGATACCAATTAGACTTTTGTGTTCCAGATAACTACACCACAATCTGGGATAGGTGGAATACCCTATTTTAAGATAAGTTCATATACTTATATGATCAATGATAAATATATACATTGATGAATATATATAAAATTTCCTCATTTCATTCAAGAATTGTTTTTTAATTACCCACATAAAGAAGCATAGATATCTATGCTAGATTCAATTTTACTTTTACTTAAAACCAAATAGATTTACAGATCAAAATTTATGGCACTCATAAGTTTGGAAAATTTTATAATGAGATTTTCCTACCCTTAGCAAGGGATATGTGGTGTATACTTGTGTTGAAGAACTAGCTAAATAACATCACTATATTCCTACTCAAATGAACTACATTGTGTAACTATTTTTCCCATGGTATCATGTTTTCCAATAAATATTGAACATTGGGTTCGGTTTTTTACAAAAAAAATTGGAATAACCCCTCGGTCTTTGGTCACGCAACCCCTTCATCCAGTCCTCTAAAACTTCTCATGTAGCTCTACTAACACCGATTGAGAAGATAGTTAAATGGTATAATTGAGATCAAATTCCCTTTATGGTCTAAAACACAAGTCAAATTAATTACGACCATTCTCCACAAATTGGAAGCCACTTATTTGAGGCCCCATCCATAATAAATGACCTACTCGTGACCCATCCAGTGACACATAAGGAGATCCCTATTTCATAGGCTAATTCCTTGCATAATTATTATAGTGCATGTGGTCCATTTATCAAGGAATATTCTTATTATTCGTGCTTAATCCCCCTAGCTTTATGAATATTAAATTATTTCCATGCTCTACCAATCTCAAATTCACTAAAATCTTATATGTGGAACTGGGGCCCGGACCTATGAGAGTCACTATTAGAGACCCCTTTTAGGAATTCATTGGTAGGGATCCTCTTCATTTGTTTCCCTTTTCTAAGTGGTCCTAATTTGAGACCTTCATCGATGCCTCCATACTTGCACATCCATGGAGGGTGGAACGCTACTTTATCCCCAATTTGGGTGTTTAATCCTACAGTTACACGTTTCATGAACTTTTCAAGTTATTCATTTAGGGTCCTCACGGTGCATGTGAGTGTGTATCCACAGGGTCATCTAGAACCCTTACACAGGGAAAATGTCAGGGAGTTCCTAGTCTCATATTCCAGGTTTAGGACCATTTTCAACCCGTATTTATTTTGAGACTTGGAGACTCTATTTCTAGGAAGGGAGGGTGAGGACTACATGTTTGTTACCTTTTGACATAAAATGGTATAAATATCACTCACTAATGGTCCAGTTTTATGGAATAACTCCTAGAATAATCACATATCCCATATTGGATGAGGTTTCACTATTTCCCATCTCTTACTTCAAGACACTATGTCAAATAACATAGGGGAACTGATGTCCTCTTTTCTCTCTCCTACTCCATTCATTCCTTAGTTTTCATACTCGCGACCCATTTCAGCCTAAAGTTAATAAAGGTAAGTGTTGTAGATCTGGCCTCTTACATCAGTTGAATAGGGGTAAAAGGAGGTGGGAACACTCAATTCCCCATCCCTCTATCTTTGGAATTTATCCCCATGTGAACCTTGGACAAAAGCAGAATTTGTGGTTTGCTGGATCTTCTACTACCTATTTTTTCTCAAACCGATCATGAATCATGTTGGATTATATGTCATTGGTGATCATGAAATCTCTACGATCAATACCCTAGATTGAACTATGAGAACTCAGATTCCTTCTATAACCATGATACGTGGGACACCTACTGAAATCCCAATATCAATGGGCATCCTTATTATGATTAATACTCAGTCAAAAACAGCAAATCCCTATAGGGAATCCTCCAACCGAATAGTCCCAATTCAACAATTTCCATAGTCCATGCTCCCTTACTATATATTCATGATGCGTCTCCACATGCATAGTACATCATAAACAAACTACATGGGATTTGATTCCTTTATAAATGGGATATGTAGGAAGCATCCATGTGTTCCAAACCTAACACCTAAATTTAACCCTATTTTTTCTGGAGCACATTCACGGAATGGTGTAGATCGACTTGGGAATCCATCTCCCCTCTAGGTTCCCTGAGTAGCTTCAATATAAGTCTCACACGAAAAATCATTAGGAACCTTCTATAATGAAATAATCAAAACACGATGTTAATGTAATATAGTTAGGTCCATATAACATGACCATAAATGATATGATGTTCCCCATTAAGTGGAATTGAACTACGTGGGTCTAGAATCCTTTGACAAGGATACGTAGGAATCCCATTCATGGATCATGTCTCAATATTGATAAAACACATGTCTTGTTGTATAAAGATACACTCCGGAGCACCCCCAATGTGCGGTGAAGAAACCACAATCATCATAATAACAAATAGAGAATATCTAAGTAGTACATTAGAGGATACCACTGTTGGAGAGCCCTAAAAACATATAGTTATCTCCATTGATGAAGAACCAATGATACACACAGATGATTCTATGTACCAAACATACTAATAATTGATTATTAATTTAAGGGAGACCCATGTCATATTTTGGAACTAATAAAGGATTCATGAAGATATCTTGAATAAATAAGATATTCCTTAAGTATGCAATAATTCCAACTAAAATGGTGTGATGAGATCTACCTCTCATCCTCTCGACCAATGTGAGTATTAATCATCATTAGTAAAACGCCCCAATGAGAACATGCCTTTTGAAAATAAGTTTGTATTACCATGGAACCATTGGTTGTTTGAATTTCCATAAATAAACTCATTAGTACACATTCAAAAAATTTAAACTTAACGTGAATGCTTGCACATAACTCAAAACCCTACAAATGACCTTCATGAATAGAAATCTATGATGGAAACAATATTAAAACCTCATTTACAATAAATTTGGATTTATTATACCTTTATTCCATGAATTATTTATTTATAACATCATATCACTTGATTATTAAGACTTTGTTATTAAAATCCTTGTTCTGGATGAAATCTGCTTCATTTTCCAAGCATATTTCAGTTTAGCAGCCTATTTCATTATAGTTTGATCATAGTTTGATCATTTAGTCAAGGAAAAATCATATATAATAATAAAAATGTATTTATTATCATTCAATTAAAGAATAAATTATAAATTAATTACATAGTTCATGGAGACGATAGGTTTTAATAATGCATGGACATTGTTTTCATTTTTTAAGTTATTGTTTCTGACGCTTTCGCCGGGGTGCGCGTATCCGTTCGCGGAGGAGGACGCACTGCTATGTTGCCCCAAATTCCCACTTTCCATGGCGGGCGACATCTGTTCCTTGTTCAGGGACGTCTGCTCCATGATCGAAACCGGGATGATGGGATGTCGGTTCTTCATTCCATGGATTCCTCCTCGGAGCTCATCACCTTGTCCGAGTCTCCCTCATAGATTTAAGATGGGTTCGTGAAGCTCATTCCCGGTGCCATATCTACATGGACGCCAGTTAATTACGCTGCTTCCGTCAAGATGCTCCAAGGGGTCTTGTCGGGGCAGCATCCTTTGGTGAGGAGAATGGTCACGTTGGGGCGTCGTCGGCATGTCTGTCTTTGGACCCTAATCACAGGGCTTCTCGAGGGCGCGGAAGCCCGAGGCATCCCACATCGAACGCAGGGGATTTGTACCATCTGAGGTTTTCCTCAGCTTCCCATGTTTAACATGGGGTATGTCGTGAGTTTAACGTCTTGCGAAGACAGATTGGGTTGAAGGATCCCTAGGAGGGAACACCGATGTTGGGGCCAGCACGTGGGCAGCTTCCCATATATCATGGAGTGGGATGGGGTGGCATGATCTCACCAGGATGTAGCTGTCTGGGTAAGGATCAGGATGGATGGTGGAGTGAGACATGGGGCTTACATTCTGAGATGGCCCAAGAAGGGGAATACAGTTTAACATCATGTGGGATGGAATATAGTTTAACATCATCCGGGACGGAATACAGTTTAACGTCATGCGGGATGGGATACAGTTTAACGTCATACGGGATGGAATACATTTTAACATCATGTGGACAACATATTTGGGGCTTACGCTCTGAGTCAGCCCAAGGTGTTTGGGGAATCGACATGGAGAGGTCGGGATGACCGGGTGGTGGGCTAGAACCTCGGGGAGGCTTCCTACGTACTTTGCGTTAGCACGGATCAAAGTCCATGTAGTTTGGTGGGATGGGGATTACGCTCTGGGGCGTCCCATAAGAGTATGTCATGATTGATGCACACTCTAAGACCATGTGAGTCATGCTCGGTGTGAGAAAGAAGAGGCAACAGGGACCAGACGATCACGTCGTGAAGGGTGCGTCTGTGAGAAGCGGAATGGGGCTTACGCATTGAGCGGCCCAAAGAGGAAACAGTGTCTTACGCGTGGTTATCGGCCCTTCGTGCTGGGGCTCACTCCAGGGTGGAGGCCCGTGGTGCGACAAAGAGCAGTGGGAAAAGGACTCCACTGGCCTTGGCAGGGGGGAAGTATGGAGATGCACGGGTGCAATCATCCGCAAGAAAGGTAGGGGCTTACGCTCTGAGGCAGCCCTTCCCCTGCGGACAAACGCCGCTCTGACAAGGAGGCTCTCATTCCATTTGAGGAAGAGTCCATTCCCGTGAAGACGAGAGGGTGTAAAAAATGTCCGAGATGGGGGGACCCTGCATGTGAAGCACGGGGTCGGACCACAGTTTAACATCTTGTGTTAAGGATGAAGTGCTTGGCTGTTTAAACGTCCTGCAGCTTGGACGAGGTGGGTTCGCTCCACACCCCTAGGGCTTACCTGCCCAACACCCTCTACCCCTTGTGGAAGGGAAGGCATTGGCGAGGCCATAGTGAAGGGGGGCCACAGGGAAAACCACCGGGGGGTCCACGTTAGCGTGGCTATGCGAAGAAGCAATAGCCGTTAGCATTCCTATGCGGACAAGCATAAGGCAAAGCAACGCAATGGGAAACATGGTCCAAGGGACATTGAGGTTACTTCGCACGAGCCTGGGAGGCCGTACGGGAAAACAACGCATGGTGCGCATGCCCGGTAGGGGAGACATGAGGTGCCGGTGCAGGGGGCAGCCAAGGGGTCTCAAGGTGAGGAGTCCTGGGCTTTGCGCACAAAAGGGATGATTTGCGCGCACAACTCCGGGACGGCGCGCAATTGGAGCAATGGAATTGCGCACGGAGAGGGAACTACACGTCGGGGTTTTGCGCGCATGGAATCCTATTGCGCGCACAAGACACACATTCCACGCAAGGCTGGAAACCCGGGGAGGGGGAAAATTCACTGAAGACGGTGGAGTTGCGCGCAAAGGCGAACTCCGGGGCAAGGTGGCGCGAAATGAGGGTTTTACCTGGAAGCCATCTTGCGCGCAGGGGGAGCCGAATTGCGCGCATGAGATTCGCTTTGGATTCCTTAACCCCTAAACCGTTCGGGGTCACCTTCTATTTATAGGCGACCTCTGGCGCGGAATCCAGGCGGCGCACAAAATTCTTCGAGTCGAGCGTTATCCGGCGTGCAAAAACTCGCCGCACGGAACCGGGGGCGCGCAAAGATTGCACGCCTCATCGGCCCCATTCCGCGAAACCTGGTGATTCTACGCGTGCAGAACAATTTTTTAGCGCGGATCCTCCTTTATTTCGCGCACCATATCCCGGGCCTCCGGATCGGGCCTCTGATTCCGAATATGACTTCGCTTCATCATTTCGAAACTTCCCCCAGGAGTTACGGACTTTTTTTTCGGCGTCAACAAATGCCCCCCCTTGGAATTGGATCGGAGAGAGGTTGCAATGATCAGATACCAAGGGAAACGCCGAAACGCCAAAGTGATGACCCTCTTGGTCACGGTGCGCGCAAAATTCCGATGGGGCGCGCAAAACTATGGACGCGCGCAAAATACACTTTCCGTGCAGCGTCGAAACCTGGCCTCACCTATAAAAAGGGGCGCTGGGTCCCGAATTTGTACTTCCGTTTTTTCCACGCGATAAGCTTATTGCTCTTGTGCGCGAAATTTCTCCCATGGCTGCGCGTAATAACGCACTCGCAGCGCAATTCGGCCGTGATCTCACACCTGTATGGGCTTTTCCGCGCTCCGTGTGCCGATTGCGCGCTCATCTCCAAGATTCCGCGCAACTCATCCAGATTTCACGTCGAACTCTCCGATTCCGCGCACTGCATCGTGATTCCGCCCAACTCCTGAAAAATTCGAGATGGCTGCAAACCGAGTTGATGAGGGGAAATCTGCTGCCCATAGGATAGAAATGGTGGCAAACGAGGAGGTTTACAGCGCCAAGGTAATTGTCTCCAACAATATAACCTTTTTCAATCTGCTGACTCCAGCCCAGAAGACATATCCCTTGTCGGACAACCTCCCACTCTGGAATTTTGGCATCCTGGAGGAGGTGCCCCTGCCGGGCTTGGAAGTGGACACGCCGCGGTCTTGGGTGACTCAGGAGGACGAACATCCTTGCTACAACATCACCAACAATGGCCATCCTGCCAGGGAAACTAGACATATGGACGTTTATGTCCTGAACCTGAGGACTAGAACCATTACCAGGGACGAGCCTATGGCAGAGGATTCTCTGGACCTCTACGAGAGCACGTTCCGTCAAAGCATCACGGATGACACGAAGGGCTGGCTGAAGGATTGGGACTTGCGGTCCGGGGGCAACTTCACCAGCGAATGGGCCTGGGCGTTCTGGGTTCGCCATACCTGTGACCAGTTTGGGGCCGAACTGCGGTATATCGGCCTGTTCGAGGTGGTATGGACATCGCAGTTCCATTTCCACTGCCAGCCTGAACATGGACTGGAGCTATTCACCCGGTGGTCTACTGACACCAACACGTTCCACCTTCATCTTGGGGAAGTCGGCATCAGTCTCTGGGACGTTCACTGCATCGGAGGTATCCCACTGGAGGGTTACCAATACGATGAGTTCGTTCCTCCAAAGAACACCAGGGGAGACAGGTCTCGGATGCCTATGCTGACGTGGCACCTGCTGCAGCTGGCCAATGAGAGGCTGGGGGTCAAGGATTTCCTGAAGGACATCGCCTACAAGGGCTGGTTCAGCATGTTCCTTGAGAGGGATCCCACCGTCAAGATGCCGGGACGGGGAAAACGGTGCCCAACCGCGACTCAGAGAAGCAAGGAAGGGTCCTATTGGAAGACCCTGGAGGCAGGGCAATAACAATCATGGGGCTATCGCGTCATTGAGGACCAAGACCCGAACGTCCGGTATGCCGGGTTCCTTGCTGCCTTCTTGAGCGGGTGGCTCCTGCCGATGCAGGACGCGAGGATGGGATTCCATCCAGCGACTTTGGTGATGGGGGGCTCCATGGCCGCCAACAAACGGTTCAACTTGGGAGTACCCATGCTGGACAAGATTTATACCATCCTGGGGCGCATCTCACGATGGGGGTCGCCTCGGAGAGTATGTGGTCCCTTCCAGATCTTCCATGGCTGGGTGGCAGCTCATCTCGGTGGGTATACTTTCCCAAATGCCATCTATCCTCCAGGAAATGGCTTGCGATCGTCCTTTCTAAACATCACAGGGGTAGCGCCACTGACGCTCAACGAGGAGGTCATGAGGATCCGCATCGGCAACCATGCCAACTTCAATTTCAGCCCTTTCCCCACCTCAGTTGGCCAGCTGGTGGACAACGGGCGAGGCTCTCTGGAACAGCTGGAATACTTCCAGAGCATTCGGGGTAGGGTGCTCGTGGCTCGGATCAACGGGAAGGTGATCTGCGAGCCTTACGTGCCATCCCGATTCGCCAGGCAGTTCAGGTGCCTCCAACGAATGCCGAAGAAAGTATTCACGGCTGTCTGGCAGGAGAAGAATCTGTGCGTCCTGCGCCAGATGTGGTTGATGTTTACCACTTTTGGCTCTGGCGATGCCATTACTCTTCCTCCCACCGGGGTCGATGTCGGCCAAGCAACCGAATACGCCGAAAACTGGACCATTGCGTACCCTAAGGGGCTATTACGCAAGCGCGTCTGGCAACTCGAGGTTACTCGCGCGGAAACCAGGCGACGGGAAAAAATCCACGATGCCGTCGGAAGGGGGGAGCTAAGGGCGCGTCAGGTAGTGAGGCCTGCGCAGGCCAGGACTTCTACAGCAGGAACATAACATGGTGTTTCCACGTCTTCATTACCCGCAGGGGGGTCACATGAGGCGGTCAGGGAACTACCTGGGAAGCAGATAAGATATCTGGTCGAACCTTCCCAAGACGCAATTCTAATGGCATTGTGGTCGGCCTGGATGACCCTGCGGCAATCGATGAGTGTCGAAGCCATCTGGTAGAAGATAATGCAAAACGGGATCCAACTGCCAGAGGTCGGGCTCATTCGAATTATCGACCGGGTAAACTTCCATCGGCGGCATGCTTATCTGACGGCCATGGACGCATACGCACATGAACAGGGTCGGCGTGCGGAGACAACCATCCTATTGAAAGTGATGCTCGGGCAGGAGCATGATCCGGAAGCGATGCCTCCAGGAGAAGGTGACAGTGATGAAGAGCCGGAGGGGGAGGAGGAAACCGGAGAGGACGAAGGAGAGGGAGAAGACGAAGAAGAGGAGCCCAAAGGTGAGGGTTCACAAGGGGAAACCTACCAAGGGAGTCTCCGATAGAGCGGCGAGATAGCCGACTCTAATCTCGACATAACCGAGATTCTCGAGGTTTGTCTCTGTCTTCATTCATTTCCCTCATTCATCCATTCTCTTTTCTAACTTCTAACTCACTTCCCCATCCTACTCAGGAGCAGTTGAGCGGTGGACAGGCATCCCCACCAGAGGAGGGAGGAGAGGAACCAGTGGGCCATGATGGGGATCTGACACCCATCATTGAATTAACAAGCGCAGAGGGGTCTCCCCTTACGGCAGCTCCTGCAGCGGCTGAAACACGGGGGACTGACGCTCTAGATTCCTGTAAGTCTCACGCTTCACTATTGGTGCTTGGTGTCAAAGGATCCTATCTGACCAGCGTATTCCATGCACGGTGATCTCAATGCTGGAGGCACGTCAGGCTGCGGAGCCTGGGCCATCCGCGAGTGGACCAGCGGTGGACCTACCACCTTGCTCAGAACATGCTCTCTGCACTGACTCGGCTCCGACAATTGATGAATAGGGGGCGGTGGACATTAGCGGCGATGTTCTTGAAACGAGTTCGGAAGCTGGTGGAGGAATCATTGCTGCTGGGGCGAGAGAAGGTCGCCAGGACGTCGAGGATTCTATTCCCCACGAAGACATCCCTGGGGTGGATCCTTCTACTGATTTGTGGGCGGCCTTCCCCATATACCAACCCGCTGACCCTGAGGAGATTGATGACTTAGACTCAGAGGCAGTCGAGGAGAGCCGGATGACATGGCGAAAAGGGTGGAAGTGTATCCAGCACTTCGTCAGGCAGGCCCTGTCAGATTGGCTGAGGCGGATGGGATCACTTCAGACCTGGTTGCGCTTCCTGTGTGCCGGAGGGTCTGATGCTCAGAGTCTTCATCTGACGGTCCGTGATTACATGGCCGATAAGAAATGAGAGAGCAGCCGGTGCACCGACATTGCCTAGCACCGGGAAGGATCGGCGAGCGCTCAAGCACTACTGAGGGCGGAGCACGAAGTCCGGCACCTCGAAGGGCAGGCGGCACATAAAGAGGCCTTCATCGCAACATGCCCTGAGCTCGTGGAGAAACTGACAGCCCAGTAGGTTGATGCGCATGATCAACTGGTAGAGGCGAGTCACCTGATGATCGTACTTCAAACCGAGCGGGCGCAGGAACAAGCTAGGGCTGGTGAGCTATGCTCTATGGTGGCCGATGAGGAGAGAGTCTTCAAAGAGCGAGTAGTGGTCCTGGAGGCTACCTGCTAGAGGGTAGCAACGCTGGAAAGATCACTTCAGCACACTAACCCCTAAGGGATTTGTTTTTTCCATCTCATGAACTTTCTTCTTGTACTGCTCATCGTCTCAATCCAATATGTGGTCAAATCCACTCATTTGTACCCTTGGTTTCATGCGCTCAACCATAGTTTCGAAATGAATAACAACTCATACCTAGGATCCTATGGGTTGTGCCCAACGCAAGAAGCAGAAGATGCTCGTACCATCATTTCATTCAACTATGGGGTGTTGACCAAGCTTCAGGCATCCAAAATTGGACCTGGACATCTGAGGAGACCCCTGAGCCGATTGATGTGTCGACTTCTCAATGTGCTCTTACACACAAGTGGGGCAATGCCGGGGGCATTGACATCCATCCAAACACAGGGGAATGGAGAGGAACGGTGAATCACGCTGCCCAAATTCGGAACCCAATGGGGCACAACCATAGAGGATAACTATCAACCATGGTGGAAACACAACATTCACATTAGGCTGTCCTGGAATGGGGGGACAATAAATGAGGGCGGACCGCAAACCATGTTCTCAACACGGGGCCTAACTCAAATATCGTTGGTCAGTTTTCCAGAACGTTGGCCCAGGACAGTAGGAGGACCATAGTTCAAGCATCCATACTGTTAGGGGGTCCCGTCAAACATGACCGGTTCTCCGGAATGTTGGCCCAGGATAGTATGCAGACCATAGGTCTGTCGTCCATACTATTAGGGGGTCCCGTCAAACAAGACCAGTCCTCCGGAATGTTGGCCCAGTACAGTAGTCGGACCATAGGTCGAGCATCCATACTGTTAGGGGGTCCCGTCACACACGAAAGTAAATGAAGATCTGAATAAGGGGGATGCAAGGCGTGGAAGGTGTAGTGGTGGTTTGTTCGAATAGAGTCCAACACTCCCGAAATTGCACCACCATAGCGAAGGCGCATTAGGCGGGTGTACCGACCTGATCACGGGTCGTCCCAATTTCTAGTCAGGACCTCTTTTGTGAGAGAACTGTCGCTTCCCATTATTACCATGGGGCATCCCGAAGATGGTCGAGGTACATATCCCGATTACACCACTTCCTATGAAGCCGGGCCAAGTGGTTGACAATAAGGAGGTGCGGGGTTTAGTAATCCCGGGGGTTGGAACCAAGACGAGATGCCCGGGCGGTCCTACGTATCTCATAAGGAGGAGAATCAAGCCACACGTAGTTTTTGAAATACAGTTTAACATCATGCGGGATGAAATACAGTTTAACGTCATGCGGGACGAAATACAGTTTAACGTCATGCCGGACGGAATATGGATCTTCGTTTTAGGTCTTAGAGCTCGGACCGTAAGGATCTTAGTTTTAGGTCTTAGAGCTCGGACCGTGTGGATCTTAGTTTTAGGTCTTATAGCTCGGACCACGATGATCTTAGTTTTAGGTCTTAGAGCTCGGACCATGAGGATCTTAGTTTTAGGTCTTAGAGCTCGGACCGTGAGGATCTTAGTTTTAGGTCTTAGATCTCGGACCGTAAGGATCATAGTTTTAGGTCTTAGAGCTCGAACCGTGAGGTGGGAAAAGGGAGAAACAAACACACGGCACGACAGTTACAAATTCCAACGTGAATGAGGACCTAAGACCTAATTACCATGTGCTCTCCGGGGAAATTCTTGAGTCGAGGGACCGAACACGAAGGTAGGCTGGCTGGGCCCGTGGGGAAGTTCCCCAGGCGTTCCTACGTATCTCATAAGGATGAGAATCAAGCCATACATAGTTCTGAAAGGTGACATGGTAAGATACTAGTGCCAAGGGAAAACGAGAGTGCGGGCGTGGCCCTTGCACTAAAATAAGCAGAATTTTATAAATCTTGTTTGTCCTTTAAGGTGAGTGGTTTTTTTTGTTGTGAAGCGGGACACCTAGAGTAGTAGGCCATGGTGTCGCCACCAGCATCAATCCACGATAGGCATTGACAAATGTCATGGCACAAGACCAATACCCATCGTGATGTCCTCTACAACGAGGTCATCACAATGCAGTGTCGGTTTCCGTCGTGTGGCCAGTACGATAATGTCACAGTTTAGGGTCATTTGATTTGGACCAACAACATAGTTTAAGGTCTTATGGTTTGGACCAACAACACAGTTTAAGGTCCTATGGTTTGGACCAACACACAGTTTAAGGTCTTATGGTTTGGACCAACACACAGTTTAAGGTCATATGGTTTGGACCAACAACACAGTTTAAAGTCATATGGTTTGGACCAACAACACAGTTTAAGGTCCTATGGTTTGGACCAACAACACAGTTTAAGGTCATATGGTTTGGACCAACAACACATTTTAAGGTCCTATGGTTTGGACCAACAACACAGTTTAAGGTCATATGGTTTGGACCAACAACACATTTTAAGGTCATATGGTTTGGACCAACAACACAGTTTAAGGTCATATGGTTTGGACCAACTGAGAGAGGAGCCTCGGGAAAAGGGGCCTACGAGGGACCAAAAATCAGGGAGGGGTAGGAGATGCTAGCTCCCAGCTATGCTGGGCCCGAAACGCAATGTCTTTTTGACCCATCACTCCCCAAGGGGATGAGGGTCAAGACGCATTCAACTCGTAAAGAAGAGACCCAAGCACATACTCTAGCGCTCAGGTCGCGGGAGCCCCGAGAGACACTGTTACACAGCTCGGTCTGTCTGATGTGCGGGGGTGTACTGAGGGTTAGTACAAGGAGTGTCGGAATTCCCCTTGACACGGTGGGGTAGAACATGACATGAACCATGCCACCAACATTCAGGGCCCGGGGAACGAGTGTGACGACTGAGGATTACTGTTGACCATGTTTGCAACACAGCATCCTGTCGTGTTTTCCATGGGGACAAAAAAATGATAATCAACCACTGACCATGTTCACAACGCTGGATTTGTATCAATTTGTTGTCTGAAACCCTCGGGGGCGTTGGCCCATGACGGTAGGAGAGCCCTTGGGATTTGTATCCAGGCCGTTCTTGGGGGTCCCTCCGGGAATGAAGGATGACGGGGGTACGAATGAAGGGGAACACGAAGCTTGGCAAGTGGATGGGACTTGCCTAAGTCAAATCTGGAACTCCATGTTCTAGATCAGAGTGCCTTGAGCGCATCAGCAGACCACTGGAAAGGGTCCGAGGGCTCAGTCCGAGAGCGACTAAAAGATGGCGGATCCCTGGGTAAAAGAGGGGGCGTAATGCCAAACACCTTGGGCACCAGGAGATCGTGTGATCTACTAAGAGATGGGGCTGGACCTGACTTCTAAGTGTCCAGGAGGTCCTACGTATCCCATAAGGATCGGAATCAAGCCACACGTAGTTCTTGATATGCGTCTTTAAATGCCATTGGACAGAGGAGGGATAAACCCTGAGAACAGGGTGCGCGTGGTGCAACCATTGCAACCCCGACGTGAATGGGGACATAATATCACACCACGCCACGTGATCCTGAGGTCGAAGTCCCAAAGGTGAAATAGACGCGACAGCGGACCTTAAGCTGGACCCAAAGACGAAAGGCCTGGGCGTTCCTACGTATCACATTAGGATGGGAATCAAGATAGACATAGTTCTGGAAATATATTTTAACGTCATGTTGGGCGAAATATGGATCTTAGTTTTAGGTCTTAGAGCTCGGACCGAGAGGAAAGGGTGGAGTTTGGTAACACTTGGGATGGACCCGAGACGAAATGTCCGGGCGGTCCTACGCATCCCATTAGGATGGTAATCAAGCCACACGTAGTTCTTGAAATACAGTTTAACGTCATGAAGGATGAAATATAGATCTTAGTTTCAGGTCTTAGAGATCGGACCAAGAGGATCTTAGTTTTAGGTCTTAGAGCTTGGACCATGGAGCCGAGATGTAGGGAAGAGTGTAGTTTATGGTCGTGTTGGACCATACAGTTTAAGGTCGTGCTGGACCATACAGTTTAAGGTCATGCAGGACCATACAGTTTAAGGTCATGCAGGACCATACAGTTTAAGGTCATGCAGGACCATACAGTTTAAGGTCATCCAGGACCATACAGTTTAAGGTCATGCAGGACCATACAGTTTAAGGTCATGCAGGACCATAGAGTTTAAGGTCATGCAGGACCATACAGTTTAAGGTCATGCATGACCATACAGATTAAGGTAATGCAAGACCATATCGTTTAAGGTCATGCAGGACCATACAGTTTAAGGTCATGCAGGACCATACAGTTTAAGGTTATGCAGGACCATACAGTTTAAGGTTATGCAGGACCATACAGTTTAAGGTCATGCAGGACCATACTGGCTAGGCGAAGTACTTCTTTAGGAACCTGGCGTTGGTGGGAGGAGTGATACGCTCACCATCCCTAATCACTAGGGAATACGCACCATTGGGATAGACCTTGTGGAAAATAAACGATCCCTCTCACTTGGGTTCCAACTTGGGTGGTTTCCTTCCGGGAATCATTGGCACTCTGAGAGCCAGCACCAGGTCACCTTGCAGGAAGGAGAGGAGGCGAACCTTCTTATTGAAAGCTCGAGCCATCCTGATCTGATGCCTTTCCAAGTTATGTAAAGTGCGAAGCTTACTTTCATCCAGCGCTTCCAATTCGTCTAGACGGATCTCGGCAACTCTGTCGGGCGCTTGCTGGTCGTAGACCACCGTGCGCAATGAGGGTAGCTGGACCTCTATGGGAAGGACGGCCTCAGCTATGTATACTAGGGAATACGGAGTCACCTGTGTGGAATTGCGAGTCATCGTCCTATAAGCCCAGAGGGAGATGGGGAGATTGTCTGGCCAACTTTTCTTATTCTGACCAACCATTTTTTGCAGAATGTTAGAGAGGGTTTTTTTAAATGCCTCAATCTGTCCATTCGCCTGAGCATGATAGTGGGAGGTGTGGTTAGAGCGAATTTTGTACTTGGCGTACAATCTTTTCACCTCGGCCTCTCGGAAGTTGGTTACGTTATCCGTGAGGATTTCTTGAGGTATTCCAAACCGGTGAATGATATTGGAACTCACGAAGTCGGTGATAGAACCAGCCTTGACTTCTTTAAGCGGGGCTACCTCTGCCCACTTTGAGAAGAGATCTGTGGTGGTTAAGATGAACTGGCACTGGCGGGCCATCGCCGGCGGGTAAGGCCCTATGACATCCAACCCCCAGACTGCAAAGGGCCAAGAATACTTAGTATTATGGAGAGGCACTGGTGGCCGATTCACAAAGTTAGCATGAACATGGCACGCATGACACCTCTTGGCGTACTCGATGCAGTTGTGGATCATGGAGGGCCAGAAGTATCCCAGTCTCTGAATCTGGTGGGATAACTTCGACCCGGCCCGGTGGGCGGCATAGGAGCCAGTGTACACTTCCTGAATGACTAGTGGGATCTCAACTCCTTGAAGACAACGGAGGAGAACACCGTCAAACCCACGCCTGTAAAGGAGCTGCTCACGGCTGGGACCGCTTTGAAGGGTGAACTGCGGCGCGCGGCGCCGAATTCGTTCTCGCTCTGCTCGGTCCATCAGAAGATTGCCGTGCCGGAGATATTCATCCAAGGGTGTCCTCTAGTCATGAACCGTCTCGATCACCATGCCTGAAGCCCCGGGGGTCCTGACACGGGGGCACTAGCGGTGAGATGATTCACTCGCGGGCCACGATCGCCTTCCGGTATAACAGGAGCAATGAATCTTCGGTGCGCCACGTGGATGATTAGTTCATCCTCTTCGGGCTCCGCGAGTGATGCGGCCAGGCTGGACAAAGCATCTGCTAGACTGTTCTGCCATCGGGGAACATGAACAAAATCTAGTCGGGATGGGAACTTAGCCATTAGATGGAGGGTGCACTACAGCAACGGCATGAGTTCTAGCTTCCTGATAGTGTAGTCACCATTAACCTGCTTGATGACTAGCTTATAGTCCCCTTTTACATACAAGTGGGGTACGTCAACCTCCAGATCTAACTCGAGGCCAGTGATGAGGTCATGATATTATGCCTCATTGTTGGTGCAGCCTTTTGACAACAAGAAAGAATATGGAATAATGGCTTGCTCCAGGGTGATGAAGATGATACCCAGGCCCACTCTGTTAAGCCTAGGATCGTTGAGCCTTCTACCGGTAGGGCTTCGGGAGGCGCCATCAAAGTCCATCTGCTATCATGGGGTGGCGTGATCTACTGAGAGGATTACCTCATCAAGAAAGCCCAAATCCAGTGGCTGGTCCGCAGAGGTTGGATGGGCAGCTAAGAAGTCTGCCATCGCCTATCCTTTGACGGCCTTCTGAGGTACAAACCTAATGTCGAACTGCTAGATGATCACCGCCCAGCATGCTAATCGTCCGGTCAACATAGTCCGGCTTAGGATGTATTTCAACGGTCTACCCGAGAGACCAACTGTACCTCGTAGTGCTGCAAGTAGTGCCGCAATTTCTGTATGGCGAATACGAGCGCCAAGTAGCTCTTCTTGATGGGAGAGTATCTAACTTCCATGTCGAGGAGCATGCGGATGAGGTAGTAGAGGCTATTCTCTGTTCCCTCGTTGTTCTTCTGGGCGAGAAGGGCGCCGAGGGATCGCTCCAGGGTGGTCACGTAAAGGACCAGCAGCTTTCTGGGAACGGGTGGCATCAGGACCAGAGGTTGAAGTAGATACTGCTTGATTTCCTCGAAAGTGGTCTGACACTCTTCATCCCACCCATAGGTGGATCCTTTCTTCATGAGCCGAGAAAAGGGCTTACACTTACCGGCCAGATTCGCAATGAATCGGCGTATATAGGCTAAGTGGCCTTAGAGGCCTCGAAGCTCCTGAATATTACTCAGGGGAGGCATCTGGCTGGTGGCCTTGATCTTCTCGGGGTCGATCTCAATACCTCGATACCTGACGATGAATCCAAGAAACTTTCCGGAGGTGACCCCGATGGAACACTTCAACGGGTTCATCTTCAAGTGGCTAGAATGGAGAAAACCGAACACTTTCTCCAGTTCTTTGAGATGGTCCTGGCGCTGACGAGATTTAACCACCAGGTCATCTACATAGCACTCCACCAGCGTCCCGAGGATAGTCTTGAATATGCGGTTCATAGCCCGTTGATAGGTGGCACCCACGTTCTTCAGGTAGAAGGGCATAACCCGATAGAAGAAAGTGCCCTGGGGGGCCTTCAAGGCAGTGAACTCTTCATCCTCGGGGGCCATCTGGATCGGGTTGTACCCGGAGTACCCATCCATGAAAGAGAGGGCTTGGAACCCGGCCGTTGAATCGATCAATAGATTTGTCACGTGAAGGGGAAAGACATCCTTCGGATAGTGGCGATTAAGATCGCGGAAGTCGATGCAGACCCTGATCTGCCCGTTCTTCTTCCTGACAGGCACAATGTTGGCTAGCCATCTGGGGTACTGGAATTCCTTGATGAAGTTGGCCTTAATGAGCTTATCAACTTAGGCCTCAACCATGGTACCATGAAAGGGGTGCATTTTTCTGGGAGGCTTCTTGAACCCGCGTTGGTTTGCTGGGAGGCCAAGGCGGTGGACGGCTACCTGGGGATCTATTCCCAGCATCTTTTCATAACTCCAGGCAAACACATCACGGTGCTGTCTGAGGAAGTCTATGTACTATTGCCATTCCTCGGGAGGCATAGCGGCGCTGACCAATGTGGGTCCCGGGTCTGCCTCACTACCGAGTTTCACCTGTACAAGCTTGTCGACCGTGGCGGAGATGCACTCCTCAAAGGCATGAGGAGCATCTTACATGTCTTCTACTCCACTTGCGGAAGGATTGTCCACGGGGGGAGCTGTTTCGGGGCTGCTCGACCCTGATGGGGAGCTAGCACCGGCTTGGGCGGCAGGGGTCATCATGACGGGAGACTCATGCACCGCAGAGACCGTAGCGACGAAGGAGGTTGATCCAATCCCATCTGGCATGCGGCCCAAGGGGCCACGCTTTATGACATCAAAGCAGTGGTGGCGCGTTGGCTTGAGCCAATCGATCTCAGATTGGCGAAACAGACATGTATGACGTACTTCCTTTTCCATGAGCTCAACATCCCGATATCATACAGGGGTAGGAGGCTCGGGGATCACCTGGGCCTGGTTGGTGTAAGAGTACGAGGTGATTTCCTACCGTCGCTTAGACCCGGAAATATGGCTTCCTCTGGTACCTGAAACAACAAATCACTCTCCCATATCGGGAGTCATGGCCTCCAACTGATGGGTTGGGAAGACATATGCGTCATCCAAACCTGCCCAGGGATCACTCGCGACAGCGGCGGGCTCAACCTCACCTGCCAGGATTTTATTATCCTTGCTCTTGTAATAGTCAGCATCCAACCAACAAGCTTCACAAGAGGCAAATAGAGACGCATCTCCTTGGAGCACACCCACTCGACCCTTAAGGGAGTATTTGAGGCACTGATGGTATGATGAGGGAACCATCGCGTGAAGATGGAGCCATGACCTTCCCATTAATGCGTTGTAGGTAGTGTCTTGAGAGAAAACCATGAATTCGGTATTGGCACTTAAGCCGCCGAACTGGGTCTTCAGACGAATCCTGCAGAGTGGAGTTTCTCAGTCTTGTCATACCCCTAGATTCTGAGGTCGGAGGGAGTTAAATTATCCTGGGACAACCCCAGCTTTCGCAGTGTCTGAGTTGGGATCAAGTTAATCCTAGAACCCGTGTCGACAAGATAGCGACAGACCTCCATGCCACTGAACTGGCCGATGATATACTGTGGGCGGATGTGCCCCTGTATGGGAGGGTCTTCATCTTCACCGGAGAATGAGATAACCGCATGACATTCGGCGTCCTCAATCACCTCGGTGTGGAAGGCTTCTGCGGCTGCTACCTCCGTTTCAAACTAGAGGGGGCTCCTTAGAGCCTCGACGAGCACCTCACGCATTTCGGACGAAAGGTGGAGGGCCTCAAGGATGGAAATCCTCGCCCGAATTCAAGCTATATGTTTCAGGACATCATACTTTCACGCCAAACGCGAGCTTCTGCTTACAGGAGGTCACTCTGCGATTGGGGGCATGATGGCCCCTGCCGACGAGACCGGTGACGGACTGGTACTTGGCATGTCCCGATGTTCACCGGCTGAAGCCCAGGAGGTGGCTACCATGCTAGGACCGTAAGGCCTTAGATGGCCAGTGGTAGGGTTGGGCTGGTTGCGACGCAGGAAAAGAGGTTCTTCCCGATCCAGCAACACAAACAGTGGTGGATGCGAACCTGTTGTCACCGGGTGAGGGAGACGCGAGTGCTGCTCTCTATACCGGGCCTGCTGCCTGGTCTCGGTAGCGTGCACAGCCTGACTGGAGGTGACGACCACCGTGCCCCAGTGATTCACGAAGCCATGGCTCCGTTGACGTTGGCGATGGCTGGGGATGTTGAGGAGGTCCACCTGGCGCTCCTCACCGTTGGTAGCCAAAAAGGGATTTACCAACTCTACGGTGTTAACCGAAGCGTACCCTGAGCTCTCGGGGAGGTCCACCTAGCGCTCCTGATCATTGGGATCCACAAAGGGATTTACCAACTCTACGGTGTTAACCGAAGCATACCCCAGGCTCTTGCTCAAGGAGTCATCCATTACCGGCCGGGGACTTGGAGGGATCCCCATTTCCGGGGGCATGAAATCGCCAAGCGTGCGAGAAGATGAAGACAATGGCAGGGCACGTTCTTTCTTCTTGCGCCTCCGCTTGCTCTTCTAGGAAGAAGTAGGATGGGATGACAACACCAAAGCGGCGTTCGCAGATTCCAAGGGCTCTGGCTGATCCAGACGAGCACAGATGATACCATGGGCACGGGTGACCGTCCTGCGGGCCATCCAGTCGTTATACTTCTGGGACCTGCGGTCAGAAACCTATTCCCACCCATCCATGTCATCACTACTGCCATTCGATCCCACGAAGACACCTTCCACCTATGTCGGGGCTGGGCCCAACCTGACTATGTTGTTGTCAATCTAGTCTTGGAGCCAGTCTTTGAACATATAGCACTGCTGGATGGTGTGTCCCAGGAACTGGTGATACGGGTAGTAGTTAGGGAGATCCGGGAGACACGCCTCTTCCAGCTTCCGGCACTCAGGAAGTCACACGACCCTCTGCTCCAAGGCGCTATGGAAATAACCAGGGACCTGGGCCTCGCCAAACGAGTAAACCTAATTCCTTCTGTCTGGAAAGGGGACTCTTGGGGGCTGACCATGGCTAGGGGCCGGAGGAGCAGGCCGAGGAGGCGGAGCTGGATTACCGTTCCTTGGTGGTGGTGGTGCGTTACGCGGAGGCACCTGCCGATTTTGAGGCGGTCGCTGCTGGGCCGGAGGCTGTGGGGGTGGACCCCTATGAGCCTGCTAAGCTGGCCTCACTGGCAGCAACTCTAGCTGTTTGGGGGCCTCTATCTGTGCCACAGCAGCGGGCTCGGCTCTGGCGGATCTCCTACCAGAGATCACAGGAGGCAGCGGGCGTGCCTGACTGGCCTGTTTCAGGGCTTCTTCGAGGCGCTGAGCCTTTTCCGAGAAGTCCCGGAACCCTCCAGTGTAATTCTACGTGATCAGGGAAGGAACTAACTCCGCCTTGATGTTCCCTACACACATCTTCAGTAATTGCTCCTGAGTCAGCGACATGTCAAGGGAGTACGTGAGCCCCTTCCACCGGGCGACGAAGTCCGCGACTCGCTCATTGGGCCTTTGCTTGAACATGAAGAGGTCTAGAATGTTCGTCTTCCAGGTTGTGGAACTGAACTGGTAGAGGAATTTCCGGCGAAGGTCCTCCCAGCTTGTCACAGATCCAACAGGGAGCTGGCTGTACCAGACGAATGTTGGTCCTTCCAGTGTCTGAACGAAGCACCAGAGATTGGCAGCCTCCTACTGCGCCTGAGTCCCTAACATAGGCCCGCACCTCAAGTGGAAGTGGTCCAAGTGTTGTGGCCTATCTTCGGTCCTGTTAAAGGGGGAAAAAGTGGGGTTCCCAAATCCCGACGGGGCCGACATGTCATCCAACCATGAGGGGTACAGCTTGCCATCCAGTGGGATCGCCACCTGCCGAGTTTCCAGGGCCTCCAAGCGAGCGATGAGTACTTCCATCAGATCATCCGGATGCGGATTCCTATCCTGATGGGGATCTCTAACCACAAGTGCATTTCCAAGCTCTTCGACACGGTAGTCGCGCTCAGTGGCTCGGGGGGCAGCTGGCGAAGCGACTCTTGGAGCGGCGGGAGGAAACCGAGCAGGGTTCCCCAGGTTTTCTTGCCGCTCGGGAGGGTTCTGCGAAACATATCGCGCCCTCTTGCCATGGGCTCCAGTGTCTCCCCTTTCGTTGAACACGACACGGTCACGGTTGCCCGGGGGGACCTCAGCAAGAGGTAGATGCTCCTTCCCCTCCTATCCTGGTATAGGGTTGCATGGTCAGGCCACCGCTCTGCAATGCGTTCGGCCAGGATCTCATCAACCAGCCTCTTTTTCTCGGCTATCTGTTGGAGCAACGTTGCCTTCTCGGGATCTTCCTCTACCTTCTGCACTGAGGCAGATGGGTCGGCGAGTTTGACAGACCCGACGGGCTCTTTACCCTTGCCGATGTTTTGGCCCAGCGCCAGTGCCTCCGTGGGTACAGGAAGGCCTAGGAGGCTCCTCTGTTGGTGAGTAATCCTCCCATATGGGTCCAGTAGTGGCCTATCCTCGGGGGGTGTGTCCCCGTCCAGGGGCTCCACAATGTTTCCCTCATCTGAAAGGTCAGCCATGTTGACTACTGCTGCCCTTGGTGATGTCCCATCAGGGCCACCCATTGGATTGGGCTGCCGGCGGATCACACAGAATAGGAGAGCAGCGTACTGGCCCCACCCGCGGACGTGCGCATGGGGGGTGGCCTCCTCAATAACTCCGCGGAGTACTTGAAAACTCTGGACGCATTGTTGTTGAAGGGCCTCGTGGTGGTCCAGTGACTCGGGGTGCCAGACCGCGGGGAGTGCTGCTAGGTTGACCCGGCGGCACTGCTCACCAATCTCTTCGAGATGTGCTTGGCTCCCAGGATAAGGCTCTAGCTGATGGCAGAGGCGGGAGTGAGTCACCCGAAGAATCTGGCGGAAGCATTCAAACTCTCCTAGGGTGAGTCACTCTGGCACATCAAAACCTGATTTTGCGACCGGCCAAAACTTCTCAGAGAAGTGGCCCGCTGCAAGAATGGTCCAGAAGCTCCACAGCTCCGGTTCGGGGTTCGGAACATGCCGGCCCTACTCGTCCACCGAGGAAAGTCGGGGAATTGGAAATGGCGCTGAGGCAGGCCGTCGGGGCGGTGGGCTGGCCGGCGGGGAATACGGCGAACATGCCGATTGGCTGCCGATCCCTGGGTCATCCTCCAGGGGTTGCAGTGCCCTGGCTGCCACGTCACGATAGGATGGGCCGGTGGATGGGCCTCCTTTCACAACGTCGGTGCTCGCCGAGGGTGTATTGCCTCGCGACTCGTCCGTCGGTCCCCAGAAAAGTTCCTCACCCTCCCTAAAAGGGGTGGGAGGTGCTTCCGAGGAGGTAAGCGGCAACTGCGAGCTTGATCCCTGGCGGTACACCAAGTCCTCGTCCTCCTGGATATAACTTCGAAGGGAGGAGGGAATCATACGGATCTTGCATTCGGAGATTAAGAGACTGACGTGTCACGTCCCCCCCCCCCATGCCCTCAACTCGAAGGGTTGGGGGGAGGTTCCATCGTCGAGTCGTACTCTGCCTCCGAATTCGAGAAACGGACTGGTCTGATTCCTGTCCGGACTCCCCTGACATTCCTCCTACGGCGACGATGCCCGACCTTCATGCCTCTGGGTAGCTCCTCAGGGTAAGGATGACTTCCGTCATGGGGTCCCCCGGCCACAATAGAGCTGGGGCAGAGGGGACCGAAGGCCGGGGTGCGAGAAGCACCGGGATAGATATCAAGAGGGAAATGGGGAGGACCTCCATGTGAGTGAGCGACTGGGTACACAATGACTCCATGCTCACGACCGGTAGTAGGGGGAGTGACCTCATACCCCATGTAGTGGGCACTAAAAGGAGTCATACCCGGAGCATAGTCGTCGCGACAAAGCTTTCGGCTTTCGAGATCGGTGGCACGGAATGAGCCCTCAGGGCGGTTGGGTTTTCGATCCCAGTCGGGAACGTGGCTACCCCTACTCAACATGCGAAGGGATCTGGGAACCGGAGTTAGCAGTGGCTCGGGCCACAGTGGTTGCTGATGCTGGTTCCCGAGGATGGGAATTCTCTCCCGCTCGAGCCCGACGCTGGCGTCGAGTCAGATGGGCCGGAACCGGAGGTGTGGGCATGAATATTGCCTACTCCTCAGCTCGGGGAGTCGGGCGGCGGCGTCGACGCTGTAGAGACCCGTATCTTGACGTACATGGACATTACATTACTTTTGCGGAATACTTAGTACAAAACAAAAACACACACACAAGGATCGTAATAGTTTAGTGTCTTTGGAAACTCGGAATAAAATCTTCTAATCGTGGGGAAAGATCTTCAACATCTCCCATAAAGATCTTCCCTTTTTTTTACCTAAAACCTTTCTTTATATCCTGGGGAAAAGAAAACATAAAAGGGTGAGCTCAAATGCTCAGTAAGGGTAAACAAAAGAAATATCAATCACATCGTATTCATAAGAACATAACATTTTGGAAATCATAACCTGCAAAAGAGAGCATAATTTCATAACATGGGATAAATCATGGTAGTGAAATGAAATCATAACTTAAAACATTACTCATTGTGGCATACACACATAATCATAGAGAATCATTTCTTGTTAGTCAAGACTCATTGCCAAGACTATCTTAGTGGACAAAGTCCCTTTCTGAATCGAGTAATCCTCGTTTCAGTCCTGTTTCACTGAACCGGTATAACCTACCATTCCAGCCATGTCTATCTCATGAGATATAAAATCTTTACCCAATGCATTGGAGGGAGATATAGGTCCCACCCATCTCTTAATGAATCCTTTCTTATGTGTGCCACAAAATCATAAATCATACATCATTGCATAACCCATGTAATAAAAATGGGATTCTTAAACAACATGACATCATAAAACCATTCATATAAGATAAAGGAATTCATAAACATAATTCCATCACAACATAGTCAAATCAATGTAAAAATATGGATAGAAATAGAATCCTTTATTATCTTATATGGAAAATAATTTTGATAAATCACTTGAATTGAATTCTTGAGGAAAATATCCTTTCTTCTTCAAAATCAATTTCTTTTTACAAAACATCATGCAATTTTAAAAGAAAGAGATTTTATTGAAAATAGTCATGAAATCTTATAGAGGAATCTTCATGAAAATAAGGCTTTATAAAACAGTATAAATCCGTTCATGCCGTATAAGTTAAAAAAAACATTCTTCGTACTTTTGTCGGAAAAGTCAAAAAGTACCTCGTATGAAAAAGCGACAAAAGATTCCTTTCATATTCTTTACTAAAAACTCACCGAAGAGTAAAATTGGATTTAAACTAATGTAAGTGGATGGAAACAATATTACATATTGAAGGAACATGGATGTGGATGATAAAATACACCCCAGTAAATACTTACGAATAAACAATCTCGGATAAAAATGAGATTGTGGTATTTCCCTTACCTTATGTCCGACTTGCTTTGTAAGTGTCCAAAACTCCTGTATAATGATTTAAATCATGTTATTGACTTATTCCAGAATCATATTCATTGTTATGATATCATATATGGTTCACTTATGACATTATATTACCCGTTCTTTTGTAAATTCCATGTTAAAGAAGCGTTTTGGGTAAAATCGTTTCATTTATCTTAGGTGTTTTGACTTGTTGTTCTTGACATCACTATTACTTATATCATGATTTACTTACTTCCAGAATATAAAATATGATTTATATATCATATATATTCAGTATATATATATATATAATAGATAGATTAATAAAATGAAAAACACCGTTCATGGAGACGGTAATCCGTACGTACGCATGAACGCTGTTTTACTTTCCTTATTATCTTGAAATGGAAGTAAGTAGATGACATAAATATATATATACATAAATACAGTAGCTTTATAATGTCATATATTTCATTATTATTTCTTATATATACTTTATAATCATTCTTAAATGGTTAACATGGAGAATGAATCTCATCGCGTCGTGGAGACGGTAGTCCGTACGTACGCACGAGCGATGATATCATTTCCATAAATATTGAACTGAATTGGAGTGGATTATACAATATATCAGAATCAATATGATGTTTTAATAACTATGTATAGTTATTCTTTACACCATTATACCCATCCGTGTAAGGTGGTGGTGGAAAATAGATTACACCACGGCGTGGAGACGGTATTCCGTACGTACGCACGCGCGGTGATTTCTTTTTCCGTAGGATGGATAGATGGTGAAATAGGTTTGTTTCATACTTATAATAACATATCAGTATATGAGTGATACTGATGTTATTACTTCATAATGAAACAACCTAATAAGAAGAAGTGGAAGAAGAAATAAAGATGAAAGAATTGGTAACGGTAATTACCTCTTCTTTGAAGCGCCTTTTGGAGACCTCCTCTTAGGGAACTAAAATTGGTCTTTGAGTAAGACCAGAACCTCTAGGATGTTGCTAGGGAAGTGGAGAAGAGATTTTGGCAGGGGTTGGCCGAGCTTGAGTGCTCAAATTGGTGTGAGGAGGAGGGGGAGGAGGTGTCCTTTTATAAGGGAGGAGAGGGGCACCTTAGGAATATCTCAAAATATTATTTTATATTAAAGTCAAAATCGGTTTATAATGGTTCCAAAGGGTCTTATTTCGAAGCTAAAGTGGGGATGGGTCGCAATCCTATCAACCAATAAGATTTAGACAAGTTTAGGGTATTATTTTAACCTTATCAATTAGATTTAACTCTAAGTTAAATAATTTAACTTTTACCGTGTCTTTTTTTTTTCTTTCACTATATGGTTAATAAACTTACTATAAAATGCCAAACGAACCCCAAATTGTTTATTATTAATATATATATCCTTATCTAAGTCATTTGGCCGAACCTTAGATTTTTAGGAATAAAATAACAATTAATAATATAATATTTGATTTAAAAACTATTTTGTGTCAATTTTGACACTATTTGATATATGATTTTTGTGAAAGTCATAACAGAATTATATGTTCGAACCAAGTTGATTAAATCAACAATAATATATCATAGTAACCTAGAAAATTAGTGGAATTCATAAAAAGTCTTAAATTACATTTATTTTGGTATTTATATTATCAATTATGTCAATATTTCATTAATAAGATAATTACTACATCATCTTTGTGTCATAAATAAATTATATTATTTGATGTCTAAAAATTACAAATAAAATACCATCATGTAGGAAATCTTTTTAGCTTTCTAATGAATATTTATAGTCGAATTTATCTTATGTATAACCCCATATTAAAAATGATTTACTTATTAAACTTTGATTTTAACTATTTTAACCCTTCTTTAAATAAATTAATAATAAATGTCCTAATCTAATCCAAGTGGGCCTAAATGGTCATATTTTATTCCTAAGTTTGTTTTTGGTCGAATTACACTTGTCCAATAGAATTAGGACATGTGTTAGGGTAATATTAATATCATATTTACCCTTAGTTACCCTATTTACTATTAACCGCGGTAAAAAAGGTAAAAAGTTACTGTTCACCAAAAAATTATTTTCATCTCATTGAACCACATTTTAGTCCTTGATATTAACCGTGTCTCTCGGATTTTCGAAATTCCATTCACAGAAGCGGTAAAATTAAGTTTTATGCAAAATTCAGTTTTTTTAACCTACCACTTAGTGGTTTCACTATTCATCAAAAATTGAAAGTTTTCAGAAAAATACCAAAATTTCACCCTTGGCTAATTTCGATATTCTGAGTCCAAAAATGAAGTCCATTTTGAAAAATAAAATTTTTAAAATTTCAAAAAGTGGTTATTACTATTCATAACGGCTAGTTTTAATAGCATATTGTTATTTAGTGAAACTCGGTATTGCGTACGACGCAAGCTATCGAGGAAGGTCGCGATTGCGTGTAAAGAAAGCCAAGCAAGTGTTGTGTAGAAAAGACTCCTTTGATGATTTATATAACATAAAAGTCTCGGGTGTTACATTCTACCCCCCTTAAAAAGAATTTCGCCCTCGAAATTCGTCACTTTGTAACAAACAAATGAGGATACTTCTCCCTCATCATATCCTCAAGCTCCCATGTAGCTTCTTCAAATTGGTGGTTTCTCCATAAAACTTTCACCAAGCGAGTGGTCTTGTTTCGTAGGACTTTTTCACTACGATCCAGAATCTCTATCGGCTGTTCTTCATAAGAAAGATCTTGCTCCAGCGGTACAACTTCTGAGCTAAGTACATGTGAAGGATCTGGTATGTACTTTCTCAGGAGAGATACATGGAACACATCGTGAACTTGAGAGAGATTCGGTGGAAGCGCCAATCGGTAAGCTACCTTCCCAACACGATCCAGTATTTCAAAAGGACCGATATATCTAGGGCTCAACTTCCCCTTCTTTCCAAATCTCATAACCCTCTTCCAGGGAGATATTCGTAAGAACACTTTATCGCCCACTTCAAACTCTAGGTCTTTTCTTCGGTTGTCGGCATAACTTTTCTGTCGACTCTGAGCTGCTCTTATGTGTTGTTGAATAGATCTAACCTTTTCTGCCATTTCATCAACGAGATCAGGTCCTAATAGCTTTCTTTCCCCAACTTCATCCCAGCAAGTTGGAGTCCTGCATTTCTTTCCATAGAGAGCTTCATAAGGAGCCATCTGAATACTGGAGTGAAAGCTATTATTATAAGAAAATTCCACCAAAGGTAGGTGTTGATCCCAACCTCCTTTGAAATCCATAGAGCAAGCTCTCAACATATCTTCTAGGGTTTGAATTGTTCTCTCAGAATGACCGTCTGTCTGGGGATGATAAGCAGTGCTGAAACTCAACTCTGTATCCAGAGTATGCTGAAGACTTCGCCAGAACTTCGAGGTAAATCTCGGATCCCGATCAGATATAATAGAAAGTGGTACTCCATGTAATCTTACCACTTCCTTTACATATATCCTGGCAAGCTGATCTAGAGAGAAATCCTCTCTAATAGGAATGAAGTGTGCAGACTTTGTAAGACGATCAACTATGACCCAGATAGCATTATTGCCTTTGGATGTTTTAGGAAGTCCTGTGACAAAGTCCATAGTGATGTTTTCCCATTTCCATTCGGGTATGGGTAATGGTTGTAACATCCCCTTAGACTTCTGTCTCTCAGCTTTAACTTGTTGACAAACCAAGCATCGAGAGACATATTCAGCAACATCTCTTTTCATGCCATCCCACCAGAAGTACTCTTTCAGGTCCCTATACATCTTCGTGCTTCCAGGATGAATAGAGAATGATGAACTATGAGCCTCATCCAGCAGCTCATTCTTTAATTCGGGGATGGGAGGAACGCAAACCCGATTCCTGAACTTTATTATCCCATCACAATCAAGGTTGAATTCAGGAACATTTCTCACCTTCTTTTGTAACTCGACATCTTCTTTCTGTGCCTCTTTAATCTTCACATGTATAGATGGTTGAACATTCATTTGAGAAAGATAAGATTTTTCCCCTTCCATTATAATTCCAAGATCCATCCTTTGTAAATCCATAAATATTGGATCTTTTGTGATCCTCATCATGGATAAACTAGCATGGTCTTGTCGACTTAATGCATCTGCCACCTTGTTTGCTTTCCCAGGGTGGTAATGGATTGAGCAGTCATAATCCTTAATCAGCTCCAACCATCTTCTTTGACGCATATTCAGCTCCTTTTGTGTGAAAATATACTTTAAACTTTTATGATCAGTATAAATATCACACCTTTCACCATAAAGGTAATGCCTCCAAATCTTTAATGCAAAGATTACCGCAGCCAACTCCAAATCATGTGTTGGGTAATTTTGCTCATGGATTTTCAACTGTCGTGAGGCATAAGCTATCACCATATCATTTTGCATAAGAACACACCCCAATCCCTTCTTGGATGCATCACTGTAGATCACAAACCTTTCTCCACTACAAGGCAGTGTGAGCACAGGTGCACTGGATAACCTTCTTTTCAACTCCTTGAAATTCTCTTCACATTCCTCTGTCCAGACAAACTTAACTCCCTTCCGAGTCAACTTGGTGATTGGATTAGATAATCGTGAAAAATCTTTTACAAAACGTCGATAATATCCAGCCAAACCAAGAAAACTTCGGATCTCAGTTACTGTTGTTGGTCTTGACCATCTTTCGATAACCTCTGTTTTTACTGGATCCACAGATATCCCCTCTTTTGAGATTATATGACCCAAAAATGCAACTTTTTGAAGCCAAAATTCACACTTGGTAAATTTGGCATAAAGCTTCTCCTTTCTCAGGGTCTTTAATATAATTCTCAAGTGATCTTCATGCTCTTCCTTGCTCTTTGAATAGACAAGAATATCGTCTATAAAGACTACCACAAATTGATCAAGATAGTCTCTAAAGACTCTATTCATTAGATCCATGAAGATAGCAGGGGCATTAGTAAGACCAAATGGCATCACTATAAATTCATAGTGTCCATACCTTGTACGGAAAGCCGTCTTTGGTATATCCTCCCTTTTGACCCTTAATTGATGATACCCTGAACGGAGATCAATCTTGGAAAAGTATTGAGCTCCGCGTAGTTGGTCAAATAAGTCATCAATGCGTGGGAGAGGATATTTGTTCTTGATAGTGATCTTGTTAAGTTCTCGATAATCAATGCAAAGTCTCATTGATCCATCTTTCTTCTTAATAAATAGAACAGGTGCTCCCCAAGGTGACGCACTAGGGCGTATGAATCCCTTATCAAGATTCTCTTGGAGTTGCTTCTTCAATTCTTGCAACTCAATTGGGGCCATTCTATAAGGTGTCTTTGAAATAGGCAAAGCACCCGGTACGAGTTCTATTGAAAACTCAACTTCACGATTTGGTGGAAGACCCGGTAATTCCTCCGGAAAGACATAATCAAACTCCCGTACAATGGGCATATTCTTAATCGTGAGTTTCTCACCAACCATTTGAGATAAATAACCTTCATTTAGTGGAATCAATACCCATAAGATGGAAGAAATTTCCACTGGAAGGTTATGTTCATCCTTGCATTGATAGACGATCGTAGATTGATCTGGAATATGAAATGTGACTTCCCTTCTTTGGCAATCGATATGAGCTCCATGTAGAGAAAGCCAATCCATGCCAAGAATCACATCAAATTCCACTAAAGGAAGGATCACAAGATTTGCAGGAAGCACTTTCCCACAAACTTCGATCGGAGAAGAATTATAAACTTTTGATGCGATTGATGTGCCATTAGGTGTTGTCACAGCTAACTCAACATCTAATTGTTGAGGTAATACGGTGATACCCTTAGAAAAGTCTTCAGAAATAAAAGAGTGGGTGGATCCAGAATCAAATAAAACATTTGCTACTTTAGAGTGGATGGTAAGTGTACCTTTCACCACATCGTTATCGTACTCCACATCGCTGATAGAAATTGCATGTGACTTTCCTTTGTCTTTAGCCTTAAGAGTTTGTTGACTTCGACCATCATCATCCACCCTTGGATTTGGGCATTGATTGGCATAATGCCCCATCTCCTTGCACTTGAAACATTGAAGTGTAGTAGGTTCATTCTGTGTATCCCTTCCTTTGTTTGCGTCATTAGACATCTTCTTCCCATTATCACGGCATTCAAATGCCCGATGACCTTCCTTTCCACATTTAAAACATTTACTTGTCCCTTTAAGACAACTCCCTCCATGTTTCTTTCCACACTTTGAGCATAAGGGAAAGTTCATCTTCTTTTCCGTGTGCTCTTTAGATTTTTCTTTGAATTCCATCTTCCTCTTTTTATCAAACCCATGTGACTGATGGGTTACTCCAATCTCCATCTCGACTTTGAGAGCACATCGAACGATTTCCTCATAGCTATTGAAGTCCCTTATGGCTAACGCCCTTCGAAGACTTGGTTTTAAGCCACTAAAGAATCGATCGATCTTACTCTCAGGTTGGATAATAATACCAGAAGCGTACCTTGCAAGTCTTGTAAAATTTGCTTCATAAGTACTAACAGATTCATCATCCCTTTGCTTCAGTTCAAGGAACTCTTTCTCCATCTTTGTTCGGAGAATACGAGGGAAGTACTTATTGAAAAATAAGTTCTTGAACTCGTCCCATTCCATAGACTCAATTTCATCCCTTTGCCTCGTATTCTTAACAAGATTCCACCATTGATCCGCATCTCCTTCCAAACGATACACTGCTAGGATGACTTTATCATGCTCAGAACATTGAAGAACTGAAAATATCTTTTCAGTAGTACTAATCCATTGTTCAGCAACTAATGGATCAGTAGACCCGCTGAAAGAAGGTGGACGCTGCCTCATGAAGGATTCAACAGAATGTTGCTCCCTCCTTTGCTCGTTTGGAAATCCTGCATGATTCATAGCTTGAGAAAGTTGTGTGAGCATGGCTACAAGATTTTTCATTCCAGCTCCCATATCGTTTGGTTGCTCAGGGGGACAATCATTGCATTGCCCATCGCATTCCGCATTAACACGGTTCCTTCGGGTTCCAGCCATTGACTAAAACCAAGAAGAATAGTGTGAGCAACACTAATTATAATAGGAAACCACATAATTCAAGAATAAAATTTTCATGCTTATGGTCTTATCCTAGGTTATTCAAGGCCATTTCTAAAACACTAAGATTGTGTACTATGCTTAGACTTATCCTTAGGGTTCTTACTAAGGTTTTCACATCCTAGTTTCCAAAGGTTGACTATACCTTTCCTCTGATACCAACTATAACGACCCGTACTTTACATACATTGTTACTACTTCAAAATTGAAGCACACTTATTACAACATATGACAAAACCACAAAGGACCGTATAGGTATAGTGTCTTTAGAAACTGGGAAACATAAACAACTGGTTCATAAATCTTCTACAGTGTCTCCCATTTATTTCATCATATCTAGGGTCCCTTTTAGCATATTCTACTTAATATCCATCTTCCTGACCTGGGGAAAAGAAAACATAAAAGGGTGAGCTCAAATGCTCAGCAAGGGAAAATAAAGGAAATAAAAATCATATCATATCCTTTTGAAAATCAAAACCTGCAAAAGAGATCATAATATCTTAACATGGAATAAATCATAGAAGTGAAAATGAGATCCCCATAATCATAACATAAAACTTGAAACTTTGTGGCATGCACACATAATCATGGAAATCATTTCTTGTTAGTCAAGACTCATTGCCAAGACTATCTTAGTGGACAAAGTCCCTTTCTGAATCGAGTAATCCTCGTTTCAGTCCTGTTTCACTGAACCGGTATAACCTACCATTCCAGCCATGTCTATCTCATGAGATATAAAATCTTTACCCAATGCATTGGAGGGAGATATAGGTCCCACCCATCTCTTAATGAATCCTTTCTTATGTGTGCCACAAAATCATAAATCATACATCATTGCATAACCCATGTAATAAAAATGGGATTCTTAAACAACATGACATCATAAAACCATTCATATAAGATAAAGGAATTCATAAACATAATTCCATCACAACATAGTCAAATCAATGTAAAAATATGGATAGAAATAGAATCCTTTATTATCTTATATGGAAAATAATTTTGATAAATCACTTGAATTGAATTCTTGAGGAAAATATCCTTTCTTCTTCAAAATCAATTTCTTTTCACAAAACATCATGCAATTTTAAAAGAAAGAGATTTTATTGAAAATAGTCATGAAATCTTATAGAGGAAGCTTCATGAAAATAAGGCTTTATAAAACAGTATAAATCCGTTCGTGCCGTATAAGTTAAAAAAAACATTCTTCGTACTTTTGTCGGAAAAGTCAAAAAGTACCTCGTATGAAAAAGCGACAAAAGATTCCTTTCATATTCTTTACTAAAAACTCACCGAAGAGTAAAATTGGATTTAAACTAATGTAAGTGGATGGAAACAATATTACATATTGAAGGAACATGGATGTGGATGATAAAATACACCCCAGTAAATACTTACGAATAAACAATCTCGGATAAAAATGAGATTGTGGTATTTCCCTTACCTTATGTCCGACTTGCTTTGTAAGTGTCCAAAACTCCTGTATAATGATTTAAATCATGTTATTGACTTATTCCAGAATCATATTCATTGTTATGATATCATATATGGTTCACTTATGACATTATATTACCCGTTCTTTTGTAAATTCCATGTTAAAGAAGCGTTTTGGGTAAAATCGTTTCATTTATCTTAGGTGTTTTGACTTGTTGTTCTTGACATCACTATTACTTATATCATGATTTACTTACTTCCAGAATATAAAATATGATTTATATATCATATATATTCAGTATATATATATATAATAGATAGATTAATAAAATGAAAAACACCGTTCATGGAGACGGTAATCCGTACGTACGCATGAACGCTGTTTTACTTTCCTTATTATCTTGAAATGGAAGTAAGTAGATGACATAAATATATATATACATAAATACAGTAGCTTTATAATGTCATATATTTCATTATTATTTCTTATATATACTTTATAATCATTCTTAAATGGTTAACATGGAGAATGAATCTCATCGCGTCGTGGAGACGGTAGTCCGTACGTACGCACGAGCGATGATATCATTTCCATAAATATTGAACTGAATTGGAGTGGATTATACAATATATCAGAATCAATATGATGTTGTAATAACTATTTATAGTTATTCTTTACACCATTATACCCATCCGTGTAAGGTGGTGGTGGAAAATAGATTACACCACGGCGTGGAGACGGTATTCCGTACGTACGCACGCGCGGTGATTTCTTTTTCCGTAGGATGGATAGATGGTGAAATAGGTTTGTTTCATACTTATAATAACATATCAGTATATGAGTGATACTGATGTTATTACTTCATAATGAAACAACCTAATAAGAAGAAGTGGAAGAAGAAATAAAGATGAAAGAATTGGTAACGGTAATTACCTCTTCTTTGAAGCGCCTTTTGGAGACCTCCTCTTAGGGAACTAAAATTGGTCTTTGAGTAAGACCAGAACCTCTAGGATGTTTATAGGGAAGTGGAGAAGAGATTTTGGCAGGGGTTGGCCGAGCTTGAGTGCTCAAATTGGTGTGAGGAGGAGGGGGAGGAGGTGTCCTTTTATAAGGGAGGAGAGGGGCACCTTAGGAATATCTCAAAATATTATTTTATATTAAAGTCAAAATCGGTTTATAATGGTTCCAAAGGGTCTTATTTCGAAGCTAAAGTGGGGATGGGTCGAACTCCTATCAACCAATAAGATTTAGACAAGTTTAGGGTATTATTTTAACCTTATCAATTAGATTTAACTCTAAGTTAAATAATTTAACTTTTACCGTGTCTTTTTGTTTTCTTTCACTATATGGTTAATAAACTTACTATAAAATGCCAAACGAACCCCAAATTGTTTATTATTAATATATATATCCTTATCTAAGTCATTTGGCCGAACCTTAGATTTTTAGGAATAAAATAACAATTAATAATATAATATTTGATTTAAAAACTATTTTGTGTCAATTTTGACACTATTTGATATATGATTTTTGTGAAAGTCATAACAGAATTATATGTTCTAACCAAGTTGATTAAATCAACAATAATATATCATAGTAACCTAGAAAATTAGTGGAATTCATAAAAAGTCTTAAATTACATTTATTTTGGTATTTATATTATCAATTATGTCAATATTTCATTAATAAGATAATTACTACATCATCTTTGTGTCATAAATAAATTATATTATTTGATGTCTAAAAATTACAAATAAAATACCATCATGTAGGAAATCTTTTTAGCTTTCTAATGAATATTTATAGTCGAATTTATCCTATGTATAACCCCATATTAAAAATGATTTACTTATTAAACTTTGATTTTAACTATTTTAACCCTTCTTTAAATAAATTAATAATAAATGTCCTAATCTAATCCAAGTGGGCCTAAATGGTCATATTTTATTCCTAAGTTTGTTTTTGGTCGAATTACACTTGTCCAATAGAATTAGGACATGTGTTAGGGTAATATTAATATCATATTTACCCTTAGTTACCCTATTTACTATTAACCGCGGTAAAAAAGGTAAAAAGTTACTATTCACCAAAAAAATTATTTTCATCTCATTGAACCACATTTTAGTCCTTGATATTAACCGTGTCTCTCGGATTTTCGAAATTCCATTCACAGAAGCGGTAAAATTAAGTTTTATGCAAAATTCAGTTTTTTTAACCTACCACTTAGTGGTTTCACTATTCATCAAAAATTGAATGTTTTCAGAAAAATACCAAAATTTCACCCTTGGCTAATTTCGATATTCTGAGTCCAAAAATGAAGTCCATTTTGAAAAATAAAATTTTTAAAATTTCAAAAAGTGGTTATTACTATTCATAACGGCTAGTTTTAATAGCATATTGTTATTTAGTGAAACTCGGTATTGCGTACAACGCAAGCTATCGAGGAAGGTCGCGATTGCGTGTAATGAAAGCCAAGCAAGTGTTGTGTAGAAAAGACTCCTTTGATGATTTATATAACATAAAAGTCTCGGGTGTTACAGACGCGGCCTGGCGGGGGTTCATGCCGTTAACCCCTGGGATGGAACGCCGTTCCGGTGAACCCGGACATCCCCCACCTCATTGGCGTAGGGGAGGGATGTGTGAAAGCACTCTGGGAATAGGCTCCCGAAGCGGTTGAACATCGGTGTGGGGAGCAGCGGCTCCCTGCGCGGCCCTCGGGGGCGGCGATGGTGGTGAGGCGCGGCCGCCTCTAGAGCCAAGCAGGCCATGCCCCTGGTGGGGATGACCCCTTCCTCGTCATACCTACGAACCAGGTTATTAATCACCCTCTGTTGGATGATTTCTGACGGGGAGAGGGGGCGCAAGCGCCCGGCTGGTACGACGGTCGAAGCCGAAGCGACCGCCGAATATGTGGGACCGCGCGGGGTAGCCGCGTCGGTACTGCACCTGCCCCTACGCCGGTGTGAGGGTGGAAATCGAGCTCCGAATGCAGTGATCTGATTCCTGGAAACAGGGAGATGAGCCCATTAGTATCAACAATAAAGGATATCAACAACCATGGACCAACGTCATTCCGTCTTCCATGGTCGGCGAGGGGAATCCATGCTGATGACGTCGCAGAACGGAGTAGTCATCACCCTGACGGCCTCGACCCCAGGCGGGTTCACGTCCTGGTGAGGGTTACCTGGACCTAGTGACATGCTATTATTTCGAGGCCCTAACGACTACCATTCCCCATGTTGAGGATAATATCTTCACGTCGGGTTCACCATTTTTTGTTTCCGGCGCTTTCGTCGGGGCGCGCGCATCCGTTCGCGGAGGAGAAAACACTGCTATGTTGCCCCGCATTCCCTCTTTCCAAAGTCGGGCGGAATCCATTCCTTGTTCAGGGACGTCTGCTCCTTGATCAAAAGCGGGATGATGGGATGTCGGTTCTTCCTTCCATGGATTCCTCCTCAGATCTCATCACCTAGTCCAGGTCTCCCTCATAGATTTAAGACGGGTTCGTGATGCTCATTCCTGGTGCCATATCTACATGGATGGTAGTTAATTACGCTGCTTCCGTTAAGACGCTCCAAGGGGTCTTGTCGGGGCAGCAACCTTCAGTGAGGAGAATGGTCACGTTGGGGCATCGTTGGCATGTCTGTCTTTGGTCCCTCATCACAGGGCTTCTTGAGGGCGCGGAAGCCCGAGGCATCCCACATCGAACGCGGGGTATGTGTACCATCTGAGGTTTTCCTCAGCTTCCCATGTTTAACAGGGGGTATGTCGTGATTTTAATGTCTTGAGAAGACAAATCAGTTCGAAGGATCCCTAGGAGGGAACACCGATGTTGGGGCCAGCACGTAGGCGGCTTCCCATATATCATGGAGTGGGATGGGTGGCATGATCTCACTGGGATGTAGAGGCCTGGGTAAGGATCAGGATGGATGGTGGAGTGAGACATGGGGCTTACGTTTTGAGACGGCCCAAGCAGGGGAATACAATTTAACTTCATATGGGACGGAATACAGTTTAATGTTATGCGGGACGGAATACAGTTTAACGTCATGCGGGACGGTATACAGTTTAACGTCATGCCGGACGGGATATAGTTTAACGTCATGCGGGACAGAATACAGTTTAACGTCATGGGGGATGGAATATTTGGGGCTTACACTCTGAAGCATCCCAAGTTGGTCGGGGAACCGACATGGAGAGGTCGGGACGACCGGGTGGTGGGCTTGAACCTCGTGGAGGCTTCCTACGTACTGTGCGTTAGCATAGATCAAAGTCCACGTAGTTCGCTGGGATGGGGCTTACGCTCTGGGGCGGCCCATAAGAGGATGTCATGGTCGATGCACACTCTATGCCCATGTGAGTCATGCTCGGTGTGAGAAACAAGAGGCAATAGGGACCAGATGATCATGTCGCGAAGGGTGCGTCCGTGAGAAGCGGAATGGGGATTACGCGTTGAGCGGCCCAAAGGGAAACAGGGGATTACACGTGGTTAGCGGCCCTTGGTGTCGGGGATTACTCCAGGGCGGAGGCCCGTGGAGCAACAAAGCGCAGTGGGAAAAGGACTCCACTGGCCTTGGCAAGGGGGAATTACGGAGATGCACTGGTGAAATCATCCGCAAGAAAGGTAGGGGCTTACGCTATGAGGAATCCCTTCCCCCATGGACAAACGCCGCTCCGACAAGGAGGCTCTCATTACATGTGAGGAAGAGTCCATTCCCGTAGAGTAGAGTGGGCGTAAAGAATGTCCGAGCTGGGGGACCCAGCATGCGAAGCACGAGGTCGGACCACAGTTTAACGTCTTGTGTTAAGGACGAAGTGCTTAGCATTTCAACGTCCTGCAGCTTGGGCGAGGTGGGTTCTCTCCACACCCCTAGGGCTTACATTCCCAACGCCCTCTACCCCTTGTGGAAGGGAAGGCATTGGCAAGGCCATAGTGAATGGGGGCTGTAGGGAAAACCACCGGGGGGTCCACGTTAGCGTGGCTATGCGAAGAAGCAATAGCCGTTAGCGTGCCTATGCGGAGAAGCATAATGCAAAGCAACGCAACGGGAAATGCGGCCCAAGGGACCTTGAGGTTACTTTGCATGAGCCTGGGAGGCTGTACGGGAAAACAACGCATGGCGTGCATGCCCGGAAGGGGAGACATCAGGTGCCAGTGCAGGGGGCAGCCAAGGGGCCTCAAGGTGAGGAGTCCTGGGATTTGCGCGCAAAAGGGATGATTTGCGCGCAAAACTCCAGGACGGCGTGCAATTGGAGAAATGGAATTGTGAACGGAGAGGGAACTACGTGCAGGGTTTTGTGCGCATGGTAGCCTATTGCGCGCACAAGACACGCATTGCTCACAAGGCTGGGAAACCGGGGTGGGGGAAAATTCACTGAAGCCGGTGGAGTTGCGCGCAAAGGCGAACTCCGGGGCAAGGTGGCGCGAAATGAGGATTTTACCTAGAAGTAATCTTGCGCGCGGGGGGAGCCGAATTGCGCGCATGGGAGTCGCTTCGGATTCCTCATCCCCCAAACCGTTCGGGGTTACCTTTTATTTATAGGTGACCTCCGGCACGGAATCCAGGCGGCGCACGAAATTCTTCGCACCGAGCGTAGCTGGCGCACAAAAACTCGCTGCGCGGAACCGGGGCACGCAATTATTGTGCACCTCATCGGCCCCATTCTGCGAAACCCGGTGATTCTACGCGCGCAGAACAATTTTTCGCACGGATCCTCCTTTATTTCGCACACCACATCCCGGGCCTCCGGATCGGGCCTCTAATTCCGAATATGACTTCACTTCGTCATTTCTAAACTTCCCCCGGGAGTTACGGACTTTTTTTTCGGCGTCAACAGTTATGTAATGAGAGTAAGGTAAATAATAATTCATATTTAAAGATTAATTATTATTTTATAAATATCGTATGTATTCTATTAATTCATCAAAATACCATTCCTTCAAATTTAGTGATGAACATTGAATTGTATCACTATGTGGAGATGGTAAAATATACATACACATGGGAAATATATTATATTATTTTTTAATGGAAAAATGGTGTATAATGGTTTTTTAATAATAGTACAAACATTCCAGAATATATATGATACTGAAGTAATTATATTATGATAAAGTTCATATATTTAGATGAAGTAGGTAAGAATAGAAAATGATAGTTATCTATTAGTGTGATTATATCTTCTTAAAAAATTCCCTTTTTCGTTTCCTATAAAGCTTAATATGGAGGGTCTTTTGAGTATACAAGAACATATATAATGAGGATTTTATATTTTGGAGAAGAAATTAGTATGGTATAATCTATCATGATGGATCAATGTGATGTGAATAAGTGGGGGAGGTGGTAGACGTTTATATTTGAGTTGTAGGGAACTTTTCATTTTTCTCAAAAGAATAAATTTTAATAAATTCATTTTCAATCAAAATAAAACCAAACATCAATTGATTCAAAGATAAGATATGATAATTTTATAAAATCAACAATAAGTAGATTTTATACGAGAATTTTTTTAACCTTTTCTTTTTTATTGACCCTTAGTTAACCTATTTTAATATTCACTATTTTAACTACGTATTTCACAATAAGAGTTTGTAAATATAAATATGTGTTGTAAATTAGACCATAAATGAAACATTTATGATATTTTAGACCATATTATATTAAATTTTTATATTTAAAGTTTTATTATTATTATTATTTAATTTAATAACATGTTATTCTGATAAAATATCATTAGTGTCAATTTTGAAACTATATATTATATTGATTTTAATAATTTAAAGAAAACAATATAATGTTTAAAATAATCATTTAATACAATCATGATCTCTTAGAATCATCTATAAAATTCATGGATCACAATTATAAACTGAAATATTATTTATATTAATATTTTTAATAAAATTTATTTGATTGGTTCATTAATTTAATAATTATGGCATAATTATTGTATAATTATTTAATATACATATTTATTCACAAAAAAGTGAAAAATATTACTATGATGAAGATTAATGTTATATATTTCAGAATAATATTTATAGTTTGGTATATATTTTGATAACCTTGTGTCAAAAAATTTATAAAATTTAAACCATTAATATGACAGCACTTAATTTTTATTAATATAAATATTATAAATATTATAATATCATCCATGTGGCTCCCAAAAGTCATAAATAAATTTATATCTAAAATATAATTATATAATGTTTAAAATGGCCATTTATATTCATTCATAACCAACCTTTTATCCTATGTGGATACAAGAGGTATATTTTTGACAAAAAATGTAATATTTTGTAACTTTATATGATTTAAATATTATATAAGTCATATTTAGTGAAAAGTGACCATAAAAAACTTGTTGACCTGACCTGTTTTGATAATCTAAATTATGTTTCAATATGATTTGATAATCCCAAATAATTTTTATCTCTATATTAATTATTTCAATCTATGACATCCTACTGTGGAGTTGATAAAATATTAAAATGATCATTGGAATATGTTAATCAATGTTTATATATATCTATAAATGATTTAAAATAATTCTAACTCAATGTGGATATGTTTGGCATAGAACATCTATTGATATAGTAAGTCTATTGGTATACATAAGTCCACTGATATGGACAACGGCTATCGATAAGGCTAAGTACCCCGGTACACAAGTCTACTGATATGGATAAGGTCACCAGTATGCAGATAGTCACTGTTACACCAGATCTACTGATAGAATGAGTCTACTAGTATGCACAAGTTGACTGATACAGAACTACCGATATGAAGTCAACCGATACCGACAGACAGAGAGACAACTACTGATATGAAGTCCACCGATATAGACAGACAGACCGACATCTACCGATATGAAGTCCACCGATATAGACAGACAGATAGACAGCTACCGATATGATGTCTGCTGATACAAACAGATGACTACTACTATAAAGTCTACTGATAGAAGGATCTACTGAGAGAAGAAGCTACCGATACATAGAGATACCGTTATAAAGTGTAACAGTTATCAATATAGAAGAGATATCGATACAAGCTCACTGATACTAAGATCTATCGATAGAAGCTCACAGTTTCTCTAAATAGTATTTGTATTTGTTTATTTAGAAACGATCATATTTTATGTTTTTAATGCACCTGATATTAATTAATGATAGAGGATAGAATTTTAGGAACTGTACCTCGTAAATGTAAAAAGGTAATCATTCCTATTACTGGAGCTAAACCTATAAAAGGAAATCTCGAACTACTAAATACATGTGGTGCTCAGTCAATCATTCCATGAACATCTGAGACAATCTTCATGATTAAACAAGGATTCACATGCATTTAAGAAGAAGGAATAACACATACTAAATTTGTAGAACCTGATCATTCAAGGAGAAAGGAGCTTCAATGAATTCACTTGCACTCCAGATGATCCGACTGATCAACCTGGACCTGGAAGTCAAATACCAAAACGACACTTTGTTTCTTGAAAAAAACAAGAGAAGGACTTAAAGCTTAATCTACATCAAGCTGAGGAGTCCATATCTTCACTCAAAACACATAGATCATTTTAATCTCTTATTTATCTGTTTAAATATATTGTGTTTCATTTATTTTCATTTTGAGTGGTGTGTGCTCTGTATTTTTAGAAACACACTATATTTGGTACTGAACTGGAGGATTTGTAAATCCTCACTCAATATTTCCCTATATTCTTGTATCCCGCTGTGGATAGTGGTAGAGGTCAAGTGTCACCTGGATAGCCTATGTTATATTGTTTTGTTTTCCCATGAAGAACTGTGGTAGAGGTATTAATACCTGGAAAGTCTATGTACTATTGTAAAATCCCAATCTAGGGTGTGGATCAATGTTTATACAGACTGTTTGAGAGGACTAAGTCTCAGCTTATGACTGAACCTCTTGGTTATATATGTTGTTCTTGTTTATTTTGTTTTAAACTATATGGAATCTTCCACTGCTAAGTACATTAAATATAAATCTATTTTAAATTAACTCTGATAGTTAAACCTGAAAGGGTTTATATTTATAGTAAACCAGTATGTTAGTTTCAAAAGATAATCTAATCATTATATTTGATTAACTGAGAACTAATAAATCTCTTGAGAACCTAACCGACCCTTTACTGAATTACAGATTCTCTATATTTTATCTTATTATTCAATTTGGGGGATTTTTTTAATAGAATTCATTTTAATATAAATTTTAATTGGAACTCAATTCACCCCCCTCTTGAGTATCCTCTCCGACCAACATTTGGAATCTGATGTTGTTCTTATTAAAGGATTTCCAAATACTATGTTCTTTAACTTTGATTTTAGTTATATCATAAAAATCATAAATTTATGTTAGTTGTAAATATTATCACTTTAAATATTTTCTAAAATATAATTATGGATAATAAATTACATGGTGATGCTACCAACAAACTACCTTTATATAATGGTGTTAATTATTCCCAATGGAAACTAAAAATGAAAATTCATATAGAAAACATGGGATTTGATATCTGGACTGCTATAGAAACTCAGTATAATATTCCCAAAACTGAAATAACTTCTAAGGATAAACCTATGAATACTACATACAATAATAATTGTAAATAAATGAATGTCATGTACTGTGCTTTATGAGATGAAGAATTTAATCGAATATCTTCTTGTAAAACTGCTTGTGAAATCTGGGATATTTTGGATATTTACCTTGAGGGAACAACCAATGTTAAGGAAATGAGATTGAATACCTACCCTATTAAGTATGAGAATTTAAAATGAAGCCTGATGAACCTATTTCTGACATCTATCTCATGATCAATGAAATCGTAAATACAATGAGCTCATTTGGAAAATTTGTTCCTATAAATGACCAAATCATGAGGATACTAAGATATATGTCAGAAAGATTGAGAGGTAGATCAGTTTCAATAAGAAAATAATGTGACATAATTTCACTGCATGTTAAAGAGATGATTGGTAAGTTAATGATGTGTGAATAAGAGATGAATGTAAAAAAGGAGGGAGATGATGAACCAATGATGAAGTAAGTGGCATTTAAGTCTACTGCCTCAAAGAGCACGGACAAAGAGAAATTTTACATACCCACTGAAAGATCACCAAGTGGAAGTTCATATTATGATAGTGATGTAGAGATGGATCAAATAGCCAGGTGATTTAAGAAGTTTTATAGAAAGGATAAGTTTTTTCTGAAAATCCAATTACAAGGGAATGTCTGACAATAAAGGTTAGTAGAAGAAAGATTGGAAGAAAGATGAAAAGGATGATGAGATAGTCAATTATGACTGCAAAAGGAAAGGAAACATTAAGACTAAATGACCAAAATTTCACTTCCAGAAGAAATATGATTTTAAGGAAAAAAATATAAGAATGATATTAAAGAAACCCAGAGTGCTTCAGAAGACAGTTCAAGTGATTCTGATTCCACTCAGGATGAAAAATCTCTAAAATGTAATAGATGTTTCATGACTAACACATCTGATGTAACTTTGGAAACTCCTGATTTAAGTTTATATTATTTTGGAGATAATTATGACTCTGAAAAAATGTCTAGTGAAGAATTATTTGAATACTGTAATATGATAGAGAAACTTTCAATTAGTTGAAGGATAAGTACATTTCATGAATGAAACAGTATGCATTAACCACTACTGTTAAATCTGATCTTAGTATAGAAATGGAAAATAATTCTCAACTGTTAATAGAGACTACTCAACTTAAATTTTCTAATAAGAAGCTTAGAAAATATTTTGAGAAGTTCAAAAATGGAAAGAACACTATTACTCAAATTCTAGCCAAGCATGTTACACCAAAGTACACCACTAGTTTGGGATACCAACCTGGTCAGAGATAACTTGTTAAGAATAAATTTATTGCGAAATCTGGATAGTATGTTTGCTAATTCCAGTTTTGGAAATACCTATGCCTCAACATTCTATTCACATAGTTATAGATCAAAAATTTTATATCCTTCAAAATATTTTGAATCTATTTATTGTATGATACCCATTAGACAAATTTGGGTACAAAAAGTTTTGCCTGATAACCTTTCCAGACCCTAGAAAATCTGGGTACCAAAATCATTTTTTGTTTAAACCTTTTTAGTAGGAGACCTGCATGAAGAGTTACCATAAGAATACATGGTACTTGGACAGTGGATGTTTAAGGAATGCTCCTGTTTCAAATGTTTAATCAATGTTGATAGAGGAAATTTCAACTTTGGTTATAATTAAAAAGGAATAATCATCAGCTTATTCCTGATGGGAAACATAGATTCAGTTTTGATTTCTAAAGTATTATTTGTTAATGGATAAAAATAAAATCTATTAAGCATTTCTTAGTTTTTTTACGATGGTTTCAATGATAAATTTGAAAATGATTCTTGCCATGTATTTAATTATAACAATGTTTTAGTATTTTCTGCCTTGATAAATTATAATATTTATGCTGTATATTTAAATTCTTTAGACTAACAAAAGGTTACCTATTTAAGTGATTTGCATAGGGAGTCTTGGCTATAGAACATAAGATTAGGACACTGAAATGTTCATTCACTTAAGAAACTGAGTAAGAAAAATTTAGTTAGAGACCAAACTAAACTAAAATTCCCATAAGATAATGTTTTTACTCCCTGTCAAAAGAGAAAGCAACATAAAGTTTCATTCAAATTAAAGAAAGAAATTTCAACTTCTCAACCTCTTGAGTTGGTTCACATGGACTTGTTTGGACCTACTAGAGTTTCTATTTTTATTGGGAAGCACTATGTATATGTCTTAGTATATGACTTTTCTAGATACACTTGGGTTAACATTCTTGCTCACAAAATTGAAGCATGTTCTTATTTTATGAAATACTCATAGTCTGTAAAAAAAATTAGTAGAATTAAGATTAAAACATTGAGAAGTGATCATGGCCGTGAGTTTGAAAATCAGGAGTTTGAATCTTTCTTCTCACTTAATTTCTATAGTCACAACTTTGCTTCCCCTCGGACACATCAATAGAATGGTGTAGTAGAAATAAGGAATAGAACCCTTTAGAAAATTGAAAAAACATTGCTTAATGAGTATGATTTACCTATTTATTCTTGGGCTGAATCAATGAATAAAACATTTAATATTATAAATAGATTCTTGATTAGATCTGTTCTTAAGAAGACCCCTTATAAACTGTGGAATAATAAGAAACCTAATGTTAGTTACTTCAATGTTTTTGTTTGAAAAGTATTTATTCTTAATAATAAGTATAATATTGAAAAGATTTCTTCTAGAAGTGATGAGGGAATATTTATAGGTTACACTATGACTACTAAATCTTATAGAGTCTTTAATAATAGAACCAAATGTAGGGAAGAATCTGTTCACATGAAATTTGATGATACTAATCTGCGTGAACCTAAGTATTCACTTGAAAATCTTGAAGAGGATCTATCTATTCCGGACCTTAATGGTAAAAATAGTGGACCTACTATAAAGCAAATAAATTCTTGAAATATTCCAGAATCAGCTCCTAGTGAACCTGAACATAGAGAATAACATGAAATATGTAGTCCTACCCTTACTAGATCAACTAGGATTCTAAAGAATCATCCTTTAGATGTTGTTGTTGGTAATCATGATAGAGGGACACAGAGTAGAGCTTCTCTATGAAATTTGGTTCAACATCAAGACATTCTTTGACAGTTTGAACCTAAAAATGTCAATGATACAATCAATGATGAATTTTGGTTAATGGCTATGCAAGAAGAATTTAATCAATTTGAAAGAACCAATGACTGGGAATTAAATGACAGACCTAAGGACACTTTCACCACAACTACTAAATGGGATTTTTAGAAATAATGTTGATGAATTAGGAAATATCATTAGAAATAAGGAAAGACTAGTTGCACAAGGATATAGTCAAGAGGAAGGAATAGACTATGAGGAATCCTTTTCACCTGTATCTAGGTTATAAGCTATTAGGATTCTACTTTCTTATGTTACTCATCTTAATTTCATGTTATATCAAATGGATGTTAAAAGTGCTTTTCTAAATGGTTATATAACTGAAGATGTTTTTGTTGAACAAACACCAAGATTTACTAATACTCATTTTCTAAATAGATTTTTTAAACTTTTTAAAGCTTTATATGGTTTAAAACAAGCCCCATGATCTTGGTATGATAGACTTACTAATTTTCTTATTTTAAAAGGTTTTTCTAAAGGGATTTCTGATTAAAATATCTATATTAAAATAATTTCAAATGATGTTTTGATAGTACACTTATATGTTGATGATATTATTTTTGGATCTTCTAAAAATTCCTTTGGTATTGATTTTTCAATGATTATGAAAAATGAATTTGAAATGAGTTTAATGGGAAAACTCAAATACTTATTTGGATTTCATGATTTTCCAAATTGAAATGGTATTATTTTAAAAAAAGTAAATACCAAAAGGACCCATTAAAATATTTTGGTTTGGATAGTAATAAGGAAAGTAACACACCTATGAGTACTATTTGTAAGTTGGATGCTGATGAAACTGGAAAATGAGTGGATCAAACCAACTAAAGAGGTATGATAGGGAGTCTTCTTTATCTTACTGCAAGTCGACCAAATATTTTTTTTAGTGTGTGTATGTGTGCAATATTTCAAGCTAATCCAAAAGAGTCACACTTGCTTGCTGTCAAAAGAATTTTCAAATATCTGAAACAAACTACTAACTTAGGATTATTCTATCTGAAAGGAAAATATTTTAATTTGATAAGTTATTTAGATGCTGAATTTGCTGGTTGCAAGTTAGATAGAAAGATCACATCTTGAACATGTCATATTCTATGTATGTCCTAGGTATCTTGGTGTAGTAAAAAATCAGAATTTTGTGCATTGTATACTGCTAAAGTAGAGTACATTGCTGCTGGTAGTTGCTGTGCAAAAATTCTATGGATAAAACATACTTTACTGGACTATGGATATAAATTTAGACATGTATCTATAAACTATGATAACCCTAGTAAAATTAATATATCAAATAATCAGGTATATCACTCTAGGACCAAACACATTGATGTAAGGAACCACTTTTTGAGAGATCATTACCAAAAGGGTGATATTACTCTTGAATTTATAGGTAATGAACATCAATTAGGTGACATTTTCACCAAACCTATACGTTCGGATGGGATAAGTTAAATTATAAATGATATAGGAATGATATAATTTGTATGTTATAAACCTCACCATTTGAAACATTACTGTTAGAATCCTCACCGGTAGAAACCTCACCTTTAGAAACCTCACCGTTAGAAACCTCACCGTTAGAAACCTCACCGTTAGAAACCTCACCATTAGAAACCTCACCGTTAGGAATCTCACTATTATACCTCACTATTATGAACATCACTGTTATTACTCACTATTAGGAATCCTCAACGGTATACCCTACCATTAGGATTGTGCTGTTTTTAAAATTCTATATCTTTAGCCGCCAGAATTTGTATTGTCTATATTTTTCTTATTATTTTCTATTTACTGATTTCATGATTCCTAAATGATAAAACAAATTTCATGACCACATTTCAGTCCACCTAAAAACCTTTACCTTCAATCCTTAGGTCCCAAAACATTCGTTTCTCTCGAACACTAAGCCTCATGATTCACAGAATGGCAAGAGTAAAGAGACCATCAGTCAGCGAGAAGGATGATGAGCCGAATTCCAAGAGACTCATAGAAAATTCTAGTGGTGGATGTGAAGTGATGAAACCTAAAAATCCGCATATTTTTAAAAGGGATATAGTTTTTGGGAAAGATCTATGTGCGGAGTGGTTCATATCCAGTAAATCATTAGTTCTTGAAGTACTGGAAGATCCGAAATGGGTAGAATGCTTCTTGAAAAACAATGGTCTTTATTATCCGAAGCTTGTAAAAGAATTTTATGAGTTAGTTCGTTTTGAAAAATCATAATCTGAGAATAGAATGGTTTTAGTCGTGAATGGAAAGGAAATATCTTTATCTTCTCTTGAGTGTACAGAATGCCTAAAGTTTCCACATAAACGAGAGTATAGGTATTTCTCGAAATCAGTACCTACTACCATTGAAATCTTTGAATATGAAGCTACTTTGGAAAAATTAACAAGAGATGGTAGACCAAGAAAAGTAGTTTCTGCAGAAATCGATGGAGAGAACTGGTTTCTTTTCATGTTCATCCAACATGTGCTAATTCCATGAATTGGGGAATTTTCAAATCTGATATACCAAGATTTTATTTGTGGAATCTATTAAGACATGGTGTAAAGGTGAATCTGTATAGACTATTAATGACTCAAATTGTTGATATGACCAGGACTAAATCAAAGTCCAATGCATTATTATTTGAAAAAATAATTTCGGTTATGGTCAATGTTAAGGGAGTAGCGGAGTTTTAGGATGAGACAGTGGTGGTAAGGAACAAGTTTTTCATCACAACCACTGTTTGTAAATACCTGAAGATAAATTTAAATACACAGAGAAGAGAATGGGTCAGTGATGATGAGATGTTGTAGGATAATTCTAATCTTGTGGATCATCCTTCTAGGCATAAGGATGTGAGGGATCTAGGTCTAGGACCTGATGTAGAGAAAACTCAGTATAGTGATCATACTGACGAAGAGGATACCTCTGTAGCTAATTGAAGGGATCTAGACTTCCCTCCAAGTCATGTTGCTGAAATTGTATCATATGGAAAGGAAACAGTGTTGGGAGTTAGGAATGAAGAATCCCCTATTGATGAGGAAGAGCATACTGCCCTAGAGAATAGATAAGAAAGAGACTCTGAAACTGAAGCATTTGCTTCTTGTTTCTTGAACTCTTAGTCCACTAATTGGACACTACTCAATGCCTACTAAGGAAATTGTTAATGTAGACAGGCCTGCATCTATTCCTGAGGACTCTCCTACTGTTGGAGAATTAGAGAAGGTTGTGGAGGATTCTTCTGAGGAAGACTGAGCTGTTGAGGGTTCTATTGCTATATATATATAGGATAATTCACCAGTTGAGGGGGAGCATCTAACTAGACTAGGAAATGTTTCAGTACCTGATGGAATTGATGACTGGGTAGAAGACCCAGGTTTTGTATTGTGTGGGTTATAGTATCCTTATTCTGAGGATGAGACACCCATTAATAGAACACAAGTTAACTATCATGTCTCATTTGAGTTTTTACCTGAGGATGTGGTAAGAAAAGATGATATAGACTAGTTGAAGTCTGATCTTAAGACCCATTTCTGGATGAAAAATGAATAATGGAAACCTCATTGATTTTATCCATTCAATCTTTTATGAATGACTCAGTGGATAGTATTGTGACAGAAAGAGCACATGTATTTGTCCCTGACAATCTGGTTACTAAGGCTGATCTTGAGTCTTTAAAGGATGAGTTAATGGAGAATTGTAATGCATCTGTTGTAGATTTAAATAATTTCTTTGGTGGAGAGATGAGTAATATGGAAAAATCTTTAGAACTCTCTCTCAAGTGTATGGTGTCAGGCCCTCTGATAGAGATGATGAATGATATAAGAGTATGTCATTCTCAGATTGAGATCCAGACATGAGGTTTTGATTCCTTGAAGTAGTCTGTTACTTCTCTGACTAACTTGAGTAGTTCTCAAGCACAAATGAATACTAATATCAATTACATTAAAGGTGTATTAAGGAAATATGTGGATGTTTTTCATGATTTTACGAAGTCCATGGAGTAGCGTGTCAGCACCCAGGACTCTCTTGTGAAAAAATTCATAAGTGGGCTGACTAAATCCTTTAAGGAAATAGTAGGCTTTATTGTTGCACCTCTGAGTTCTACTAGGCCTTCTTAGGATATTGATCATATTCGAGCTGTGATGAGAGAAGAGATTGGACAGTCTTCTACCAGTGGCTCTGTAGACTATTTCTCCATGACCCAAGTGGTGACTACCACTAGGGATATAGGGAAAATTGTTCATAATTTTTTGAGATAATCTACTGATTATAAGAGAGAGATAAAAGAAAAATTGGATTACTATTTACAAAGGGCCTATACCAATCATCATCTCAATAACCATTTCAAGCTTATGTTAGAGAACATGAAGCTACTCCCAGTCACTAAATCTTTCAATGAATAAGTAATCAAGCTGAGGGAGTTGACTCCTGCTATAGAGAAGTTTATGGAGAACAAGGATGACTTTATTTCTACTATGGAGAGAGTAGGATGGATCATAATGGACTTTAGGAATGTGTTGTTGCCATTTTTTCATGTAGATAGTACTCCTATCATTGCACCTCCATCTCTGCCTGCCTCTACTCAGTCTGCCTCTATTTCTCAGATGACTCTAGTCCAAGCAATCTGGAGCCTCACTCCTTTGATCAAATAGAGAGCTACCAACTATAGGCCAGGAACATTCTCTATTGCTCAACATCGAGTACTTTTTTCTGGAATTCACAAGCCTTCTACTGAATATACCCAAGACAAGTCTACCTCTGAACGCAAAGCCAAATCCAAACTGGACATTCAGGAAGTGGATTGATTAGTGTCTATGACCTTTGACATGAATCACTTGTATTCCTTTTGGTTCCATTATGTCTTTTTATGTATTTTGGTGTCAAGTAATATATAAATGATTTAATTCTCTCTTATTTTCTATTACTTCTCTCATCCTTTCATTCCTACTTTTTTCTAATCAAAGAGGTGGAGAAATAATATAAAGGTGGGGGATAATAAAAAAGGGGTCAAATAATATAAAGGGGGAGAAATATATGAAACATGAGAAATATTGAATATAAGCATAACATATTCTACCTCTCATACAGTTGTTTTATACCTTTGATACATTTATTTTATAATTATACCTCTGACACATTTTTTCATAATTCTAGTCCATTTGTTACCTCTGATACAACTTTAGTTGATATTATATCATTTGATACATTAATGATTATTTTGGATTATAATACCATATGGTGTGATTATCAAAAAGGGGGATATTATTAACCTCACATGTTTTGATAATCTCAATTCTGTTTCAATATGATTTGATAATCTCAAATAATGTTTATCTCTATATTAATTCATTCAATATATGAAATCCTAATGTTGAGTTAATAAAATATTAAAATGATCACTAGAATATGTTAATAAATGTTTATCTATGTCTATACATGTTTTGATATAATTCTAACTCAATCTAGATATGTTTTCTATAGAACATATACTCATAGAGTAAGTCTACCGGTATGCATAAGTCCACTGTTATGCACAACAGCTATCAATAAGGCTAAGTACACCGGTACACAAGTCTACCGATATGGATAAGGTTACCAGTATATAGATAGTCACCGTTACACCAGACCTACCGATAGAATAAGTCCACCGGTATGCAAAAGTCCACTGATACAGACCTATAGAAATGAAGTCCACTAATACATACAGATAGACAGACATCTACAGATATGAAGTCCACCGATACAGACAGACAGACAGACATCTATCGATACGATGTCCACTGATACAGACAGGCAGACATATAACTACCAATATAAAGTCTGCTGATATAGACAAACGAATACCACTTTAAAGTATACCGATAGAAGGATCTACTGATAGAAGGAGATACGGATACATAGATCTACCATTATAAATAGTAACAACTACCGATACATAAGATCTACCGATATAAGATCACTGATACTAAGAGCTACCGATACAAGCTCACAGTTTCTCTAAACTCTATTTCTAATTGTTTATTTTGACATGGTCAAATTTGGTGTTTTTAATTCACCTAATTTTAATTAATGATAGTGGTTGGAATTTCAGGAACCATACCTTGTATATGTAAAAAGGTAATCATTCCTATTTCTGGAGCTAAAGATATAAAAGAAAACCTCGAACTACTAAAGACGTGTGGTGATCAGTCAGTCTTTCCATGAACATACAAGACAATCTTCTAGAAATACCCAAGTACTCACATGCATAGAAGAAGAAGGAAGAACACATTCTGAATTTGTCGAAACTTCTCATTCAAGGAGAAAATAGCTTCAACGAACTCACTTGCACTCTTGCTGATTAGACTGATAAACCTGTACCTAGAAGTCAAATATAAAAACGACGCTCTATTTCATGACAAAAACTAGAGAAGGACTCAAAGCCTCATATATATCAATATGTGGAGTCCAGAGCTTCACTCGAAACACATAGAGAACGCTAAACTCTTCTATATCTATTTATCTCTATTGTGTTTCATTTATTTACATTTTGAGCAGTGTGGGATCTGTATTTTTAGACACACACAGTCTCCTGTACAGAACTTGAGGATTTATAAATCCTCACTCAATTTTACCTATAATCTTGTATTCCACTGTGGATAGTGTAAGAGTTAATGTGTAATTGGATAACCTATGTGCTATTATTTTGTTTTTCCCACGAATAATTGTGGTAGAGGTCTTAGTACCTGGACAGTCTGTGTACTATTGTAAAACCCCGATCGAGGGTGTGGATCATAGTTTATACCAACTGTTTGAGAGGACTATGTCTCAGCTTAAGACTAAACCTCTTGGTTATATCTACTGTGCTTGTTTATTTTTGTTTTAAACTATATTGAATATTCTGCTACTATGTACATTAAATATAAATCTATTTTAATGTAACTGTGATAGTTAAACTAGTGAGTGTTTGTATTTATAGTAAACCAGTAGGTTAGTTTCAAAAGCTAAACTAATCTTGGGATTAGATTAACTGAGAACTAATCAATCTCTTGAGAACCTAACTGACCCTTTATTAATTTATAGATTCACTATAGTTTATCTTATTATTTAATTTGGTGGATTTTTAATAGAAATATTTTTAAAATAAATTTTAATTGGAACTCAATTCACACCCCTCTTCAGTATCCAATCCGAACAACAAAAATATTTCTAAATAATTATGTGTTAATTGTATATCTATATTAATCTAATAAATTTTGGGTAAGTGTTGGGGTCATTTTATTAACCTTGTCATTTTATTTTTAACCTCACTTATCAAATTTTCCCATAATCATGGTAAAAAATTACCAAGGTTATTATTCTTATTAGAATAAATAAAGGGAAATATTCACTAAATTAGGAAATTAATGTTTAAAAATTTTCACCCATTTTTGAAAATTTAATATAATGAAGTATCATAATATTATTTCAAATAAAACCTATAAAAATCCATGAAAATGTATTTTTTTCCAAAATTCTCTTTTATACATAAAATGTTTCTATAATAAATTCATGTATAGAAATCAATAGAAAAAAAATAATTATATAAATTTTTCTACTAATAATGAAATAATTAATATCGAAAACTAATCTAAAACCAAATTATTCAATGTAATGAATTTAAAATAAAATACAGTTATCAATAAAAAACTGAATATTCACTATTAATTAGAAAATATTTTTTTTAGAAAAGTATAAAAACCCCATTTTAAGATATTATTCATATTAAAAATTAAAAAATGAAATTAAATTTGGAGAATAAATTTACAAGAACTATTATAAATTAATATCCATTGATAAAAATAATAAAAACTCATATGTGAGGAAAAAAAATTTTCGAATAAACTGAATTTACTAAACAATTGAGAAAACTTTTGAAGAACATACTAATAAATAAATATTGAGTTGGCCCTTCATATTTATTTCATAAATTAGTTATTTAAATTTACTCATTACAATTAAATGGTATATTGATAATGGAAATATAGTATTTCATTGTTCATTAAACACAGGCTACCAATGAAATCCAATTGGTTAAGGAGAAATATTAGTTAAAAATATCTGAGTATTATACTCCCCCAATACACTAACATATTTGTCACTTTCATCAAGTGATAGATTTTTTTAATGGGAAATGTTCTACCTTGATTTCAAAATATTATATTTATAAACAATTGTAACATCATGTATTTCAATGATTTTTTCATTTATTTTGTTATAGCATTAACATATACAGAATTTGGATGAATATCCATGTCAAATTATTTCGTCCCCAAGATCATAAAACATTTAATTCATATCTTTATTATGAATAAAAAAATTTCATCCAAAATCTCAATGGTAAATATGGGTAGTAGTTTTCTATACAACATCCCTAAAGATTTGTTATCAATATTCTGACATAATAAACCATTATTGAATATTTACACTACGGTGATAAAAACATCATTTCAATATGATTCTAGATGTTCCGTTTAGATATGAATACTATGAGCCACATCAATGATGATTTGGTTAATCCTCTAAAACATTTCATTTTGATTTGAGGTACATAATAATAAAAATGATATAAATTCTACGACTTTTAAGGTACTCGTAATCCATTTAATTATTACAATAAATACTATTCATACTCAATAATTTTATTTACTTTCCAACCCATGCATTTTATCCATAACCTTTCAAAAAATGAGATTAATAAGAAATGATCTGATATGAAATTAAAATCATCCATTCCATCCTATAGTAATCATCAATTAATTAATCATAATACATTTTTTCAACAATGGATTGAGGAATCATTGTTGCAAACAAAACCTCATGCACTATATTGGTAATTGTTATGACATATTCCCTTTCATCTCGTAAGATGTTCAAATAATATTCCATTTTAAATATTATTTAAATTATTTGTGTGATATCAATGTTATTTTGGGATCCCATGAGAATCCTCTTTTTTCATTAATTCTTCATGTTATTGTTTTCTTCAATGAAAATCCCACTTTAGTCGTAATCAGTTTTCATCAAACTCTATTGGTGTTCTTCAATACTCTTCTCCATTTTTGACATAAATTTTACTTTTTGAGTCCCATCTATGAAAAACATTCATTGATTTTTTTTACCTTTATGATTCATACCTTCTTATTAAAAACATTTGAATTCTAATCACATATAATTGAAATGCACATAGTAATATGTGATTGGGGTCTTCAATAATCAAAACATTGTTGTATCTTATGTCTTCTCCACTACTATTTTCCACCCCGTAGCAAATAATTCATTGTCACCAATAATTTTCAATATATATGTAACTTAATCCTTTTCATATTTGATGTCACTAACATATGCATTATCTCCGTTCATTTTGTTGTTTGCTTGAATTTCAAAATCCACATTATAGTTAATCATTTTATGTTAATTATTTTTCTGAAAATTTTGACTTTTCATATTTCCCTATGTTGGTAAATCGGTATGATCCACCACTATAACCATTGAATCATTCTAATATTGAATACTAGAATAATAGTTTTGTGTTTTTACATTACTCTATGTAGATCCAAATTTTTTAAAACCTCCCATTGGGGTTTAATTTTATTATATATAAATTATGACTGGTGAATAATATGGGGACTTGTTTTAATATTCTCCACAACAAAACAATATCGACTGAAAAAAAAACTTTTCATATAGAATTCAAACTTTCTTCTTTGTTTCTAATTTTCCTTAATGTGACTCTTTTTTATTAAAAACATATATAGTGTCTTTAAATAATCATAGTAATACCGTTAAAACCTTAATATAATTTTTTTTCTATTTTAATTTCACCTATTACACCATAAAAATAATCTCTTTTGAGTTGTGAAGCTCAATTATATTATATGATATTCGCACTTTAGATTATTTCTGTTGCCACTTTCTTATTTTTGGGATCATGTGGTACAAAAAAATTTCAGTTTTAACTAACTAATACACAAATTTGATGATGAAAAGAATTCTTGAGGATATCTCGTGAAATATTTTAACCACCATAAGACAAAATAAAATCGCACTATATGATTAAAAACTATGAGTAATTTGTCATTCTTGATCTTCAAACATCCATCACCACATCATGACATCTTCTTTTATCTATTAAATTCATTTTATTTTATAAATATATTTTTTGGAAATTATCCATTAAAACCCATTCTTCCACATTAACCCTCATCTCATCTTCTTTTCTTTAATTTTATGAATTTTCATGATTTTTTTAATATATTTATATAGTATTAACTACACCTCTTATAGGTTCTAGTAAAACCATTTGGAATATTTAAAAACACCATTATCATTATTTTTTATCTATCTATATTTTAATATCATTTTGTGATGTTCTCAATTCATCTTCATGATCCACCCCTTCTTAAATTTGAGTATTATAATCATCACTATCCCTTGATTTTTTCTTCTTCAAAATATCTAAAAGTTCATCTTCACAAAGATTTATATAGTCATCAACTTTTTATTATGGTAATTATTTCGAGATATCATGTTCACTTGAAATCATTTTCTCCCTATAGTGGAATTATTTCTCTGGTTAATAATTATTTTTCCTTATTTTGATTGATTTATTCATGATTTATTCTTATTCATCATCATACATATCCTTCATAGAAAATCATATAGTAAGGTGTATGAATTTGATATATCAAATGAATGTGAGTGAAAAACATTTATATGAAATTTCCTCTTACCATCCTAGTATAGGGAAAAATAAAACACAGCATCTCATCAACTTATTCTTACTCATGAACTTTATTCATTGAATGTTTCTTAATAGCATTTAATATTGGTTCTTTTGAATTTAATTTTGGAATATCATTATTATTGTTACATTTATCAATTTCCATATTTCTACTATAATTTTAATCTAATGTCACATATGTTCATTATTTGTTTTCATGAACTAATACCTTCTCATTGAAGCATAGTGGTAATCTTGACACTACTCTTTTAAAATTATTGATATCATTAATTACCTCTCTATTTTAATGAATTCCAATTAAAATATAATTTAATCAATTAAAAAATTTATCAACACACTCGTATTAGCTCATTATAAAATCTTCATACATATTTTACAATTTTTATAGCTTTTCATCTAATTTTTTTGAATCCCCTTCATAATGGTCAAAAATAATTTCTCACGTTTTATGAGATGTCTTCTGTGAAATATCATTCTAGTTTATATGGTTTGATAACAATCCCATTAATATGTTGATAGATTTTTTATCATTATCTAAATCATCCATATATAAATTTAAAAATTCCACATTATACATACTTTTATGTATTCTCAGCATTACATCTATATACACTTCCATTACCAAAATGTAAAAATAATATTCCATCAATGTATTCCATAGATTTATGTTTCCATCATAAAATAGAGTAGTTTAATAATAGATAACTATTCATGAAATCATGAATCATAGAGGTATTGCACTATCGTAATTATTTAAATTTTATAGAACATGATGGTCCCAAAAAATGCTTATAACATAAAAGGGGTAAATCAAGTTATGTAAAATTTTAATATTCACATTGTTAGCTATAAAGTTTAATATTTATTGTAACAAATTGACCCTTCCTAATTTTTAATTAGTAAAAATGAATGATAAAAACACATTTTTGTTATTTTACATTAGTCACCTAGACATTCCAATCCATGTAGCATGAATAGTAATGTGCCTATGTATCAAAAGAAGTACAATCACTACTTTTTAGTTAAAATAATTGGAGTGGTTAAAATGACCATTCTAGATTACTGGTAAGAAAAATAGAATATTAACTACTACCATTATGATAAAGAACACCCAAATCCTCAAATATCATTAATCTATTTCCATGAATATTAGATAACTAATACACCAACAATGGTGTAATAATTTGTTGATGTTTTGTATTCAAGAAATTACCAATAATATAATCATTTGAATGAGTCTCCTAGACCACCATCATCATATTTATATTCTTCTATCAAAAATGATTATAGAATACCTATTCATACATATTCTTCTTTTCAGCAACAATGGGAAAGTAAAACCACTGTTTAGTTTATACTTCAAAGTTTTTTATCTTCAGTAATATAAATTTCCATATAATCTAATTTTGTCTAATACATGATGAAATATATCAATCTCTTATCAAGTGATACTTAGAAAAAATTATGAATAAAATTTCTTCTTATTTATTAAAAATATCCCTCCTTCATTTTTAATAATAATTTTGATAAAAAAATATGCTCATTGTTAGGTAGGAATATACAAAGTAACAAAAGAGTGGTTGAATTGTGTCTTTTTAGAAATCTTCCAAAATTTTTGCATTTGACACCCACTATGATTTATATAGATAGTAGGTGTTTAAGTTTTTTAAAAGAATATGAACTGGATAAATGGAAATAATGAACACAACTTTTTATTGGGGTTTGGGCACAAAATTCCCCTAGTCTATTTTTTCAATCACCATATCCATGAGCATTGAAAATTTAACTAAAACAGACATCTTATCATGATACAATAAATTTAAAACTGTCTTCAAGCACTTGACACCATTAAAATAAAATTAATAATGAATAATTATGGTTATATAAAAGATAACCAGTTATCCATGGCTTAGATCAAGATGATGATACGTCACCACAACTGAGTAAGATCATAAGAAACTCCAATAACTTAAAAGACATTGATTTCAATGGTTCAGGTTGTTCTTCATTGTTGAATCAGTAGAAACTAATAGATGATGGATCATCTACTTCAAAAAATAATATTCTCAATAACAAAATATTCTATAGAGTTCCTTGTAGGAAAACTGATATTTAATAAGGTAGTAACTGAACATCAATAGTAATCATAAAGTAGTAAAACATTGAACATGTATGTATCTAAAGTGTAGATTCATTTAGAATTTATCATGTGTTGTAGAAATACTGTAAATTATACTTTTAATAATTCAATACCATTTGTGAATCACCTATTACTGCAATATTTTGAGAGATAATCTGATGAAATATATATACAAAATATCTTTCTTTTATATTTTATATCCAAAATAATAGCTTGATTGATCACATAAATTCAAATTCCAATTGACCAGGTGATTCATAACTTCTATTATTAATGTGAGTGATTTTATTCAAAGAATACATTTCATTGAAACAATCATTAAATTGGTCTTCATTTCTAACATGGCCAATTTATAAATATCTTATTGAACATATAGATTAAGAACATCTCTTTTGTAAACATAATTTAGGATTAAACATTGTATTGTGGGGTTCTTGTGCATAACATAGGGTTCCTTCGAATGTATAGTTTAGTAACCATTCTTTCATATTCACATAATGTAAGAAAAAATTTATCATAAGGATACTAATAAATATGTTTATTTTGATCACATAATATATAAAAAAATCAATGATTTAAACATACATTCAAATTCCTAATCATTGTGTTAATGGATAGTAATCCCAACATCCAATATAGGGTTATTGATCCATACGTTTGATGATTCTCCTAACGTAAGGATGTGGATCCAAATGAAAACTATTTATCATAATGTAGGTTTGATGCCAGATGTAAGTCTATCATATTTTCATCATAATTTAGGGTTGATACAATATGATATGTTTTCTATTTTTTATCAAAACATTGCGTTGATATAATATGTTCTTTTACCAAATGTAGGGTTTTGAAATAGTCTTTCCAGAGTAATTCCTGCAACGTTATATATTTTTACCCTGAATATAAATTCATGAACACTCACTAAAGTAACCTTTAGTAGAAAAAAATGTAATTTGTGATTATCAAATTGATCATAATTTAATGAGTATTGTTGGACAATACAAGACCGTAAATCACCCCCTTTTTGATGACAAAAAACCCATAACATAATATATAACAAAATTTAATGAAAATGTAAGACTGGTAAACAGAAAAAATAATATATAGAAAATATTTTTATATGTCTACATCACAATATTATTTAGATAAAATAAAATAGACACTGGTAAATTAAATATTTTCTCTATTGAAATATTTTGGTTTGAAAATATTGACCTCTGTATCCCTATTCTTCATAGATTTTATTTTAAATATTCGCCATTTCATTAAATATTATCCCACTTTTGTGGTATCAATATTTCAATGTTAAATAATAAATGATATAAACCACAATTAATGTATTAATGAATTATAAATATATATTTTAAAATAACAATAAAGATAAATAAATATAGGATTGGTAGTTTAAACATTGAACCAAAAAAAGATACTAAAATAATAATAATAATCTAAATTGAAGTTAAAATGAATAATATTTTTTTAAAATAAAGTTATATACCCATTTAATGAAAGGGTATTAAAAGTAAGGGCATTGATTTGAATCAGTATGGACTAAGGGTTTTATTAGGATGAGGTTGGGAATGAACTAAAATGATAATATCCAGAATCATTAGAAGCGGGATCTAGAAATGGTTCTTGAAGACTTCGGAAAATTATTGAAGAAGCTTCTTCAAATCATTTCCAACCTTAAAATTCTAACTAGATTGACCTTTATAAACTTATTCATAGCTTATTATGATTGAATGAGTGTGTTCCTTTTGTCCATAATTTCATTAAGCACTACTCTGAACATGGATTCACTTGATGTTAGTAGGCTAATCAGATACATTTTATTTTCCAACAGCACACATAAAGTATTAATATCACACTAAAGATAGTGTATTATATCATTGAACTCATCCAATGCTATGTTAATATCTTTAAACATTTTCAGATACTGTTCCGGTTTCTATTGAGATAAGGTTGATTCTTGACTAATTTCCATAAGTTACTGAATTTCATTCCCTATAGTCATCTTAAACACATCTTACTCAGATTTTTTAATAGATTCATCTATTAAAAAATTCACTCAATAAAAATCATTCTTATAAGTTAATTTTGGTATCTCAGAGAAAGTAAACTTTCTTTGAATTCCCGTAAATTAAGATTATGGGTTTAAAACTAATATATTTTTTCTAAATAAACCTTATTTTCTTAAAATTTCATTTCCTCATCCTCTAACATTTTTCTGAGAAAAAATCATGAGTTTCTAATAGATTGATATTTATAAATAATGCTTCAACAAGTGAATTAGATTATTCAAAAAAATTAGTTCTAGGTTCAGAAATAGGTTCCCCGTGACAAACACGATCTAAATCAAAACATGGATCTTCATTTACAACTCACTTGTTTCCTAAGCCAGATCCACCATCATGTTTAGAATCATGAACAAATAGACTTTTAGTATTTGAAATATATTCCTTGGTAAGTTTGTGGCTATGAGACACTTTCTCAACATTCTCATCCACTAGATTCTCACTCTCAGCAACTCCTGGTGCTTTTTCTATAGTCTCTAGAAGGAAAACTGTAATTCTTCATTTTCGAACATGAGATTCTTCTGGCATTAAAGTTCCTTCTTCACCAGGCCTCTATATAAATGATCTAACTGAAAGAATTATTCATTGTTCCCCTTAAAGATGTTTCTAAAAACTTCTGTTGTTGTTCTTACCCAATTGGAAAAATATATTTTTATTATTTTATATAGAAACGCCCAAGATTCTTAATAGTTACAACTATCAATGGTTTTATTTTTTAACATTCTTTTCCAAAAAAAACATATTGAAATTTTTTCCCTTTATAGAAAATATAAATATTCCATCTATAGGGATCTTATCCCACCTTCGCATCAGTGTGGCAAAAATGTTTTAGACATATTATCCTAAATTGATTTAAATCAACTTACTATGATTTAGAAAAAAACTAGATATACAAGTCACGATATAGGACATTATCTAGCTCAACAGTCTATGTAAAACTTTTAGATTGAATGAACATCATCATAACTCAATGATCAAGACTATGTTACTTTGATATTTCCTTGCTTACAGTTTTTTTTTCAAATCAATGAAAACATAATGCCTTATGATTAATGTATTCCATTACTCATATGATTTAAATCAAACTTAATCTCCCCTCATACTGATAATAAAAAATCTCAACCATTTACAAAGAAGAAAAAGAGAACACAAAATAATTAATCTTATAGACAGTGGAATATTCTTTGAATACAAAACTAAATGAATCATTTATACAAAATTACATTAATTTAACGTAATAAAACATATGGATATTATCTTCTCCAAAATTATAATCCAAAAAATGAAATCTCATTACATCCAAAAAATAAGGATTCATAGAATCTGAATATCATAATTCAATTAGCTATCTATAAGATACTATGTGGGCTTTCCCTGAGCATAGAAATATTTTTCCAACTCCGCATCTATAGATCATCGAGAGGTTTCCATCAGTGAAGGTTTCTTTATTGAAGGGTTTTAATGTTTACAGTTTCAAAATATGGGAATCGATAGAAGATCTGTAAACTGAAAGGACGTGTAATAGAGGATAAAGGGAGAAGGAGAGGGAAAACTATCGTCTCACGCTGATTGAGAATGTACTCATAAATTTTTAATTTTTAAATGAAATAAATAATAAATTTGAAATGAAATTTTAAATTAAAACATAATCGAGTAAAAAATATTTTATAAATCATACTAGAATAAAAATTGAGACAATAGAAATAAATTAATATATAATCACTTAAAATCCAATATTCCTGAATCCTACATAATAAAATCATGACTGGCACAGGGTCGCGGTTTAGTAAAAATATCATATAATTAATATTTTTTATTTACAAATTCTGAAGATATATACTTTTTAAATATATGACCTCTTAGAAAATTATTTTACATATGAATGTAATTAATCCTAGAATCACATATAGTATTTTTGAAATATTTATAGAAATATTATTATCACATAAAATGGGTATACTATTAAAGGATAACCCAATGTTTAGTAGAGTGTTTTTCATCCACAATACTTATTCATAACAACTACTAGTATATAAATATTCTGCCTCATCAATTGATAGGGAAACTGAGTGTTTTCTCTTACTAGACCATTAAACTAATGATTTTCTTAAAAATTGACCAGTTCAAAATAAACCTTTTTATCTAATATAAATACTACAATGTCATCATCAGAATATGAAATTAAATTTTAATCTGATGTTTTGAGGAAAATAAAATATTGAAAAAAGTTCCTTTTAAATATCTAAATATTCTATTATTAGTATTAAGATGGGACTCTTTTTAATTTTATATAAATAAGGCAAAACGAAATATAGAAACCATAATGTATGGTCTAATAAAAATAAGATATAACTTAATTCCAATTATATATCTATATAACTTATTTTCAACATGTTTTCTAGCTTTATAGAAATCATGTTTAATATCCGTACACATAGACGTTTTATACCTTGTTGTTATCAAGGCTATTATTTTCCAATAAATAAATAATATACATAAATTGATTTAAAACATTTCCAAAATAATTATGGTAAATCAAAAATCCTAAAAAAATTGTTCTCCCAATATATTCATTTCAAATATTTTTGAAATGAATTTGGAAAATCATGACAAATATTTTTATTAGTTTAATTAAAAATACTGACATTAACATAAATTTGAAATAATAATATATTAGAAGAAATAGTTTTCTTGAAAATGTGTAGGATGTTCCAATACAAAGTAAATACATTTTTTATAGTAAAATAACTTAATTTGTCATACCATGTTCTAGGTGCTCGTTTAAAGCCATAAAGACATTTAGTATGTTTAAAAATAGATTTTGTTTCTTAGGTACTTTCAAAACCATGATGTTGTTCAACATAAACTTACTGAATTAAATAACCATTTAAAATTGAAAACTTACCATCCATCTAAAATAATTTGACATTCATATGAGTTGTATAAGTTAAAATTATCATTATGATGCCTAGTCTATTTATAAGGGAAAATTTATAATTATAATCTATACATTCTTCCTAATTATATCCATTAGTTACTAATATGGAATTATTTTGAGTTTAGATACCTTGATCATCCTTTTTTTAATAACCCACTTTGATCCAATAACTATAAAACCATTTGTTCTCTAAACTAGTTCCCAAACATCATTCCTTTTGAACATGTTTAGCTCTTCATGCATTACTTGCATCCAATTGTCATCATTTAATATATTTTCAAATAGTCTTCAGTTCTAAATTAGATAAATGGAATGAAATTCTTCAAGGTTTCCTATATTTCATCTAGTTTTAATTCTTATGTCTAGATCTCCTATTACATATTATAGGGGACAGTTTTTTAATTTTCTAGACAGGCTAGGAAAAACACTTTTATAATCATCATTATAATGTTCTTCTGGATTGGAATTATTTTTATTAAAATAATTTTATAAATCATTTTTCAGGTTTTTATGTCTTTTGTAGTCAAAGGAGTAAGTGACTTCATCTTCTTGTTCATTCCCTTTAATAAAATGGTCAGTTTCATCAAACATCAACTGAAATGATTGATCAACAATCCTTGACTTTTTACTAAATACTCTATAAGCTTTAGAGGTAGCATAATATCACAAAAATATTTCTTCATCAGCTTTTTGATTTAATATACAGTGACTTTCCTTAGTATTCATGATAAAAACCATGCATCTAAAAACGTTATTGTATTTTACTTTAGGATTTCTATTATTCCAATGTTCATAGGGTGTATTTTTTAAATTATGAATTTTTGTAATACTATTCAGGATATAGAAGGTTGTTCTCATAGATTCTTCCCAAATATAGTTAGGAAGTCTATATTCATCTAGCATAGTAATTGAGATTTCTTGAACAATTATATTTCTCATTTTAAAAATTCCATTTATTCTATGTTTTCCTGGTGCCGAGAAGGTGTTTTTAATACCTAGATTTGAGAAAAAAAATTAAATTTCAGAGTCAAAAATTATCCACCTTGATCACTTCTCAATGAAATTATTTTATTTTTTTTATTTATGAACAATTTAATAAATAATTTCAAAGGGAGTGAAATCTTAATTTTTGAGTTTTAGAAAATAAATCCATGTAAATATCAAATAATCATCTACGAATACATAAACATATATTTTACCATCAAAACATGATACACATGTTGTTCAAAAAAAATTCTTTGGATTTTCTATAAAGGATTAGATTTAAAAATATTTTTAATAGATTTGAAAGAAGATTAGTGATGCTTTCCAATTTGGCATGAATCACAGAATCTGTCATTCTCAAATATAATACTAGGAAAATCGAAAAATAATTGTTTCGTAGATAATTTATGTAAATCATATATATTACAATGTGAAATAATTCTATGCAGAATCAATGATATATTTTTCTTTTGTGTTAAACTACTCATTTATCAATTACATAAGGAATTTGAATAAAAGTTATAAACATTATCAGTTCTCGGTGCCCTAAATTTATGCATCTTATCTTTAAACATAGAGAAATTGTTTTGAGAAAAATCAACACAAAATCCATCATCATAGAGTTTAGAGATACATATTATTTTGTGATTTAGCCATTATACATACATTATATTATTTATTAAGATAGTATTTGGATCTCTAATAGCTCTAACTCTAAAAATTTTAACATTAACATTGTCACAAAAAGTGACTAATCATACATCCATTTGTGTCAGTGTATGAATTTTTGTTGAATCATCACTTCTATGTTGTGAATAGACACTATCCATATACTGTATGGATTTTTATTTTATGTGACATATTTCCTAAAAATTAATTATACAAATTTTTTCTTTGGTACCCATATATTCTTGGGTCCATCATTGTTAGTAAGAAATGATATGGGAATCCATACCTAATTTATTTTTCCATAATTTATATTACATACTACAAACAATATTTTAGAAATATAGGCTCTTTTAATACAACAAATTTGAGGATTTTTCTAATATAAATTGTTAGTGAAATGACTGTTTTCTATAATAATAATAGGTAGTATTTTTAAAATTGGGGAAAATATAATTTTTATAAAATTTTTATTTTTCACTCCTACTTCTTATTGAAAATCATTCGATTAATTACATTATTTTCAATAATTTCATTTAAAAAATGTCCTTTAATAAAAAAAAAATATAATCACTCTTATGGGATTATAGATTATCCTATAGTTATTTAATCCTTTTTCCATGATCAACATATTTATAGGTAGATGAGTTGAGTTTTTCAATCAACTCGTTATGTTGTTTTGGTAGGGTATCTCTTTTACCTAAAATGACATTATGATTGTTTTCCAAATATTTAAATGTCTTAATTAAAAAATCATATTTTTATTCAAACATAGAATAGTATGCTCCCAGTTTATTATTACAGAAACTACCCGGATTATAATTATAAGACTAATAAGTTTTTAAATTTTATTCATTAGTCATGAAGTACATATTGGATTTTCTATTTGATTTATACATCTATGAATCATACTTTTAAGGGCTTCTGGAGTCTACATATATACTCCATGTAGCATACATTTCTGTTTTTATTTTTTTTACATAATCATAATTTTTATGATATATCTTTTCTGGTGTTTTTATTTGAAATTTTAGTTGTGTTAAATCATGTGGGATATGCCCCAAATTGTTTAACTCATAGCATCAAAATTTTGTTGGCACTTTCTTATCCTCCCTAAAAGATATTTTGAATCCACTTTTTTTATAAATTTTTTTGAACATTCTGGCCCGGTGATCCAATTCTATTTCTGAATCTAAGGAATATAAATTTTTCTCTTCTTTGGGTTCTAGATTTTATTTTATGATAGGATTCAGAGATGTCACTATCATAAAGTAATTTTATTTAATTACGATAGTTTTATGATCTTCTGCTTCAACATGGATTTCTACATCATAAATCGTTAGTGTACCAAAAAGTTCTTTCATTTTGGGATCATTAATAGGTGATGACTGATGAATCGTAGAAGTTATTCCATACCCGATAAAGGGTTTTACTATCATTACATTCAAATCATGATCAGATTGTTTAATGGGTTCTCCTAAAGTTGTAGTATTGTTAAAAATTTATGTAATACATCCATTCATCTATGTGATGATTCCACTAAAAAATATTCTGAATGTGTCGAATTTTATCTTAGTTATATCATAACTCAAATGTCTTACATTATATGTTCTTTGAAACTGAAATATTTATCCACATCACATATGTAGATTTAAATTTTAATACATTATTGAATTCATACTAGTCTTATATTCAAGAATCCCATGATTCTAGTTTCCACGTAATCTTAGAAGGAGTGATGATTTTTTAGTAGACTATAAATACATGATTTTCCATATAAAAAATCATTTCATATCTTTAACACCCATAATTTTCACCCTTAAAATATGGATCATGTAACATTGACATTCCATCTCTCAGATCATCTATTTCCTTCATTTCATAGACTTTATACTTTTATTTTTTTTTATATTTATCCAAAATACCACCTCTGAAACCAATGGTTTGGTCAGAATATACAAAGTAAAAACAGAGGGGGTGAATTGTGTCTTTTAAAATTGTTCAAAAATTTGGTATTTTGACACTAGTTGTGATTTATAAGGATATGTAGAGTTTACTTATGTAAAAATAATATGAATTTGGATAAATAAAAATAAATAACATTACTTTTTATAGTGGTTTGTTGAATAACTATCCCCTAGTCTACTCTAACTATCACTCACGTTGTGAGCATGATTTCACTAGAGTATTCCCCTTATCACAAGACCATAAATTTACAGCTGATTGCAAGCAGTTAAAACCTTTACAATAAGACTAATAGTAGTTACTTTTTGTAATTTAGTAGTGAACATGTTATCTAAAACATACATAGAGAAGATGATACTCCACCACAACTGTGTACGAGTAGTAGAAACTCTAATTAATAAATAGAGTTTGATTTGAATGGTTCAGGTTGTTATTCATAGTTGTAGTAGCAACAACTTCTAAATGATTGATATTCTTCTTCAGAAAAAATATCATATAGAATGAAATTTTCTGATACAATCCCTGTATTAAAAATGATCTTCCATAATGTATCAACTAAACAGTAGTAGTAATCTTATAGTAATAAAAGATTGAACATGTATACCTTAATTGTGTTGATTCGTTCAAGATTGATTTTTCATTGTTTTGGTGTTGTAAAAGATAATTTTATTACTACAGTCACATATTTGAATAACTTATAAAAAACATATTTTAATAAATAATGTGATGAAATATATAGAATTAATTGCTTTCTTCAATATTAGATATCCAAAAGAATAGCCTGATTGCATGTGAAAATTTAAATTCCAACTGATCAGGGGAGTCATAAATTCTCTTAAGAATAACAGTGATTTTATATGATGAATACGATTCACTGAAACAATCATAATGATCATTAAATTGGTATTCAATTATGACTTTATTGTTGTTGCAATATTGTATTGAAAATGCGTTATAATAACTTTTCTACTATAAGCGCAATGTATGATTGAACTGTGTAGCATATGATTTATTCATGTTGCGTAGGGTTCCTTCATGTAGCAACGGGTTCCTTCCAATGTATGGTTTCTTACCCATGATTTTTTCTTCATGTAACATAGGGAACAAAAGTAGCAAAGAGATAAAAATCTCTACGTTCAACTTTTTGCATAATATCTGGAACATAGCATTGATTTAACTATACATTAAAATTCAAGAACATAGTGTTAATGAATGGAAATCCTAAAATCCAACATTGGGTTTCTGATCCAAAAATTTTAAGATTCTATTAACATATGGGTGCTGATCCAAATGCAGGTTGTTTAGTGTAACATAGGGTTGATGACATACATAAGCATTTCATTTTTTCAATGTAATGTAGGGATGATACATTATGCAAGAGTTTCTCATTTTAAGCTTAATGTACAGTTGATACCATACTTTCATTTACCGAATGTAGGATTTGGAAATAGTGTTTCAAAAGTAATTCCTATAACGTTATTTAAATTTAACCTGGATGTAAATTCCTAAAAACTCAATCAATAAATCATCATTACAAAACAAACTAGTGTATTTTTTAGCATCAAAACCATCATAATTTACAGATTATTATTGAGATAATATTTTTCCAACATTCATCCGATTAATTTCTATTTAAAATAATATTGGAATCCAAATCATGAGAGTACACCTTTTAATTTATATTCATCATGAAGAAAAATATCCATTAAAATATCCTAAATTTTATATTTTTAAATAAAAATCCCCTATGTTAGTTTTACCATATAGAAATCCACTAAAATTTCCAAGAATGTTCTGTAAAAAGTTATATTTCAAATCATTAAAATCATTCATCAACATACCATAAAACTAACAATGCAAAATTGAATTAATATTCATTAAATGTGACCTTTACTTCTTTCTGTAGTTTTTACAATGATACTAGTTATATTTTATGTTTGATCAATAATTCATTTATATGTTTTTTTAATTTGAATATTATATATATAATTAACATAAAGGGAAACAATACTCAAACACATACCCCATATAGCTCATTCAAAGGTGATGGTTCATTATCATTTGTAAAATGACTCCTATGTAATTTAAATGAAAAGTATAAAGTTGAAAATGACTAATAATTAGGTGTTGACCACTCATATACATTGTAGGAGATACTTATCCTCCATAAGACATATATATAGTCTTGATGACTCTATAACATTGACAATTCACAAATACATAGATTCTTCATGATTAATATATGTTTCAACCATTTACCATTATTCATTATTTTATAAAAAAGGACTAATATGCTAGGTATTGGTAATTTTATTCAATTCCATGAAAAAATAGATTACCAAAAATTTCTTTAGAACACCACTAAAACAATTCCAACATCAAAAAATATCTTTAGAAGACAAATAATATTGGAATTGAAATTTTTATCCACTTTTCTATCATAAAACACAACTCCAAACAGATACTAAGTGTATTTTTTCCAATATATTTTTTTTGATGATAATTGATTAAAATTAAAATGAGAATGTTAGTATGATATTTATATGAAAAATAATGATTCATTTTAGGATGTCAGTGTTTGGGAAATTGAGTGTTTCTAGGAAAAGGAAACATTTAAATGAATAATATTACACTTCTATGATAATAAGAATATTCCAATTAACTTTTGAATAAATTTTGAAAAGAACATTCCATGATGATTTCTACACCCAGGATAGTTGACTGAAATTTGGGTAAAACACTAAATATATCATAAATTAGAACATTAAAAAAATATGTGAAATTTTTTATATCTTGAACTATCAAATAATTGAAATGTTTTGAAATTATTATTTTGTGCCAAATTTTATAATTCCCTAAAAGAGTAATTTATAAATGATCTTGATCCAATAATGAGATATATATAATGGATACTATAATATATTAAATGATTTAGGAATGAAATTATTTAAATTATTTAATTTGGTTTATATATTCATACTGGTAAGGTAATTATGATTTCATAAAATACCCATATATTTGAAAATTATTTTAAGATAGTATTTTAAGCTTTTCATTCCTAGAAGAAAAAATCGGTCACGGTTCGAACTGTAGAACCTTAGAGTATTTCTACCAAAGAAACATATAAATATATTGTTAGAGTCATAGATCAATTTGAATATCATAATTCCCATGAAATTCTCAGTTTTGGAATATTATGTAATGATTCTAGTGTTATATATTTTTCAAAGAAATATATTTCAATATTTAAAATATAAGAATACTGATGTTAAATTTCCCATTATTAAGTACAATGTTAAAAATGAAATTGTGATTATTGAATATGAAAAAAAGGAATAATATTTAGATATATATATATATAGGTGTTAATAAGATAAATGTTTCTAAATGTATTGTTAAATATAGATGTATAACCTTTTCCATATAATTATAATGGTATGTGTTACAATCCTAGAATTTAAATTTAAATGGATTATATTTTCAAATAAGGATAAATATATAAATCATGAAGTATATTTAATGGAAAAATAGAAATAAATCTCAAATTAGATTAATGAATTATGGGTATAATATATATTTATAATATGCCACTTTAATATCAATATTATTGAAAAAATAAAAATTTAAAGGGTAAATTAAGTAATGTTGTTTTACTGAAAGGGTAAATATAGGTAGTTTGGATTTGACCTTATGAAGAATCTAAAATGATGAAATCACTAAAATCATATAATGATGATAACTAATATTATCTCTCATTCCAATAGTTTTATTCCATGTCTTTCATTTTTATTGAATCAACGAAGGGATCCATATTTAAAAAGGAAAAAAATTATGAGGGATATGAGTTAGGGGACAGATTCATATATCCATTTTTCAAAAAATAAATTAACAAAAATTAATAGATATAATAAAATCATATTAGAGAATTAATTAAATTATTTTAAAAAAGATCCAATTGGGGTGCTGATTGAAGAACCATTGGAATTATAAATGTGTATATATTTGGGGAATAATGATGTACCCATGGATTTTAAATAATTTATTCGTTATCAATATTTTCCATGATTTATATTGAGATTCCCCATCATGTGTTTTCTGATCCCATGTAATATAATTCATAAATCATAATTTTAATGTCCCATATTCTTATGGATTCAGACTACAAGCATTGACCAATTCTTAATGTTTGAGAGAATATTCCCTTATTAACTGGTCCATGATAGTTAATGGTATGAATTCCGAACAAATTAGTATGACTAATCCTTATATTTGACATCCCAATCTATATATAATAAAAATTTGGAATCCAATAGTGAATTTATCAAACTATATATATTTATTATTTTTTAACAATAATATAATTTAATTGAAAATTAATTATCAAAATAATCATTTAAAATCCACAAAAAAAATACAATATAATAAAAATAGATGAGACCACATCATTGATTACAACCAAAAAATAAATATAATTGCCTTTATCCTAACCTTGATATATCATCCTCTTAACATAACCACCATATCAATTTAAAAATGAACCCATATGTCCCTCTTGGAGTTATTACTAGAATTTTATGAAAAATAAATAATATACCCATATAAAAATGGTAAACATAACATTTTCAAGGGTAGGGTTTGAGTAGAAATGAATTAGTATAATTTCACTTCTCTTATAAACTAATCTGGTTGTGTGTGAAAAACATAAATACATGTGAATGTCAATTTAGAGAGGTTGTTCCCACTAATATGAAGGAAAGACTTATTAAATTCATCGAAATATGGAAAAAATACATTGTTAAGTTAATAATATATATGTTTCGTGATAAATTATGCTATCTACAAACAGACCGACACCCCCCCCCCCCACACACACACACACAATAACCCAAATTCTAAACTAACTCTATCGTGACTATCCTACAATGAATCCACTCGATATATTTTCATTATCCCTCATAAGATAATATAAATGAATGTATTAAAAAATATATAAATAGTTATTTCAATCATAATATTAGTTTGAAACACTAGAAAATTAATCAAAAATAATAATTTAAAAATATTAATGATATGAACTATTAAAATGTAGAGATTAGTTTTTGAAGTGGGGAGAACAAGGAAATCCCACTATAGAATTATTTCCTAGTAAATATTTTTCCCGAATACATATATTGAGTGATATAATTATAATAAATCACTATTTAAATAATATATGTGACTAACACTCTATCTAGAATGTTCCCAAATAGACCACCCAAGAAAATAACTATGAATTTATTTTTATTTTATTTTATTTTTATAAAATTTACCCAAATTTTCAATATTCCTATATTTAATAAAAAATAAAAATTATACTACCATTTACTGGATTTAAAATAGATTTTTTTGTAACCAATCAAACTTTTTTTCCCATTTTTATCACTTTTAACGTTATTCAACTTTCATCCTCACCAAGTCCCCTATTATTTCTCACATCTATATATCTCTCGCATCACAAAATATTATCCACTTCCCTAATTTGTCTATTATAAAACAAACCTCTAATGATTCCCCTTCCAAATGCAACGATAATTGGTACTTCATCCATGATTATCAGATATTCTCCCTGTAAAACATCCTGATTCAGATACGTAAACCTTTCTTTTCAATAATTTACACAAAATTATATTATAGAATTTTTTGTTAGATGAAATAGGTATTCATATTTTCTATTTATTAATTATTTTTTATTTCAAAAAGTTAGTTTATTTTTTAATTATTTTAACTGATAGTTTTTTAAATAATATCAATTTCCAACTTAGTTTTTAAATTTTATAATTTTATAATTTTTGTAAGAATACACTGTTCTTTTTCATTTTTATTTTATTTTTTTCTCTTCCACAGAAATGAATAAATTTTTTTTATGATCAATATTCATAATAATTTTTAATTTTTTTAATAAAATATGAATTTATTTAATTACAATGTATCATATTTGTTAGGCTATTTGAAATTAATAAATATTAGAATATATTGTTATTATTGATTATTTTAGAAATATTTGTCATAATATTACTAAAACTATATATATGAGAAATCCTAGTGTGGTTACATATTTTGAATAAATTCACAATTTATTCCACTTTAAATAATTAAATAGATTATTTATTAGAATGAATGATTAATTAAATGATTATTTTATTATTCAGAAATGTGAGATACTTTTTTCAATATAATAAATGTTTTATGAGAGGATATATAGGTTTTTTATTAATTATTTAAAATATGTCTTATATATGTGGAATTTTAATATTTTATTTTAATATTTTAAAAATTGTTTTATATAGAATTTAGTGCATTCAATCCTAATAAAAATATAATAATTATGAGTTAAATTTGAACACATTTTACTTGTTCAATGACTCAAATGAGATATAATTTAAATTCAAATATGTTTTTATGTTGGTAGTTTAGTAAACTAACTCATTCAATATATTCAATATTATATTATTGAAATTATTTTCCAATAAATACTTTTGGTATGTTTCATCGCACATTATTTATGATTTTTTAATGAAACCTAAATGAATTTGATAAATAACAAACAATAATATATAACTGACATATTTTTTTTCATTTTATGATTTTTTATATGTCAAAAAATGGAAATAAATATTATTGTATTATTATTTATTAAAGTAGATTGAGTTAAAAAATAATGTTCTTTAAAAAATATAAATAAATTATAAATATAAAAATAAATAAATGGATTATAATAATTTTACTAATTTTTTATATAAAATATGTAATTGAAAATAAATTTATTTTTGAAACCTCACCTTATTTTCTTTTAGTAAATATCATGATGAATTTTGAAGACAAAAATTTTAAATAAGTATTCCACTATTTAATTGTTATGTATTTTAAAAAATTTATTGCATAAGTGTATGTAATTAATTTTTTTTGAGTAATTTAAATATGAAAATGAAATTATATATATGAAAATATCAAAAATGAAATTATTATTTTTCAATTAATTTATTTCAAAAAAATATAAAATTATAAAATGATAATTTTTTTTGTTAAATAGATATAAAGGATTTTTCTCCAAGTGTAATATATTAATTCATTTTAAATGTTTTATTGTTTTTTTATTTTAATATAAAATAAATTCTTAAAAATAAAAAATATATTACACTGAATGTTGAATATTAAATATATCAATAATTTTTCTAAAATATTCTGTTGTTTCAAAGTTATTTTTTAAAGAATGTAAATATGAATAATATAAAATATTTTTTAAAAATATTTAAAATATATACTAAAATAAAAATGTCATTTAGAATTTAAATATGATTGTATTGTAATTCATTATTAGTAATGTCAATTTATTAATAAAAAATATTTAAATATAACTAGAAATTTTTTTCATTATTTAGTTTAGGTATATACATGAACAAAAGTAGGTCAAAACTATTATGGAGTTAGTATGAATTGTTCAATAACAAACAATATTTATGGTATATGTTTTTAGGGGTATCTTCGAAAGAGTATAATATAATTATTTATTTGAGAGAGAAAATAATCATCATCTAGAGCATAGACATGTTTTCTTTATGTTGGATATAACCTATAGGTTTCCATATTTTAAGCTTAATACATTTTATATCCCTTATAAATTTGATGATGGTGGTGATTTATCAATTGACATTGTTACTTTTGCGAGTCGTTCAGTAGTTACCACATTGTATTTAAACATTTTAATGATGTTCAAAATGTCTAATAATGTGATTTGAATCCCTATAATTATATTAATTTTGGGGTACAACATTTGGATGATAGTGGATACATATATATTAGTAAAATATATCAATAACATGGGTTTGGTATTAATTATCCATCATTAGATATATCTGTTAGAAATTTACATTGACATGGAAATGTTGAAGATGTACAGACAAACATAATTTAGGATTTTAGTGTTAATATCCTCGAGGATAAAAATGGTTTAGGCATAATAATTGATTAAGAATTATATGGGTGGTTTGAGATTCGTAATTATTAATACTTTAATACATAATATATAGTAGAACTATTTGAAAAATATGTCCTCACCAAAGATGATGCTAATATTAGGGGATTTTATAAAGGTGTCTATGTTGATTAATGAAAATTTTATTTTACAAGGGATTTTGAAAACAAAGTGGAATTAAAATGTTTATAACGTATTGTCACGATAAAGTGCAGTATAATTTGTATATAAACAATTATTCAAACCCATGTTTTGTATTATAGGTTCTAGTATAGAGAGAACCAAAAAACTGAACTAAAGTGATTTCAAGGGACACACATAATGATAAATAGATAAATATTTAAATATTGAGTTTTAATAGTTATGTTAATCCAAGATTCTCATAGGACCATAAATCTATTGATTCATGATTCATATCATATAAAATGTATGCAATGATAAAATTTATTTATTATTTCACATTAAATATCATTCAATGGTGAATCATGAATATGTATAGATATCATATTTATTATCAAAAGTATTGATGGTAAAAAAAATGAAATCAACCTTGTCTATAATGACATGGAACAATCATTTTTTGAATTTCCATTATAGCGAAAAAACCCATATAGGAATATTAAATATTGTATACATTTTCTGTTATATATTGTCTAATAGATAATTATTTTTTGACCTAAAAAGTGACATATCAACATCATTTGTGGGGTTTCATTAATTTATAAGTGTATTTCCATATTAAATTACGTTTATTTAGATCAAAAACACAATCCTGAATATAAATTTGATGGGGTTTATAAATTTTTTCACAACATCATGGAAATAAATATCTGATTCCATTATTATGTGAAAACATAGTTATTTTATGTTTTTTTACTTTCACTATCCCTTTTCATTAGAATTTATTGGATTTTCATTATAATACTATGTATCTTAGTGGATTAGATATTTTATGTTGTTGTGCCTTCATTATTATAATGTATGCATATTTCATTGACTTATGTTACCCAATCATAAATTGGTATAGATTCAAGTATTTTTTATAGAATAGGTTTGGTTTTAAAAATAAAATAGTTTACTTATTAAAGAGTATTTAAAAATTTTTATTTCATGAATAATAATTTTAAAGGAGAATATGTAATTTTTAAAATGGGAATGAAATGGATTTTCAAAATAGAAAGGATATTCTAAATAATGTCATATGGAACATAGGAAAATGGTATAATATAGGTAAAAGGAAAAAAAGGATTCATATTACAAATTAATTTAAAATTACATTTTTACATTATTTTAAAGGGTTTTTGGAAGGGTTTGGATTTATTTTTTTACAACATTTGAAATCCCGAGGGAAATTAATTTTTTTAAACATTCCTTTGTTTTGATTTAAATTTTTTATTCTTTATAAGATTCAATATTTAATGGTCATTCATGGTTTATAAATTATTCCTTCAGTACATTTTTTTTGTTATCCATGTGGTGGTTTGGTCCAGATCTAAGTGAATGAATCACATAGGTTGTAGTGATGGGTCTGATAGACCCCAGAAAATTATAGGGGATGTTAGATCTAAAATTCTTGTTTTAGATAAAGGGATGGAAATATGATTGATGAATCAATATATGATGACTGTGCGATGATGTGTCCTCGAGGAACCTAAAGGTTTCACCGGTATAATATTGACCATAAATAGTGGTTGAGAGAGATATAGGTAGTATTCATTATTGTTGTCACCTTTTAAAATGAATCTGATGTGTGAGCTAGTATGGATAGAGTTCCTATATAATGTCATAAATATTATATTCCCACCGCAGTAATATGATATGAGTTACGGATGAATTTTATACTCATCCAGATCAAAAATACAAGATGATTTGGGTGGTATAATTTTCCCATTGAGATGGATCTGATAAATAAGATTACTGAGAATATCATTATGAATCTAACCATATTGAGTAATATTTTTTTGGAATTCCATGGATGAGTTCAATGTATACAGTTGTAATACTGGTTTTGATTTATATGGAAATGTTCATTAGAATAATGGTTGAGAATTCATCCCACACATGTTTCCATTGGGTATATATTGGATTTCCTTGGACGTGTTCCTTTAAATCAGGATAGGGTATTTTACCCTTCAATATGGTCTTCATGAATGATGTGGAATTCTTTGAAAGAGATCCATTGACGAGGAGTTTAAATTAGTTTAGATTTATAAGGATGAATTCCATGGAATTTGTGTAGTATCTACTCTAATTCCTTGTTATCTCCAACGATGGTATGGATTTCCTAGGACACATTCTAGTGAAATGACTCCTGAGTGAGAGGCTAGATGATACGACATAGGAAATTTTTTGACTATAACAGTTTCATGACATAATCTAAGACACTTCGAAACTAGCCAAATGTGGTATAAAATTATGTACTGATTTATGGGCTGCACATTGTCCCCATGGGTGGTTGAATATTGATATAAAAATATAAAACTATTCAAATAATATATGTTCATGGTTTGAGGTAGTCATTTTGATACGGGAAGACATAAAAAAATTATTTCTCTTTTATGTAATGTTTCATTGGGGGTGAGTTGCATAGATGAACATGTATCATATATTTGTATTCCACGCACACCAAAATGATAAAGATAATACTTAATATTTTTATGGATCTGTTTTTTTATTACTAGTTATTTAAAATCACTCATACCCATTTACTGTTATTGGGATTATTTCTTCATGGGTAGTATTCCCTATTTTCTCTTAGGGCACATGCACTACATTGAGCTGGACAAGAAATATAGATCAACTAGGTTGTTGAGGATGAGAGACCGATAGTTCGATTATGTGAGTAGAGTCATATGCCAGTCTATTTTATTTCCCTATATATTTTTTCATGTTCACTAGATAGTGTTCAATTTATATATATATATCATGTTGATTATTATATGTTTATTTTGGTGGTACCCAATTTTACATTGATTCAAAATATAGATACATTTTTCGTTTTCTCTTCTCTATAGAATGGGACATATGGGATCCCTGTTTTATGTCAATATAAATATATGGATGTAGGTTATATAGATGATTCATTTTGAAATTCCAGTATATTTGAGAATAAAAATTAGGCTTTATAGTTGATTGAATATTCTCCCCATGACTGTGTTTGTGTATCATTTCTAGTCATCATCGTTTTGCATATGGGAAAGCATGCCAGTGTTCTTGTAAAAACCAACAGTTGGGAACCATTTTATTGGTATGGTATGAGGTGTTACAAAGTGTTATCAGATATTTCATTGAATTTAATAGTGTTGGATATAAATGGATATATATTTTAAAGACTTATATGGTAACCATGGAAAATCTTGAGACATCATGATATAATTTGAAACAAATGTTACTATTGAATATCTAATTTCAAGACTGTGTACTCTAGGATGGGTAGGTATTTTTATTAGAACATTAATTCTAATATGGATTGGGCGTGACTTTTTATGGGTTATAGTACTCATCAATGAGAAATTGAGTTATAAATATATCATTATAGTGGAATTCATATGGAATAATACATGTTCTGACAAGAAATGTTTCATAGACTGATTCCTTATCTTAATAAATATTAACTAAAAAATTATAATGTAGTTTTATTGATTATATTATAATTTATTATTATAAAAATATGTATTTTAGGGGGACGATTGATTCATTGTGATCGTAATGTGTTTTTATGGCCTCCATATGCCACTTATTATTAAAATGTTTGGAATCTGAGAAAAAAATTATTTTATAATGTAATAATGTTATTGAATGGAAAAAATGGGTGATATCATGTTGTGAACTTAAAATGGATTTAAATTTTGCTTTTTTTGTAGATCATAGAGAAAGTGATTTTAAATGATCATGATTACATGTTTTTTAAAAATATATGGAAAATAACTTTTAAAATTTTGTTTTAAATTTAATGTCTAAAACATGATTATTATTTTCAAGAAACGGTTAGTCTCGGATGAGGATTATTATGATTTTCTTTTTCTAAAGGCCCTTAGATTTCAAGGGGTATTTTATATATCATTTATGTCATTATGTAATTTTAAAAATAAATCATTAAATATTTTTTATTGAATGAATTTTTTCTATACATCCTACTATACAGGGTTACTAGTATTCTTGAATAAGGTTGAAAATGTATAAACTTGTGTCTATGCACGACTAAATGAAATCTAGTAGGATTGAATTTAATATTCCAAATATATGTTGAATTGTCTCTAGATTTTCATTATACTCTATAGGGAAATTTTTTTGATTTAATTGTGTATTTTTTTGAAGTCATGATTTCTTAGAAACCACATCTTGGGGTAAGTGGGTGTGTTACACGTTATTGACATGGTGCATAGAGAAATATTTTATCATATTTTGAAACTTTTATTATAATTACAATGCTTGAACATTAGAGAAACATATTTTTAATTACTTTATTAAGTATCTATATTGTATTTCTCTTGATTATATGTTTATATTTGGCTTCTGTGAATAAAAGTTGATGATTGAAACAAATATCTAAATATATATTTTGTAGATGTCATAGTTTAGACCAGTGGGTTTTGAATTTTTATTGGAGATTTATATAATGGGTTGTATCTCATAATTCAATGGACATTTTAGAAATAAAATGGATGTATGTGAGTATATATAGACAATATAAGTAAATTGGATTGAAATTGTATAATATATATGTGTTAGTGACAGACTCAAGATGAATTGATTCCATTTGAATGTGATTCAGATCGGAGAGGAATCAGTTCTCTGGGATAGATAATGGAGATCGATGGATTGGCATGGGATCCCATCACATAATTACACTGGGATTTCATTCCATAGATTAGTTTGAGGGATTTAATGGTTTTAAAATTTGTTCAAATGTTGATGAATCATTAATTGTTTTGTAATGAAGTATTTCGATGAGGATTAATTTTTTCAATAAAATTCAACCATCGGAGAACTGATATTTGTTCACTATGGAATTGGATATGGTGACATGGAAACCATATGGGTAGAATCTTTTATTATCTATTTGGGGTGGGCTTATAAGGGAAATACTAATTTTGGAGAAAAATGTCTCATTTTTTCTTTTTGTTTAATAATTATATGTGGATGTTTATTTGATATTTTTTGGGAAAATGTAGTTGGGTAATAGTGACATAAAAACCCACTTAGTTATTAAAAATTTTTGAATTATTTATAAGGTATCTAAAGGTTTATATTTGTTATTAAGGTTGAGGATATAAAACACTAACCATCTTCCAATTTTGAAATTTTTCTCATAATTTTAATTTTTATGAGTTTTGTAAGAAATACCAATAGAGAAACATATTTTTGTTTGATTTGATATTAGTTCAAGCATATAAATATTTTTTTGGATATGGTGTGAAACATGAATGTTTCTTCATGTTATTAGATGATTTTACGGTGTATATGGTGGAATTTGTTACTTTTTAAAAGGGATTTCCCCTAGAGCATACTCTGAGTCAGAAACCATTGGGAATGATGTATGCGTACCCTTACATAGTAGGTTTTTATTTAATATTATAATTTTTATATTATATTTCATGTTCAGATCTAATATAAGTGTTATCCAAATGATTGTTATTATAATCCATGCAAGGTTTATTGGAAAAATGGATTGGACGATAGCTCAAACGCAGTTGTATACAAGTCATGAAAATTTTGAAATTCAATTGAAAAAGAATTCCATATGGTTGGAAAAATGTTTTTAAACTTATAAGTCAACACCATTGAAGTGGTGTGATAGAACAGTGCATACCCAAAGGCTGAAACACTATCAAAAACCCATGTGGCCAAAAAAATTTACTTGAATTTTTATAGGAAATTCCAGACATGAAATTAGGGCATGGTTTATACAGCATTGTAAACAAACCAATTGTCGACAAGATTACATAAAAAAATTTAATTTTGCATGTCCCCATATGAATTCTAATTATCAATCCCCTACTTCTCTTCCATTTACAACTTGAGGCCAGAGAGATCCATCCACATTAATTTATATTTATTTCCCTTTGGAATAATGTTATAATTGTGTTGGTATTCAGAAAATTATGTGACATATTCTCCATTCTATAACTTATTTTCAACATTTGGGTTCTTCTCTAATTTTTTAACTTCTCCAGCTTAGGTTCTAGGATGATATCTTCCTGATCATAGTGTAAATCAGCTCACATCATGGGATAATTTAATGTGTCCTGATTCGGAGATCCATATAAACATAATAAAAATGCCATTCACCAATTTCCTTGATGTATTCTAACAAATTGAAATTTTAATTTTGTTCGTAAATTTCATTAAATGATATATTAAATTGATTTTTAGTTCAAGTTTCATATTCATTAATTGAGTTATTGGTATATAGTAGAGATATTTCCCGTGAATGGATACATTTTTGGTGTGATGGAGAACTAATGTGTGTTTCATTGATTATGCATATTAAAACAAAATTTGAAATGAATTAATTTTATTAAATAGGATAAATTGGATGAGTGTATTATGATTCTGGGAAGGTTGGGAGTATATCAGAACATATGGATTGATTTTTTTCATGAGTGTAGGTCCCTAAGTGAGTTTCATGAGATACCATTTTTAAATTATCTTTTAAAATTACGTATAAATTTATATAATAAGTTAAATAATCAATTATAAACATTTTTAATTTATTATTTTTAATTTTGGTTTTTAGAATAATATAATTGGTTATGAAAATGTTTTTAATTTCATCGATTGTGATTATATAGTAATTAATTAAAGTAAAATTACATCTATTGAGGTGGGTTACCAATACATAATTATTTCTCTTAGATGATTTGGGATTTTATGTTTTTGTGCCATCATTATTATATATCATGCGTATCTAATTGACATTTTGAAATTTCCAAAATTTTGTAGGAGATCTTTTCCGTCTAATATTAAATATAGATTATATAAAATATTAAATGGTCTAGATTTTGGGCTTTGGGTGATTTAGTGTATCTAGCCCTATTTATGGTCTTTTATGGATTGTTTTCAGTTTCTAAGATAAAATGGTTTCCTTTCTAAAAACTTTTTAAAAGTGGTTATGAAATGAATGAGGATATTAGATTGAAATATTTTATTGGTAAGTAGTTATTAAAAGGTATTTTTAATGTGAAATGATTTTATATGGAATTTATTATATGATTTTGTCAAAGGTCGCAAAGTGGGTAAAATAAATAAGGTTATAAGTATTAAAAAAGATTTTAAAATATAATTTTATTTCCTGAATTTAATGGTTATTTGAATTATATTGGCTTATATTGTATTGTTATATTTTACCTTGGGAAGTCAAGTAACCTATTTTTATTTGGAAATTAGCTATTATTGTGTTTATAATTTTCTGATTTTATGGTCTTCATTTATTAGTGATTATGATTATTTTGGGCCACGTAATTTTATAAATATTCTAGTTTTATCAATTTTGTAAGGCCGATCTTGATATATCTGATACCCCAACATAGATGATAGAGAAATACCTTAAATAACATAAAGTGTGATGATAAAATTTATGAATGGAATCTTGTGTTGGGATTGAGGGATATAAATATGATTGAAAAACCCTTGTATGGTATACATTCAGTGATGTGACCTCAAGGAACCTGTTGGATTCCCCAATACAACATTGACCCAACTGTTGAAGTATTTGAGATATAGGTAGTCATGATTGAGGGTGTAACCCTAGAACCCATAATAGTGGTGTGAGCCGTTATGGATAGGGTTTTAGTAGACCATAATTCACTTGAGAGTACATCCTTAATGATGTGATATGTGTTATGGGTGATGGAAAACCTCAATGAGAAGAGTTTTATGTGAATATTTGGGTTGTAATATTAACATATTGATGTTTATTTGATAAATGAGATTCTATGGACTTTACCCTGGATATTTCATTCTTTCCAGACTCAATTGTTTTAAATTTTAACACTCCATGCTTTTTCTATATTTTTCTCCTAAATATATTTAATTTATTTGATACCTTGTGTTTGATAGAATACAATGATTAATCAAACCACTAAATACTATTGAAATGTTATTATGTTATATTTATCACATAGACATTTGATAAGAGGGTATAAATTGTATTAACTAAAATATTGTAACATTATTGTTAAATATCTATAAAATTAATTCTTAGGTTATCAAATAATTACAGAAAAAATAATTTGAAAATAAAAATTGAATTTAGGATATAACGACTTATACTTTACATATAATAATATTATATAAATGTTTAATAATAGTCATTAAAAAATATAACAAAGACATGAAAATCCCATAAAGGTATAGTTTCTTTTGAAATAGGGAAACAAAAACAACTGGTTCATAAGACATCTTCATTGTCTCCCAATTATTTCACTATAAATAGGTCCCATTTGATATATCTTACTTAATAACCTTGATCATGACCTAGGGAAAATAAATATATGAAAAAGTGACCATATATTCCTAGTATGGTTAAACAAGGGAGATATCAATCACATCATAATCATATGATATTAGAACATAACATTTTAAAATATTTACATTCAGATTACAGGTCCTGATATCATGTCATGGGATAAATCATGAAAGTTCAGAAGAATCAATGAAAGTAATCCTAAAAGTCATAAAAAATTCATGATGTTTTGGGGAATATACATAATCATATAAAATAATTTAATCTTACTCAAGGATCATTTCCAATACCATTATAGAAGTCATATTCCATTACTGAACTGAGTTCACCGCTCATTACATCCCTGTATTACTAAATCGAGATCATTTCTCATTACAACTATGCCTATCTCATGACATATAAATTTTTACCCAATAAATTGTAGGATAATAGGTTCCACCCATCTCATTATGAATTCTTTCTTACATGTTCCACAATAACAAATATCATTCATCATAAACAAATGAATAAAATGGGTTTCTTCAAACATCATTCAACTATAAAATAATCTATGTCATACAAATGTATTTAATAAATACCTTTCTATAATAAACACAATAAAATAATAGTAACAATAGACATATTTTACAAGGAACATAACCCTATAAAATAATTCCATCTTATATGGTAAATAATATTGATATAACACTTCAAATTAATTTTTGTGGAAAATATCTTTTCTTCTTCAAAAACATTTTCTTTTCTCAAATATCCATGTAATGTTAAAATAAAAGAATTTATTTTAAAATATTAATGAAATATTTTATATTAATATTCATGTAAATAATGAGTTATGAAAACATAAAAATCCATTCATGTCATATAAATTTAAAAATAGTATCTTGATAATTTTACCAGAAATGTAAAAATGTACATCATATCGAATAATGACAAATGATTCATTTCATACAGTTTTATAAAAATTTACTAATGGATAAAATTGATATTAAAATATTTTATAACATTAAATATATTATTTCATATTCATTAAACATTTATGTGGGATATAAATATACTCCATTTAAACAATCTCAGGTAATAATAAGATTACGAAATTATCCATTACCTTATGTTTGATTTCCATTGTATGTATCCTAACCTCTTATATAATGATTTAAATAATTTCATTGAATTATTTCCGAATCATATTATTTTTTTTGATATCATATATATTAATTTTATTATTCATTAGAGAAAAAATGTCCATTATTTATTGTTATCCATGTATTAACTACGTCATTTGTTTTTTCATGTTTAGTCAAATAATTTCTGGTTCTCCATCGTATGCCATATTTATATCATTAAAAAAGTATATTCAATTATATATTTAATATTTATTCATCATAAAAATTAATATAATAATTCTTTAATAATGATCATGTACAATTAATCCCAACACACCATAGAGACTGTGGTTTTTATATACAGAGTAGCGATGATATCATTCCAGTAATTGTTGAATGGAATTGAAGTGAATGGTTGTAGTATTTCAGAATCAATATCATATAATTATAAACATATATAGTTATTATTTACATAATTATTATCATCCTTATTTTTTTGTGGTGAAACAAAGATTTCACCACGATGTGGAGATGATAAGTTGTGCATACACATGTGTGGTGCTTTTGTTTTTCAAGGGATGGATAAAAAAGTTTAATACTATTTTTACATAATAATAATAAAATATCAGTATATATGTGATACTAGAGTTATTAAATTTTAATTAAAAACATATAAATATGATGTAGAAGTAGAAGTAAGTTTTAAAAAATCGTTAGTGGATATTACCTCTTCTTTAATGTGCTTACTCTAAATATCCTTTTACAGCACTAGAGTTCATTTTTGAAGTAGTCCATAACCTATAGAATTTAACTAGGGAAGTTGGGAATTGAAAAGGTAATGTTATGATTGGGATTTGAGGATAAATGTTAAATAAAGAGGTGAGGGAGGATGTGACCTATTATAATTTAGGTGAGGGTCATTTTTGGGACCTCGAAAAATATTTATTTATATTAAAATAAAACCCCATTAAAAAAACTAAAAAATGTCCCAATTTAAAATATGAGATTACATAGGGTTTTAATCTCAAAAAAACATTATATTTTAGACAAGTTATTTTGTCAATTTTATCCTTATCATTTTAATTAAAACATAGTTATTCAAATTAACATTTAAATAGGGTTACTAATATTTCTATATTTAAAGGGTGAAATATTTAATTATTTGATGTCAATTAGACCATAAATAAATATGTTATAACAATTCCAATATATATCAATTATTATTTATTTTTTAAAAATTGTTTCTTGATTTTTAGGAAATTTAATAAAACTTTATTTTCATAAAAATTAAATATTTTCAATTTTGAGACTATTCAATTCATTAATTATTTAAAAAATTAAGATAATAATTTTTCTTATAAATTTCTTATTTATATTTCTAAGAGGTCAGGTTAAACTAGAAAATTGATTATAAATATTAATTATTCAAATTTATATTTAATTAAATATTTTTAATAACACTTATTTTTTCTCTATTAATAGAAACATTAGCACATCAATTATGTGTAATTATGTAAAATACTTATTTTTGAATAAAAAATCAAAATAATATATAATAATGAATTTAAATCTACAATATGTATTTAGAATATTTTTGGTCTATTTTATATTCTTGAAAGTCCATCATTAAAAATGTTATACTTATTAAATTATGAATCTGAAAACTTTAGCATCACATTAAATGAAATAATATAAATGTCACATTCTCCACTATATGGCTTCAAATGATTAATAACTCTACCGTTTGATGGATTTTGTCGAGATATACTCTTCCAAGAATATTTTTTCATCTTTTTGGGTCTTTTATGGTTAGTATCATATTAATAAAAATTGTATTGTTTATTTCTCTTAAATTAATTAATATTTACATAATCAATGTATACTTATTTAATTTAATTTATTATTTTTTAAAAAGAAAAATAAATAAAAAAGATAAATAAAAACATTTTATATTTCAAATTTTTATTACTAATTGAATTTATCTTTTGTATAACCTTTTATAAAAAATTATTTAAATATTAAAATTTGACTAAGACATATTTAACTTTTCTTTAAATAAAAATAAATTAACTGTCCAAATCTCATCCAAATTGATTTTAAAGGTTACCATTTAGACCCAAGGATGGTTTAGGTTGAAAAAAAATCATAAAATGATATTAATACATGTTTTATAGTAATTTTATAAAAGTATTCTTAAACATAATTACATGATTTTCCCTTTTACCTTATTAATAAAAAATATTACTGTTATTATTCATAATGCACAAAAATTAAATAAATACATTTAAATAATTTATAACTTGTGATTACAAATATGGAAACCATTTTTAAAAAATAAAAACACATATTTTTTAGTAATTAATTTAAATTTAATCCTTTTGTTGGAAAGGGGGAACGAGTTAAAAAAGTTAAAACATCACAAAAGATTTAAATGTTTTTACATAAGAATTCAATTTAAATTTTTGTTAATTAAATATATTGTATTTAATGATAAAAATATGTTCTATTTAAAATTTAATAAAATTATATTTTTCAATTTCTCCATATTATTTATCTCAAGGATAAATATTGTTTTCAATTAAAATTTAGTGTATTTATACTATTCATCAAAATTTTAAAGTTATCATAACAATATTAAATTTTCAAAAATATTAAAATTTTATATCTCAATTAGAAATAACATATTTTTGTCATCATATAATAATTATTAATATTTCAAAATCTTACATTAATAGGGGTTCTCCATTAAAAGGAGAAAAATTATCCTTTTGAAAAATATAGGTTGTTATATATAAAATATTGTTTATTCATAAACTTTGACTAAAATATCTATTGGATGAATATAAAAAATATTATATAATGTATATAGAATACATATTTCATTAATTTCGTTTACTAATATCTATTCACACAATTTACTATTAGAAAAATAGAAATATATAATTGATTTATATTTTTCATAACTAATTGGTAGTGAATGAATTCACCTTAAATTTTCATAATTTAGTTATATTTATTCATGATAACCTAAAGAAAAGATTAAAATTTCCATTTCATACTAAGGGATTCTCCTAGTTCTCTTAAACTCAAGATTCTTTGCAATGCAAGCTATTGAAAAACTAAAATCTTTTAAAGAAAATATTTCATAAAAACATCTGGGTGTTACATTCTACCCCCATTAAATTGAATTTCACCATTGAAATTAAACTCTTGAATACTAAAAAATGAGGAAATATATCCCTTATCATATCCTCAATTTACCGAATAGATTCCTCAAATTGGTGGTTCCACCCCCAAAATTTAACCATGCGAGTAGTCTTATTTTGCATAACTTTTCCATTACGATCTAGAATCTCTATAGGGTGCTCTTGATAAGAATGATATTTCAATAGAGATATGACTTCTGAGTTTATTAAATTTGAAGGATAATGTATGTAATTTATCAAGAGAGATAAATAGAACACATAATAAACATTATAGTGACTTACTGGAAGCATCAATCAGTAAGGTACCTTCACAACAAGATCAAGAATTTCAAATAAAAACTAATATACCTGGGACTCGTCATTCAATTATTTCCAAATCACAATACTATATTTCATATAGATATTCATATAAAAACATTATCACCCACTTCAAACTCTATTCCTCTTCTTCAGTTGTCAGCATAAATTTCTTGTCCACTCTGAGCTTCTCTTTTGTGATGTTGAATAGGTCTGATCATTTCTTCTATTTCATCAAAAATACTAAGGCCAAATAGATTTATTTCACCAACATCATACCAGAATTTTGGATTTCTACACATCCTTACATATAGATTTTTTTAAGTATCCAACTAAATACTAGATTTAAATCTATTTTTGAATGAAAATTACACAAAATTAAGGTATTGCTCCCAATAACCTTTCAACTCTTTAAAGTAAGATATAATCATATCATGTGTAGTTTTGATTCACATCTCAGATTGACCATGTATCTAAGGATAATAAGTTGTGATGAAACTTAACTATGTTTCCATATCCTATAGAATAATTCTCTAGAACATCATGGTAATCATCAGATACCAATAAGATATAATGGGAAGTGTTACTCCATGAAAACATACCACTTCCTTTACATATATCTTATAAAGTGGATCAAGAGAGAAATCATCTCCAATAGAAATGAGGTGTCCTGACATCGTAAGGAAGTCAACTATAACCCACAGAGTATTATGGGATTTATGTGTTTTTGGAAGTATGATAACAAATTCAATAGTTATGCTTTACCATTTCTATTCTATTAGGGATAATGGTTGAAATATACCATTAGACTTATATCTCTCGTCATTAACATGTTGAAAAATAAAGAAACGAGAGACATATTCCCCAATATCCCTTTTTATCCCATCCAACTAAAAATACTATTTTTAATCCATGTACATATTTGTGCATCCAAGATTAATATAGAATGAAGAATTACGAGCCTCATCCAGTAGCTCCTCCTTTAAATCTAGTATGGGAGGAATAACAACCTGATTCCTAAAACATATTATTCAAACACAATGACGGATGATTTTTGGAAAATTTCTCAGCTTCTTTTATATCTCTACATCTTCCTTATGTTACTTTTTAATCATCACTTGTATAGATGGTTGAACATTCAATTGAGAAATATAATATTTCTCTACTTCGTTTAAAATTTTAACATCTATCAATTAGAAATCCTTTAATATTGCATCTTTTATGATCCCCATCATGAATAGGGTAGCATTGTCCTTTTGACTTAAAGAATACCCCACCATGTTCTACTTATTAGGGTGGTAATGTATTGAGTAGTAGTAATCTTTAATCAAATCCAACCATCTTGTTTGATACATATTCATCTCTTTCTTTTTGAAAATATAAATTAAAATTGAATGATTAGTGTAAATTAAAAACCATTCACCATAAAGACAATGCCTCCATATATTTAGTGAAAATATTACCATAGTTAACTCCAAATCATGTGTTGGTTAAATTATCTCGTGGATTATCAATTGTTGTGAGGAATAAGATATCAACATATCAATTTTCATTAGAAAACAACCAGGACTATCTTGGATACATCACTATAGATCACATGTATTTCTATACTACAAATAAGTGTGAGCATATTTGCACAAGATAACATCATTTTTAGGTCTTTTAAATTCTCTTTACATTCATATGTCCACCTAAACATAACTCCTTTCCAAGTCAAATTATTTAGTGAAACATATAATCATAAAAAATATTTCACAAAATGTCGATGATATCATTCCAAACCAACAAAACGTCATATATTAGTTACCATTGTTGGTCTATGTAAAATTTAAATAAATTCTATTTTTTATCCATAGATATCCCCTCTAATGAGATAATGTGACTGAAAAATGAATCTTTTTGAATCAGAAATTCATTATTGATAAATATTTCATAAGGCTTCTACATTCATAAGGTCTTCATGAAAACTCTCAAGTGATATTTATACATTAACTTTATTTTTTAATAGAAAATATTATCATATATAAAGACTACATAAAACTGATTATTATAATAACTAAATACTATATTAATTAGGTCCATAAAGATTGTGGGGGAATTTTTAACACCAAAAGGAGTAAATATAAATTTGTTTTTTTTATACCTTTTACAGAATTTCATTTTTGATATATCCTTCTTATTGAACCTTAATTGATGATATCCTGAATAAATATCAATCTAGAAAAATTATTGAGCTCTACATAGTTGGTTGAATAAGTCATCAATGTGGGGAAGATGATTTTTTGTTAGTTATCTTGTTCTGTTCGCAATAATCAATGTAGAGTCTCATTGATCCATATTGCTTATAAAAAATAGAATAAGTGAACACCAATGTGATTTAATAGGGATTACCAATCACTTTTCAAGATTAGTTTTGAGTTGTTTCTTTAATTCAGTAAATTAAATTAGGTTTATTCTATATGCTGTCTTTGAAATTATAATATCATTCGGTATGAGCTCTATTGAAAACACAACTTCATGATTTGGTGGAATACCTCGAAATTATACAGGAAAGACTCCCTCAAACACCTATAAAATGAATTTATTTTTAATTTTTAGTTTCTACCCACCTATTTGAGATAGATATCTTTCATTTATATGGATCAAGGCCAATAATAAGGAAGAAAATTAAACAAGAATGTTATATTCAACCAAAAATCTATAGATGATCATAGATTGATCTTGAATAATAAATGTGACATCCCTAACTTGTAAATTGATATAATATTCTTATAGAGAAATCCACTCCATCCCAATAATCACAACACATTCCATAATAGGAGTGATCATGTGATTTTTGGGAAGTACATTCCCAATAACTTCAACCAGAGAAGAATTGTAAACTTTGGATGTGACCTTTGTTCCATTCAGAGTTTTCACAGATAACATGACATTTAATGGTTGAGGTAATGGTGTGATACCCATAAAAAAATTCTTTATAAATTAAAGACTATGGGGACCCAAAATAAAATAAAAAATCATCTACTTTATACAGAATTATAATTGTACCATTCACCACATCAACATCATACTCTACATTTCTGATGGTGATAAAATGTTACTTTCCTTTTCCAATGTCTTTAAGAGTTTACTTATGTTGATCATCATCATTAATAACTCATTGGATAAGCTAATTGATTGAAATAATGATCAATTTCCTTTCACTTGAAACATTGAAGTGTAGGAGGTGTATTATGTGTAGTATTTTCTCTATTTTCATCCTGAAAAATATTTTTCCATCTCATAAACATTGAAATACCTTATAACCTTATTTTCCACACTTAAAAAATGTACAATTCCATTTAAGAAATTTTCCTCCATGTTTCATTCCACACTTTCAGAATAAAGGAAAATTATCTTCTCATTAGTGTGGTTTTTAGATTCTCCCTTGAATTACATTTTTCTATTCTTATCAAACCAATAAGACTTATGGGTTAATCCAACCTCCGTCTAAACCTTGAGAGAAAATAAATTGATTTCATTGTGTATATTTAAGTAATTAATAGATAATGACCTTAAAAGACTTGGTTTTAAGGAACTAAAGAATCAATCAATTTTAATCTCATGTTGGATAATAATTCCATAATAATGCCTTGGAAGTCTTATAAATTTTCATCATAGGTACCAAAGAATTCATAATCCTTTTTTCATAAGTTAAAGGAACTAATTCTCCATCTTTTTATGAATAATATGAGGAAACTACTTATTTATAAATAATTTATTGATCTCATCCCATTCCATGGATTCAATTTCATCTCATCGCCTCGTATTCTTAATAAGGACCCATTATTCATCAGCTTCACCTTCCAAATGATAGCATACTAATATGACTTTATCATGTTATAAATATCTGAGAACTGAAAATAGATTTTCAACGTTACTAATCCATTGATCAACCACTAATGGATTAGAAGTCCTGCTAAAAAAAGGTAGATAATACCTCATGAGGGACTCAACCAATGTTTTCACCTATTTTGATCATTTGGAAGTCCATCATGATTCATATATTGAAAATTTTGTGTAGGTATACCAACAAGATTTGTAATTAAATATGCCATAATATTTTGTTTCTCAGGAGGAAAATCATTACATTGTCCGTCATATTCAGTAGTGACATAGTTCCTTAGGGTTCCAACCATTGACTAAAACAAAGAAGAATAGTCTGATAAACACTATTCATAATGGGAAAACCACATAATAAAGATTAAAATTTCAATTTAGTAAACCCAGGCTTTGTCTCCAGTTATTCATGATCATTTCTAAAACACTAGGATTGTAACCTATACATTGACATGTCCATTGGGTTCTTAATAATGTTTCTCATCCTAGTTTCCAAATGTTAACTATAGAGTTCCTTCGATACCAACTATAATGACCCATACATTACATAAATGTATATTACATAATATTTTAAGAATATTAATTAAATAATATAAAAAACCCATGTATAATCGTATAGTTATATTGTCTTTAGACGTTGGGAAACATAAAAAACTAGTTCATATGGCATATTCATTGTCTCCCACTTATTTCATCATAACCAAACCTCTTTTTTACATGTCATACTTAATACCATTCTTCGTGACATGGGGAAAAGGAAATTAAGAAATGGTGAGCTCAAATGCTCAGTAAGGGTAAACAAGGGATATATCAACCATATCATATTCATAATATATAAAGATATATTATTTGAAAATATTATCATGTATATGAAAGATCATGATATCATACCATGGGTTAAATGATTAATGATCATATAAATAAATGAATGTAATACCTAAATTCATAACCTCTGACCTGATGTTTTGTGGCATACACATAGGAATATAATTTAATATTATATTATTCAATGATCATTGTGAATACCATAATAATGGATAAATTCCATTACTGAACCGAGTACACTCCTCCTTCCAGCCTTGTATTTCTGAACTCAAATCATTTCATGTTCAATCCATGTCTACCTCATGGGATATAATTATTTACCTTATTAATTGGATGGAGATATATTTCCCACCCATCTACTAATGAATTCATTCTTACATGTTCCACAATAAGATAAATCATTTATCATGTCCCAAGTACAAAAATGGGTTTCTTTAAACACCATTCCACCATAACAAAATACATATAAAAAAGGATTTTATAAATATAATCCTATAATAAACCTAATAAAATCATATGAAAAATAATAATATTATAATTTAAACATAACCATATAATATAATTCCATCCTAGATGTAAAATAATTTTTATATAACTCATGAAATTAATTGTTCATAAAAAATAATTTTTTCATCAAAAATGTTTTCTTTTCTCCAAATTACAGTAAAATTTAAAAGAAAATAATTTATTTTAAATTAATCTTGAAATAATATAGATTATGATTCATGTAAATATGGTACTATGAAAATAAAAAATATCTTTGTTTCATTATAAGTTAAAAACATTCTCCTCATACTTTTTCCAGTAATGTCAAAAATATACCTCATATAAAAAATGACAAAATATTCCTCCCGTGCCATTTGATAAAAATTAACCAATGGGTAAAATTTAATGTAAAATATTTTATATGAATATAATAAAAATTATTTATTTAGAAAATATGGAAATGTATGATAAATATACCACTTATAAACAATCTCAGATAAAAATGAGATTTTGAAACTATCCCTTACCTTTTGTCTGATTTCTTTTATATGAATCCAAACATAGAGTATAATGATTTAAATAATATAATTGAATTATTTAAGAACCATAGTAATTTATATGATATCATATATGATCATAATATCATCCTTTTGTTAATAACATTTCATTATTACTTGTTATTCGTGTATTAACTACTTCATTTGTTTATGCATTTTTTTCAAATAAGTTTTGGTTCTCCATCACAGGTCATAGTTATATCCTTAAAAAATGATATTAAAATTATATATATCATATTTATTCATTATATACATTTTTATAAACATTATATAATGAAGATAATTTATAATGAATCGTATTACATCTTGGAGTTGGTAGGTCGTACGTACGCACGAGCAACGATATCATTCCCATAATATTAAATGGTATTTAAGTGAATAGTTTATAATATTACATAATTAATATAATGTTATAATAATCATATATAGTTATTATTTCCGTCATTGTACCCATACAAATAAGGTGATGTTGAAAAAAAAAGATTACTCCATGGCGTGGAGACGGTAAGTCGTACGTATGCATGCTTTGTGATTCAGTTTTTTTATGATGTAGATAAAGTGGAATATTATTATTTAATTATCATAATAAAATCTCATTATATAATTAAAATTGTATTTATTTCTTCAAAATGAAGAAACTCATAAAGAGGAGGTATAATAATAAATATGATTGAATGAATCAGTAGAGAAGATTACAACTTCTTCGATGTGGTTCCTCTAAATTTCCACATAGGGAACTGAAATTGGTGTTTGAAGAAGACGATAAACTATATAATGTTACTAGAGAATTTTATAAGGGAAAATTTTATCTTACATCCATGCTTGAAGGATAAAAGTCATGTGAATAGGTATGAGAGTAGGTTCCCTTACATAATTGAGGTCAGGGGTACTTTTAGGATCTCTAAAAATAATTATTTAAAATAAAATATAAAACATCCAAATACATTAAAAAATGTACATATTTAGAAAATGATATGATAATGTTTTGTAATCCCATCAACAATTAATATTTATGCAAGTGTGTCTATCAATTTAAACCTTATCATCTTAATTAACACTAAGTTATTCTATTTAGTTTATAACTAGTGTAACCAATAAATAAATATGAACATGGTATAATTTTTACATATTTGACATAAATTATTGCTCAAATAAATACATTAAAAGTTTTATCACAATATTATAATTACTAAATATTTTTTAAAAAATTTATGATTTGTAAATAATTTAATAAAAATTTATTTCGGTAAACAATCAATATTGAAACTTTTCACACTATTAAATTCATTGATTTGTAATAATATTAATATAAAAAGGTACTTTGAATAAACTACATTATTATATCCAAAATAGGTTAAGGTTGTTTATAAAATCCATTGGTCATATTAATTATCCAAAATCATATTTATGTTAATATTTTTAATAACATTTTCTTATTATCACTATTAATGAAATAATTACTTTTCAATTTTGTGAAATTATTTCATACAGTTATTTTTAAATAAAAATTAAAAATAAAATATTAAGATGATTATAAATCTACTATATATCATAATAAAATTATTATTTAAATTTATCTTCTAGAAAATCCAACATTAAAAATGTTATAATTATTAAATTATGATTTTTAAAACTCTAACATAACATTAAATAAAATAATATAAGTGTCATAATGTGTTCTTTAAGGATTCAAATTTTCACTAATGTAACAAATGGATAGTTATGGTAGATATATACTCGAATTATAATATTTTTTCATTTTTTTGGGTTTTTTTGTTTAATGTGATTTTAATAATAAAATATTTGTTGATTTCTCATCAATTAATTAATTTTTACATCATCAATGTACATGTCTTTTGGATAATTATATATTTCAAATGAATTCCAAATAAATTATACTGATAAATAAAAAAAATTAGATTTAAAATTTTTATTTCTTATATAATTTATATTCTCTATAAGCTTATATGAAAAATTATTAAGTTATTAAAATTTGAGTGAGTCATATTTAACATTTATTTAAATTTTAAAAAATATTTATTCTAATATAATTAAAAATAATTTTACAGGATTCTATTTCAGAAAAAGGATTATTTATGTCAAAACAAATTCATTAATGTATATTATGACAAGTTATATAGTAATTTTATAATATTATTCTTACCCTTAATTACTCGGTTTACCCTTTTACCTTATTTACAAAAAATAACAAAGTTAATATTCATAATGTTCAAAAATAAAATAAATTTATTTACATAATTTGGACCTAATGATTCCAAATATAGAACCAATTTTTAAAAATTAAAAAACTCAGATTTTGTAGTAATTATTAAAATATTAATCACATTTTCAAATTGGGTGAATAGGTTTTACATTTTAAAACATAGTAAAATATTGAAATGTTTTTACAACTAAGTTAAGAATAAAATTAATTATAATGGCATTAATTATATTGAATGATAATAATATAATATATTTATAATTTAAAATCATTAAATATTATAATTTTACCATATAAATTATTTTGATGAAAATATTTCTTTACAATTAAAATTTAGTGTTTTTTTATTATTCATCAAAATTTGAATGTTTTCAAAAAAATATTAAAATTTCATCCAAATAAAATTTATATTTTTTGATTGTAAAGAACATTTTTAATTTTCCATATATCAATTATTAATATGTAAAGATTTTATTTTAATAGTGGTTCACTATTAAAAGGAGGAAAATAACCATTTTTAAAAAAATATAGGTTGTTATATATCAAATAATATTTAATCAAACCCAATTAAAAAAATATCTATAGTATGAATAAAAAATATAATTTGTATATAACACTAATATTTCTCAAAATTCATTTACTAAAATTAGTTCACATAATATGTTAACATATGAAAAAGAAATATATAATTGATTTATATTTTTCAAAAATAATTTGAAGCGAATGTCTTCGCCAGACATTTCTATAAGTTAGTTGTATTTATTCCTGCTATCATAATGGCTATGTTAAAATGGTCATTTTATACTAAGGGTGCCTCTTGGTTCACTGAAACTCAATATTATGTGCAACGTAATCTATTGAAGAATTAAATTTCATTAAAAACAATATTTTATAAAAACATTCAGGTATTTCTCTTAAAATACAATTATTGTGGTGATAATAAATTTATACTGTAATAAATTATATTAATCAATATAATTTATTTATTTTAATTAAAATTTTATATTAAATATTAAATATTTTTTTTAATTCATCCTAACATTTTCTAGGCATTCTATAACAATAAACTAAGTTTTATACATGGAAATATATTTTTTTTAAAAATTGGTTCCCATCATGTTTTCAAACATATTTTTAAAAATTATGTTTTAAAAATTATATGAATTTAATATATTAAAATGGATTCCATAGTTGGAATTATTAAGTTTAAATTTGTTATATATATACCTTACATTTTTAGGTATTATGAATAGTTACTATGGTAAATTTTGAAAACTCTTTAAAGAGTGAATCAGGTTAATCTACGTAAAAATTAAATAATAAGGCACTAATTATTCATTATAATTCATAATGGATTAATTTTATTCATCCATTAGAACCATTTTAATGAAATATATATATTTTAATGGACATTTATCCATGTAAATTGATTATTTAATTTATATAGTAAAAAATTTCAATTGTAGCTCTGATAATTTTAAATATCTCTTATGTGTTAACATTGATACAAAAACATATTACGAATGAATATACATTTTTTATGAATAATGAAATTATTTTAACGATTATAATTAATTGTTTTTTTATTGAGTAAATAACAAGCATTAATATTTTCAAAATTCAAATATAATATTTAATCAATTAATAGAAAAATGAAACAATTTATTTTAAAAATAACAAATGAGTTATAATTTTATTATTTTTTGTTGTTAGAAAAATATTATAGATAAATATAAAAAAATATTTATTTTTGATGTATTATATTTATATTCCAACATTTTATTTATGTATTTTAATTAAAATTAAATGAAATGTGTAAAATTGACAATCATGATATATTATGAAAATAATATTTTATTAAATTATTCAAAAAAAATTAAAAAAATTAAATATGATTATGTGTTTAAAATATTATTTAAAATATGATATCATTTGGTTTTACTAGAAAAATTAAACCTTATATATATTAATTTATATCCCCATAAAAGTGAAACACATGCCATCGTGGTTAATATAAAAGTTGGTTAACTAATGGTCTAACCTAAATTATAAGGTATGAAACACAACATTAACCTTCCAAATATCATATATTGATTTCGTTTCACCCCATGCCCTGGTATATTTTAAACCCTATCCATTTAGTGTCCTTTGGGAAAGATAATGAAATTATTATACTTTAAAATTTTATGAATTTCCATGAGTGTTCTTCCTCTAAATTATAAAAGGGAACCCCTACATTATCTTATTCATACAATTTTGAGACATATTTCTCTTGTATTTCTTTCTAAAATATATTCTACCTTCTTTTTTCATGTCCTATATGTTATGTTATTCTAAAATTTTGATCCATATGATCTTTAAGTGGAGATCTAATGGTGGTCTTTCAAAGAAGAGGTAATCAATTTAGCCTGATCACACTCTTTTTTATGTATCCATTTCCTCTTTTAATTAAATGATATTTTTCATATAATAAAAAATTAATTTTACTAAAAATCATAAAATGTTATAATATTTTTGGTATCACCATTACTCTCCACCTTTCCCATAAAATGTGAAGTGATAGTATAGCTCATGCATACAAATGGGTTACCATCTCCACGTAACAATATAATTTATTTTCCATGAACATATTTATTAGCTGGTATTTATTATTGGTTTAATATTTTTATATGATAAATATAAAAACATTATACCTCATTATTAATAATATATCATCTATATTATTACCATTCAATCCACTGTAAAATAATAATGTTTCTTGTGTGTATGTGTGGGCTACCGCATCCATGGAACGATTTGATTGTCATTTCATTTCCACTAGACATATACGGTAATTATGAGAGGTATAATGGATATATAAAATTTATATGATAATATAATGATTAGGGAAATTGTAATTATCCTTAACCTTTCTTTTATTCCATCTGTTAAAATGTGAAAATAACAATCATGCATACGTACAACCTACCATTTCCATAAAATCTTTATTTGATTTTTCTATTACTATATTTTATGAATGATTATAAATAAGTATATAATGGGTATATATGATATTATAATTGTGTACTTAATTCTTATATATAATTCTAATAAATTATAATTAATTATTGAAGAGGATAGACTGTCTTTGAATAATGTGTAACTGGAGTTAAGGGATTTTCGTATCACTTGTATATATGTGAGAAAAATGCCATATTCAGATATTATTTATTTTATGAGTTATATATAATACTCATGAATATCATTTATAATGATTATATTTAAATTAATTTTCATATAAATAAAAATGTATGTTTAAATCTTCTAGTGGTTATGATTCAAATGTTGCCGAAGTGGTAAGTTTTTTATGTTACAATATCATTGTTTATTAGGATTGATTATGATTATGAATGTTTTTATGTTATTTCATGATATACATCTTCATAACCCAAGTAATTTTATCATAATATATTTATTTCTTGGGAACACAATTATTCCTTAAATTGTTCTCTCATTGTGTATTTAAGAGACGGAGTGAAATGTTTTAAGAAAAATTGACTTGGTTGAAAACACCCTTTTCATCCATACAGATTCTCTATAGAAAATTAATTAATGTTTTTACTATTATATTATGACTTATTAAAGTCAATATTACATGTTTTTTAATTTTTTTGATAAAATATTACAAAAAATAATCTTCTTGGAAATTCTCAAACAATGTACTTATTGACAATATTCAAAAGTGGGAAAGGAATTTATCTTCTAACATTTCGGGAATTAATTAAAATTTATATCATCATTGTAACACCCGAGACTTTTATGTTATATAAATCATCAAAGGAGTCTTTTCTACACAACACTTTCTTGGCTTTCTTTACACGCAATCGCGACCTTCCTCGATAGCTTGCGTCGTACGCAATACCGAGTTTCACTAAATAACAATATGCTATTAAAACTAGCCGTTATGAATAGTAATAACCACTTTTTGAAATTTTATAAATTTTATTTTTCAAAATGGACTTCATTTTTGGACTCAGAATATCGAAATTAGCCAAGGGTGAAATTTTGGTATTTTTCTGAAAACTTTCAATTTTTGATGAATAGTGAAACCACTAAGTGGTAGGTTAAAAAAACTGAATTTTGCATAAAACTTAATTTTACCGCTTCTGTGAATGGAATTTCGAAAATCCGAGAGACACGGTTAATATCAAGGACTAAAATGTGGTTCAATGAGATGAAAATAATTTTTTGGTGAATAGTAACTTTTTACCTTTTTTACCGCGGTTAATAGTAAATAGGGTAACTAAGGGTAAATATGATATTAATATTACCCTAACACATGTCCTAATTCTATTGGACAAGTGTAATTCGACCAAAAACAAACTTAGGAATAAAATATGACCATTTAGGCCCACTTGGATTAGATTAGGACATTTATTATTAATTTATTTAAAGAAGGGTTAAAATAGTTAAATTTAAAGTTTAATAAGTAAATCATTTTTAATATGGGGTTATACATAAGATAAATTCGATTGTAAATATTCATTAGAAAGATAAAACGATTTCCTACATGATGGTATTTTATTTGTAATTTTTAGACATCAAATAATTTAATTTATTTATGACACAACGATGATGCAGTAATTATCTTATTAATGAAATATTGACATAATTGATAATATAAATACCAAAATAAATGTAATTTAAGACTTTTTATGAATTCCACTAATTTTCTAGGTTACTATGATATATTAGTGTTTATTTAATCAACTTTGTTCGAACATATAATTCTGATATGACTTTCACAAAAATCATATATCAAATAGTGTCAAAATTGACACAAAATAGTTTTTAAATCAAATATTATATTATTAATTGTTATTTTATTCCTAAAAATCTAAGGTTCGGCCAAATGACTTAGATAAGGATATATATATTAATAATAAACAATTTGGGGTTCGTTTGGCATGTTATAGTAAGTGTATTAACCATATAGTGAAAGAAAACAAAAAGACATGGTAAAAGTTAAATTATTTAACTTAGAGTTAAATCTAATTGATAAGGTTAAAATAATACCCTAAACTTGTCTAAATCCTATTGTTTGATAGGATTTCGACCCTTCCCCACTTTATCTTCGAAATAAGACCCTTTGGAACCATTATAAACTGATTTTTACTTTAATATAAAATAATATTTTGAGATATTCCTAAGGTGCCCCTCTCCTCCCTTATAAAAGGGCACCTCCTCCCCCTCCTCCTCACACCAAATTGAGCACTCAAGCTCGGCCAACCCCTGCCATTTCCTCCTCTCCACTTCCCTAGAATAGTCCTAGAGGTCCTGTTCTTCTCCAAAGACCACTCTTAGTTCCTTAAGTGGAGGATTCAAAGAGGCGTTCCAAAGAAGAGGTAATATCCATTACCGATCTTTTCAATTTCTTTCTTCTTCAACTTCTTCTTCTTTAGTTGTTTCATGATAAAGTAATAACATCAGTATTACTTACATACTGATATGTTATTATAAATATGAAACAACCCTAATTCACCTTCTATCCATCCTACGGAAAAATGAAATCACCGCGCGTGCGTACGTACGGAATACCGTCTCCACGCCGTGGTGTAATCTATTTTCCACCATCACCTTACAAGGATGGGTATAATGGTGTAATGAGTAACTATATATGATTATTATGAAGTAATATTGATACTGAAATAATATATATATACTCCAATACAATTCCACGATCATAGGAACGATATCATCACTCGTGCGTACGTACGGAATACCGTCTCCACGATGTGATGCGACTCGTTCTACATGATCTTCATTTCATAATGATTATATAAATGAATTGAATGAATAAATATGGTATATACTACACTAATACCATTCTGGAAATGAATTATCTATAACCTAAAGATAAGAATAAGAATTTATTCGACAAAACACGCATAAGAACAAAAAGTTATAAAGACCCGAGTAACAAGTAACAATGAAATATTACTAACAAGAAGCTAATAATATGACCATATATGATCTCATATCAATATGTATGATTCTGGAATAAGTAAATAACATTATTTAAACCATTATACAGGAGCTTCGGACACGAACAAAGCAAATCGGACCTAAGGTAAGGGAAATATCACAACCTCATTTTTATCCGAGATTTTTTATTCGTAAGTATCTACTGGGGTGTATTTTATCATCCACATCCATGTTCCCTCAATATGTAATATTTCCATCCTTCTACAATAGTTTATATCCAATTTACCCTTCGGTGAGTTTTTAGTAAAAGATACGAAAGGAATCTTTTGTCATTTTTTCGTACGAGGTACTTTTTGACTTTTCCGACAAAAGTACGAAGAATGTTTTTTTTTAACTTATACGGCATGAATGGATTTTTAAAACATTATTTACAAGAAGCTTCCTTTAAAAGTATTCAAGTTTATTTTTAATCAACTTCTTTTATTTTAAAGTTGTATGACATGTTATGAAAGGAAAAATGTTTTTGAAGAAGAAAGGATATTTTCCTCAAGAATTCAATTCAAGTGTTTTATCAAAATTATTTTCCATCTAAGATAATAAAGGGTTCTGTTTCTATCCATATTTTTACATTGGTTTGACTATGTTGTGATGGAATTATGTTTATGAATTCCTTTATCTTATATGAATTGATTTATGATGTCATGATGTTTCAAGAATCCCATTTTTGTTATATGTGTTATGCGATGATGGGTGTTTTATGATTATGTGGCACACATAAGAAAGGATTCATTATAAGATGGGTGGGACCTATATCTCCCTCCAATGCATTGGGTAATGATTTTATATCTCATGAGATAGACATGGCTGGAACGGAAGGTTATTTCGGTTCAGTGATACAGGACTGAAACGAGGAGTGAACTCGGTTCAGAAAGGGACTTTGTCCACTAAGATAGTCTTGGCAATGAGTCATGACGAACAAGAAATGATTTCCATGATTATGTGTGCATGCCACAAAGTTTCAAGTTTTATGTTATGATTATGGGGATCTCATTTTCACTTCTATGATTTATTCCATGTTAAGATATTATGATCTCTTTTGCAGGTTTTGATTTTCAAAAGGATATGATATGATTTTTATTTCCTTTATTTTCCCTTGCTGAGCATTTGAGCTCACCCTTTTATGTTTTCTTTTCCCCAGGTCAGGAAGATGGATATTAAGTAGAATATGCTAAAAGGGACCCTAGATATGATGAAATAAATGGGAGACACTGTAGAAGATTTATGAACCAGTTGTTTATGTTTCCCAGTTTCTAAAGACACTATACCTATACGGTCCTTTGTGGTTTTGTCATATGTTGTAATAAGTGTGCTTCAATTTTGAAGTAGTAACAATGTATGTAAAGTACGGGTCGTTATAGTTGGTATCAGAGGAAAGGTATAGTCAACCTTTGGAAACTAGGATGTGAAAACCTTAGTAAGAACCCTAAGGATAAGTCTAAGCATAGTACACAATCTTAGTGTTTTAGAAATGGCCTTGAATAACCTAGGATAAGACCATAAGCATGAAAATTTTATTCTTGAATTATGTGGTTTCCTATTATAATTAGTGTTGCTCACACTATTCTTCTTGGTTTTAGTCAATGGCTGGAACCCGAAGGAACCGTGTTAATGCGGAATGCGATGGGCAATGCAATGATTGTCCCCCTGAGCAACCAAACGATATGGGAGCTGGAATGCAAAATCTTGTAGCCATGCTCACACAACTTTCTCAAGCTATGAATCATGCAGGATTTCCAAACGAGCAAAGGAGGGAGCAACATTCTGTTGAATCCTTCATGAGGCAGCGTCCACCTTCTTTCAGCGGGTCTACTGATCCATTAGTTTCTGAACAATGGATTAGTACTACTGAAAAGATATTTTCAGTTCTTCAATGTTCTGAGCATGATAAAGTCATCCTAGCAGTGTATCGTTTGGAAGGAGATGCGGATCAATGGTGGAATCTTGTTAAGAATACGAGGCAAAGGGATGAAATTGAGTCTATGGAATGGGACGAGTTCAAGAACTTATTTTTCAATAAGTACTTCCCTCGTATTCTCCGAACAAAGATGGAGAAAGAGTTCCTTGAACTGAAGCAAAGGGATGATGAATCTGTTAGTACTTATGAAGCAAATTTTACAAGACTTGCAAGGTACGCTTCTGGTATTATTATCCAACCTGAGAGTAAGATCGATCGATTCTTTAGTGGCTTAAAACCAAGTCTTCGAAGGGCGTTAGCCATAAGGGACTTCAATAGCTACGAGGAAATCGTTCGATGTGCTCTCAAAGTCGAGATGGAGATTGGAGTAACCCATCAGTCACATGGGTTTGATAAAAAGAGGAAGATGGAATTCAAAGAAAAATCTAAAGAGCACACGGAAAAGAAGATGAACTTTCCCTTATGCTCAAAGTGTGGAAAGAAACATGGAGGGAGTTGTCTTAAAGGGACAAGTAAATGTTTTAAATGTGGAAAGGAAGGTCATCGGGCATTTGAATGCCGTGATAATGGGAAGAAGATGTCTAATGACGCAAACAAAGGAAGGGATACACAGAATGAACCTACTACACTTCAATGTTTCAAGTGCAAGGAGATGGGGCATTATGCCAATCAATGCCCAAATCCAAGGGTGGATGATGATGGTCGACGTCAACAAACTCTTAAGGCTAAAGACAAAGGAAAGTCACATGTAATTTCTATCAGCGATGTGGAGTACGATAACGATGTGGTGAAAGGTACACTTACCATCCACTCTAAAGTAGCAAATGTTTTATTTGATTCTGGATCCACCCACTCTTTTATTTCTGAAGACTTTTCTAAGGGTATCACCGTATTACCTCAACAATTAGATGTTGAGTTAGCTGTGACAACACCTAATGGCACATCAATCGCATCAAAAGTTTATAATTCTTCTCCGATCGAAGTTTGTGGGAAAGTGCTTCCTGCAAATCTTGTGATCCTTCCTTTAGTGGAATTTGATGTGATTCTTGGCATGGATTGGCTTTCTCTACATGGAGCTCATATCGATTGCCAAAGAAGGGAAGTCACATTTCATATTCCAGATCAATCTACGATCGTCTATCAATGCAAGGATGAACATAACCTTCCAGTGGAAATTTCTTCCATCTTATGGGTATTGATTCCACTAAATGAAGGTTATTTATCTCAAATGGTTGGTGAGAAACTCACGATTAAGAATATGCCCATTGTACGGGAGTTTGATGATGTCTTTCCGGAGGAATTACCGGGTCTTCCACCAAATCGTGAAGTTGAGTTTTCAATAGAACTCGTACCGGGTGCTTTGCCTATTTCAAAGACACCTTATAGAATGGCCCCAATTGAGTTGCAAGAATTGAAGAAGCAACTCCAAGAGAATCTTGATAAGGGATTCATACGCCCTAGTGCGTCACCTTGGGGAGCACCTGTTCTATTTGTTAAGAAGAAAGATGGATCAATGAGACTTTTCATTATCGAGAACTTAACAAGATCACTATCAAGAACAAATATCCTCTCCCACGCATTGATGACTTATTTGACCAACTACGCGGAGCTCAATACTTTTCCAAGATTGATCTCCGTTCAGGGTATCATCAATTAAGGGTCAAAAGGGAGGATATACCAAAGACGGCTTTCCGTACAAGGTATGGACACTATGAATTTATAGTGATGCCATTTGGTCTTACTAATGCCCCTGCTATCTTCATGGATCTAATGAATAGAGTCTTTAGAGACTATCTTGATCAATTTGTGGTAGTCTTTATAGACGATATTCTTGTCTATTCAAAGAGCAAGGAAGAGCATGAAGATCACTTGAGAATTATATTAAAGACCCTGAGAAAGGAGAAGCTTTATGCCAAATTTACCAAGTGTGAATTTTGGCTTCAAAAAGTTGCATTTTTGGGTCATATAATCTCAAAAGAGGGGATATCTGTGGATCCAGCAAAAACAGAGGTTATCGAAAGATGGTCAAGACCAACAACAGTAACTGAGATCCGAAGTTTTCTTGGTTTGGCTGGATATTATCGACGTTTTGTAAAAGATTTTTCACGATTATCTAATCCAATCACCAAGTTGACTCGGAAGGGAGTTAAGTTTGTCTGGACAGAGGAATGTGAAGAGAATTTCAAGGAGTTGAAAAGAAGGTTATCCAGTGCACCTGTGCTCACACTGCCTTGTAGTGGAGAAAGGTTTGTGATCTACAGTGATGCATCCAAGAAGGGATTGGGGTGTGTTCTTATGCAAAATGATATGGTGATAGCTTATGCCTCACGACAGTTGAAAATCCATGAGCAAAATTACCCAACACATGATTTGGAGTTGGCTGCGGTAATCTTTGCATTAAAGATTTGGAGGCATTACCTTTATGGTGAAAGGTGTGATATTTATACTGATCATAAAAGTTTAAAGTATATTTTCACACAAAAGGAGCTGAATATGCGTCAAAGAAGATGGTTGGAGCTGATTAAGGATTATGACTGCTCAATCCATTACCACCCTGGGAAAGCAAACAAGGTGGCAGATGCATTAAGTCGACAAGACCATGCTAGTTTATCCATGATGAGGATCACAAAAGATCCAATATTTATGGATTTACAAAGGATGGATCTTGGAATTATAATGGAAGGGGAAAAATCTTATCTTTCTCAAATGAATGTTCAACCATCTATACATGTGAAGATTAAAGAGGCACAGAAAGAAGATGTCGAGTTACAAAAGAAGGTGAGAAATGTTCCTGAATTCAACCTTGATTGTGATGGGATAATAAAGTTCAGGAATCGGGTTTGTGTTCCTCCCATCCCCGAATTAAAGAATGAGCTGCTGGATGAGGCTCATAGTTCATCATTCTCTATTCATCCTGGAAGCACGAAGATGTATAGGGACCTGAAAGAGTACTTCTGGTGGGATGGCATGAAAAGAGATGTTGCTGAATATGTCTCTCGATGCTTGGTTTGTCAACAAGTTAAAGCTGAGAGACAGAAGTCTAAGGGGATGTTACAACCATTACCCATACCCGAATGGAAATGGGAAAACATCACTATGGACTTTGTCACAGGACTTCCTAAAACATCCAAAGGCAATAATGCTATCTGGGTCATAGTTGATCGTCTTACAAAGTCTGCACACTTCATTCCTATTAGAGAGGATTTCTCTCTAGATCAGCTTGCCAGGATATATGTAAAGGAAGTGGTAAGATTACATGGAGTACCACTTTCTATTATATCTGATCGGGATCCGAGATTTACCTCGAAGTTCTGGCAAAGTCTTCAGCATACTCTGGATACAGAGTTGAGTTTCAGCACTGCTTATCATCCCCAGACATACGGTCAGTCTGAGAGAACAATTCAAACCCTAGAAGATATGTTGAGAGCTTGCTCTATGGATTTCAAAGGAGGTTGGGATCAACACCTACCTTTGGTGGAATTTTCTTATAATAATAGCTTTCACTCCAGTATTCAGATGGCTCCTTATGAAGCTCTCTATGGAAAGAAATGCAGGACTCCAACTTGCTGGGATGAAGTTGGGGAAAGAAAGCTATTAGGACCTGATCTCGTTGATGAAATGGCAGAAAAGGTTAGATCTATTCAACAACACATAAGAGCAGCTCAGAGTCGACAGAAAAGTTATGCCGACAACCGAAGAAAAGACCTAGAGTTTGAAGTGGGCGATAAAGTGTTCTTACGAATATCTCCCTGGAAGAGGGTTATGAGATTTGGAAAAAAGGGGAAGTTGAGCCCTAGATATATCGGTCCTTTTGAAATACTGGATCGTGTTGGGAAGGTAGCTTACCGATTGGCGCTTCCACCGAATCTCTCTCAAGTTCACGATGTGTTCCATGTATCTCTCCTGAGAAAGTACATACCAGATCCTTCACATGTACTTAGCTCAGAAGTTGTACCGCTGGAGCAAGATCTTTCTTATGAAGAACAGCCGATAGAGATTCTGGATCGTAGTGAAAAAGTCCTACGAAACAAGACCACTCGCTTGGTGAAAGTTTTATGGAGAAACCACCAATTTGAAGAAGCTACATGGGAGCTTGAGGATATGATGAGGGAGAAGTATCCTCATTTGTTTGTTACAAAGTGACGAATTTCGAGGGCGAAATTCTTTTTAAGGGGGGTAGAATGTAACACCCGAGACTTTTATGTTATATAAATCATCAAAGGAGTCTTTTCTACACAACACTTGCTTGGCTTTCTTTACACGCAATCGCGACCTTCCTCGATAGCTTGCGTCGTACGCAATACCGAGTTTCACTAAATAACAATATGCTATTAAAACTAGCCGTTATGAATAGTAATAACCACTTTTTGAAATTTTATAAATTTTATTTTTCAAAATGGACTTCATTTTTGGACTCAGAATATCGAAATTAGCCAAGGGTGAAATTTTGGTATTTTTCTGAAAACTTTCAATTTTTGATGAATAGTGAAACCACTAAGTGGTAGGTTAAAAAAACTGAATTTTGCATAAAACTTAATTTTACCGCTTCTGTGAATGGAATTTCGAAAATCCGAGAGACACGGTTAATATCAAGGACTAAAATGTGGTTCAATGAGATGAAAATAATTTTTTGGTGAATAGTAACTTTTTACCTTTTTTACCGCGGTTAATAGTAAATAGGGTAACTAAGGGTAAATATGATATTAATATTACCCTAACACATGTCCTAATTCTATTGGACAAGTGTAATTCGACCAAAAACAAACTTAGGAATAAAATATGACCATTTAGGCCCACTTGGATTAGATTAGGACATTTATTATTAATTTATTTAAAGAAGGGTTAAAATAGTTAAATTTAAAGTTTAATAAGTAAATCATTTTTAATATGGGGTTATACATAAGATAAATTCGATTGTAAATATTCATTAGAAAGATAAAAAGATTTCCTACATGATGGTATTTTATTTGTAATTTTTAGACATCAAATAATTTAATTTATTTATGACACAACGATGATGCAGTAATTATCTTATTAATGAAATATTGACATAATTGATAATATAAATACCAAAATAAATGTAATTTAAGACTTTTTATGAATTCCACTAATTTTATAGGTTACTATGATATATTAGTGTTTATTTAATCAACTTGGTTCGAACATATAATTCTGATATGACTTTCACAAAAATCATATATCAAATAGTGTCAAAATTGACACAAAATAGTTTTTAAATCAAATATTATATTATTAATTGTTATTTTATTCCTAAAAATCTAAGGTTCGGCCAAATGACTTAGATAAGGATATATATATTAATAATAAACAATTTGGGGTTCGTTTGGCATGTTATAGTAAGTGTATTAACCATATAGTGAAAGAAAACAAAAAGACATGGTAAAAGTTAAATTATTTAACTTAGAGTTAAATCTAATTGATAAGGTTAAAATAATACCCTAAACTTGTCTAAATCCTATTGGTTGATAGGATTTCGACCCTTCCCCACTTTAGCTTCGAAATAAGACCCTTTGGAACCATTATAAACTGATTTTTACTTTAATATAAAATAATATTTTGAGATATTCCTAAGGTGCCCCTCTCCTCCCTTATAAAAGGGCACCTCCTCCCCCTCCTCCTCACACCAAATTGAGCACTCAAGCTCGGCCAACCCCTGCCATTTCCTCCTCTCCACTTCCCTAGAATAGTCCTAGAGGTCCTGTTCTTCTCCAAAGACCACTCTTAGTTCCTTAAGTGGAGGATTCAAAGAGGCGTTCCAAAGAAGAGGTAATATCCATTACCGATCTTTTCAATTTCTTTCTTCTTCAACTTCTTCTTCTTTAGTTGTTTCATGATAAAGTAATAACATCAGTATTACTTACATACTGATATGTTATTATAAATATGAAACAACCCTAATTCACCTTCTATCCATCCTACGGAAAAATGAAATCACCGCGCGTGCGTACGTACGGAATACCGTCTCCACGCCGTGGTGTAATCTATTTTCCACCATCACCTTACAAGGATGGGTATAATGGTGTAATGAGTAACTATATATGATTATTATGAAGTAATATTGATACTGAAATAATATATATATACTCCAATAAAATTCCACGATCATAGGAACGATATCATCACTCGTGCGTACGTACGGAATACCGTCTCCACGATGTGATGCGACTCGTTCTACATGATCTTCATTTCATAATGATTATATAAATGAATTGAATGAATAAATATGGTATATACTACACTAATACCATTCTGGAAATGAATTATCTATAACCTAAAGATAAGAATAAGAATTTATTCGACAAAACACGCATAAGAACAAAAAGTTATAAAGACCCGAGTAACAAGTAACAATGAAATATTACTAACAAGAAGCTAATAATATGACCATATATGATCTCATATCAATATGTATGATTCTGGAATAAGTAAATAACATTATTTAAACCATTATACAGGAGCTTCGGACACGAACAAAGCAAATCGGACCTAAGGTAAGGGAAATATCACAACCTCATTTTTATCCGAGATTGTTTATTCGTAAGTATCTACTGGGGTGTATTTTATCATCCACATCCATGTTCCCTCAATATGTAATATTTCCATCCTTCTACAATAGTTTATATCCAATTTTACCCTTCGGTGAGTTTTTAGTAAAAGATACGAAAGGAATCTTTTGTCGTTTTTTCGTACGAGGTACTTTTTGACTTTTCCGACAAAAGTACGAAGAATGTTTTTTTTAACTTATACGGCATGAATGGATTTTTAAAACATTATTTACAAGAAGCTTCCTTTAAAAGTATTCAAGTTTATTTTTAATCAACTTCTTTTATTTTAAAGTTGTATGACATGTTATGAAAGGAAAAATGTTTTTGAAGAAGAAAGGATATTTTCCTCAAGAATTCAATTCAAGTGTTTTATCAAAATTATTTTCCATCTAAGATAATAAAGGGTTCTGTTTCTATCCATATTTTTACATTGGTTTGACTATGTTGTGATGGAATTATGTTTATGAATTCCTTTATCTTATATGAATTGATTTATGATGTCATGATGTTTCAAGAATCCCATTTTTGTTATATGTGTTATGCGATGATGGATGTTTTATGATTATGTGGCACACATAAGAAAGGATTCATTATAAGATGGGTGGGACCTATATCTCCCTCCAATGCATTGGGTAATGATTTTATATCTCATGAGATAGACATGGCTGGAACGGAAGGTTATTTCGGTTCAGTGATACAGGACTGAAACGAGGAGTGAACTCGGTTCAGAAAGGGACTTTGTCCACTAAGATAGTCTTGGCAATGAGTCATGACTAACAAGAAATGATTTCCATGATTATGTGTGCATGCCACAAAGTTTCAAGTTTTATGTTATGATTATGGGGATCTCATTTTCACTTCTATGATTTATTCCATGTTAAGATATTATGATCTCTTTTGCAGGTTTTGATTTTCAAAAGGGTATGATATGATTTTTATTTCCTTTATTTTCCCTTGCTGAGCATTTGAGCTCACCCTTTTATGTTTTCTTTTCCCCAGGTCAGGAAGATGGATATTAAGTAGAATATGCTAAAAGGGACCCTAGATATGATGAAATAAATGGGAGACACTGTAGAAGATTTATGAACCAGTTGTTTATGTTTCCCAGTTTCTAAAGACACTATACCTATACGGTCCTTTGTGGTTTTGTCATATGTTGTAATAAGTGTGCTTCAATTTTGAAGTAGTAACAATGTATGTGAAGTACGGGTCGTTATAATCATGAATTTTCAATTTATTGAAGCATAATTTACATGTATCAAGGTTTATATTCAAATAATTTTTTGTCAAAAATGATTTGGAAAATTTATTTTTTAATAAGTCATTTCAAAGTGAAATGTTAATTTTCCTAATGAAATATTATAAGAAATTTTCTAGAAACATTTCCTTCTATGATAAAATCTTTGGATATCACTTAAATTTTATTGAGGATATAATCCTATGATACCATCTATTTGCATGGGTGAGAACACCAGGTTTCTCAAGCCAACACACCACCCCCAAATTTTTGTAGAGTGAGATCTCATGGTGGAACTGAACTGTAGACTATTGTATAAGACAAGTGACAGTTTCAGTTGGTGGAAGTGAATCTTATTTCTTCGACTTCCTAGTTTTTGTTTTCATTGCATTTTCCATGGTCATCTAGAGGAAAACTTCCAAAGATGGATGGTGTATGTTGGTCCTTCATGCTCTGGTTCACAAGGCGATTTGGATTAGAAAATAAATAAATAATTTAGAACATTTTTAATCATATAATAATTATTATATATTTTTATAAATGTTTTATGAATAATAAATAATTTTTTTGACAAAAAATAAACAAAGTCAATTTTGAAATTATTTCATTCGTGGATATTATAAAATTTCAAGATAATATTTTATCCCTAAACCAAATATTATATTATACTACTGTGGGGTAAATTAATTCAACAAAATTCATCAAATAAATTAATTAACCCAAATTCTATGTATAATTACTATTTGTAGTAACATTTATTTGACATATATATTAATAAAATAATTAATACATCATTTTTCATTAGTTATTTAAGATTATTAATTTTTAGGTTAAAATCATAAATAAAATACTATGATTAAGATAAATCTACTATATTAAATAAAAATAATTTTATTTGAATATAGCTTCTGAAAAATCATACATTAAGAGTTATACATTTATTAAAAAATGAATATGATAAATTTAAAATTACTTTAGATAAAATATTATAAATTTCTTAATTTATTCTATGTGGCTCAAATGGATAATAATTAGACCCTTGGGTGTTTATGGCCATTATATACTTGACCAATAATATTTTTTTTAATGTTATTTAGTATTTTAAAATTTATTATCAATTAAAAAAAATTATTTTACTAATTTTTCATCAAATATACAATTTTTATATCATTAATTTATAATCCCTTATAGTAATTATATATTTTATAAAAATTAAAAATAAATTTACATTATAAATAAAAACATTTAATCTTTGAAATATAATAATTTATCTTCTGTATAACCGTGTATTAAAAATTATATTTTTATGAAAACATGAATGTGACATCATTAAAATTCCTATAATTAAAGAAATATAAATATCATAATTCTGAAAAAGAGGAAACAATTGTCAAAAATAAGTTTTTAATAAAAATATTGGTTTCTTTTGTTATAAATTTTCATTTTTAGTCATTAATAATAGGAATGTTTCTCTTTTTGGACACATAATTGATATTAAAGAAAAAAAATGGCACTTTTTGAATTTCTGTGATTTAAAAATAATTTAATTAATTTTCATGGTCAATTGTCCATTAAAAGACTTACTTTAGAACCCAAATTGATAAGGTTGTTGTTTTACACAAAAAAATAAAATACTACCATTTTTTGGGTCATTTTATTGATATTATAATTTTATTTTTTACCTAAATTACCTAAATTACCTTTTACCGGTGTAAACAAATTTTACCATGGATACTATTAATATTTTCTAAAAATAAAACAGTAATAAATAAGAAATTTATACCTAATGAATCTTAATTTATCATACAATTTTAAAAATTCAAAACACAATAGTTTCAGAATTAAATTTAAAATAAAATCTGTAAATTGTCACAAAAAAATAGTTTCTTGTAAAAATGCCCCTTTTTAAATTGAATATGTTTTTATAATAAATTCATCTATAAAATGATTTTCAAAAACCATAATTTAGAAAAAAAAATTCTAATTAACATTTAAAACAAAACGAAAACAAAATTTTACTATGTAATTACTTTAAAAGAAAATAATGTTTTCAATAAAAATCATTATTTTCACTATTAATAAAAAATGATACTTATCAGAAAAATACCAACAATTCTCAAAAAGTTATATTTATACAAATCATTAAACTAAGAATATTATTTTCTGAAATTTAATGTAAACATGATTCAAAATATTTATTTTAAATAAGAGTTCCATCAAATGGTGGAATTGCTAAATATTTTGGAAAATACTTCTTTTTTCCAAACCAAAGTTGAATTGATATTTATATCCTGTGTAGAAAACATAAATGATGAATTTTAAACATTATATTGAATCTATAAAGAGTAATTTAATTATTTTATAGACTAACATATTTTGGTTTAAATCGTTTTTATAAGGTAGTTAATACTATTCATGCCCTCCGTTATAATGACTCGGTTATAATGTAGAGTTGTTCACTTATACTCAGTATTTCATGAAATGTATTTTATCAAAAGAAAGTGAAATTTAGTGAAACAAAAACCAAGTATAGTGTGGGAAACACATCAATCTAATATGGTGTTTTGTATATCACATGCTTATCGTGGTGTAGCGTACAACATAAGACATCAAAGAAATTGAAATATATATATTACAAAAAATCACAGGGTGTTACATTCTACCCCCCCCCCCCCCCTTAAAAATAATTTCACCCTAGAAATTAATCTGGAATATATTGAGATTATTTAAAGGTAGTTTATTTCATAGAAACACATAGTGTAATAATGAAGTCTAAAAATCCCTTTTTGAAAGTAAATGTTGGAAAATAACAGTTACCTAAAGTAAATCATAATTGGATCTCTATGTAGGAGAACATAGGTGAAGATGTGGGCATGGAGGAAAATCGTAAATAATCATAGAGATTGATAAAGATTATTGATCAAGAGGTAGTGGTTTATTCAGAGAAAATTATCAATCAAAAAATCATAAACTAAAGTGTTATGAATGAGTTCATTGATATCATTCAAAATAATGACAATAAGATACTATTTTACATCACAATGACTTTACGTAATGTTGAATAATTTGCACAAGAAGATATACATAATTAATTTTGGTACAATATCACTATTGTTTATTCCCTGAAAAATTTCCACTTCATCACTTATTCAATTAAATGATGTTTAATTTTTCATTCTATAAGTGTTAGCAGATCATACGGTCCATAAATAGAATGATATGTCATTCCATATATCATTATCAGAAAAAAATGTTATGACAAGTAATTAAATATGAATAAGTCCATTTAGAGTGAGTTTATACTTTAATATAACAAACATTGTCTGGGGTTTAACATTAAACATTCCATAAATTAATAACCATACAATCCGTCTCAAAATTGAATGTCCGAAACATTAGAAAGAGGTTAACTAAATTGAATTAGCATTTATGCCCCATTTATCATAAGGTATCTCTTATTGTTCACATAAAAAACATGTGAACAAATGAATCATGTATATCTTAATTCATGGTTATATCATAAATTAATATATATCCATATTGAAAATATGCATGTTTCCTTATTCATAAGTCTAAAAAGCTATAAAAATCACCCATAATATCATAAAATAGTTTTCAACAAATCCTTAATCATTTTTAAGAAAATCATAACCATCCAATTTACTTATTCACATACAAAATATCTTTATACAAATATAATTATCTCATTATCATGCATATAATAAAGTCTATCATTCCCATAATGTGTTTTCCAAAAATATTTGAATCACTTTTCATGATTACCAGTACCATTGAATGTGTACTTTTATATACTTAAGGAAAAATATATGGTAACAATATTTAGATGTTTCTTCATTCCATAATACCATAAAATTACATATACAACATTAGTATTGATAAAAATTTAATCATTACAATGTCTTATTAAACCATCATCCAAGATTCATCATTTTATTACTTACCACTTCTTCCATCCCAAATGCCATTCATAGTATCTTTATTATTAGCAACATAAACACTACCCATATAACCATGATAATTCTATTCATACAATTTTCCCATAGGGAATCGATATTAATTCATTCCCATACATTCAACATTTATCAATAATTTATTCCATATCTACACAATTATCCATATCGATTGTGTTAACTGAACCATTTCCTTTGCAATTACTGGATTTTTTCCTTCTTTTCAACACCCAAAGAATCTTCCAGTTCTTTTGAATAATTCTCCATGATTCTCTTCCCATGTGATTTAAAAGAGTAAAATTGAACTTTCATTCCTCTATGGTCACTATGATACTGCATATTTCTATTTTTATGAGGTACATGAAACTCACCAAAGATGAGATTGTTGATCATATTATGATATTTATTATTTGGCAGGATAATGATGTTTTACCTTAAAAATCCAATTTCTTTTAGTTTAATAAGAGAAATATCATTCCCTTCTCCATCATACTCTCCATTAACATGACTGCTCTTATCTCCATCCATATTCTAAAAACCAAAAAGAAGAGTATTAGTGTCATAAATCATTCTAGGAAAACAACATAATCAAGGGGCAGTAATTTAAATATCTAACATCATAGGTTTAATGCTAATTCAATGATTATTATTTAAAAAATTCTACAATTGTACCCTATAGTTAGATTTATTCTTAGGTACATCCCTATACATATCCTTGGAAATATCTCTCGGTATCTCATTAATATTTTGGTATCCTATTTTTCAAATGATAACAAAGACTTCTTTCTAATACTAACTCTAACAAACTAAGATTGATATACATGGAAATTACATTTATTTTGAGGAAAACTTAATAAATTACAAAAATATATTCCCAAAGTCTGTATTAGTTTAGTATCTTCTGAAAATCAGAACACAATCTTAAAACATGGTGAACTTTATTCAACATCTCCAATAAAGATATTCCCTTTTAGTTTCTCTCACAAAATACTTTCTTCATATCATGGGGAAAAGAAAACATAAAAATGCTGAGATGAGAATATCAGTATGTATAAACATGGATAGCATCAAACAAAACATAGACATAATAATTTAAAAACATGAACATAAATTTTGAATAACTAAACTTGAGTCGTGAAAAAATCTTGGTAATACGTAAGACATACATCCTAATAAAATGTGAACCATGATAAAATATCATTTTCAACAAAAATGGAATTTTTATAGACCCATAATCATATAAAATCATCTCCATATTATCCAAGAATAATTTCCAAGACCATTATAGAGGAAAAAGTCCATTATTGAACTGAGTTCACTCCTCATTCTTGCCCTGTATTATTGAACCTGATTTACATGTCGTTCCATCCCTATATTACTGAATCAGATTTATATGCCTCTCCAGTAATTTCGATCTCATGACATATAAATCTTATACAATGAATTTGAGGGATATATAGGTACCACCCATCTCATAATGAAATCTTTTTTACGTAGGCCACCAAAACAAAAATCATTCATCACAGCATAACTCATGTAATAAAATAGGTTTCATAACCATCATTCCATCATAATCAATATAAAATAGATGGATTTAATAAATATAATTCCATAATAAAAAATAAAATCATCATAATAATAGTAATATAAACATATACTTATTTAAATAATTAAATCTTAGATAGAAAATAATATTGAATAAACACCTTATATTAATTCTAGAAGAAAATATCTTTTCTTATTCTCAAATGTTTTCTTTTCACAAAATGATGAATTTTTTTAATGAAAACAATTTAATTTAAAATAAACATTAAATATTATAAAGTATGATTCAAGTAAATAATTTTTAATGAAATCATAATTATCTATTCATTTGTATATGTTCAAAAAGCATTTTACCCTTACTTTTTCCAAAAAAGGCAGAAATTACCTTGTATCGCACAACAATAAAAGATTCCATTCATACAATTTAATAAAAATTAACCAATGGATAAAATTTAATTTAAACCATTTTATAATAATATAAATAATATTACATATTTAGTAAACATGTTTGTGTATTGTAAATATACACCAGTAAATACTTTTGAATAAACAATCTTGGATAATAATGAGATTGGGAAATTATACCATATCAATTTATAATTAGTAAAATAGTATTCCATGTAAATTAAAGAAAATTGTATGAAAATTTAAATATCATAACATTCATAATAATAATATTAATAACTTTTAGGGGAAACAAAAACACCACATAGAAGAAATAGATGGTGTATAATGCATATGTACCATTGAAATAAAAGTGAGGCAAAATAACCCCTTACCTTAGGTACACTATCCTTTGTATGTATCAAAACCTCATGTATAATGATTTAAATGATCTCATTTTGTTTTATAGAACCATATTCATATTAATTATATCATATATGATCATATTATCATCCTTTTCATAATATTATTTCATTATTACTTGTTATTTGGTTATTAAATGCATTATTTTTTATTCATGTTTTGTCGAATAAGTTCAAGATCTCATTATTATTTCATAGGTATATCCGTCCAAAATTTTATTAACATAATATATATAATATTTATTCATTAAATACATTTATATAATCAGGCTTTAAAATAGATCATTTTGAATTAATCGTATCGCATCATGGAGGCGGTAGGTAGTACGTACGTATGTGCAACGATATCATTCCCATAATTGTTAAATGTTATTTAAGTGGATAGTAAAAATTTTGTCCTGAATATATATCAGGTAATAATATATATATATATATATATATATATATTATTTATATTATTATATTCATCCAAGTAAGATGGTGTTGAAAATGAGATTATACCACGGTGTGCAGACAGTAAGATGTATGTATGCCTATATTGAGATTTCATTTATCATAGGATGAATATAAGGTTGACTATTGTTGTTCAAAAATTTTAATAAAATATAATAATATATGTGACACTATATTTTTTCATTTATAATGGAGATAACTCACAAAGAGGCGGAATAAGAAAAAAATAATCTGAAAGAATCGATAGAAGAGATTACCTCTTCCTCGATGAGCTTCCTATAGATCTACTATGAAATACAATAGAGTTGGAATTTTGAGAATAATACAACAAATATACTATTACTAATGAATATTATATGGGAAATATGTTGGTTATTGGGAATCTTGAATGGTTAATGAGTTGTGGAAAAATGAGATTGGTGGTTCCCTTTTAGAATTGTGGTGAGGGGAATATTTGGAATCTACCAAAATATTAATTTATAATACAATCAAAAACCATCCAAAAACCTCTAAAATATATTATTTTTGAATATTAGATGATATAAAGTTGTAATATCATAAAAGAATGTTTTTTTAGAAAATTTTTATGTGAATTTAAACCTAAACATTTTAATTATCACATAGTTATTCTATTTTAATTTTAACTAATGTAACAAATTGGTCAATATTAAAATAGTGTAACTTATACCTAATTGTTGTAAATTAGATCATAAATGAATAACATAGAACATTTTAAATGATATAACAATTATTTAATATTTTAGTAATGGTATATGATTAATAAGAAATTATTTTGATAAACATTGAATAATGTCAATTGTGACACTATTCAATTCGTGGATTTTTTAAAATATCAAGATAATTTTTTATCCCCAAACAAATATTTTATTATATCCTTATATGGTCATGTAATTCTATAAAATTAATCATATAAATTAATTTTCCGAAATTATATTTATATTAATATTTTTCCTAACATTTATTTTATATTTCTATTAATAATATAATTATACATGAATTTTTCATAATTATTTAAGATAATTATTTATTGGGTAAAAAATAAAACCAAAATACTATGATGAATATAAATCTACTATATTTCATAAGAATAATTATAGTCATATATAAATTCTTTAAAATCCTATATTATTTTATATTTATTAAAACATGAATATGAAAATTTTTACATTACATTATATAAAATATTATAAATATGATAATATATTATATGTAGCGCAAAATGATCAATAATTCATCCCTTCAATGATTATGGTCATTATATAATCTACCAATAGTATTGGGTAAACTTTTTTTATCATATAATATTATATATTTTTTTCAAATAACAAATTTAATTTGTTTTTCATCAATTATATATATTTTATCATCAATGTAAAATTATATATTGTAATTATTTATTTCATAAAAAATATAAATAAATTAAAATGAAAATCCTTCTTATATTTGTAATAGTTAAATTTATCATCTGTATAACCATATAATAAAAATTATGTGTTTATCGACACATGAATGTGACTTCTTTTAAATTAAAACAAATTAATCAATATAAATATCATAGTTCCACCCAACTGGACTAAAATGTCACGAACCGTCCTTGGGGCCTGTGTCGTGACTACCCCATGCCCGCCTTTATAGGCCAGGGGCTGGCGACTAGCACCCAAGGCATAAATCCCGATAACTGGGAAGGCATTGCCTTTATAAAAGTAAAAAAACACCACAGAGTACAAGCAGAAGTAATACAATATGTACAAAAGAAAGTGCTGAAAAGTAAGTGGGCCAGAATACAAACCCAACTAAAAGTACAGCTACAACTAAACAAAAGTACAACAGGATAGACAATCAGCTGAGAGAAAAATAGCAGCAACTCCTGGGTCGTCCACCTCGGATCCTACCTAAAGGGTAGGTACAGATAGCCTCCACAACGCTCTTTCCCTTCATCCTCCTACAAGTATTGTCTCATCGTGAAGTCCACCTCCAGATACTGACTCGTCGTGAGGTCCACCTCTGGGTACCGTCCAGTCCTCGAACACTCGACCACTGTTAGTGCTGCCCGTCGTCTGCAACCAACACAATGAGGTGCGAGCATAACCCGTGAAGGGGTGAGTATATGATACTCAGTAGGGACCATGAGACCCTCAAGGTCTTACTAAACCCAACAAGGATAACAACAAACAAGAATCTCAACAGATAACCCTTACTTAGGTATAAGCCCATACTTATACCTATGTTATCAAGTAACCCATCTCAATCATGAGGAAACACTAGGTTATGAAATCAATGGATAACCACCACCCAGGTATATGCCCATACCAATACCTAAGTTATCAAGTGACCCATCTCAATCATGTGGTAAACACAAAGGTCATAGACTCAGCTCAAACCAGGATTTCTATTATCGAAATCGTAACTGCTGAAGAGCTCCGTCTCTTGAGAGTATAGTGATCCTGTCACAACTCCGAGTTACTGCTCACTAACATAAGACTGATGAGGTACTCCTCCTATCGAGTACCGCGAGCCAGCCACCCAAACACAGTAGTGCTTCCCGCCGGTGTCTGCTACCCAAACACAGTAGTGCACCCCCCCTCATAGCCTGCAGAGGTACTCCTTTTTTCGAGTTCCGTGGGTCTGTCACCCAAACACAGTAGTGCTCACCACCGTGGGTCCGCCACCCAAATGCATTAGTGCTCCCCACTGGGCTATACAATTCACTCCGACTTGAGTCGGACAAGCAGTCTTCAGGTCTCATCCAGCTATACGGTCTCTGTACTCTGTATGCTCGTCTCCAGGAGGGTCTGCTCCACGATCTACTGGTCAATACTCCAATTATCACAAATTCCCATTAAGAAGTATCTCAACAGACCTCCTCGTCATAGGGGTCTCAACGCAACAGACGGTGCGTCAATCGGTCGCCCGGTCTGTGAGTTATTAGCCTTTTCGTCCTAGGGGCCCAGTTGGATTCGTGTACGAACCAACCCAACCATTTTTCAACTGTACCCTGAACTGTTATAGGGTATACTCATAGGGACCGTTTCTCAACATGATCACCAACGCCGCTAACGGTTCGTCAAACGGACGTCCGATCTGAAAGTTATCATCTTTTTCGTTCCAGGGGCCCGGTTGGATTTCGTGTACAATCCAAGACGGCCACTATCCAACTGCATCCAAATATCATGAAAAGTATGCCAAAAGTTCCGTCTCATCAAGAGGAATCCAACAAAGTTGATGGCACGTCAATCGGACGTCTGGAGCTCATGTTATAAGCGTTTCCACTCCGAGGGCCCGGTTGGTTTCGTGCTTGAACCTACCCGGTCGTACCCAAAGTTTTCAGAAACCATGAGTGTAATATACCGAAACGAACGTATCGATCCAAGGATCGCATCACAACTGACGTTGTGTCATTTAGAGGTCCATAACCCATGATATGGGGAAAAGAATGAACCTGTACGGTTTTAGGGGGGTTTCGGGCCCAGATCGACTCGGCCCGAGACCCCCTAGATCGGCCCGAACTGGGTCGACCTGATTCGGGTCCGGGTCCGGCCCATTAGGGCACAGCCCGGACCAGTGGGCGCGGCCCGGCCCGGCTTGGCGCGCTCGCACGACCCTCTTGGCCAGCTCAGCCATGTCGAACTGAGCGGAAGGGGGGGCTTGTGCCCACCTATTTAAGAAACCGCCACCCCCATGTGGGGGGCCGGTCCATCGGCCAATGGAAGAAGCCCGGTGTCGCGTCTCCCTCAGTCCCGCGTGGCCGCGCGAACAATGAAGCCATGGCGGTCCCTCCCGGTGGCGCATCGGGACGCCGCCGGCGACCCACGCCGCTGGTGAATTCTGCAGGCCATCGGAGTTGCTCTGGTGGTCCGTTTTCTATTCTGTATGCGCCGACATTCACCTCAGGTCTCGAACATTACTGCAGAATCATCAAACCACCTCTGCGGCCCATTCCGTCAACGCCCGTCGATCCGCTGTCAATTTAACAATCTGCGGAGCCTTCGAATCACCGCAACGGCGCGGCGCAACGGCGCTGCGCTTGTTCACCCATTCTTCATTGTTTCCGCGTGGTGTCGTTGCTCTGCGCCGCATTTGCTTGTGCCACAACAAGTACAATCATCAAAGGGGAAAGAGGGTCGGCCTTGTTCGTGCAGTCCGACCTCCTCCCATTATTGCGAGAACTGGTGGCTCAAACGACTATCATCAATTTAATCAAAGGTCGAGGATATGATCCACATAAATTAAATTAAACCAAATCCCCTACCTCGATATTTGACGTCGCACGTCGCGTGTACCGAAGAACGGTGTCATGGGGGTCTGATGTAGATTCCATGGACGTTGGGGTGTGTCTGAGGAGGAAACAACGTCTCCTCACTTGTTGCGGTGATGGAGAAGGAAGGTATGTTTTCGTTGGCGATGATCACAGTGGTCGGTGACTTCTCCCTTATCATGGAGGAAGAAGAAGATAGAAGAATCCGGGTCGCTGAGTCTTCTAAGTCAAGGGGTCAATGTTCTTCATCGGAGATGAACCATTATTCACGAAGAGGATAATGTTCTTCCACCCAAGAGGAACTTCTTCCTTTTACACAAGAGCTCTTTCCCTTTTCTCCCCTCACAAAATGTGTCCAAGTAAAATAATAGGTTAATGATATTATTTTATTAACACAAGTATTTCTTTTCAAAAATTCAAAACACTTAGTTAATTATTTGAATAGGATCAATTAATTAATTAAGGGTTGTGTTGGCAAGAGTTAAGGGAGAGAGAGAGGAAATGGAAGGTTACTCAATTTAAGATGAGTTACAAAATTAAAGAGGGGGGTTTTAAAGAGTTTTGGGGAAAGTGAAAAGGTGGGGGATCGTGTGGGCCCTGCCTCACCTTTAATCCTATCATGGGTAGTTAGGTGCTTTTGGGTCCCACCCTAACTACCCCATGTTGGATAAAACCACCAGGATAATTAATTAATAAAAAATTGTTCAACAATTTTTTTATTCAATTCATTATTAATCCAAAAAAATTTAACAACTCCTCCCAAGAAAATGCATCTTCGGTAATGATCCTCTTAAGCAATTACCGGTGATGCGGTTTCATCGGTACCCTCAAATTTTGATTCCGACCATCGGTTCAAATGTTAGGAAAACCCGCTCATCCGTTCACTGAATGTACCCGAGCTAAACTTCGGAAATTGATTCCGAGCACACCGAGCCTCGGAATCAGGTTCCATCAAAAACTACATTCTTGTAAAATCCCAAAGAAATTAAGAAAAAAATTTCCTTGAAATTCCAGGTCTTTACATTACTCCCACCACAGGAACTTACGTCCCCGTAAAGCTTTAACAAAAACTAGGGATACAAAAGTTGTACTGAGCACTCAACTGAGCCTCTCACTCCCATGTGATCACCTAGAGGTTCCCATGCTGCCAACGAAAGCGCACAAGAGGAATCGACCGTCCTCATAGGACCTGCTCCTGTCGATCATCAACCTCTACTGGAACCCCGTAGAAGTCACCCCATCACCAATGTCCAGCTCCCCATGGTCGATAATATGTGTCGGGTCAAGCACGTATCTCCCCAGTTGAGATACGTGGAAGTCGTCGTGCACCCTGTGCATCTGATGTGGATGGGCCAAACGGTAAGCCACCTCGCCTACCCTGCTGAGGACCTAAAAACATCTGCTGAACCTCAGAGATTACTTACCGCCTGGGCCACATCTCTGTAAACCTCATCGAGGTGAGACCCGTATAAGGACGTGGTCATCAACCTCGAACTCTAGAGGCTTCCTGTCACCTCTGTGCAGTCTCAGCTGTCGTGATCTATAGGTGATCACTGCCCACTCCTACATTAGGACACACCCGAGCCCAATCTGTAACGCCCCGACCCCAGCTACCCAGAGTCGGTGCATTACTTCGTAACATTGGCATGATCACAAAAGATCAAGTCTCGAAATACCGATTAGTTTAGTAGCCTTGGAAACACTAGATACATTCATAAGTCTTACATTACATCATAAAGTGAAAAACTAATAACAAAGTCTTCATAGTCCACACTCATATCCTCTTCTGACTATCCCTGCAGGTCATTCATAAAATACTTCTTCACATCCTGGAAAATATTAAAGCATTGAAAGGGGTGAGCTCAGATGCTCAGTAAGGATAACAATATTGCGGAAGCTTTCATAAATAAACATAAAAATTTAAGGCAATGTATAACTAAAACAAAAGCCTTTTAAACTTGAACATCAACATAATATGGAAAAAGTAAAATGAGATAATTCCATTCACTTCTTCACATGGATATTCTACTGGTCGAATAATCACATGCAATATCAATAACCACTTTCATAATGATGGAATACATAATGCCAGACATTCTGAAACACTTTGTCAAGGCCTCGGCCAAGACGTCTAAAATGATTAAGGCCTCGGCCAAAACCATAAATCAAATTGGGAAAGGGCCTCGGCCAATTCCACGTCTAGTTGTCTCATGAGACCTACCGATGCATCGAGGAGCTATAGCGGGCTCCACCCGTCACTTATTAAGTCCAATACATTCCTCATATGAATAGGTTTAAACATATCATAAACCATAACATAATCGTATCACATAAAACATGAATAAAGGAAACATAACATTTCCACATTTCAATCTCAAGATATCAATACAACACATTGATATAATAAAAATGCTTTCAAACCCATTTTCAATACCAAAATAAAAGAAATTTAAAACTTTTTATTTATTTTTCATTAAAAAAATGATGGCTTGTAGAGGAAGTCGAAACTCAAATAATGGTCACGGCGGCGGATAAGTCGTTGTCGCCGCATAAGTATGGAAAGAAAAACATTCCCTTTTGTCATTTAGCAAATCGCTTTGTATAAAAAATATTCCTTTTGAATAAACGTAAAAGTCAAAGGGGTTTATACACCGTATAAAAGAAAGTTGTGTATAAAACCAAATATGCCTCAATGAAAGGGGATTGAGACGAAGTCCTTAAATAGATCATTTTTAAAATAAAATAGATATATTATGTGTATTCACTATAGGTACACATAAATAAAGTAAAAATACAAAATAGGACATAATAATATCATGACATAATTTGAAAGTAGGAGATTAACCCAAAGAATGGAAGTTGGGTTAAGAAGTTCCCTTACCTTGTGTCCGACTTGACTCAACCGTTCTTTAACCTCCTGAATAATAAACTAGAGTTAATATCTACCTTATTAAGAACCATTTTAAATTTCATTATCCTTTTTATATCACTTATTACAATGTTATGAACATTATGTAATTATTTAAGTTAATAACGGTCGTTTTGTAGATCTTTGGTAACTTGAGTCAACAATAAACTTCTTATAATTACAAGTTGTTCATGTGGTAGAATATCCATTATATCCAGAATTATATTCATGATTTAGATGTCATATATATCTTAAATATCCAGTATATACATTCATTTATAATATTACGTAACATTTAGAGGTAAGAAATGAAATGCACCGTTCATGGAGACGGTAAGCCGTACGTACGCATGAACGCTACTTTCATTTCAATTTCATATTTAATGGAACTAAATAATAATGATATAAATTTATAATATAATTCTAGTATAATATAGTGTATAATACCATTTTCTTCATCCTTTATACATCCCACATATGGCATTAACGATTCAAATCACTTTGAGGGGGAGGTAGTCCGCACTTCCTAAAATGAAATTATCGCGTTTTACCCATAATGGAAATCATAAAGTATGCCATAAATGAGAAATACAGAAGAATAAGTAAAACATAAACATATTATATATCATATATAAAAATAGTGACATCTTAATGGCCACCTTTGAAGGTGTTATATGAGTGTTGAACAATCATCGTTTCGTGAGGCCGAAATTCGCCATCCACAGAAACCGTATGTTCTTTAACCATTAGATGTATGTGTGTGTAAGTGTAGCCCGAATACTTCTTATAACAACATACTAGTATATTGAGGATACTGTTGTTGTTACAAAAGAAATGAATAAAAAGATTTTAGGGGGTTGGAGAAGAAAAATAAAACAAAACAACATTAGAAAAGACATTACCTCAAAATCGGGTAACTCTTTTTGATTTGAGCCAAAGGCTTCCTTGGGAAGGGTTCTGCCCAAAGTAAGGCTTCTAGGAGTAAGAGGGGGAAGTTGGGAGAGTATTTGGGTAGAGTTTTGCCAAGCCAAATGGCTTGAAGGTGTAATTGAGGTGGGAGAGGTGGGGGCCTTTTATAAGTGGAGAGGAGGGGCACTTTTGGAAAGATTGAAATGTTACATTATTTCACAATGCTTTTCGGATTATAAAGGTCCTACACTTATATAAATCGAGGATAAGGTGATAAGGTTTCGAAATCTCCTCATCCAATAGGCTTTGGACAAGTGTAAGCCTTGGATTTTGCATTATCTTCTCATTTTATTTAAATCGTTAAATAATGAGGTCATCGCTGCATCATAATGATGTCATAAATAATTTAATTTATTTAATGTCTAAAAATTATAAAAAAAATACTATGATGTAAGAAATCTTTTTATATTTCTAATGAATATTTATAGTCAAAATTTGTACTTGTGTAACCCCACTTAAAAACTGTTTTAGTAAAACAACTAATGTTTGTGTCAATTTAATTTTAACATTAAATAAATATATATTAATGTCATTTTCCAACCAAAGTGGCTCCATGGGGTCCCCAAGTTGACCCATGGGTTGTCTTGGTCGTCCATGACTCATCCAATAGGAGTAGGACAAGTTTCATGCTCATCTCATATTATTAAAACATTATTTGTACCTTAAATTACACTAATTACCTCTAATCGCGATTAAGAACTTAAAAGTTACTATTCACCAAAAAATTATTTTAATCACATTGAACCACATTTTACTTCTTAATGACAACCATGTATGTCAGATTTTTGAAAATCAAATCACAGAAGTGGTAATATTTCATTTAAACGAAAAATCAGTTATTTAACTACCACTTAGTGGTTTCACTATTCATCAAAAAATTGAAGTTTTTCAGAACAAGGCCAAAATTTCACCCTAAGCTATAATTGATATTCCGAATTCAAAAATGATTTCTATTTCACAAAATTCCAAACATATAAGTTGTATTAATTAATTTTATAATTAATTCCCGCTGTTACAACAAATAGCGTGTTTTTAAGAAATAATTTATATCAAAAGATTGGCAATTGTTTATGTCCAATTTCAATGTTAAATTAATTCTAATGACCACCATTGGATAAAATGGTAAAAATATATTCTAATTATACTTTAAAACCACTAAATATTATAATTTATCACAATAAATTATTTTGATTAAAAAAGTTGTTTTAAGTATTTTTCACTATTCATAAAAAAATTGGAAGTTCTCAGAAAGTTACAAAAAATTCAACTTAGGATAATTTCGATATTACGAATACAAAAATGAAGTCCATTTTGAAATATAAAATTTCTATAATTTTAAAAAGTGGTTATTACTATTCATAACGGCTACTTTGATTAGTTGCGGTGTTTTAGAACTCGAAGTTGCGTACAATGCAAGCTATTTCATTATTGAATGAGAAGCGTGTCGTGGAAGCTCGGGGTGTTACATTCTCCCCTCCTTCAATAAATTGCGTCCTCGCAATTTGAAATTTTTCTTTGAAAATAAAAGTTTGAAAAGAGAAAATACCTTTGAGGATAACCCACATCGGAAATAAGGTTAATAAATATATAACATTAAAAGAAAGCAAGATAAGTACAAAGGTCACCCGATATAGCCCATTCTAGGATTCTATGAAAATATGGATATGGAGGAGAAACAAACCATCAAGGTCTGATGGAGAGTTATAGAAAACAGGATTAGGAGAAAGTTTATCCACAAGAAAATCACAAACTTGTGATTGGTTAAACGGTCATTGAATCCCCAGTTGGAAAAGTTAACCGACAACATTTTTGTTTTAAGTTACCTTTTATAATGTTGAGGAATTTATTTAGGAGATTTACTAAGAATGTAAGGGAATATACATACTTGTTATGTATACTTTCATTCGTTAATAAATTTTTACCACAAACCCAACTTTTACTCCAAATGGTAACGGAACTCAAAAATATTCTATTTATCCTAATTGTATAAGGTTCCAAATGTTAACACATACCATTTAGATTAGTAAAATTATTTTGTAATAACCAGGGACTTCCTATAGGCTAGTGGTAGGAAATAAAGGCTTGTCGCACTATGGTTGTGGGTTCGATTCCTGCAGCTTTGTCCGACGCGACGAGTTATTCCCCACCCTACAGGTTGTCCTTTTCCTAAAACTATAGTATCATAATATTCCAAAAATAATCTTCATAAATTTTTTAACCTTAAACATTACTTATCCAAAGATCAACTTAATCCACTCCAACCTTTATAGTTATCCAAAATACCTCTGTCCAAACTTTCTCTAAAAGGTCTCTTAATTCCAAAATCAATTTATCAGATTCCCCAAACAAAGTAAAGTTTCTCTTATTGTCACATACTAAAAATATGATTCCCTTAATCATATTAAAACCTTACTGAAACAAAAAGTACTACAGTACAATCCTTATATATATATCACATTATTATAATAACCAGAATATAATCCATGAGTCCAAAAGCACCAATACATTAATTATTCTGCATCAACTGTAGTAACAGCATAAGATTGTCCTTGATCCCTTGGCCTTTTCTGAGGTAAGTTTCCCTGACGCTTAGAACATTCATTTGCATAATGACCCATTTCTCTACAATTGTAGCATTCAACTTTGATAGCCTCTTTCTTTCCCTTGCAATCACGAGCCCGGTGACCCTTTTCTACACATTTATAACAAACTCTCATTCCTTTTAGGCAAGTACTAGGGTGATTCTTCCCACAATTATCACATAATGGAAAATCCTTCTTTCCCTTTTTCCCTTTATCTGTCTCTTGTTCCACTATTCTCTTCTTCTCTTGCTTTACTTTGTTGTCATAAGACTTAGAGAATTCCTTTTCTGTCTTGATAGCACACGAGACAATATCTTCGTATGATGAGAAGGATTGTGATACTAAAGCTCGACAGAGAAATGGTTTTAACCCATCAAAGAAACGATCAATATTACTCCTTGGGTTACGTATATAATCGGAAGCATGCCTCGCTAACCTTATAAAGTTAGCCTCATACTTTGCGACATTCTCATCCTCCTTCTGCCTCAAACTCAGAAATTTCCTTTCCATATCTGCTCGATGGTCACGAGGAAAATATTTTTCTAAGAAAAGCTCTTTTAACTCCCTCCATTCCATATTCGATACGTCATCATCTTCCTTTGTGTTTTGAATCAGCGACCACCACTGATCGGTATCTCCAGTGAGGCGGTAAAATGCCATGAAAACCTTCTCCCTTTCACTACTCCCCAAGGCATGGAATATTTTCTCTAAGGAATTCATCCATTGCTCAGTTACTGTAGGATTTGTACTCCAATTGAAGTTTGGTGGTTGTTGCCTCATGAAACGGTCTAGCATTGATCCTCCACATTGCGGATCAGGGTGCTCCATATGAGTAAGGTTATTATTCATAACCTACGTGAGTTGTCCCAGTACGCTGAGAAGCTGATCGGCACCAGTTGTATCACTAGCTCCACCATAATTATCCTGAGCAGGAGGGAAATCCCTACACTGAGTGCGTGCATTGATACGGTTTCCATTCCTTCCACTAGGCGCCATTTCTAAATAATGGCATAAACTAGATTAGTTCATGAATCAAAATACATAATTCCATACTTGTAAAACACTTAACATAAATTGAACTAATTATGGATATAATCCATAATTATAAAAATGTTTTCTTTGAGGAAGTATATACTTGTAACCCTTCATAGTGGTTTGTAATGAAAATGGGAATTATCCAAAGCATATCCCCCGGGAGTGTCGTAACCAAGAGTGCAGCAAGGCCCGTTGTCGTGCACCAGTTCCCGTTCGAGTCTAGCTCAAAGCGGTGTTTTCGGGTTTTACCCCTAGGTACATCTGTGCCAGATCCGCCTCTACCTGTTCGTATCCAGATAGGGATGTATTGCTTGGAAAACTCACAACATCTCTACAATACCAAAATTCTAGGAAGTTCTTCTATACTAATCCTCAAAGTATATCTTTGGGATATGTGCTCTAATCAAAGTTTATCTAAATCTAGCTTCCAAGGTTAGTACTAAACTGCCTCTGATACCAACTGTAACGCCCCGACCCCAGCTACCCAGAGTCGGTGCATTACTTCGTAACATTGGCATGATCACAAAAGATCAAGTCTCGAAAGACCGATTAGTTTAGTAGCCTTGGAAACACTAGATACATTCATAAGTCTTACATTACATCATAAAGTGAAAAACTAATAAAAAAGTCTTCATAGTCCACACTCATATCCTCTTCTGACTATCCCTGCAGGTCATTCATAAAATACTTCTTCACATCCTGGAAAATATTAAAACATTGAAATGGGTGAGCTCAGATGCTCAGTAAGGATAACAATATTGCGGAAGCTTTCATAAATAAACATAAAAATTTAAGGCAATGTATAACTGAAACAAAAGCCTTTTAAACTTGAACATCAACATAATATGGAAAAAGTAAAATGAGATAATGCCATTCACTTCTTCACATGGATATTCTACTGGTAGAATAATCACATGCAATATCAATAACCACTTTCATAATGATGGAATGCATAATGCCAGACATTCTGAAACACTTTGTCAAGGCCTCGGCCAAGACGTCTAAAATGATTAAGGCCTCGGCCAAAACCATAAATCAAATTGGTAAAGGGCCTCGGCCAATTCCAAGTCTATTTGTCTCATGAGACCTACCGATGCATCGAGGAGCTATAGCGGGCTCCACCCGTCACTTATTAAGTCCAATACATTCCTCATATGAATAGGTTTAAACATATCATAAACCATAACATAATCGTATCACATAAAACATGAATAAAAGAAACATAACATTTCCACATTTCAATCACAAGATATCAATACAACACATTGATATAATAAAAATGCTTTCAAAACCATTTTCAATACCAAAATAAAATAAAGTTAAAACTTTGTATTTATTTTTCATTAAAAAAATGATGTCTTGTAGAGGAATCCGAAACTCAAATAATGGTCACGGCGGCGGATAAGTCGTTGTCGCCGCATAAGTACGGAAAGAAAAACATTCCCTTTTGTCATTTATCAAATCGCTTTGTATAAAAAAGATTCCTTTTGAATAAACGTAAAAGTCAAAGGGGTTTATACACCGTATAAAAGAAAGTTGTGTATAAAACCAAATATGCCTCAATGAAAGGGGATTGAGACGAAGTCTTTAAATAGATCATTTTTAAAATAAAATAGATCTATTATGTGTATTCACTATAGGTACACATAAATAAAGTAAAAATACAAAATAGGACATAATAATATCATGACATAATTTGAAAGTAGGAGATTAACCCAAAGAATGGAAGTTGGGTTAAGAAGTTCCCTTACCTTGTGTCCGACTTGACTCAACCGTTCTTTAAATTCATGAATAACAAACTAGAGTTAATATCTACATTATTAAGAACCATTTTAAATTTAATTATCCTTTTTATATCACTTATTACAATTTTATGAACATTATGTAATTATTTAAGTTAATAACGGCCGTTTTGTCGATCTTTGGTAACTTGAGTCAACAATAAACTTCTTATAATTACAAGTTGTTCATGTGGTAGAATATCCATTATATCCAGAATTATATTAATGATTTAGATGTCATATATATCTTAAATATCCAGTATATACATTCATTTATAATATTACGTAACATTTAGAGGTAAGAAATGAAATGCACCGTTCATGGAGACGGTAAGCCGTACGTACGCATGAACGCTACTTTCATTTCAATTTCATATTTAATGGAACTAAATCATAATGATATAAATGTATAATATAATTCCAGTATAATATAGTTTATAATACCATTTTCTTCATCCTTTATACATCCCACATATGGCATTAACGATTCAAATCACTTTGAGGGGGCGGTAGTCCGCACTTCCTAAAATGAAATTATCGCGTTTTACCCATAATGGAAATCATAAAGTATGCCATAAATGAGAAATACAGAAGCATAAGTAAAACATAAACATATTATATATCATATATAAAAATAGTGACATCTTAATGGCCACCTTTGAAGGTGTTATATGAGTGTTGAACAATCATCGTTTCGTGAGGCAGAAATTCGCCATCCACAGAAACCGTATGTTCTTTAACCATTAGATGTATGTGTCTGTAAGTGTAGCTCTAATACTTCTTATAACAACATCCTAGTATATTGAGGATACTGGTGTTGTTACAAAAGAAATGAATAAAAAGATTTTAGGGGGTTGGAGAAGAAAAATAAAACAAAACAACATTAGAAAAGACATTACCTCAAAATCGGGTAACTCTTTTTGATTTGAGACAAAGGCTTCCTTGGGAAGAGTTCTTCCCAATGTAAGGCTTATAAGAGTAAGAGGGGGAAGTTGGGAGAGTATTTGGGCAGAGGTTGTCCGAGCCAAATGGCTTGAAGGTGTAATTGAGGTGGGAGAGGTGGGGGTCTTTTATAAGTGGAGAGGAGGGGCACTTTTGGAAAGATTGAAATGTTACATTATTTCACAATGCTTTTCGGATTCTAAAGGTCCCACACTTATATAATTCGAGGATAAGGTGATAAGGTTTCGAAATCTCCTCATCCAATAGTCTTTGGACAAGTGTAAGCCTTGGATTTTGCATTATCTTCTCATTTTATTTAAATCGTTAAATAATGAGGTCATCGCTGCATCATAATGATGTCATAAATAATTTAACTTATTTAATGTCTAAAAATTATAAAAAAAATACTATGATGTAGGAAATATTTTTAGATTTCTAATGAATATTTATAGTCAAAATTTGGACTTGTGTAACCCCACTTAAAAACTGTTTTAGTAAAACAACTAATGTTTGTGTCAATTTAATTTTAACATTAAATAAATATATATTAATGTCATTTTCCAACCAAAGTGGCTCCATGGGGTCCCCAAGTTGACCCATGGGTTGTCTTGGTCGGCCATGACTCATCCAATAGGAGTAGTACAAGTTTCATGCTCATCTAATATTATTAAAACATTATTTGTACCTTAAACTACACTAATTACCTCTAATCGCGATTAAGAACTTAAAAGTTACTATTCACCAAAAAAATATTTTAATCTCATTGAACCACATTTTACTTCTTAATGAAAACCATGTATGTCGGATTTTTGAAAATCAAATCACAGAAGTGGTAATATTTCATTTAAACGAAAAATCAGTTATTTAACTACCACTTAGTGGTTTCACTATTCATCAAAAAATTGAAGTTTTTCAGAACAAGGCCAAAATTTCACCATAAGCTATAATTGATATTCCGAATTCAAAAATGATGTCAATTTTACAAAATTCCAAACATATAAGTTGTATTAATTAATTTTATAATTAATTCCCGCTGTTACAACAAATAGCGTGTTTTTAAGAAACAATTTATATCAAAAGATTGACAATTGTTTATGTCCAATTTCAATTTTAAATTAATTATAATGACCACCATTGGATAAAATGGTAAAAATATATTCTAATTATACTTTAAAACCACTAAATAGTATAATTTATCACAATAAATTATTTTGATTAAAAAAGTTGTTTTAAGTATTTTTCACTATTCATAAAAAAATTGGAAGTTCTCAGAAAGTTACAAAAAATTCAACTTAGGATAATTTTGATATTACGAATACAAAAATGAAGTCCATTTTGAAATATAAAATTTCTATAATTTTAAAAAGTGGTTATTACTATTCATAACGGCTACTTTGATTAGTCGCGGTGTTTTAGAACTCGAAGTTGCGTACAATGCAAGCTATTGCATTATTGAATGAGAAGCGTATCGTGGAAGCTCGGGGTGTTACACAATCCCTAATGTATCGCAGTGAACTATGTATCAAACACCCACAGGTTGGGCACACCAGTCAACCTAGCTCCTGAAAGCTCTGCTGGAAGTGGTACTGCAAATCTGGAGAATTATGGCACAAAGGTAAGTTTGGCCATCTATTGAGTGTTTGAATGCACCCATTTATGCATGATTCCATCCTGTGCTTCCTGGGATTGCCTTTTTTCTGACCAAGGAAAACCCCATCCCAACGTTGTAGATAAACCACAACGTTTTTGTCTAATACAGTCAATCTGAGCATGAACTCTGAATCCAATCGATACCGAGACCAATGTCGTAAGGCCTCGATGCCGCCACCAAGAGATTCCAACCGAAACTATCGCCTCGAGGGTCTGGTCACACTGTTAGCGTAAGTGAGATTATCGAGTCTCCTGTCAAAGGTATCTCCAGACATGAGGGTCAAGTCCACTGCTTACCGGAAACTCTAGGTCTGGGACATGATTCGTGGAAGGAAGGAATGATTCATATCAATGTCTGTTACTACGACACCTAGTAGTGGACACATACTGTCCCTTGAATCATTCTTAGAGTCATTGGGTCATAATCCATGTCCGCATGTAGCTACTATCTTCCCCTTCCCTCCATATCCCGGAGTCTGGAGGGGACAACAAAGGCGGGTGGTTGTAACATGTTGAAATGTACACCACCTCATGCTGCTCTCTTAGCTCTACCTCCATGTCTGCTGCTCTATAGATTTATCTTTCCTTTTTTACTTGCTCTACTTGAAACATTTAACATATCCATGTCTCCGAGACTTCCACCAGTTTCCAGCTTTCCCACTGCTAACCTTAACTAACTGCATCCATTTCGCAAAGAATTCTCAACCACAAAGGTTCTTTCTATCACCATAGCCTAAGTAGGAATGCATAGAGAAAAGGTTCTGGCTCGGATATCCTTAAACACACCATGCTCAGAGGTCCGATCTCTATAGCACAGATCGAATCGTATTCATCGAGTACCCGGAAATCTCGGTACGCCTCGATGAATACTCAGCTACCGAAACGTCGTCCTGCCGAAGCTATATAATCTCTAGAAAACTCTCAGCCACCTCCTCAAGCCATTCCTCAGCCGCCTGTGATTCGTGCTCACCTCGGAACTAGAGGGTATCTGATGTTGGAACACGTGTAAGGCAGTAAGCCTACATGTTTCACCTACTGGTACCGCCGGTTGTAACTACTGACCAACAGGTAGTGATGTATAGCTGACACACTACTCGAAGGCACTATCTCAGGCATCAGTCCACATACCAAATCCTCATCACTATGTGGGCCATCCTCATAGTCATTCACAGGAAAACACTAGTATACATGTCCACCATCCACTCTACTGATGTCTCAGCTAGGCGGAAAAATCTAGCAATCGCCTCCATCTAATGCTCTGCGGCCTGGGAATCTTCCTCGCCTCTTAACCTCGTACGCCTCTAATACTAGAAATCGTGCATCACGCTCTGCCAGCGTGCACTGTTCGCTAGTATGGAAGGTGGCATCTTCTGCCCAAATGGTGGTGGTGTTGCTGGTACACCACCCGAGGGTGCCAATATAGTAAATAGGGCCCCACACCGGAGCCTCGTCTCTCGGTGGGCCATCATCGTGTACTATCTCAAAACTCCAACTGCCTGTCTGTGTGGAGACATCCTGAACAGATGCGACACGGTTAAACGATTTATACCTGGTGAGCTGACCTATTTTGAGCTGACTTTTAATCTTTTTGGAAACATGCACACAATCTGTGTTTTCGTGCACATAGTCGGAAATCAGTAGTCGGGGTCCTGGTGTATGGATACATCGGCTGCCGCACCAACGCTAGACTCCCTGAACTGAAGACCACACTCAGTACCCTAACATTATTGCTTCACAAAAAAGAACGATGAGAGTCCTAAGTTCTGCTGTAGAACCGACTCCTTTGATACCAATTTGTCACGACCCGTCCTTTGGGTCCATGTTGTGACTACCCCAAGCCCGCCTTCAAAGGTCAGGGGTTGGCGACTAGCACCCAAGGCATAAATCCCAATAACTGGGAAGGCATTACCTTTATAAAAGTAAAAAAACACCACAGAGTACAAGCGGAAGTAATACACTAAGTACAAAACAAAGTGATGAAATGTAAGTGGGCCAGAATAAAAACCCAACTGAAAGTACAGCTACAACCGAACGAAAGTACAACAGGAAAGAGAAACAACTTGGAGAAAAATAACAGCAGCTCCTGGGTCATCCACCTCGGATCCTACCTGAAGGGTAGGTACATATAGCCTCTACAACGCTCTTTACTGTCAACCTCCTCCGAGTATCGTCACATCATGAGGTCCACCTCCGGATACTGACTTGTTGTGAGTTCCACCTCCGGGTACCGTCCAGTCCTCGAACACTCGGCTTCTGTCAGTGCTTCCCATCGTCTGCAACCAACACAACGAGGTGTGAGAATATCCCGTGCAGGGGTGAGTATACGATACTCAGTAGGGACCCCGAGACCCTCATGGTCTCAGTAAATCCAACAAGGATAACCACAATGAAAGAATCTCAACAGATAACCCTTACTTAGGTATAAGACCATAATTATACCTAAGTAATCAAGTAACCCATCTCAATCATGAGGAAACACTAGGTTATGAAATCAACAGATAAACACCACCCATGTATATTCCCATACCTATACCTAAGTTATCAAGTGACCCTTCTCAATAATGTGGTAAAAAAAGGTCATAGACTCAGCTCAAACCATGATTTTCATTATCAAAACCATAACTGATGAAGAGATCCCTCTCTGGAGAGTACAGTGATCCTATCATGACTCTGAGGTACTGCCTACTAACTGAAGACATTTATGTTACTCCTCCTATCGAGTATCGTGGGCTAGCCACCCAAACATAGTAGGGCTTCTCGTCGGGGTCTGCCACCCAAACACAGTAGTGCACCCCCCCCCCCCTAATAGCCTACAGAGGTACTCCTCTGTCAAGTACTACAGGTCTTCCACCCAAACACAGTAGTGCTCCCCGCCGTGGGTATGCCACCCAAACACAGTAGTGCTCCCCACTGGGCAATACGAGTCACTCCAACTCGAGTCAGACAAGCAGTCTTCAGGTCTTAGGCAGCTACACGGTCTCCATACTCTGTACGCTCGTCTCCAGGAGGGTCCACTCCACGAGCTACAAGTCCATACTCCAAGTATCCCAAATTCCCATGAAGAAGTATCCCAATGGACTGCCACTTCATAGGGGTCTCAATGCAATAGACGACACGTCAATCGGTCGCCCGATCTGTGGGTTATTAGCCTTTTGGTCCCAGGGGCCCAGTTGGTTTCGTGTACGAACCAACCCGACCATATCCCAATTGTACCCCGAACTCTCGTAGGGTATACTCATAGGGACCGTTTCTCAACGTGATCACCAACGCCACTGACGGTTCGTCAAACAGACATCCGGTCTGAAAGTTACCAGCTTTTCCATTCGAGGGGCCCGGTTGGATTTCAGGTACAATCCTACCCGGCCACTATCCAACTACATACAAATCTCAGTGTAATTATTCCAAAATTTCCATCTCATCAATAGGAATCCAACAAAGTTTACGGCACATCAATCAGACGTCTGGTGGTCATGTTATAAGAGTTTCCACTCTGAGGGCCCGGTTTGTTTCGTGCAGGAACCACCCCGGCCATACCCAAAGTCCTCCGAAACCTTGACTGTAATATACAGAAACGACCGTATCGATCCAAGGATCGCATCACAACTAACGGTGCGTCGTTTGGTGGTCCTTAGCCCAAGATATGGTCAATAGAACGAACCTATCCGGTTTTAGGGGGGTTTTGGGCCCGGACCGACCCGGCCCGGCCTGGCGCGCTCGCGCGGCCCGCGTGGCCAGCTCGGCCACGCCGAGCTGAGAGAAAGGGGGGATCATGCCCCCCTATTTGAGTAACCGCGGCCCCCATGTGGGGGCCCACTCCTTCTTCCAGCGGACGCGGCCCGGTGTCGCGTCTCCCTTGGTCCCGCGCGGCTGCGGGACCAGTCATCGTCCACCGCGGCTTCAGCCGCGACGGTCCCTCCTGGCGGTGCGTTGGGACGTCGCCACCTCCGGGCGGCCGGCCACCGCCTCCGGCCGCCGGTGCGGCGCACCAGTGAATTCTTCATGCCACCGGAGTTGCTACAGTGGTCTCTTTTAAATTTGGTCTGCACCGACGTTCACCTCGGGTCTCGCACTTTACTGTGGAATCATCAAACCACCTCTGCGGCCAGTTCCATCACGCTTGTCGATCCGCCGTCAATTTAAAAATCTGCGGAGCCATCGAATTGCCGCAACGGAACGACGTGATGGCTCCGCACTTCTTCACCCGTTCTTCATTGTTTCTGTATGGTGTCGTTGCACCGTGCTGCCTTTGCTCATGCCGCAACAAGTACAATCATCAAAGGGGAAGGAGGGCCGACCGTGTTCGTGCGGTCCGACCTCCTCCCGTTATTATGATAACAGGTGGCTCAAAAAACTATCAAAACTTTAATCAATGGCTGAGGATATGATCCACATAAATTAAATTAAACCAAACCACCTACCTGGATATTTGACGTCGCACGTCGGGTGTCACGGAGAATGGCGTCGCGGTGGTCGGATGTAGATTATGTGGACGTCGGGGTGCGTCCGAGGAGGAAACAACGTCTCCTCACTTGTTGCGGGGATGAAGAAGGAAGTTACGTTGTCTTTGGTGATGATTACCGTGGTCGGCGACTTCTCCCTTATCGTGGAGGAAGAAGTATATGGAAGAATACGGGTCGCGGAGTCTTCTAAGTCTAGGGTTCAATGTTCTTCGTCAGAGAAGAACCGTTATTCACGGAGAAGATGATGTTCTTCCACCCAAGAGGATCTTCCTCCTTTTACACAAGTGCTCTTTCCCTTTTCTCCCCACACAAAATGTTTCCAAGTAAAATAATAGGTTCATGCTATTATTTTATTAACACAAGTATTTCTTTTCAAAAATTCAAAACACTTAGTTAATTAATTGAATAGGATCAATTAATTAATAAAGGGATGTGTCGGCGAGAGTTAAGGGAGAGAGAGAGGAAATGGAAGGTTACTCAATTTAAGATGAGTTACATAATTAAAGAGGGGGGTTTAAAAGAGTTTTTGGGAATGTGAAAAGGTGGGGGCTCGTGTGGTCCCCACCTCACCTTTAATCCTCTCATGGGTAGTTAGGGGCTTGTGTGTCCCACCCTAACTACCCCATGTTGGATAAAACCAATAGGATAAAGAATTAATAAAAATTTGTTCCACAATTTTATTATTCAATTCATTTTTAATCCACAAATTTTTAACAACTCCTCCCAAGCAAAGGCATCTTCAGTAATGCTTCTCTTAAAACATTATCGGTGCTACGGTTTCATCATTGCCATCGGATTTTGATTCCGAGCACCGGTTCAAAAGATAAGAAAACCTGCTCATCCGTTCACTGAACGTACCAGAGATAATTTTCGTAAATTGATTCCGGGAACATCGGGCCTCGGAATCAGGTGCCGTCAGAAACTGCGTTCTAGTAAAATCGCAAATAAATTAAGAAAAAAATTTCCATGAAATTTCAGGGTCTTTACACAAAATGTCAGAACTAATTGATTAAAATCAATATAAGTTTCTTAAGTTAAAATTATTCATTTTTATTTTTTCATAATAAAAAATCATCCCCTTTTAGACACATAATAGATATTAAAGAGAAAGAAAATGACACTTTGAATCTTTCTTTGATTTAAATATTACTTAATTGGTTTTCATGGAAAAGTATCCATTAGATAAAATAATTTATAACCAAAATAGTTACGGTTTGAGTTTAATTCATAAAACTAATATTTTACAATTTTTTAGGGTAATTAATATAATTTATAATTTTATTTTGAACCTAAATTTACTAATTTACCCTTTACCGTGGTTATAAAAATTATCATGGTTACTATTTATATTTCCTGAAAATAAAATTGGCCTACATACCAAATTTAGACATCCTAAATCAACATTTGTCATTAATTTTTTCAAAATTACCAACCTATAAGTTTCAGGAATAAATTTAAAATAAAAAAGGTAAATTTTTTCTAAAAACTTTTTTTGGGAAATGCCTATTTTTAAATAGAAACTATTTTTATAAAAAAATCATTAATAAAATCATTTTCAAAACCCATAATTTGATAAAAATTAACTAATAAAAATTTAAAACTAAACCAAAACATAATTTTACTAGGTAATTAATTTAAAAGAAAATAATGTTTTAAAAAATATATATTTTGATTATTCATTAAAAAATATAACTTATTAGAAAAATAAAAAAACATCATCTAAAATAAATTTTAATATTCTGCATGAAAATAATAAGTATATTTTGGAAAACTCAATATAAATAATTTTCATAAAATATATTAGAAATTGGTGCACCATCTAATTGAAGAAAACCATTATTTTTTGAAAAATAATTATGTTATAAAAAAAGTGAATATGTTTATATATCGTGTCAAGAAAACATATAATATGAATTTTAAACATTATTTTGAATTCATAAAGAGTGATTTTATTATTTTTTAGACTTTCTTATTTTCATTTAATTATTTTTTTATAAGGATGTTAATAATATTCATACCCACCATTATAATGACTAGGTTGTAATATTTTGTTTTCCACTTATACTCGGTCTTGCGTGAAATGAATTCTATTAAACGAATATTAAAATTTGTGTATCAAAAACCAAGAATAGTGTTGAGTATACTGGAAGTTATACTAGTGTTTCATATAGTGAAATATTATTTTGGTGTACTTTACAACATAAGACATCAAAAAAATTAAAAAATATATCTCATATAAATCTCAGTGTGTTACAATCTTACCCTTTGTTAATTGGTCGACAAGGTGTATTGGAGGAAGACTATTTGACAAGATCCCCCCATCTTATCCTCCCTCCCCCGATTTGAGCACCAATCCTAAAGGAGGTATGATAGTAGAATGTTCGGGTATATTCCTTAAATTTTCATTCTTCCATTTTTGGATTTCTTCATAAATGTTATTTTCACTCAATTTTCATTATGGTTTCAGAATGATTTCCAATGGAGCATGGAGAAATAGTCTAGAATGACTTTTCTTAACATGTGTAGATGAGAACCTGAGATAAAATATCAACACAATCGCATGTTGTTTAACAAAATCTACTTCACCATTTGAATTTTTTTAGTCGGGTATTCACAATCAAGAGGAATTGAATATTTAATCAAGCACAATTATAAGAGATTATATATGGCTTGGGTCCCAGTCTGTTTTAGGAAATGACCATACCCCATATATCAAGGGTTTAATGAGTGAATGACACATGATGATTATTTAGGATTTTATCCGTATTCAATTATAATTTAACAATTAATGATACATCATTATGATTAATTATTTGTTACACACATTTAGAAAATGATTTACCAGACCATGGATGAGGATTGGTATGCTTGGACATGGTTTAATAGTGTTTTTAGAGTTTTCAAATCTATGTTCTTAATATATATCCTCAAACAATTTATTTCATATGCGTTTTATGTTTAATTGTGTATTCATGAATTTGGGAATTGGTTTTATAATGGTGTATAAGGAAATATGTATCCCTTATGTGAGAATTGGGTGGCATTAATCCTTTGAGATAATTGTATATTCGATTTAGAGCATATGGAAATTGGGATCAATAAATAACAATGCATTAAATAGGAATGTTATTTCATTTATGTGAATATATATATATATATATATATATATAAGTTCTTGAATTATGATATGAGATGAAGAATAAACTTTCTTAGGTTCCTAGGCATGTTGTAACGCCATGATAAATTATGGTATAAGAGATAATGGATGAGACAATTGTATGTGTCATGGGAAACTATGAATTCCCCCCTCAGCCTAACAGATTTTCCTAGAGAGTTAGTGGATAAGGCTATCTCCTAAAGAACATATAATATATGAAAAAGTGGTATTTTTCATGGGTGATTGTATTAGGGATATCTCGTAAGAGATTAAAGATGAGGCATAGGTTCTAGTCATGGGAATTATTTGGGAAATAGCATTTGATTAACATTTTTTTATGAAGTTGGATTGTATGGTATGTTCCCATGGTTGTATAAATAGATTTTTTAACAAAATGTGGTGAATGTGAACTAATCAACGGGTCTTTGTTCTGTATGATACTATAAGTTGTGATGTCACTTAGGGGTTATTGCTATAATTTAGTATAGATCAGTGGAGCCCATAATGTTTCTAGAGTACACTAGTTGATGTCTTGATGGGTGGGATGAGATGTTATTCTATGCGGATATTATTCTAGAGTGACCTGAACACTAGGAGAAGTTGGTGAGATATGTTATTGGATCCCACCCTATGTGTGATCCTTTGGAATTATTTTCCTTATTAAAGGGGAAAAAATATATTGTGGGTTGTGGATCAATGGACTTAAATATCTATTTGTGATATAGATCTAGCTATACTACCATGACTTAAACAGTTTCTTCATTACTCATTATGTGTGGGAACTAAGGTCTGTGAGATGGTGCAGCTTTTCACCTTTGAAATCTGCATTAGTGAGATAGCATGGTCAATACCTATTAGGTATGAGATAGCTTCAGTATAATATCCATGATTGAAATAGATTCATAGATTATGAATTGATGAGATTAGATGATGGGAGGACAAGGTGTGACATTGAGTTTAATATGAGACATGATATAACAATTCACAATGGTTCCCTAATGAATGATATGGGGTTCAGGATAGATTATGATGATGGATATGGTTCAAACCTACCTTGATTAGTATGGTATCTGTGGTATATGAGATGCATGATTGGGCCTATTAGATTGTTTTATTGGGATTCATTTTACAACAACCAAATCCTTCGAAGTAGTGACCATACATTTACAATGATCTACCATCTATATTCAAGTATGAGATGGTTTTTATGGAACACAATGAATGTTTTTTGTAATGGTTCCAAAGTAGGTATAGTCGAGGATCACAGTGGTAGTGTTAGTACATGGTGACCGAATCAACATGTGTATCTCAGCATGTGTCATGGTTGGTTGGTTGACACATGACTTCCCATAGGGAATTTGAAATTTTTTATTATCTTTCCTCATCCATACACATGTATATGAATGAATATTTTATGGGTTCTTGGTTAAAACCTATTGATATATATATATTTACTTAATCCCAAAACATTCATCTCAGTATATGTGAAAACCATATGTATTCACTTTAGGTTATAGAAAATGATGTGTAGTTGATCCGGATATACCAGATTGAGTAATATTTAGAGATAGGGTGTGTTGAGCCTAGGTGACAGTAGTACAATAAATGTGTATTTTATTATTTGGTTTATTTTTTATATGATAAAGACCCAGTGTGGCATCGATTACATGTTTTTGTTGAATTATCCTTTTTATAGTATTATTGTACGTTGTCTATTTTACATAATTTGGTGTTTATTGATAAAAATGATTCATGAATATTTTTTTACTATTTATTATATTATTATTATTCAGGGTTACTATACTCTAATTTTATTTATTTGGACCTCTATCATACCAAACAACCTCAAGAATATGGTGAGGCATGCTTAAGGCCACATGTCAAACCTTTATATATGGTGGTTCTGGACCATGGAATTAGAAGATGGAATCAAATCCATTGATCTTTTATTGTTTTATTTTTCATAATTATATTAGATAGGAGGTCCTAGAATGTGTCAAAATGATTTATGGATAACACACGTGTGAATCAGTAACACCATTTCTAATATGATATAAATGATACCATCTTAATGAGATTATTTTCTTGGTCTTGGTGTCATGGTTTTGTTGTATCACTCTGGATAATAGAATTTCATTTTGGATTTATGATATATGACTTTTTTCTCCAATACCATTGGAAATAAGCCTATGTACATCCCTCAAACTTAAAAATTAGGATTCATATGAAACACATGTGCTTGTGTGTGAATATGTTACTAATGAAGAGTTGGAATATTTTTTATATACAATAACTAATATGAAATTCCCCATAAAGTATATATAATGAATTCAAAATCTTCAGATCATATTTTTAACTCATATGAATATTCATGTGGAAAATAGTTTTGGATATTACGATGAGGAATTATCTAAATACCAACATACATTCGTATTTAAGGGGAATGTACTAAAAATATGACTGTATCAGAATGTTCATTCTATTCTATAGTATGTGATCCTTTTTGAAGATTTGGATCCTTGGTGATTTTGGTAATATATTATGTTAATGAAGTATAATTTTAGATGTGAATAACATGGAATGTTTTAAGTGTTAAGGGAAGGAATGATATTATTCATGAAACTAGTTTTTTATATGATTTTGTGTAGTGTGGTTGGTGCATAATGATGAAATAGAGTGTTTTGGAATAGATCACAAGTAGTGCATGGTCATTCAGGTAGAAATGTTGTGAGAGATACATTAGATAGATTGATGAGATAACATGTACCATGCTGTGGTTAGTGCATTAGGTGCATGATCATGGATGATGAGGTGTGACTCATTGGAGTGTGTTTCAGGTCGTATACTAGGGTTTTATGGGTGCGTGTAATTTTCATGTCCAGTTGAGATAGAATATGAAAACTGTGAGAACCTGTGATTGGGTTCTTAGTAAATCACTATACAGTAGAGAAGTAGATTATGCATTATAGTTCAATTTTAGGGGAACTCCTACTATGTGTAGAAATGTACATGCTAGGTAAATATGATACCAAAGTGTGTTATGAATCAAGGAATATTTCATTTATGGGCTCATTGAACATTGTTATTGTCTCATAGGAACCCAAATAGTGTTTTGGTTATGGTGAAATAGTGAGATAATAGTGTGTATTGTAGCCCTAGTTTTTAATGAATATTTGAGATACAGTTCTGGTGAGAGGTGATGTTGTAGATATACCAGTTGCGATGGAATGGTTATTCCAATTAGTTATTTGATAAGTGTGATTTGATGGATTGTATCTTATATAAGTCCTTTTGATCATTTCTTGATGAGAAATTTAAGGGAATCTAGTTTGTATAAATCACACCATTGTACATTTGAGGATTTGACCCACATTTTTAGTGCATTGTTTAATACTGGGAATGTCATTTATTATAGGATTATGATGAGAATATTTTTTCTAGTTCATTGGTTTGATTGTATCCACCATGTCTAGTAAATCCATTTTATAACTTATTTTGAGTGGGTGTTAGGTTCAGTTTTTTACATGAGTGGGTGATGATAACTATTCTTCTATTATTGGTAGAATAGTGTCGTTCATGGGAGATTAACCATTATGGTAGAATGGGTTATGGATACAATGAAACTAATCAGTAGTCTGTCAAGGTGACACTATGTACCCATGTGTGATATGGTCCACTAATATATAGTTAGTTGGATAATACCAAATTGTATGATCTTATGTGGTTTTGGTTAGATTTAGTACATTAGTATCATTATTAGTGTAGAAATAGTGTCATTTGAATCTATGAATGATTAGTGGGGAACTAGTTCACAAAGTAAGATAATGGTATAAAAATAAGTTGATTAGGGATTTAACCATGGAATTACACTAGGATTCTAGGTATAGATTTTTGTTTGTGTGTTTAGATGATCTCATAATTCCATCAAAAGTTATGCTATTATGGTGAGGACTGAGAACATGTGTTGGTGGTTAAAAGTAATAATTTATATTTAATTTAATCTAGTGGATATCTGACAATTAGATTTATTTAGAATATGATGTGGATTGTTGTAACTGACTCAGTAATGTCATTCAGCATGTGGTTGGAATGTAGGTGGTCCATTGTACATCTCTTTTTGGTGGGCTCATCCGATGGTGGAGAAGAAACACTGATTACAATTATACATCATGAATGGATACTTATCAAGAGGATAACTATAAAATTGAACTTGAATTATGTGATGTAACCATAATATATCCTGATAGATGGGTTAAATGATATCTCTCCTTGTGTTACAGCTAGTAGTGATTGTATGGATCAAATTCTGTTGAATATTATATGGTGCTCTAAGTTGTGTAGTGAAATATAGTTTCAAATTTAGGATAAAATCCTTTGAGTGCATGGTTAATTGGTGAACATTGTGGGTTTAGAGGTGCGGTATGTGGAGGAACATGAATTATCAAGGATTGGAATCATTTTTCTGTCTATAATGTTGCATAATTTTTAGGCTGTTACGTTTTAGAGGAATATTGAATTTTTAATAGATGAGAGGTTCGAACTGGAAAATTGTCTCTAACAAAGGTATTAATAAATTTAATATCCATAATTTTTTTTATATTATTTTAGGGTGGTTGACCTCCCCTATTGTTTGGGATGTTTTCAAAGAAGGAACTGGTGGATGGCCTATGAAATAAAAGTCGAAATTACCCATTCCAATGTATCATAATAGTTATTCCATGAATGTATACATGGTAGAGAGATGATCCTCATGTGTAGTGATTCTCAATGAGAATAGTAGTTCACCCCATGAATGGAGTATGGGGTTAAATAAATAATGGGGGTTTTCCCTTTTTGATCTTGGTCAACTAGGAATGTGTTGGTATTATCATTTGGACAACTCCTCCACTCTTCTCCCTTTAGGTAAATCCACCATTCTATGGTATGGTTATTAAATTTGATTTCAAGTACATTAATAACCACATCATGTTTTTTACAGGTTTCTATAGAGACCTGGTCTTATCTTATATATACATTAAATCACTTTTGCAGAATACTTCAAATATTAAACAAAATACTCCCAAAGATCATACTAGTTTAGTGCATTTGGAATCAAGGAAATAGAAACATTGGTACATAAACGAGCTAAATCATCTCCCACTAGGTTCTTCTTAACTACAACCCTTCATAGACACATAAAACATAATACATATCTTCATAACCTAGGGTAAGGAAATATAAAAAGGGGTGGGGTAAAATGCTTATTAAGATTAAAAAAGGGACATATATAAGCATAATCGTGATCATAAGGTTATGATAACATGGTCGAGAAAACATAAGATCTTACCATGCATATCAAAGATCATATACATGAATCCTAGAATAAATCATAGAAATTAAAAAGTCATGAATCATAATGAAATAAATAACAAAATCCATTAATGAAAACATAGGAATAAAACATGGAATTCTAGAAAATGCATAAGCATATAATTTTATTTCCATAGTAGACAAGGAATAACTACCAAGACCATATCTGTAGTATGGTTTCACTCCCCATATTATTTTGGTAGTTATGGTTTTCTCTCAAAGACATAGTAGTATAAGGAGTTCACTCCTCGTACTATCTTGGTGGTGATGGTTCACTTCCATGGACATCTTATTAGTCATGTTTCATTCCTAAGACCATATTAGTATCTATCGTGAGACATTAATCTTTACCTAATTCATTGGAAGTAGATATAGGTCTCACCCATCTCATAAAGAAATCATACACACATGTTCTGTAAAATCATAAACAATCGTATCATGAAGAATAAATGAAATGGGTATCATAAACATTTAATCATATCATAAATTGGGAAAACATATATGTGTTTCGTAATCATTTCTTCATAATCATAACCTATGGGTGAGGAATGGATGTGATTTCTCGAGCTCATATTCCACTTACTAGGTTTCTTAGTCCTGATTGGATGCATGGCCTCAAGCACATCAACCCAAACACTAGAGGATTATTACTACCACTTAGGGACTATGGTGCGTCTATGGGGAGACTATTCCCTCATTACATAAGTGTATCGTTGTGGTTAAATATAAAAATAGGTAGATAGTTCAAGAAATATAAGTAAAGAAATGAATAATAGAAATAGAGATGGATAAGAATGACTAAAATAACTGGAATAACATACAACCACTGATTATGATATTTCATATATCTATTGAGATAAAAAATGGACTCAAAGTATCAAGAATATAAGAAAACCCCAATATAGAAAAAGGAAATAACAAAAAAATTCCAGGAATCCAGAGTTAAAGCTTAGTCATCTGCTATAGCTCTATCATAGTATAACTAGTAATCATTTTTCTAAAGCATTATACTTACCTTTATCCAAACCTTCATACATTTAATCTTCCCAAGGTAACAAACGAGGCATGTATAGGGTGTGAGATAAATATCATTGGGCCACTACCAATGTTTTATATAACATTGGGAACGTGTAATGAAAATGTAATAGTGTGAAAAAATGAATATATAAATAAAATATTATAATTTTACTAAATACACCAAAACTACTTCATCCCTCGTATGGTTTTTGAATATGAAACTATTTTATTATTTGATTATTCCTAGTTTAAAAAAGTCAAATGTTAGAAAAAGTGATGGTTTGAAACAGTACGAAGGAAACATATAATGATTTATAATAACAAAGTTCCAAGGTAATAACCAAGGAAACATATACCTCAACAGTTTCCAACTCAAAAATGGTTGTATCATGGATAAGTGTAATAGTGTAATTCAAAGAGAATAGCCCATGTAATTCCACAATAAGATGCCTACTATGTCCAAGGAATTCATCCATGGTTAAACATGGATAAATAGTGACTTGGACTAATGGGATTTAACCATGGAACCTACTTGTTAATGCTATATCCAAAGAGTATATCTAAGGCATCCTTTAATAATATCAATGGGATCTTATGGTGTCATATCAGGCATCTAATGTTAGACAAGGATCTTGGTCTTGGTGGATCCCAATCAAATTATGTTATATCCTTGAATTGGAATGGGGTTCTCGAGTTCTCATATAATTCCCTAATAAATACAACGATATTTCGAGTTATGACACTTCTATTTTATAATGAATTCATATAATATTCAATGTGGTTCATTCATTTCCTTCCATTAGAGTGACAAGGCCATATAGCACACAACCCTTTAATCAAGTAATAATTAACCGATAAATCCATTTGGTTTAAGCCTTGAATTTCATTACTGTGACAACACCAAGTATCATGCAACCATAGAATTAATAAATTGAAGTCGTTTTCAAAAAATAAAGGTTCAGTATTCTACCATCCATTAATATTGTAATGGGTTCTATATACATGAAACCTATTATTCAATTACATTTGAAAATTCCAAGTCAAATACATTGTAAACTTTCCAATTTCCATTTCACATTTAAATATAAAATTGAAGCACTTAACTTAGGTGGGTATAGTGGTTATCATACATGGTACATTCCTTTAGGAAAATTAATATTTTAATTCAATACATCTAATATTGAAAAGATTAAATTTTGAAAGGTCATGGAAAGGTACACCTGAATGGTGGCTCAAATGTCAGAACAATAAAATGACAATTTTGAAAAAACAACCTCCATGGGATGGAAAGAGTTCTGGGAATACGAACTATAAAATAATAAAATATTCTTAAAGAGAATAACCATATGGTTCTAATGTTTATAATAATGGAATATAAATTAAATAAACTGAACCTGATGAAATCAATGGGCCACACAAAGAATTTCCAAAATCAACGAAAATGAAGTGTGAGTTTCAGATGACCCACTTTAGGATTATACAACTCTCCTAATCTAATATCATCTTCTAATTTATCTTGGAATGGTGTATATTTAATAAAACAATGAAAACACTAACACCGTGACAACTAAGTCGAGAGAATGTGTGACAATGAATGGATTAAAAGGACTCAAGTACTTACGCTTCCACATCCAACATGATGAACATATGCTCAATGAATCTGAGTTGACGGTGATCTCTTTATCCATAGTCTAAGACATCAAAAATATCTGAAATGGGAGAAATAGTGGGTAACCATATAGGGAATATGATTAATGATGAAGTAGGGTCATAATTAGAACATTAAGGGTAAAAATGTACAATTATCCAAAACTAATCTTCTGCATGGTTTGGCCACATGATTTTCTCAAATATGGGCCAATCATTTAAGGGAAACTGTAGAAAAGTAGAAAATCACTTGGTTAGGCCACATTTTTAGGCAAACCATTTTACAACTGTGTGGTATGGGAATGTCTGAAAAATCATGAAACCATCACCATTTTCTCTAACCATGAATCCTCTCTACACGGTTTTCTATTATTTTGTGGCTTCTATGTACAGTTTACTACAAAACATGAGCCAGGAAAAATTATCCTTGAAAATGGGTTTCATGTTCTGAACAAGCCCCATACAGTATTGATACATTTTGTAACTCATTAGGCAACGGTGATAGGTCCAAAAGAAATAATTAAACCGAAATTTAAAGGACTGATTCTTAATTGAAAAACTAGGTTTTTACAGGAATCCCTCCTTAAGAGAACATATCCAGGAGCTCACCTTCTAAGGGTAGTGAAACCATTTCCGGGGGAAAACATTATCCATTATTCGGGTACATCAACCTCCCACTTCCAAATCGCATCTTGCATGTGGCTTTTCTACAATAAGAGAAGTACTGGAGGGAATAGCCTCCCTTGGAGAGCCTTCGTTCTTCATTAAACAATGTGTACTAGATAATACTCAATGGTAGCATACACATCAAACTCAACTTCCTTTGGATCGAAGGTATGAGATAGAACAACATGATATTGGTGAATCTATAAAACATGGAAGACGTCATGCAAGGAATGGTACCTATGAGGTAGTAGCAACTGATGTCATACTGACCAGACTCTCTCAGGAATCTCAAATAGCTCTACGTATTGAGGAAACAACATACCTTTCTTCTATAACCATCTATTTTATAGCCCGGGTGAAAAAAAATGATCCACAACCTCATACTCTCGAGGTTTTTATTGGTGATTGGTATACGATATTTTTCTATACTGGTTAATAATCATAAACTTTCTGATTATCTATACCTGCTATGGGGTATCGTATACCAGAAATGGACCTAGTAAGGTTTCCTCACCTGCCTCTAGCCAGTACATGGTTGAATGGTTTGGCCTAACATGTAAGGCCAAAAAAGGATCCATCTAAATCATCTCATTAAATCTATTATTACAGTCAAACACGACTAGAGCGATGTGATTCTACCATGAACGTAAAAATTTAAGGACATATGCTCAAATAATATCTTCTAAAAGTTATTTTTTTCATTCTTATTATCCATTAGTTTGAGGGTGATATTATTTTCATAGAAACACATGTGTTCCCATTTCCTTCCTCAATCTCTACCATAATCGTGGTTTGAAATGAGAATACCTATCTGAAACGATTGTATGAGGGACCCCAAGTAGTCATATTATCTTATGGACATATAGCCTTCCAAAATATAAGATGATAAAATCTCTCAAATAGGAATTAACTGGACATAATTCGTTAGTCTATCAACAAATAACGATAAAGTGTCGATAAACCATGGAGAACTACGTAACCTGACTAAAAAGTCCACAAGAACATCTTCCGATTTTCATTCTGGAACTGGAAGCAGCTATAACAAGACTGTAGATCTCTAGTGTTGTTTCTTCACCAACATAAAGGTTAAATCCATGGTGATAAATTATTATATCTAATGTATCACCCCATTATACCAATACTGGTGTCACATATCATGATAAATTTTGGAGATGTCAGGATAAAAATACAACTAAGAATCATGGGACTCTTACATAAACTCCTCTATAATATCTGTAGGAACCCAGACATTCCCTTGAATATTTAAGATTTATTCTCTATCTATAGACTAATCTTGAGATTCGTTAACTCATGATATACTCTAACATAGAACGAATCCACAAGAATCTGAAAAATGTTTAACCTTCACCTTCTCATGGAGGGAAGAGGTAACTATCAAGGATGAGAGGTAAGACAAATTGTGACTATCATGAAAATCTATTTGAATCTCAAAGAATAGGAATTTTAATTCCCAATCATAACTAGATTCCTATATGAACTATTCCTGATTTTTCTGACTAATTTCTTCAATGCCAACATTTCCCTTCCCATATGTATATGCAGGCTCAAAATCAAAGAAACGTATTTATTTGACACATCTCTACCATATGAGATTAGATTCACAGTGTATAAAGTTAAATTTTAGTCCCTTTTGTTTACTTTACTCCATAAATATCTCATATAATAGATAAATTCTCCATTAATGTAATGCATAGACAACTACTTCTATATCAATGTTATGTGTGAGGTAATTTCTCTCACGATGCACGAACAATCAAGATCCGTACACAATGACTTTATCCCCCAACAACATCACTTCCCCTAGGATGATTCTTAATTAATCAAGGAAGATGATATATCCTCTTACATTCTCTATAATGATAAGATTTGGTTATGAAACAATCCTCTCTTTTAGCTATAGAATGGCTTTCTTGTACCCTTTTCCCACAGAAAAAAGAACAGCTCTCTTTGAAAGGTCCGTAAAAGGTGAATAAAGTTGGGAAAAGTATTATAGGAAATTCCTATAATATCCATCATTCCCAAAGAATATATATATATATATATATATAATATGTAACTTCGATTATCTCATTAAACTATTTCACTGGCCTTATCTGGTTCAATAGATATTCCTAATTTTGATATGATATGTCCAAAATTTGAACATTGTTGATCCAGAAGTGGATATTAGGAATCTTGGAATAAAGATGATGCTCTCTCTGTGTACTCATAAAGATATCTAGGGGTTTTTTACGGTCTATATGATTACAATAATACACCAAGACTTCATCAACAAACACAATTATGAATGAATTCAAATCGAGATGGAAAACCCAATTCATTAGATCCAGGAAAATAATGTCCATTTTTTAGTACCAAATGGAATAAAAAGGTACATATATACACAATAACTACTACGTAATAATGTAATGGGTATGTTTTATGTACATACTCATACATTTTTATATCATAAACATAGGTTAATCTTATAGAATACCCTACCTCCTCAAAGATGGTCAAAGAGATCATCTATTCAAGGAAGTGGATAATAGTTATTCACTGTAATTTGTTTAAAACTTCTATAATAAATGAATATATGTAAGGTTCTAGCATCCTTATTCGAAAAAATAATTGGGGAACCCCAAGAGGATTTACTGGACTGTAAAAAACATTTGTCTTTTATGTCCTATAACTACCACTTTAGCCCCTGAAGCATGGTAGGTACCATCCTGTTTACAGAAATGGCCACTAGAGATAATCCTAGAAGAATCTTGATAAAAAACTGAACCTATATGTGATGAGGTAAGAAAAAAATTTCATTGGGGAAAACATCCATGAAAAGATCTTACAGAAGTAAATTCTGCTTATTTGTATCCGTGATCTTCCATGATGAGATTAGAAATTTGGGAAATCACTCCAATTTTCCCATGAAACATTGGTTCTACTCTACCAACATAGACTTACCACCCACCCTTATGTAGACAAATACTACCCTATGGTGATTTAAAGGATACCCAATATTGATAGTATTATGAAAGATCATGATACCGAACCAACCAATACATCCTGATAATTATATCAAAGCATGTCATCTTGAGATGTAAGAGGTTCCATAAGAACGGGTAACTTACTACCTCAATGGGTCAGTCCATAAATTGGCGTATGACCTATGAAATCATTCATAACTGTGTATCTAGGATAATTACACCATAGTAATATTGGATCTCCAGTCTAAGAATTTACATGATAGATATAGAAACAAAATAGTTTGATGAACCTTTATCAAGTAAACTAGATACTATAGTATATGCCACTAGAATAGTACCTCACATAGTAGATGGTATAACAGCATGATCCTATGATATCTGTTATAGTCCATGAAAACGGCCAGATCTATCGTCTTATAGAACAACTTGATTTCCACGATCATACCTACTAGGTTGGAACTGCTATTGATTAGTGGTCTGGATACCATGACCATGTCCTCTAACTTGTCCAGTCCTACTCGTGTTATCCCAACTCTCAGCCTAACAAGGTGCTAAAGAACCCACCCATGAATGTGGAGCTGCAATTGATCCTTTTCCACTCGATTTTTATGGAAGGGTGCTATATAATCTATTAATGTTCCCATATGGATGCAATATCGACACTCCGCTGAGTCGCTATCACAATGAGGCTTCATGTTCTCTCATCATCCACACTAATGACACACCATGGAGTTTTCAAAATAGGTACTTTGGTTTTCACTTCCCTAATGTGAAACATGGATCAAATATTTCCTACCACTGGGAGAAGCATTGTCATGTCGTGGAAATGATCATATATGCCCAAGGCTATTACCATTCCATAGGTTGAACTCAATGCTATGTTCCTTATTGACTATTTTAGAAACATATGGATGAAAAAAAAATCACCTATGTATGAATGGCATACACATGACCATCCATGAAGTGTCTAGAACATCAAAGCTCATCACAGGATAGAAGTAGTTCATTGAACTGAAACTCTAGGAAACACGTTGAATCATGCAAAATATAATAATAATGTTTAACCCTTGACACTAGAGGAATCTATAAAAGATCAAAATAGTCATGGTGGCCTCTATTAGATATTCAATAGCCTGTAAACTTCCATCCCCCGATATGGTCAGAGGATGCTGTAGCTGGAACTCAAAATTCAAATAATCCATCATAGTGTAGCACATGAACCATAATTCTTAGACTGCATGAGACATAAAATACTACCATGGAGTTGGACATCAGTGCTCGGAGAAGGTATAACATGTGGTTCCTCAATTGGATATCTGGGAGGTAAAACCGGTGGCTCAAGGACAACCATGTCTGGATTATAGTAATCTCCACCTTCTATTCATGTGACATGAGTATTTTGTGGTGGCATTGGTCTACAAATTTGATGAACTCGCATCAATGAAAACATAGTGGCATAAATAAAACATTTCTAATGAGAATTTAACATATTAAAACTCAATACCCAGTGTATACTACCCAATCCATCCAATTAAATATCCAAGTATCGATAAGTGTACATTTATTGGTTTTAGGGTTTCCAATAGATATAGGGTAAATAGTACCTTGAATCAACATTTACTAGCAACCATTTAGTTTAATTTGACATTTTATTTCCATGTTCACTCATTTTCTTTTCATAAAAAAGATAAGGTTGGAAAAGGGCTTGAAACCATTCCACTTAATTGAAAACAGTTTCTTATAAGTTGTTTCAAGGTTCCTTAAAATGAGTTTTCCGTCCCATGGAATCTTGGCCCACACTCCTTATAACTGAGATTAACAAACACTAAAATTTCAAATAAAAGGATTTTTTCTGTAAATTACTCATTCCATCCTATGAGGACCTATACCACACCACGAACTAAAATAATAAATCACTCAATCAAAACCCAAAAGTATCACAAGAACATATATAGTAATGGCTCTCTCAAAAATCTGAAGCATATCATAAAATAGATGCAGTGAAATTCACATATATGGAAAGGAAGTATGCTTGACATTTAAATTATAGGTGCCTAAAATGATGCATGTCTCAATGCTCATTTCCATTATATCATTGTGAAAAGGATGAAGAAATATTCTCAATCAGAATAAAAAATAACAACTCAACACTGCATGTGTGTCGCCCAATAGTGAAAGGATATCAAATATAATTGAAAAAATCATAACAAAAATTATAATACAGGAAAATCGTCTTTTACTGCGAACATGGGGTAGTGACACCAAATACAATCTTATGACTATGTCCCAAGCATTCATAATCTCCTGAATATTGTCTCTAAATAGTAAACCAACAGACAAAACTTCATTTCATATCACATTGTGATGTCCCAAACTCGTATGATACTTAGCAGGAACCCCGAGCCTGGTGGGCCACATGGACTCAAGCGCATCTCACCAAACACTATATATTGTCAATTAGAAAGAGTGCATAGGGTGTGTTCAAGGGTGGACTATACCCCATTACCAAATATTATCAAAGATGTTAAATATAAACATAGGTAAATGGGTGATAAAATATATGTAAACAAAAGGAACAACTTAATTAGATAAGGATAACAATAACTAAATGAACAGGAATAAAATTCAACAATGAATAATGATATTTCATGTATATACTAAGATGGGAAACATGGACACAATTTAGAAATATTACATAAAAACTCTAATATAGAAAATGGAAATACATAAACAATCTGAAGCAACCTCAGTTATAGCCCGGTCATTAATTACCAACTGCATCATAGTTCAATAAGAAATCATTGTCCTATAGAATTGGACATCCCTTTTTCAACACCATCATAAATGTAATATTCCCTTTGTACCAAACAACACCCGGAGAGGGTGTGAGATAAATCTCAGCAATCCACCTCCAATGTCGTATGTAACATCTAACCCATGTAATTGAAATGTAAACATATGAAAGAATACATATATTATGTAAAGTAGTAAAATGTAAGTAAATACCCAAGCACCTGCATCAGCCCTCGCCTACTATATGAACATGAAACTAGTTCACTATTAGATTATTACTACGTTATAAATAAGTCATATGTTAGCAATAGTGAATGTTCCATGATTTAATAAGGAATCTCGTGATGATATTTAATAATAATGTTCCATGGTAGTATCCAAAGAATCATATACCACAAGGTTTTCCAACTTAGTGATGATTGTATCCTGGATAAGGGTAAGTGTGTAATTAATGGATAATAGACCATGGAATTAAAAAATAAGACACCTACAGAGTCAATGGAGTTATTCTAAGGTAAAATGGGTCTTTGAAATGATTAGGCATAATGAGGTTTATCCAAGGAACCTAAATTTCTATGTTGGATCTAATTATTGTATCCATGGTAACGTGTAATAATATTTAAGGGGTGTTATAGTGTCATATCGGGCATCCAACGTTAGAGAATGATCAGTTTCGAAGTGCATCTCAACTAAATCAATATACATCCTTAAATCATAATGGTTTCTTGAGTGCTCAAGTGATTTACTATGAGATCCAATGTGATATCAAGTTAGGCCACACATATTTGATAGTGAATTCATATAATGTTCCATTTAGTTTGATCCATTACTTTCAACAGTATGATAAGTCCATGTAGCCTGAAACCCTTTCATCATGTCTTAATTAATCGATAAATCCTTTTTGTTCAAGCCTTTACTTTCATTAGTGTGACAAGGCCAAGCAGAATGAAACCAGTAAATTAATCCATTGAATCCTTTTTGGAAAAACAAATTTTGGTTCACTCTTTTACCTTCCATTAACATGGTAAGGGGTGATACAAACATGCAACCTATTATACAATTACATTTAAAATGGTACATTCTATACAGGGCGATTTCTATTTCTTATATAATTATAAAATTTAATCACATACCATAGGTTGTTCAAGTAGTGAGAATACATGATACTTTACATTATAAAATTCATAATTTTATAAAAATTAATTTAATATAGAAAATCATTCCCAATGAAACGTCATTCCAAGACACACCTGAATGGTGGCACAAACGTGTGAAAACACTATGTAAAAAATTATAAAATAACATAATAAATGGAATGGAGAGAGTTTTGGGTGTAACCATTAAAAAATAATCACATATATTTAAGTGCATAACCATACAGTTCTATTTATTATAAGCATGGAATCTAAATTAAATAAATAGAATCCATTGAAATTGGTGGGCCCCATATTTAATTTACAAAACAACCAACTTGAGGTATGAGTTATAGAACACTTACATTAGGCTTATATAACTCTCATCACCTGTATTTAACCTCTAATTCCTCTTCGAACATAGTAGATATGAGAAAAGATTTAAAACACTTACACCTTGATAAATACGTTGAGAGAAAGATCAATGAAGAATGTTTAAAAATGACTCATGCACTTACCAGTATGCTTCCAACATGATGAATATAAGCTCAACATGATCTTGGATGAAGGGGATCTCTTAATACCTAGTTTTTACATTCATGAAGCTCTAAAATATGAGAATAGAGTAAAATTTTGTTGGAAATTACATTAGGTAAGAAAGATGATCTTACTTAGATCATTAAGGGTAAAAATGTAAAATTACCCAAAATTTATTCTATGCATGATTTGGCTATACGGTATTCCAGAACAAGGTCAAAACATGCATTGGTACCGATAGAAAATAGGGGAGGGAACTCGCATGGTTAGTTCGAACAATTAGGGAAATTTTTCTCCAACCATGTGGTAAGGTTGTGCTTGAAATATCATGCCACAAGTATAGTTTTCTTTAACCATGTTTCATCTTAGAATAGTTTACTAAAAACCATATGCAATACATAGTTCTCCCAAAATATGTGTTTTGGGATATAAAAAAGCATTGAAAACCCTTAATACCATTAATAATAAATTAGAAATCCGTATTTGGTAAAAAATACTTAATTATATAAAAAATTAAAGGATTCCTACCTGAGTGAAAAATTATGTTATTACAATCGATATTACAAACACATAACCTATGAATATGGAATGGGTTTTGTAATGGGAATGAAATTAAGTATAACACATACCATGAAAGAATACAAATGGATCTATTAGATAATTTCCTAGAAATTCATGACTAACATATATGGTTGTCATCATATATGTAATATAATTTTCAAATATCTCCCAAAAACACTTATTGAGGAAAATATCCTCTCATATTTATAAAATTATTTTTAATACAAAACAAAATTTGAAAATAATTTTCTTATGAAATACATTTAAAACTTATTATGGATACTTGAAATCCTATAAGAAACATTTTCCTTGAAGACATATACAGGAATCTTGAAAAAAAATGAATGTCTTTTCAACGAAAAATACTTTTAAATATTATGAATATATCTTGAAATTTTTTTTAATCACATTTATTTTAAAATAACTTTTAAAACATTTAACAAAATCTTGAATATGTTTTTAGAATATTATAACATTAAAACATATTAAATATGCTTGATAAAGTTTTTGAAAACCCCTTTTCCCTTGAAACATTAAAAAAAATCTTAAAAACATTTTGAAAACCATTTTCTGGAATATAGTTTAAAAAAATTCTTAAGAATCAACCATTAAACATAAAAAGGAATTATTCAAATATGGTCACTGTTGAGGACAATGATCATCTCTTAAGAATTACTATGGATCATGAGATCAAGGACACTGTGTTCAATCTCAACCCTGATAGTTCCCCAGGGCCTGATGGTTTTAACAATGGTTTTATTCAATAGTACTGGGATCTCATTCAGGTGGATGTTTGTAAGCCTGTTATTTCCTTTTTCTCCAATGGGTTTCTTCATCATGGGATAAATTCTCAATTTCTTACTCTTATTCCCAAAGTGGACAATACCGATGACATTCATCTTTTTTGGCTTATTTCACTCATCAACACAATCTATAAAATTATTATCAAACTCCTTGCTAACAGACTCATACTCATTTCTAACAAAATTGTCTCTTGGAATTAAATTGGATTTATCAAGTGTAGAACTATCAAGATTGTGTCTTCCTTGCTTCCAATTGTTCTAATTTGTTGAAAAAAGTTTCTGGAGGTGGCAGTGTGGCCATTAAACTTGTCATCAGGAAATCTTTTGACACTATAGATTGGGGATTTATTATAAACGCCCTCAAGAGCTTTGGTTTTAATGATTCTTTTACTACACTGATTCACACCTTATTCAATTCGTCTTCTATCTCTGTGCTGGTCAATGGGTGACCTAAAGGCTTCTTTAAGTGCACCAAGGGGGTTAGGTAAGGTGATTCTCTTTCTACAATCCACTTTTCTATTGCGAAAGATTACTTAAGTAGACTTCTTACTAGCCTGGTGGCCCAAACCAAGATTAAGCCCTTTCAGGCCTCTAGAAAATTAAAGGTTTCTTCCCACCTTTTATATGATGATGATGTTATTTTTTTATTAAAAGGTGATAAAAGGAACATCCAAAACCTTAAAATTTCCATGGCTCATTATAATGATATTTCGGGCCAAGCGATTATTTGGAGAAAATCTTTTGTTTTATTTGGAAAGAAATTTTCCCCCAACAGAAAAATCCACATTATTAATTATTTAGGTATCAAAGAAGGCTCTTTCCCCTTCACATAACTTGGTGTTCCTATCTTCTAGGGAAGACCTAATTCCAGATATTTTGATAGAATTTTGGATCAAATCATCAAACAACTTTCATCTTGGAAGGGTAAATCTCTTTCGATTGCTTGCAGGGTTTTTCTTATTAAGTATACAATTGTTTCCAAAATGGTCTACTCGATGATGGTTTATAACTGGCTTTCCAGTATTCTCAAGAAAATCAACATTTGCATTAAAAATTATGTTTGGTATGGTAGTATGGTGGAAATAAAACTTGTCACCATACCTTGGGTCACTTGCTGTAAACCCCTGGGAAAAGGTGGCCTTGGTATTAAGAATATCAAACTTCTCAATGAATCTCTTCAAGATAAGCTGACGTGGAATCCGATCCATAACATCTCTGACTCCTTGGACTTCCTCAAGAAAATATTTTTTATGAGGCTTCAAAATTGTAACTTGGTTTACATTTCATCTTCCATCTGTCCATCCATTCGTCTTTATTTCATTAAAATCATGAACAACTCTAGATGGAAGGTTAGTGTGAATTCCTATTTGAATTTCTGGATGGACAACAGGACTGGTGCCCCTCTAATCTCCATTCTGTCTTCCTCCAATACTTTTGGAAATACCAACTCCACTATTAAAGATGTTGTTAACTCCCATTACATCCCACTTCCAAATCAAATAAGTCACATTTTTTATAATTATTCTTTTACTAAGACGAATGATTTCGTCATTTGGGAACCTGCCTTTAATAGAGTCCTTGATTCCAAAAGCTTCTACAAAAACAATTTCACCAATTCTGTATCTAATTTTTCTTGGTTGAAATCTTTTAACAAACATTGTATTAAGACATCGAGACATACTCATATTTGGAGTATCTCCCATAATAGGGTCCCAATAGAAGTGTGTCTTCAATCATTTGGGATTCCTCTTTGTTAGAGATGTCATCTATGCAATCAGCACCCTGAGGATGCTAATAATTTATTCTTGTCATGTGCTACAGCTGCATCCCTTTGGAATTACACTCTTGATCTTTTTGGTTAGAGATGGTATTTTCCTACTAATATCAGCTCTCAATTGTAGCTATATGTTAATTGGGACTTTTCTAAGAAAGTCAAAAATCTCTTTCTGACTGCGGTGGCAGAACTCATGCATGGGATCTATTATGATAGAAATAATTTTATTCATAATAATTGTCCATTCACTCTCAAAGCAGGTATAATGCGTATTCTCATTGCCATTAAGGATGCTGCCACTCTTCAGAAAGATCATTGTGACAACTCTGTTGTTTACTTGGAGATCATTCGACGTCTTGTGATTGAGGGATCTTATAGGAAACCTCGATGCACCTTTGAGGACTTCTGGAAAGCTCCGCTTCCAGGATGGATCAAAGTGAATGTCGATGGCACCTCTAGAGGAAATCCAGGTCCAGAACGTTATGGTTCCATCTTCAGAGACTTTCTTGGTAGATGCCTTGGATACTTCTTTAGTGGGTGTGGTGCGGCCTCAGCTTTGGAAGTGGAAATGTTAGGAGTGATTCATGCGGTGGATTTTTCCAAACAAAAGGGTTGGAACTAGCTGTGGATTGAATGTGATTCAACCACAGTTGTTCAAGCTATCTGGAAAGGAGTGGTGCACCTTGCATGGTCGCTCACCTCTCAATGGATGAAATGTCTTGCTTCGCTCATGGATGTCAACTACATTTCCACCCATGTTTCCCATGAAGTGAACATGGTTTCCGATAGCCTCGTCAATAAGGGGGCCAACCAGGATGTTACCTGGTTGGATTTTGTGCCTGAAAAATCGCTTCCTTTTTTTTCAGATGGACTATAATATGGTTCCATCATTCAGACTTTTGTAATTTCTTTCCATTCTTGATCAATAAATTGTTCCTTGGTCTTTCACTGAGGAATCGCCTTTTAAAAAAACATATTTCTAACTTAATAGAGTAGTAAGGTCATATTTTCATAAATACATTTTCTTAATTATATTATGTTCCATTCTTTATAAAAACAATACATATCCATGAATATATCATTAATAAATAGAGTATAATAAAAATAATTAATTTTCTTTAGAGATTTAATATAATATTTCAAATATTGAAGCTTAAAAAAATATTGAAAATATAAGAGATTGTTTCAATAAATATCAATCACTTAGTAACAATGAACCATTACACCATGTAAAAAATTAAAATTAAATGAATCATAAAATATCATTATGTGATATATTTAATATATAAAATATCAAATGGATGTATATACACATTTAAAAATAATGTGGGTTTATAATAAAACTTCAATCTTGAAGAAGGCACATTGAGAAACAATTGTCTTAATGATTTGGTGTCATTTAAAACATTAACTCCATGAAATAAAGATCATATAATGGATATGTAAATACTGATAAAATTAAGTATAATAATTTTTTAATGCATCCATGGGTATTATACACATCACATAAAATGAATGGGTGGTGAACTAAGAAAGTATCTCATGAAAATGAAAAAGTGATATGAAATCCCCTTCCCTCGAGTCTTGACTCTCATAAAACTCATTCAATACTCCTATATAATAAATATAAATTTATTAAAAATATATAAAATACCCATATTATTACCTATAATACCATATAGGTTTTGATTATGGCTTTACGTTACCCTATTGTTAACAATTTTGAGGAAAGGTTTCGTTTCAGGTAATATCCACTTTATTTTTAGCATGTGTCATAATTTGTTATGTATTTAGACCTTAAACATATATAATGATTTCCATAATATAAAAATTAATATAAAAATAATTTATATAATTTATATATTTATTATTACAATCCATATAATATATAGGGATGAAATGTAATACACCATTCATATATATGGTAAGTTGTAGGTACACATGAATGCTATTTCTATTTAATAGCAATGTTGGAAAAAATAAAGTAAAATAAATATATGTATATATATAATTATTAATTTATATTTCTTATATCATAAATATAAAATAATTTTATTAAACTCATCCCTAAAACATTTCATGTTATTTGTGAATCAATCACATCACTTTGAGGGGTGGTAGTCCACAATTCCTCAAACAAAATTATCTTTTTACACCAAAAGGAACCTAAAAATATATGTGTAATAAAATGAATAATGAAGATTAATTAAATAATAAATATAATATATTACATATATAAAAAAAATTCATCATAATTTCAACCACGGGAGGTCGTAATGGAGAAATGAACATTCATTGTTTACTGAGGAGGTAGTTCACCGTACATGTAAACCGTTTATTTGTAACCCATTAGATATACATGTGTTTAAGTATTGGTTGAACACTTAGAATAAAAAAATTTAGTATATTTTGGACAACGGTGTTTTTATACAACCATGTATGTAATATAGTGGAGTTGTAAGAAAATGAAAATAAACGAAAGGATTTTTAGGAAATTGTTACCACTTAGTCGGGTAACTCATTTTGTTTTGTGATAAAAGTCTTACATTGGTCGCTTTTTATCCATGGGGAAGCTTATAGTAGTAATTATTTTTTATTTTTATGTTTATTGGGTATATATTTTTCAAACCTATGTGGTTTTATATGTGTGAAGAAGAGGGAGAGGTGGTGGCCTCTATATGGAAGGGAAAGGACACACATGGATTTTCTTAAAACAAGTTAGCTGTAACAACATTTTTACCTAAATAAATTCATACAAAACCAAAAAAACTAAATAATGGAAGGTTTATGTCGGAATACTGTCAATATAATTGGTAGTGGAATATTTTCTAGGTCATTTAGGGTCTTTAAAAGAAGGTTTAGTACTTTATTAACCTAATATTTCTCTAAACAATTGTAAATAATGTTAACCATTATCACGAATATTTTTGGAAAAAAATAAAATATGAAATTATTAAGAATAATAAATTATGATCATTAAAAATCGGGAATCCATTTTCCAAGTACTAAAAAATAGAAGTGGTAGAAAATATTTTATAATTAATCCAGCTGACGGGGAGACACTGGGGGTTTTTAATATAAAAACATCTAAACTTGTGCCATGTTTTTATACCTAATTTCAATATCAAATTTGTCTCAATTACCTTAATTTTACTAATTGATAAAACAATAAACAATTAATATTTTAAACCAATTTAAAATATAATTTTTCTTTATAAATAAATTATATGAAACAACTATCTTGAACTAAAATCCTGTATTTTTAACAATTCATCCAAAAATGATGTTCCTCAGAAAAACCCATAAAAATATCTTAAAGATAATTTAATCATTATAAATTAATAAATAAATTTTATTTTATCAATTTAAATTTATAAATGTATCTAAAATTAGTTTTAGTATTTCTCACAGAAGGAAATTAAAAGCATTTTGTTTAAGAAAATGGTATTTTGGAACATATAAGGACACGCCCAAAAATTACATTTTTAATTATAAATATATTTTATTTATATAAAATGTATAAAAAAATATTTTTAAATTGGTAATCATTATACACATAACATTTTTTAATGGATATTTTAAAATTATCACATTTGAATAATTATATTAGTAAAATGATGTTTTATAGATACATGGGTATTGTGTTTAACATACACCAACTCGATGAGGTGTTTAATGAAAACAAAGTCAGTTACATGTGAAATGAATGTTTTAATTAGTGATAAAAAATATTTTCACTATTCTATGAAATTAAAAATTTCAAGAGTAAATTAATTCGAAAATAATAACATTACCAAATTCTTAGGGTATTTCATTCTACCCCCTTAAAATGAATTTCTCCCTCTAAATTCATCTGGTTTATCAAACATTCAATACATGAAAGTTTATTTCATAAAACCCACATCATTAAAATTAATACTAAATCATTCATTAAAAATGGAAATTTGGAACCACAAGCATTACACAAAGTTACATATAACTAGGTTTCCTTATAAGATAACATTGGTTGGGAGTAAATATTAGACATGGAGTAAATGATAAATATTTATTCAGAGTGATTTAGGTCATAAAAAATTGAATGATTAAAGACTATTTGAATTTCTCAAAGTCATAAATCATTGATGATTTAAAATTCCATTTGTTCAAGGAGATTAATATATTATGATAACACTTTTTTATCATTATCCTAATGTTGTGTAATTATTTTATTGACCATGAATATAAGAAAATATACATACATGACATATTTCAACAAAAAAAGTATTCTTTATTTCTTATTTTATTTATTTCTAATTCATCCATTACTTCGTGAAATGGATGTCCAAAAATTTACTTTCATGTCGAAAGTGATAAAATACACTTTTATGAGATCTTATGCCCTCAAAAAGATAGAAAGTCATAACTATTTATATCTAACTATTCTTAAAAATATAAATTGTTAATGCAATAATATTTAAATATAAAAAGTAAATCTATTGGTTCATCAATGATAATTATTCAACAATAATAATTACACATAATCTTAAACCTCATGTAGGACAATGTTTTGTATGAAACCCTTACCGTCTTTTGGTCATGGGTTTAAGACCCATGGCCTTCTTAGAATTGATTGGTTTTAACCTGAAATAAATTATTTCCTTTTCTAAAACCATGATAACATATCTTACAAAATAAATAATATGGACATCCATGAAATAAGGTTAATCCCTAAGTAGCATATTCAAAAAGGTTTTCAATACAAAATAAGTTTTCAAATACTTCATCCAATGTTTAACTTAAATTTCTCATGAATGGTTAACCTTATAACACTTCTGAATGATTGAAATAAAAACCATTTGAAATAAATTCATGAAATCAGATTAACAATGATTCCCCCATATATAATAAACTATCTTCTGGTTGTCACATTATAAACATGTGGATTCCCCCTTCAATTAATCTCTTGTAATATGATAATAACATGAATTAATGTAAATAATTTTGGAAAACATGCATGCTTCCATATTATATAGATTACTAGACATATTCTATAAACCCAAGAAGTTCTCAAATTGGACCATGATAGCATAATCTAGTTTTATACAATTACATAATTTAGTCAAAGGTAATCATTACCCTCTAATTTACTTATATCCAATATGTCATTATCCAAACAATTTTATTGTAATGTAATGACCATATTAACCATTATTGTTATCCTAATCACCTCATTTTCAAGGACATCACATTTCCATTAAATCACTTGTATATTCCATTGAATCCATTCCATGAATTATAGTAAATCATTATTGAAAAAACATAAACTTATAAATTCCTATATATTTAACCTTTAATACAAAATAATTCTAGAATCTAAATATTTAAAAACATTTATTAGTATACTTTATCATTATTTCATTATCAAGGATGACTCATCCAATTACACAATACCTCTCTTTTTTCACATTTCATTTGTAGTATTGTCATCATATGCAGTGTAACCATTACTCGAAAAAACATTCTAATTATCTTCTTGATATTTCCTCTTGAAACATTGTGTTTCATAATTACCATTAATTCCACTCTTAAAAAAAATATAATTTTATGATGAATTACGGAGGCCAATATTCTAATTCATTTCATTAACTAAACTCTAAATTTTTATCTTATAGTTACTTTATTTGTGTCCTTCTTTTCCGCAGTCATATTATCTTATTTTTACTCTAAGAAATTCATTTAGGGTATTCTTTCCACATTGTAGACACAAATGACACCAAACCTTCTTTCCTCCATGGTGTTCATTACCAAAACGCTAAGAATAATCTTTATTTCTATTCCTTGGTGATGCCAAAAGTTTGTTATAGTACATGTTGTTAACTGTGTTCCATGAAAATTGATTAGGCATGAACTCAACATCTTTCATTCCATTGATATTCCCACTATACTACTTATTAGAAAATCATCCATCACATTCAAAATTAATCCAGTTCCTTCTTATTCTATCCATTGGAAAAAACAAAAATAATATTGTGAGCATTACTTAACAAAGAATAAAACCACATTTTCATGAAAATAATTACTTATAGGATTTCTTAATCAGAACACATTTCTTAATCTATGACAACCTATTATAATACTATGTTTTTCATAAAAAAATTATATTTAAATCATTTATGATGGTTTGTGATGTGTATGTGAATTCCCAATGAATATCCCCTAAGAGTGTCAAACTAGTTGTGAAGCAAGGGTTATTGTCATGTACTAGATTACCTCATGTTAGGCCTGAAACATCTTATCAGACTTATTACCCCTTGGTACATCTATTCCAAAGTCACATCCACTTGTAGTATCCAGAAAGAGAAATATTGATAGGAAACCCCTCACTCTATCCATTTCCAAAATTATAGGACACATTACTATATTTTTCTTTATCCTTAGAATTATCCCTAGACATGTCCATAGGGTTCTCACCAGAGTTTTCTCATCCTATATTCCCAAGGTTAAATAAACATTTTCTCGGATACCAACTATACTGTCAAATTACTAACATATATAGAAATTACAACCCACTTTTCTAATACTTAAATCATTATACAAACAGATGCCTAATGGCCCTACCAGTTAGGTGCCTTTGGAAACATGTAAACATAAACAATGGAATATAAATGAGTTACTTTTTTACTCAATAGGTTTTTCATTACAAGAACTATTCTTATACAGATAAAAAATAGTACATATCATTATAACCTGGGTGAAGGAAATATAAAAAACGGGTGATCTCGAAGGACTAGTTAGGTTAAATAAAGAGATATGCAAGCATAGTCATGAGCATAAAGGAATACGAATATGATCAGGAAAATAGAAGATCATACCATTCATATTAAAGAACATATAAATTAATCATTACATAAATAATCGAATTTCATAATACATGAATCAAAAGTAAATAAATAATGTAATCTGTAATATTTTAACATAGAAATAAAAAATATAATTGTGGAATAAAATAGGCATATTATATTATTTCTAGAGTAGACAAGGCATCATTTCCATGACAATCTTGTTAGTATAGGTTCACATCCCATTCCATATTATTATTCATGGTTTTCTCCCATGGCCATCAATGTAGCATGATTTTACTCCTCATATCATCATCAGAGTCATAGATCACTTCCATGGAAATCTTAGTCATCAGGGTTCATTCATAATATCATATTATTCTATCTCAAGAGATATAAATCATTACCCAGTGCATAAGAGGGAGATATTGGTCCCACCCATATCATAATGAAATTAGACATACATGTTCCACAAAATAATAATCAATAATATCATAACACATGAAATGAAAAGGGTATCATAAACATGTAATCATGTTATTTCCTCTACAAAACGGTATAGGTTTCATAATCATTTCATAAAAATCATTTTTTGTAGGAGTGGAACATATCTCATAAAAATATAACCTATGAAAGAGAAAGAACATTCCTAAAGACCATAACATTAAGCATAACTCATTAATATAATGATTATTAATCGAACAATTATATCATTTCTTATAGAGGGCTGAGTAACATCAATAGATGTCATCTTAGATGTAACATAATTTTGAAATATCTTAAAATATCATGTATTGATGAAAATATTCTTTTTTTACTTTAAAAAAGGATTTTTAATAAAAAATAATTTGGAAATAATTTTCATATATAATACCTTGAAAATATATAATTAAGACTGGAAATAATTTTGAAAACCTTTTTCAATGAAAACATATACTGTAATCTTGAAAATATTTCAAAAACATTTTTTTTGAATACATATAATATAATCATAATTTTTTTGGGAAATTATTTCATTAAAAATATCTTTTCAAAAATATAATGAAATATTGAAAATGTGTTGAAAACCTTTTTACTTGAAAACATATTAAATAATCATGAAAACATTTGAAAACACCCTTTCCCTTAAAACGTTAAAAATAATATTGAAAACATTTTGAAAAAAAATTCATGAAAATAATGTAAATTTTTTTAAATAACCTGTAAACATTAATAAGAAATATTCAAATTTTTTATGGTGGGTAAATCATTACAAGTTGTATGAGGTAAAAAGAAAATTCATTTATCATGGTAATAAGGATTCACAAAATGCCACATTTAGAAATTGAAAATAATATTCCATTAAAAATATTGTTAAAATAAAAAACATTTATAAATTTATTTTCACCATCATATAATATTAGTATAAGATTCTTGCAAACCCTCTTTAGGAAACATTTTTTTTACAGAACATAGATTTCTGACCGAAGAGATGGGTAAGGTCATATTTTTCTAAAAACATTTACCTAATTATCGTAAGTAAAAAAGTGTATAAAAATGGTACCAATACATGAATATATCATGAAAAAATAGTTTATATTAAAATATATGAATATCCTTGAGATATTCATTATAATATTTCAACAAAGGAATCATAATCATAAACAATATTGAAAATATATGTGGTTGTTTAAATAAAAACTTATCCCTTAGTTACATTGAACAATACCCCTATGTAAGAAACTGAAATTAAATGAGTATAAAATATCATGAAATTATATAGATTCAAGGTAAAACATTTTAAATGTAAGTACATACACCTCAAAAAATAATGTAGCTGTATAATGAAACATGTGTCTCAAAGATGGAAAATTAAGACAAAATTGTCTTATCGATTTGGTAGATTTCGAAACATTAACCCTGTGAAAAAATGATTATAGAATGAATATGTAAATACTATTAAATTTATGTATAATAATCCTTAAATAAATACATGGGTAGAATACACTCCACATAAATGTAATGGGTGGTGAACTAAGCATTTATCTCACGGAAATAAAAAGTGAGATGAAATCCTTTTACCTTGTGTCTTGACACTCATCGTACTCATTCAAAAATTATGTATAATAAATATAAATTTGAAATAATAATATAAAATAAATATATTCATAATTATAATACCATATAGGTTTTTATTATTATTTATATTACCCTCTTGTTAATAATTCTTTGTTATGTTTTCACTTCGGATAATATCTTCTTTGTTTTTTGAATGTGTCATAATTTGTTATATCTTTGGCCCTTACAATTATATCATGACTTCCTGAATGTAACTATGATTTAAATATAATTTATATAATTTATATATATATTATAATAATACATGTAAAATATATGTTCAAAATTAAATAAAATTTTTATGGAGATGGTAAGTCGTACATATGCATGAATAAATCACATCACTTTGATGGTGCAGTTGTCCACACTTCCTCAAACGAAATTATCATATTTACACAAAATGGTAAGTAAAAAAGTCGTTTTTCATAATTTAAATAATTAAGATTAAATACATAATAAATATAATATATTACATATATAAATAGATTTTAGAAATTAATCTCACTATGATAGGCAATAAATAAATATTGAACAATCATTGTTTAGTGAGGCAGTAGTTTGTCGAACATGTAAACAGAATGTTTGTTACCCATTAGATGGACATGTGTTCAAGTGTATGATAGAAAATTAAATAAAAATATTATACTAAGGATATGTTTTATACATGAATGGAATAAATAGGGTGGAGGGTTGTATATGTAATATAAATGAAATGATTTTGAGAGAAGATGTAGCATCTTAATCGGGTAACTCCTTTGGGTTTGTTCTAAAAGGGTTCATTTTTTTTCTTTTGGTCCAAGATGAGGATTCTATGTGTAGTTTATATATTTCTCTATGTGCATTGGATTGATAATTTCTGATCCTATTTTGTTTTATAGGTGTTATGAATAGTCATAGGTGGTGGCCTTTTATATGGAACGGAAAGGGGCACATGGCATTTTTTAAAACAATTTAGGTGTACCCACTTTTCTACTTAAAAAATTCATGCTAGTCAAAAAATACCCAGTAATTAAAGGTTAATGTAATAAAAATTGGATATATATAGATTTTGGATAAGTTTATAGGTTGGTTTGGGTCTAAAATTAATGGATTAGTTCTTTATTAACTTAATTTTTCTCTTAACCGTTGGAATTAATTTTAATCCCTTTCAATAATATTTTTAGTCAATAAAAATAGACCTTAAAAGAAATTATAAATTATTGTGATAATTAATATGGAACAAATTTTTATAATTTCTTACCATATAAGTTCCAAAAATTAGTATAAATTTAATTCCACAAATGGGACGAAATTGGTATTTTTTAAAGTAAAAAACAGCTACCCTTTTGCTTTGTTTTTATACCCAATTTAAAATTTAAATTGATCTCAATGGCCTAATTTTTTCTAATTTATAATTTCATTATATAATAAATATTTGAAACAAATTTATAGTATACTATATAATTAAAAAAATACATGAAAAAATTATTTTTAATTAAAATCTGTTATGTTTTACTATTAATCCAACTAATAAGTTTCTTATAAAAAACCCAAATATTATAAATAAGTTAATTATGAATTTATAAACTCCATAAAAGATTATTTTTTCAAATTAAATTTATAAATTTTTATAAAATTTATATTATTATTTTTCATAGAAGGTCAATAAAAGTATTTAATTTGAGAAATTTGTTTTTTAAAACATATAATGACTTTTATAAAAATAAAATCTATCATTGTTAATATTTTTTATTTATATTAAACAAATTAAAAGCAATATTTTACAAGAAGTTATTCATATTCACATAACAATATGTAATATCCATGTTATAATTATCTAATTTAAATAATTATAACAGTAAAATGATGTTGTCTAGAAACATCAGTGATGTGTGAAATATACACCAAGATGATGTTGTGTGTATTATAAGACAAATCAATTTCGTATGAAAGTAATTTTGACCAAGTGAGGCAAAAAACTATTTTTAGTTTTTTTATAATAAATAATATCAGAAGATTAAATTAATTCAAAACAATCATTAACAAAATCATGGAGTGTTATAGTTTTCTTCATATTTATTTATTTTTTCAATAATATATTATAAGTTTATTGATTATTTTTCCTATAGAATAATTTAAATCAAACTAATCGATGGTAAATTCTCCTGAAATTCATAGATAATATCCAAATATTATTTTTTTTATTCCATCACATTCTGTTTCAGTGAAGGTACATTATGTTATTAATTTATATAAGGATATTTCATAAATTATGATGACCTCTTTATTGAGTCATGAGTAATAGTCGCTGCAATTTTTTAATTTTTTGGTATATGTTTTATGTTATTATAGAATCTATAATTTTTATAAAGGAATCGGTAATAATATTAATCATCATCAGTATTTATTTTTTTATAAAAAAATTAATTATAATATACTAGTTAATTATTAATATGTATATATTAATTATGTTTTACTCTTGGAATGTGACGGGATCCTGAGAGAGTAAAAGAAGAATTGTTTTCTTGGATAAGGCACAAAGGATAATGGAGAGGGTTTAACATAGCATTCTAGTTCATTGTACCTTATAATAAAATTTGAAATATTTGGTTATACATTGGTTTTCATATACATATAACGACATGGGTTATAGAATGAGTTATAAATAATGAAAGAGTCCTTATACATGGTGATGTTATGGAATTGATCCTTTTTGGATATGATGAAGTCCTTTTTATCACCTTGGGATGTTTTATGGACTGGTCTAAATTGATCAACATGGAGAGACCTTTGGTTGATCTGAATAAAGAACACATAGAGGCCTCAAGATGTGTGAGAATATATATAATAGCCTTGGATTCCGTCCCCGGGATAGTGGGATTGCATGAGATGTTTGGGATGAGTGATTATGGGATATATTTTATTCAATCAAACAGAATGAAAAAACCTCCATCATTAGGTTAAATAAAATTTATAGTGATAGAGGTGAGGGGGGGAAGTCCTTTGGGACATGGTATATGTGACATAGAGGGGATAATTCTTGGTAACAAGCTAAGGGATCCCTCTCACGAGATTGAGATGAGGACAAGGTGAATATTGTTGTAATCATTCGATACATTTCCTTAGGATTGTAAAAAGGTATAATATAGTATGGAATGGGAAGACCCCTTGGAAGAGGGACTTGGTGTGTTGATCAACCATGTTGTGTTTGGATCAGACAATGGGGCCTTTGTCTGTATGAGCCTATAGGTTGTAATTTCACTAAGGAGAGATTTAATAGGGGTGTTGATGTTGAGAACATATCGGTACATGTGTGGAGGACCTAGAATATTACCCAATGGGTAGGATGATATGTTTTTAGTGAGGTTTTGGGTGGTATCAAACAAATTTACACATTTATAGGGTTGAATTGGCCGATGGTTGTGTTTTAACGTTGTCAAATACTCAATTCTCAAATAATAAAGAAAGTTTGACATAAATTCATTAGATTTTAGATTTGTATATAAAGATTATACTGTTGGAGTCACCTAAAATTTTTAAATTAAGAATAAGAGACATATGTGAAATCAATTTGGTAGAATTAGTTGATTCAAGGGTTATTCTATGAGTTGATTTGATTAATTTTATCAGATGGTTTCAATATCATAAATTTGAGATTATTTTATTCCAACCTATTAGATATTGCCAAATAATACATTGATTTAATTATTCCATTATCTCGTTTATTTTCACAAATATTCTTGGGAATCATTTTCCTAAGCACTCCACGTTAGAGTATATTTATAGAACCTATAATGTGAAACATAAAAATTAGTGAGGTGTAAATATAAGGTAAACCATTGAATGAAAATATATATTAGAATAAGTTGTTATGAATATATAAAATGAGAAATAATTTTCAATAAACTAGTTGGAACATTCCTGGATCAACCCATGATATTTTTTCCCTATATTCATTAAAAACTATTAATGTATAAAGGAATTATTCCCATAAGTGTCGAATTGAAGAAAGTAAAATAATGAAATGATGAACACTACACCATTATATCAAGGAATTATCTTTTATTCTAGTGAATAAATTAAAAAAATTAAATAAAATATATCATAGTGTTTTAAAAAATTATATAAAATGTGTGGAATAATTCTTTTAAAAATAGGTTAATATGGTTCGAGTAACATACAAGGGGAATAAAGTTTTTACAAAGACAAAGCAGTTGCATATCATTATAATGAAAAATATGGACCTCTTAATCCTAAATCAATTCTTTCTTAAATAGTTATTTTTCATTCCTTATGTTACTCTCCCTTCTTTTAATGTTGACCATTTAATGATGGAATTCATATGTGGGTGGAACGTTAATTGATAGTGGACGTTTACACACATGAAAAAAATTTGGATCCAACTTGAATCTTAATAATAAATATAAAATCCACTATATGAAAAAAAAACAATTGCAATATATTTATAAAATAAATACCTATATATTATCTTATTTATTAATTAATTACCACCCATTTTTCATCATATCTATAGAGTTGTGATAAACATTTTGGGTATTTATTCTAGGCCACCAAATCATGACCATAATTACATCTTCTTCTTAGCCTAAATAGATCTCCCATTAATCAACATATTCACAATATTAAATTTTCAAATGAATTTTTTCATTATTTCATATATCTATATATCATCTTTGAATTCATAAAACACTTATATAATGGCTACTGTAGCCTTTTTACAGGGTCGATGTCAATTTTAGATCACATATAATTTCATGGTTTCAACACCAAAGATAAATTCCTTCTAATATGATTCCACAATATGTCCAAAATGTATTCATATTCCCTATAAAATGGATACCATGATCATGAAATCAAAAATTAATATTTTGAAATGAGTTTTCCAGAAAATGTGATGAAAAACATACATTGTATTAATTTATCGTAAACAAGAATTCCAACCATTATGAGTAATGATGTTCAAATTCAAAAATAAATTTTTACATATGTTTGTTGACATTAAATCATATGAATATTAAAATATAAATAATGAATATTCTCCTCTTTTAGTCAAAAATCTCCCCTCAAAATTATTTTTTTATTCTTATGAAAACATTATCTCAAGAATATGAAAAATTAATTCCCTTACCCAAAACAGATTAATATACAATTATCACTGAATGTAATAATGTCAAAAAACCATGAAATATATAAAAATAATTTAATAAAATTATTAAAAATATCCCAATCCCATGATCATCCATTTGAATAAATTCATCAAAAAAATATCTTCTAAAATCAATTAAGAATGATGATATGTTTCACATCACAGCAGCCATATGCTATTTTTATAAAGGGAGGTATAAAATAACAAGGTAGAAAAATAAATAACTCTTAATATTTTTAACCATTTTTTTGATTTTATGTATTTTTATACATTTTATTGTTATTTTTTAAATTTTCCATTGAAATTGATATTGAACTCAATCATGTAAAACCATGTTGCAAGCCGTTTTTAATTACTCACATGCTCAAAATGCATTGGAGGGAATGTAAAGTTCTCATACTATGGTATCATCTTATATTTACTAAATAAAAATATAATTTATATTGCCAATTATATAGTTAAAATTCGAAAAATTAGGCCAGACATCATTGGATTCATTATCCCAATGTTCAAAAATCAACGCATTTTGTCAATCCAATTTTTTATGGTCAAAATTATATTTATTTATATTTTGTTATTTGGTATTCAATTCTCATGTTAAAATTAAATCAATAATCAAATATATTTTGTTAAATGTTTTACCTCAATAACTAAACCTAATACCCTATAATCAAAAGGTTGTGGGTTGTGTAATTTTGATTAATATGATGTAAATGTTGCAGTGAAAAATCACATTAGATATCCACATAATGAAAAATTTATACTTTGGTACTTAATATTGAATTAAAATCATAATAAACAAATGAAAAAATATATGTTGACATGTTACAATGATTTAAATATGTATTATCAATTTCATAGCTAAATAAAACTATATACCATTTATTGATATAATAATATCCACTATAGATGGACACAGAAATCATTTTCACAGACACAGACTAAATATAATTACATATATTTATTTTCACCACATGAAAATAGTATAAAACTACCCCCACTATAATTGAATATAAAATTTATAAGGGTTATGATTCAGGTGATGAGGGTTGAAAAATATAAATTTCATTTCAAATATATAAAAATATCACTTTCTATCTCAAGAAGAATCCCATGTTGAATTCAAATTATCATTTGAATTCTATATAAATTGAAACTTCTTTACCAATTTTTAATTATTGTGTTTAAACTCTTGAAATAATATTTATTAACTTGAAAATTTATTATCCTATATTGCCCCTAAATATAGAAAATCAACATTATTATAAAAACATCACCTCAAGGATATAGAAAACGGAAATGATGAGGAAAACAAGAAAACAAATTCTTAAATAAACCCAAAAACTAAGTCATATTATATTTATAATATGGGTTCCCTCTTATGATGTAATATGCGTAATGTCATTAGCTTGACATGGATAAAAATTCCATTAACAGTTATGTGGTTTATAGGTTGGATCAGTTTTCTCCTCCTATATTTCTTGTGTATTAAGTTAATAAATAAATCAATACATTTTATGACAACTGGCTTTGATGATGTTACCCCTATTAATATCGTCAATCAATAATTCCTAATCATCGTACACACAATGAACCATGTAATTCCCTAGCCATCACAACCGTAATATTTCAGGGTGTAAGTGATGATTAGTACCTTATAATGAAATGGATTTTCCTTGTTCAAACATTATGACTTTATGATTCCAAGATTAATATTATTTAACTCTATATTTATTCGTCCTTGAATTTTTATAAATCTCAATCCAACGTTCCTCAAATTCGTTACAGGCTAATTTCCTTTTTTTAATGAAATTTCAAAATTCATTTCTTTATTTCTTAAAAGGACATATTTTTGGTTTTTATAGTGAGATGGAATGTTTATTCCTAAACCAACCTATATGGTTAAATACATTGTATGGTTTTGAATGCATTATGATATTTTCAAAGGGCATCCATGATTATCTTTTCCCAATATACCCTAGATGGATCAATTAATTTTTAAATAATTTAGTTAATTTACAATATTTTAACATATCTTTAGTATTGGTTTTATGATGGCATGAAGTGGAAAAATTGTGTGAAAACACATACATAGACACAAGTGTTGATAATGGATTGTAGTATACAATGTTTCTATTATCACTGATGTTATTCCAAGAAATTATAAAACTAAAATAGATGTGTTCCTTCAAGAATCAAATCACATATTTATGGTCATTTTACATTGTGGGAATATAATAAATGATTTTTGAGACAAAAAACACTAATATCATCATATATATACCTTATATTATTAGAAGAGTCCCACGAAATTAAACCCCCAACAATAAATGATTTTAAAAACTTGAATAAATGTAAGTGGAATCTAATTTCTTTTAGATATAGATCTTAATTATTGACTTTAAGGAATCATATTGCATGTAACGTCCCGGATCTGGGTGCCACGCAACGGGTGCCCCGAATCTGGTTCTCCATGTGACCTCAAGTGAATTTCCCAAAACAATAGAGGCTGCCGACTAGCAGCGAGGTCCTAGGTCTGATAGTGGGGAAACTATTCCCTCATTTGTCAAAGTGTAGCGCAACGGAATACAAAATAAAACATACACCAACAGCGGAAGAAGTAAACCATACAAAACTGAAATACACAACAGTAGTGGATATAAGCAACAATATATAAATGATGATGCTACATGTCTCAAGTTCTAAGAAAACCGCCAGAACATGTTATACATCAATACGATACAACAAAAAGCAGAGTACAACAAAACAAAGAAAAAGAGCTGGCAACGGCATCGCGAGCCTAGGCTCGGTCTCATGCCCTCCTACTCCTTTGCAACAAACAAGTGCCTGTATATGGACTCTTTCCCCTATCCACACCTGCAGAAATGTAATCTGTTTGGGATGAAAAGCGTGACCCAAATAGGGTGTAAGAAATATATGTCAATAAGCACCCACCAAAGGCATGTGCCCAACTGCGTGTAAGCATGCAACGATAGTGTGCAGCAGTAAAATTCAATAATGTGAGCAGTACTCAAAAGTAACAACTATCAGTTATATTTCCATTTTTTATATTCATTTAATCCATTTAACACAAGAAATCACCACAGTGAATTTCTACGTAAACAGTCCACGTTCTCATACAAGAAAAACCTTACCCTCAGGTAAGCAGAACCCAACCCGCATGTAATTGCCCTCAGGCGTAACAGAATTTTTCCATCAGGTATAGGTATTTTCACCCTCAGGTATAGAGTCTATTTCCCTCAGGCATGGAAGAAGTTTCCCTCATGTCGAAGTAACTACTTCCCTCAGGATAAACAGTGCAGTTCCCATAAGCTAATCACAACAAAGCCCTCAGGATAAACAGGTTATCGGGCCATTCCCAACATATCAAAATGCAGTAAACAAGAAATTCCTTTAAAAGGAATTCTACAATTACTACATTTGAGGCATACCCTCTGGTATCCTGGCCAAATGGAAAAATAGTGGAGCACACCCCCGGGGTGGTTCCGGATCTAAGCAACGATCCCAACCAGCCTTTAATATCACAATTTAATCACATATGAAACTCTATGCATTAAATATAGAAACAACCTCAGCCACACGACACCCCATCATTGGTTCGTGGCACAAAAACACACTAAAACGCACGAGAGTTGGAAAATAAACACAAAGCCACCTACCTTATATGCCAATGAATGATATACCCGAACGCCGACTCCAGAAACTCCCAAGAACGGCGAAGATCTGATGAAGAACAAATACCATTCAAACATAAATAACTACCGTTAGGGAAGAATTGGTAAGAATGACTTAAGGAGGAGAAAGGGCTTACCCATGCGGTTCCAACGAGATAGTCCGAAGCCAAATCTGATTCCAGACGAACACCTGGTGGATCTTCATAGGTCTGGTTGTCCTCCTTGGCTCCAAAATGGCTCAAACTCCTCCTCTTCCAAATGAGGAGGCTACTTCCTGTTTTAAGCCGAAAAAAAAATTACACGGCATGTACTTTTGAGTACATGGTATGTACTTCTTTCATTTAAATGTTCATTTGGTGGAACCACCACACTGTTCACCCGTCGACCTGAGTACACGGCATGTACTCCTGAGTACACAGCGTGTACTGTCGCCCAGTGGGCGGCAACTCCACCGCCTTACTATTCAAGCCTGTCGACTGACTACACGGAGTTTAAGGTACGACTACACGACGTGTAGTCGGTTCCTACACCCCTCGTCGCTGACAAGGCTACATGCCCCATGTACTCATCCCAACATGGCCAAAAGTACACGGTGTGTAGAAAAAGTACACGGCGTGCAGTTTCGAAATTTAGTATTTTTTTCCATTTTCCATATTTTCTCTAAAACACTTTAGGAGAAAGAAAATGAAGAAGCTCGTACCTCAAAACTAAAAACCGGGTTCTTACAAACTTCCCCCATTATAGCAATTCGTCCCCGAATTTCCCTTCTAAGGGTGGCAAAGATAATGCTCAGAACAGCTCTGGCCACTGAGCACATACGTCGGCCTCCCTCTCTCAGGTCTCGTCCTGCACTCGGCCATGCTGCCATAGCAACCATACGAGAGGAACTGACCGGCCTCGGAGAACCCTTGTGCTCCTGTCTATGATACGGATCAGATGCTCTTCAAAGGGTGCATCATGCTGAAGCTCAACCTCCTCATGATGAAATGTGTGAGACGGGTCTGAATGGTAGCGACGCAATTGAGACACGTGGAAGACTTCGTGCATGGTTCGGTACCGCTGCGGTACCTGCAACCGATAGGCAACCAGCCTGACTCTCTCCAGAATCTCGAATGGCCCCACATACCTTGGTTAATGTTTACCCTGTCTCCTAATCCGCTTGTGTCCCAGCCTCGGAGAAACAAGTAGAAAAACCTGATCCCCGACCAGGAACTCCAAAGGTCATCTGCGGCGATCAGCATAAGACTTCTGACGAGACTGTGCGGTAGACATCCACTTTCAAATCAACTGGACCTGCTCAGATGTCTCCTACACGAGCTGTGGCCCCAATAAAGCTTCCTCACCTGCCTCTAACCAGCACAAAGGTGATCGGCATGGCCTACCATATATATCCATGTATGGTGCCATCTCAATAGTTTCATGATTACTATTGTTATAGGCAAACTCGACTAAGGGTATATTCTTCTACCAAGAGCCCCCAAAGTCTAGGACGCATGCGCGCAAAATTTCTTCTAGAACATGTATTGTACGCTCCAACTGGCCATCTGTCTGAGGGTGGTATGCTATGCTCAGAAGCACCTGAGTACCCAGTGCCCTCTGAAAACTATGCCAGAAATGAGACATAAAGTAGGTGTCCCTATCTGAAATGACAGAACAAGGGAACCCATGAAGATGTACGATCTCTCAGATATACATCCTTCCAAGCTCGTCAACACCGAAGGTCTCCCTGATTGGCAATAAGTGAGCTACCATCGTGAGTCTGTCCACAACAACCCCCATGGCATCATTTCCACGAGGTGACCTCGGTAACCCCGTCACGAAATCCATCACGACATCGTCCCATTTCCACTCAAGAATGGGTAACTGATGTAACAGTACAGCTAGTCTCTAATGCTCTTCCTTCACCTGCTGATAGGTGGAACATCTCATAAAAAACCTAGCTACCTCTCTCTTCATACCCGACCACTAGTACTGATGTCTCAAATCTCGGTACATCTTGGTAACCTCGGGATGAACTGCCCAAGCTGAAGCATGAAACTCCCGCATCAGCTCCTCGCGTATATCCCCTGGAACCCATACTCGTCCATGAAAATGAAAAACCTCATTGTCGCCTATCGTCCAACCGGAAGGAGGGTCCTCACTTTCCACCAAATCCCATAAAACTAGGACTTCTGAATCAGATAGTTGCCTCATCCTCACTCTATCATGGAGGGTATTTTGTCACAGCAAATGAGGAAAGATAAGTCTACCCTTGACTGTCATGAACCTCCAGATGCATCTCATAGAAAAAAGTCATAAGCTTCCACTCACCCCTGGCTTCTTGCACTGCCTGTATTTGAGTCTTTCTACACAGTGCATCAGCTACAACATTACCCTTACCAGGTGTATAGGTAAGCTCAAAATCGATGGACTGTAGGTACTCGAACAACCATTGTTGCCTCAAATTCAGGTCACGCTGTGTAACGATATACTTGAGGCTTTTGTGGTCAGTGAAAACCACAAAATGATCTCCCAACAGATAATGTCTCCAATAGCACAACGCACGCACAACTGAAGCCAACTCGAGATCATGTGTCGCGTAATTCCTCTCATGTGGCCTCAACTGCCGAGACACGTATGCGACAACTCGGTCGCCCTACATCAAAAAGGATTCCATCCCAATCCCTGATGCATCATAGTAAACAGTATAGATCTTCCCCAGCTTTGGGAGTACCAGGATCGGTGCTGATGTCAACCTTCCCTTCAGGTCCTGAAAAGATGCCTCGCAAGCTTCCGACCAAACGAACTTCACACCCTTCTTAGTCAGTCCTGTCAATGGTGCTGCTAAGCGGGAGAAGTAATGTATTACGTGTCTATAGTAACCATCCATCCCTAAGAAACTCTGTATCTCAAACACGTCCTTAGGATGCTCCCATGAAACTACTACTCTCACCTTCTCTGGGTCTACTGAAACTCCTACCTCTGAGATAATGTGACCCAGGAAGTGAATCTGGTCCATCCAAAAATGGCACTTTGAGAGCTTAGCATATAGTCGATGCTCTCTCAATGTACTCAATACGATCCCAAGATGGGTGGCGTGGTCGTTTCGAGTGAGAGTGTACACCAAGATGTCGTCCACGAATACTACCACAAAAGAATCAAGATACAGATGGAACACATGATTCATCAGATCCATTAAAACTGCTGGCGCATTTGTCAGTCCGAACGGCATAGCCTTATACTCATATAGACCGTACCTACTCCTGAAAGATGTGAGAGGTATATTAGATGGTCTAACGCGCAGCTGATGATATATTGATCTAAAGTCAATATTCGATAACACTCGTTCTCCACGAATCTAATCAAATATATCATCAATCCACGGTAAGGGATATCGGTTCTTAATCGTCAACTAGTTCAGCTTCCGATAATCCACGAAAAGCCTAAGGGTATCATCTGCCTTCTTCGCAAAAAGGACCGGAGAACCCCAAGGAGAAGTAATGGGTCAGACAAAACCCATCGCCTATAGCTCCTCTAACTGCTTCTTGAGCTCTTGCAACTCAGGCGTGGCCATCCTATAAGGAGGAATGGACACCGGTGCTCCTCCTGGCACTAGCTCGATAGAGAAATCCACCTCACGCACCAGAGGTAGACCTGAAAATTCGTCCGGGAAGACATCCCCGAAACGATCAACAGCTGGAGGTAAATACGTCTAAAAAGTCCCCTGGTCATCCAGATATAAGCTCGCAATCTGGGTTGTGACTCCACCTTGCCCATGATGCTCTGGTCCAGCTCGACTTGCCTGAACATCCCATTCACCCTTGTATAGAAACTCTCCACCCTCTGGTGACGTGAAACGCACCCTGCGACGTTAGTAGTCTACAAAATCTCAGATGGGAACCAACCATTCCATTCCAAGAATGACGTTGTAGCTCATCATCTCTAAGATATAGAGGTCCCAAAGGAAGTGACACCCACCAACCTCAAGGGGGCACTCCTTGCACTGACGCACACCAGTCGTTCAAGTCCCCAATGAAGTGTCTAGCGTCATGATATCCGAAGAAGTAGAAACAAAGATCCCAAGGCTCTTCACAATAGGTAAAGATATGAAACTATGCGTAGAACCCATATCAAAAGTACTGAAGAGAAGATAGAAGCTACTAGAGTACTACCTCTGGCTGTCGAAGGTCCGAGATCTTGCTCCTGCTAGGTCTGTTGCACTGCATATGCCTGCCCAGTGCCGTGGCCCTACGACACAGCCTGACTACCCTGAGCTGTCCCGCCGTACTTCCTCTGAGATATTGGTGTCTGGCTACCACAACTATGACCACCATCTCTGCCTGCACGCCCTGACGTATTCCAGTTCCCTGACTGGTAAGAAGCCACTGGTCTTGCTCCCACACGCGGAGTCTGCACAGAACCCCTCTCACTAGCCACTGGTGGAAACGCCCTACAAAAGCGTTGTAGATGGCCCATCTTGCCACAAGCTCAACACTCCACCGGGTCTCATAGACACTGCAGTCTCTTGTGCCCCTCTATACCACACTGGAAACACCTGACCAGACCACCTAAAGAAGCTGCATGGATGGTACTGTCTCCCTGAGAGAAGTCTATCTTTCTCTTACTATTTCCAGCAGAAATAGTACCAGTAACTGGTGCTAAACCGCCCTAGCCCACACCACTTGATTCCCACAGGTTCCTCTCTGTAATCAACGTCTGGTTCACAATCTCATGTACAATAGGTAACCTGAAAACTATCACATGTGCTCGGATGTCATACCGAAGACCATCCTCAAAACGTCTGGCTCTCAGCGTCTCATCACCCACCAGCACGGGTGCAAAGCGCTGAAGCTCCGTAAAAAGAGCAGAATAGTCCATCACTTATATAGCGCCCTGCTACAGATTCATGAACTCTCGAGCTCTATCTTCCCTCAGCATCTCGGGAAAGAAGAAGTCATAGAAGACTACCTGAAAATATTTCCATACCATGTCCCTGTGATGATCTGACTGGGTGGTAACATCCCACCACCTCTTGGCGGAATCACGCAGCATGTAAGTCACGAGCATGAACCTCCGCCCTGGAGGCGTCTCAAGATGCTCAAAAATAGTCTGCATCGATCCTAGCCAACACTCCGCAGCCTGCAGTCCGTCGTCCCCTAAATATTTAGGTGGATGCTACTGCTGGAAGATACGAGTCTGCTCATCCATAGATGTAGCAGCCTGCAGTTCTCCCTGAAAGTTCTGCATAAACCTCATAAAACCTTCACGGAACTACGCCTCTGCGCCTGTGTCCCGTATAACAGATGGTGCTGCATCTGGCTCTGCTAGAGGATACCCTGGTAGCCCACGGTCCACCATCTCTATATTATTATTGTCCTCGCTCTCCTGGAGAACAACTCGCAGTCATCTAGGCGGCATGACACTACAAGGTCAAAAGCATGCCTCAGATTCAAAATTATTATGACCGAAGAGCGAAGGAACCAAAAAGGAAATAAGAGGAAGAAGGCATTAAAAATTTTCAAAACAAGACTACACGGTGTGTACAATGACTACACGGTGTGTACTTGACTTTCCTTCCCCTACTCGGGTCCTTCTACACGGCTAAGCCACACGGCTTCCGTCGAAAAAAACTACACGGCGTGTATAATATCTACATGGCATGCATGGTGTTATATTCCAACTGCTCGTGTCGTCTGTGACACGGCAGACTACTCGGCTTGACTCCACACTGTGTGTTACACTCGTACACGGCCTGTACAACACCCTGTTTCCCAGCCACACGACTAACTCCACACGGTCTATCCTCGGACCAGACTACATGGCGTGTCCCACAGGTACACCGTGTTTTTAAAGGGAGGTGACACCAGCCTGTGTTGTTAGTTACACGGCCGAGTCACCATGTCACACAACATGGCGTGTGCATCATCGACACGGCATGTTCTATGAAGGAGTTCACCGACCCGTGTTGTTAGTTACATGGCCAGACTCTGTGTCAACACTACACGACGTTCACAAAACTACAAGAAATTTTTTACTCAAGATTTTTGATACCCCGTGTCGCCTCCCACATGGTTTGTGACACGGGAGGAGACTACACGGCGTGTACTCCGGGTACATGGCGTGAATTCAAAAATTTCATTTGTCTTCACGAACAGAAGAACATACACAGCGTGTATAAAGTACAACACGGTGTGTATACTGGGTTTTCGGACAGTATGCCTCAAAAACTTCCTCGGAACCCAGAAAATACTGAAAAACTACACCTAAGTGTCAAATTCCGACCTGTGGGGGTCCATACTCCCCACGAATCATAGTTTGACATCTTATATGTGTTATAACCAACAATCAGTCCATGATCCACCAAATTCCGGTTAATGGGGGCCCATACTTCCCAAAAACTGAATTTTGGCGTTCATTCTCTAAATAGGCTCACATAAAATTACCCTATCACATAACAGGTATTTTACCAAAGCGGCTATCACAACAGCATTCTTTCCTAGCACAATAACTCTCACAACAACATGCGAATTTCTAATGCATTTACATGGCATGTAAACAATGCATGGCATGTGATATCTAGCATGTGCCTATATGATGCATGAGACGGAATACCTTCATCTCAATGGGTTGAAACTAAATATTACCCACAGATAAAATATAAACAGAGCAATCCATGTGAGTCACCGAATGGTGAAAACATATCAACCGTAAAATTAAAAAATTAAAAAAATGCAAAATATGAGGTAGAATGGCTTTTCCCTATACATGGGTTAGCTACGCCCGGGCACAGCTTATTACCAACTACCGTTTTGTCTTATCCCTGACTACGGCTCTAAATAGTAAGTCAAAGAAAAGAAACATCTTCTGATAACACTTTTTAACGCTCCGGATCTGGGTGCTACGCAATGGGTGCCCCGAATCCGGTTCCTCACGTGACCTTAAGCGCATTTCCCCAAATGTCAGAGGCTGCCGACTAGCAGTGATGGCCCAATTCTGATAGTGGTGAAACTATGCCCTCATTCATCAAAGTGTAGCACAGCGGAATACAAAATAAAACATACACCAACAGCGGAAGCAGTAAACCATACAAAACTGAAATACACAACATTAGTGCTTATAACCAACAATATATAAATTATGATGCTACCTGTCTCAAGTTCTATGAAAATAGCCAGAACATTTTATACGTCAATATGATACAACCAAAAGCAGAGTACAACAAAAAAAAGAAAAACAGCTGGCAGCGGCATCACGAGCCTAGGCTCGGTCCCATGCCCTCCTACTCCTCTACAACTGTCAAGTACCTGTATAGAGAATTTTTCCCTACACACACCTACAGAAACATAATCTGTTTGGGCCGAAAAGCATGACCCGAACAGGGTGTGAGAAATATATCTCAGGAGGCACCCACCAAAGGCGCGTGTCAAACTGTGTGTAAGCATGCAACGATAGTGTGCAATAGTAAAATGAAATAATGTGAGAAGTACTCAAAATTAACAACTATTAGATATATTTCCATTTTTTATATTCATTTAATCCATTGAATACAAGAAATCACCCCAGTGCATTTCTACGTAAACAGTCCACGTCCTCAGACAAGCAAAACCTTACCCTCAGGTAAGCAGAACCCAACTCACAGGTAATTTCCCTCAGGCGTAACCGAATTTTGCCCTCAAGAGTAGGTAGTGTCACCCTCAGGCACAGAGTCTATTGCCCTCAGGCACGGAAGAAGTTTCCCTCATGCTGAAGTAACTACTGCCCTCAGGCTAAACAGTGCAGTGCCCACATGCTAATCACAAAAATTCCCTCAGGCTAAACAGGTTACCGGGCCATGCCCAACATATCAAAATGCAGTAAACAAGAAATCCCTCTCAAGGCAATTCTATTATTATTATATTTAAGTCATACCCTCGGGTATCCTGGCCAAACAACAAAACAGTGGAACACACCCCCAGGGTGGTTCCGGATCCAAGAAACGATCCCAACCAGACTTTTATTATCACAATTTAATCACCTATTAAATTCTAGGCATTAAATATAGAAACGTCCTCATCCACATGACACCCCATCATGGGTTTGTGGCACAAAAACACAAAAAAAATACATGACAGTTGGAAAATAAACACAAAGACACCTACCTTATACACCAACGAACGATATACCCGAACACCAACTCCAGAAACACCCAAGAACAACGTAGATCTGATGAAGAACAAACCACATTCAAACGTAAATGACATCCATTAGGGGAAGAATTGGTAAGAACGGATTAAGGAGGAGAAATGGATTTCCCATGCGGTTCCAATGAGATCTTCTGAAGCCAAATCGGATTCCAGACGAACACCTAACGGATCTTCAAAGGTTCGGTCGTCCTCCTTGGCTCCAAAATGGCTCAAATGCCTCTTCTTCCAAATGAGGAGACTATTTCCTGTTTTATGCCGAAAAAAAAGTTAACGACGTGTACTTTTGAGTACACAGCGTTTACTTCTTTCATTTAAATGTTCATTTGGCGGCACCACCACATTGTTCACCTGTCAACTAGAGTACACGGCATGTACTCTTGAGTACACGGCGTGTAATCTTGAGTACACGACGTGTACTGTCGCCCAGCTGGCGGCGACTCCACCACCTTACTATTCAAGCCTGTCGACTGACTACACGGCGTGTAAGGTACCACTACACAACCTATAGTCGGTTCCTATTCCCCTCGTCGTCGACAAGGATACACACCCCATGTACTCATCCCAACACGGCCAAAATTACACGGCGTGTAGTTTCAAAATTTAGCATTTTTTTCCATTTTCCATATTTTCTCAAAAACACTTAAGGAAAAAGAAAAAGAAGAAGAACGTACCTCAAAACTAAGAATCGGGTTCTTAAATTACATAAAGTGAATTAATATATAATAATGGTATTCTCGAATAACCAAAATATCAAGAACAATTGGGGAAGTTTTCTTTGTATAAAAGTTTCAGGGATATAAATATCAATGAAATATTTTATAAAGGACCCATGATCACACTCTGGAACATATCCCTTAATGACTTGATCTCGACCGAACATGAAGTGGAAAAGATCATAACAAATAGTGTTTTATATCATAATGTAATATCATTATCTATTGATACATTATTAAAAGTAGAATTTCACTCATTACCATGTAGTTTCCTATGTCACCATGTTATAAGAATTCACTAAAATAATTGAGGTTCTTATTTTGAAATAAATTAGAAATAGAATGGCTATGTGATCTATCCATGAATTACATCCTTGATTGGTTATTAGATAAAATATTTTAAACATACTTTAATCCAAACTGGTTATATAAAACTCTTCCAGAAGGACTAAATTAGTAAATCAATTCATATAATTGTGTTTTTTTTAAAAGGTTATTGCAAATCCATTTGATCCTTGAAATGAATGATAGGGGATCCTAAGAGGTTAGACCTGGATTTTTATAAGAAAAAAACATCAACAAGAAAATTTATCTCAAGGATGGTATAGTTTATTTGTGTCTTATCTTTTTATTTTCTCACATAAAAAATGGTGAATAGAGTTTTATTTGTTATTTTCCCTATGAAAATTCCTTTATAAAAGTCAATTGTATCACACATGATATTTAAATAATTACTCATATTGGGGTCTCCCATGAAGGGTTTACATATAAGAGATGAATTTGGTGTATATAATCATTTGACATAACTCTATGTACTCAAAAATCGGGTGACTTTATCAATAAAAGAACAATGTGGTTGTGGAATACAATCGATGTTCCTAAAAATCATTATATTGAAATCATCGTTTTAAGAAAAGGTCCACAATTATTTGAATTTTTTATATATGTGATTTGATGAATGATATATACATTCTATTTATCAACATCAATCCTTCTACCAAAGACAATATAACCTAGAAAATGTACTTCCACTACCATGAAATAATATTTTCCATAATTTTGGATAATATTAATATCATTATATCTAGGAAACCACATGTTATCAGATCTAAGTAATAACTTATATATATATATATGATGATAGACATGTAATTCATAATGAACTCTAAACAATCCCCCATAATGTTAGAGAAGATTCATATCATTAACCACTGCATGGAATCAGGGTCATTACCTAACCCAAAGGGTAGGAAATTGAAGACAAAAATACCAAATAGATAGTTTAAGGTCTTTTTTATTCATCTTATAAAGATATATCAAATTTATTACTCCTTAAGAATCCATATAAGAATAAATAATGAACTAATACTGACTCAAGGTCGTTATCAATTAAGGGAAAAGGATAATGGACTTTCATGGTGAAATAGTTTAAATAATTATAGTAAATGGATACTCCATATCCTATATTAACACTATTGGGGAGAATATAACCATAAACATTAGTTGTAATGTTTTGTCAAAACATTATAGGAAATACTTTGATTGAAGTTATAAATTCTCTCACATCAATAGGGTGTGTGACAACGACATTGAAAAACATTATAATTTCATTCATTAACACATCATAGAGATAGTGATTGAGTCTTCATTCATGTTTTCAATTTTTTTTAAAATAATATTATAGAATTCTCTTATGGGTTCCAATGAATTGAATAATCACAGGAACATTAAACAGGGTTCCTAAAATAGATTTATTATAAATGATAACTGAATTAATTATTTCTCTCTTGGTTTCATTTAAGAAAATAAGAAATTAAAACATTAAGGGTTTGATTGTTCCCTAATAGTTTATAGATATGTCTAGGAGGAAGAACATTGAATCGTAGTTCAGTTTGGTTGAAATTTTTATAAGAATATTGAGACATTAACATAAACTCAATTTCTTCATTGAATAACCTTCACAAATTGGGTTCCATAAGAAAATATTATTCTGTATCACTGGGATATTTTTATAAAAAAATTTTGTTAAAAAAGTTTAATTCTTCAATAGCTCAAGTTTGGCGAAATCACGAGTTTGAACAAACCATGATATTCCATTGGTATAAAATTACCATTATAACATATTTGTTATATTAAAGGGAATAAATATATCTAACTTATGAAAATTTAAGTTGAATTAATTGGATATAAATTATTTATAAAAAAATATAAACCAAATAAATGTAATGGAAATAGTTGAATTTTATTATTATTAAATTAGGTTAATTAAATTTAGAAAATTAAATTAATTAAATATATATGTTATGTATTTGATAAAATATTTTTAATATTAATCAAATGTATATTATAGTCATATTATATGAATAAACCGTATTTTATATATAAAAACCTATATTTTTTAAAAGGGTAATTTCTTTTCCTTTTAATGGAGAACCCTTATTACATAAAAATATTGACAAATTAATAATTTTTATATTAAACATAAACATATTATTTTTTAGTAGGATACAAAAATTTAGATATGATGACATTTTCATATTTCTCTAATAACATTCATGTTTTGATGACTAGTAAATATATACAAATTTTTATTTTAAAATAACTTAAATATCAAAAAAAATCTAAAGTTAAATTATATTATTGAATGGTTTAAAACTATAAATACAATATATTTTTTTAATATAATTTAGATAATATTAGTTAATTTTTCATTGAATTTATATGTAAAACCATTTCAATCTTTTGCAATGTTTTATGTTTTTAAAAAAAATTCACAATCCAACAATGTGATTAATTTTAAAGTAATTTTTGAATGATATGTGTTTAGAATTTGAAAAACTGGATTCAATATATGGAATCTGTATGACCATATTATGTAAATTGATTTCTTTTATTTTTTGGCATTATGAATAGTAACTTCAGATATTTTTATTAATATGGTAAGAGGGTAAACATTATAATTAAGGGTAAAACTAATGTTATAAAATTACCCTAACACTTTTCCAAAAATATGCTAATGAATTATTTCGACCTAAATCATACATGGGAGGAAATGGTATCCTTTGGAAGCAACTTGGATCAGATTTTGGCATATAATTTATTTTAATTAAATAAATGCTAAAAATACCTAACTCAAATTTTAATAAATATATTATTTTTAATATATGAATATAAAAAATAAAACTTTTATTATAAATACTCTTTTTAAATATAGAAATGTATCTGTATCATGTTAATTTAGTTGTAATTTTTATTAAATAAATAATTACCTTAAATTATTATACATTAATGATGAAAATATTATTTAATTGATGAAAAATTAATAAACTGATTTATAATAAAATGATAATAACAAATAAAATTATAAAAAAGTTTACCAAATATTATGGGTCGATTATATATTGACTATAATCAAACAAGGATCTATTTATTGACCATTTATTTCCATATAGAAATTATTATGACACTTATTATTTTTTTTAATGTGATTTTAAAGTAGTGACATTAATATTTTAATAAAAATATCATTTTTAATATAGGATTCTCAAAACGTTATATTATACTAAAAAAATTCCCCTATAATATATTAAAATTATTTTCATTATTTTATTTTTTTAATTTTTAATGAGCCGAAAAATTATATTTAGTAGTTACACAAATCTATTGTTGTGATTATTTTATTAATTGAGATAATAAATAAATGTTATCACTAATATTAAAATTAATAAAATTTGGGATAATTATTATACTTAATAAATTTTATATATGACCTTGGTATCTTATGAATATTATAAAACATTTGGATCTATGTTAACTTGTTATATTTATATTTTTAATAGTCCATTAATTTTATATTATTAAAATTGACACTATTGATTGTCTATCAAAATATTTTATTATTAAATTATTTCAAAAAAATATTTTTTTTAAAAAAAATAATAATAAATATGAAATTTTCTAAAATGTTCTAAATTATTAAATTATATTATAATTTACATGTAATAAGTAAATATTTCACCATTTTAATATTGAATAATTTGTTACCTTAGTTAAAAATAAAATTTAATAACGAACTGTTAATTAAAATTATAATTTATATATTGAAATAAAAACCTGTCAAGAATGTATTGTTTGATGGGATTAACACATTATGTCATCTTATGTTCTAAAATAATTCTTTTTGGAGGTTTTTTAGTGTGGTTTAAATTTATTATAAATTAATAGTTTTGGATATTCCAATGGTTCCCCCAACCTCAACTAAAAAAGGGTACATCCTCCCACTTTTCATCATAACTATTTGAGTCTTAAAGATATTCCCTCCCCTACCCATTTACCTTATCGAATTTACTATTAAAATTTTAGAGGTTTTTTTAAAAATACCATCTTTCGTGTCTTTATGAGGATATCTAGAGGGATCTCACAAAAGAAGTGGTAATCTCGTTAACAGACCCTCTCAATATGGTTTCTTATTATACTTCCAATTATGTAGTTGTTCCCATTAGTAAGTAATAACTCAAGTGTCATATATTCACAGATATGTTACTATTTTTATGGAACAACCATATTCCTCTTATAAATTCTACAAAAAACAAAATCACCACATGTTCATACGTACAATATACCGTCTCCACACCATGGTGGAATATTTTTTTACCACGACATTACATGGATGGGTATAATGATGGAAATAAAAATAATATGATATTATTATAACAAGATATTGATTTTTTAAAATTATATATACCTTGTACTTCCATGAAATTTCATAATTAAAGGAATGATATCATCACTCATGCGTACATATGGCCTACTATCTCCACGACGTGATGAGACTCATTCTACAAGATATCAATTAAATCATGATTATATAAATGTATAAAATGAATAAGTATGATATATATAATATTAATATCATTATTTAAATGATATAACAATATAGGATGTATAATAATCCGAACTTATTCGACAATACATGCATAAGAAAATGAGGTCATTTTTACCCGAATAATGAGTAACAATGAAATGTTATTAAAAAATTATAGTAATATGATCATATATGATATAATAAAAATTAGTATGTTTCTAGAATAAGTTAGTGAACTTATGTTAATCATTATATAGGATATTTAGATACATAAAATGGATATTAGACCTAAGGTAATGGATAATTTCACAATCTAAATATTTTTCGAGATTGCTTACATGTAAGTATTTACTAGTGTATATTTATCATATATTTCCATGATACCTAAATATTTATTCCCAAATATTATTGTTATTAATTTTAAATTTTTCAATGTATATTTTACAGGTTGGTATATTTTAATTAAATGGTATGAAATGAATCTTCATTCGTCTTCAATATGAGGTACTTTTTGACATTTCCACCAAAAGTACGAGAAGATTGATTTTTTAACATATATGGAATGAAAAGTTTTTTATGTTTTAATGATGAATTATTTCCATGAATATTCCTTTACAATATTACAAGGTTATTTTCAAATAAATAATTTTTATAATAGTTGATCAGTGTTTTAATAAATGAATTTTTTTGAAAAGTAAGGGATACTTTCTTTTGGAATTAATTTCAAGTGTTTTTTCAAAAAAATCCATCTATGATAACATTAATTAATAAGGATATGTTTAAAATATATTATGCCTATTATTCCTATGGTTTTATTCTGTTTAATATGGAATTTAATTCATGAAATCCATTTGTTCGACATTGATTATGTTATAGTGGAATGATTTTTAAAGAACCCATTTTATTCATTGGGTTATGATGAACGATTTATGTTTTTTGGCACAAACAACAATGATTTAATTATTACACGAGTGGGAAGTTTATCTCCTTCCAATTAATTGGGTAATGATTTATATATCACGATATAGATAGGTTTAGAATAGGAAATGATCATGGTTCAATAATAAAGGGCTAGAAAGGGAAGTAAAATCGGTTCAATAATAGACTGTGTCCACTGCGATGGTCTTGAAAATAAACCGTGATAGATATGGAATTATTTTATATTCATATGTGTATGCCACAACATCCATGACTTATTTTAAAAAAAAATTGATTACGTTTATTGATTCTTTATGAACATTTAGGATTTTTCCCATGACATGATATCCTAATCCTTTATATGCAGGACGTGATTTTAAAATGATGTGTTATTATTTCTTATGATTATGATGGGATTGATATCTACCTTGTTTACCATTACTGGGAATTTTAGAACATTGTTTGTTGTATTCCCTTTCGAAAGGATCTGAAGAATATTGTTTCTAAGATATGTCAAAATTGGGTCTAAATATGAAGAAATAAGCGGGAGATAATGTTGATGTCTTATAAACTAGTTGATTACGTTCCCTAAATTTTTAACAAACTAAACGTATATCATCCTGGAATGGATTTAACAATTTTTTGGATGAATATTCATAAATTTTTAACTAATATCTATATATGTAATGTATGGGTCATTATAGTTGGTATCTGAGAAAATGTATAGTTAACATTTGGAAACTAGGATGAGAAAACCTTAGTAATTACCATAATGATATGTATAAGTATAGGTTAAAAATATAGTATTTTATAAATGATCATTAATTACCTAGTATAAAACCTAAATTTTCCTAAATTGAAATTTGTTTCTCTATTCTGTGGTTTTACAATTATGCCTAGTGTTGATCAAACTTTGCTTCTTAGTTTTAGTCAATGCCTAGAACCCATTAGAACAATGATAATGATGAATGCAATGGAAATGAAATTATTTTCTTCCTATGAAATATAATGTAATGGGAACTAGAATGAAAAAACCATATTTTAATGATCACAGAAATTTCACAATCTATGAATCATATAATACTTTAAAAACAAAAAAAGAGGTAAAAAATTCTATTGAGTCCTTTATGTAGTGTCCACCTTCTCCCAGTAGCTCTTTTAATCCACTAGTGGATGGATAATGGATTAGTACCACTAAAAATATATTTCCAATTATCCAATGTTCAAAACATTATAAATTCATCTTGGAAGTCTATCATATTTATGGTGAAGTTGAGGAATTGAGTAATTTTTTCAAGAATATGAGGTAGAGAGATGAAATTGAATCCATGGAGTGGGATGAGTTAAAGAACTTTTTTTCAATAAGTACATTCCTTATATGAAATAAATAAAGTTGGATATGGAGTTCCTTAAACATACAAAAAATTAAGATGAATATTTTGGTACCTATGTAGAAACTTTTACAATACTTTAAATGTATGCTTCTGGAATCATTATCCAACCAAATAGAAAAATAAATCAATTCATTAGTTTATTCACACCAATTCATCAAAGGGAATTATCCATAATGGACTTCTATAGCTACAATGAAATCGTTTGATGTGATCTCAAGGATTAGATATGGATTTGGGTAACCCATCAGTCCTATGGGCATGATGTGATGTGATAAATGGAATTCAATGGAAAACATAAAAAACCAAACTAAAAATAATATGAGTTTTCTTTTATGCACAAACTGTGGAAATAAACATGGAAGAAACTGTCTTAATGGTACTAGAAAATGTTTTATGTGTTGGAGATAAGGTCATCGGGAAGTTGAATGCCTATGTAATGAAAAAATATATCTTATGATGTGAATTGAAAAAAGGATAAACAGAATGGAAATCCTACACTTCATTTATACAGGTGTAAGTAAATGAGGCATTATAAAAACAAATTCTGTAATTCAAGGGTTATCGATGATGATCGATGTCAGCAAACCCTTGATGAAAAACAAAATGTTCAGTCACATGTTATCACTATTGGGGATTTGGAGTATGATAATGAAGTGTTGAAAGGTAAACTTGTCATCCACTCTAAATCAAAAGATATTCTATTTGACTATGGATCCACCCACTCTTATATTTATGAAAACTTTTCAATGGGTATCGCTATATTACCTCATTAATTAGATGTCAAGTTATCTATGATAATTCCTAATGTTACAACAGTCACAAAAAATGATTATTATTATTATTCGCTTCATGTTTGTGGTAAAGTGCTACCTAAAAATCTTGTGATCCTTCCTTTAGTGTAATTTTATGTGATTCTTGGCAGTTATATTCTTTCTCTATATGGGTCTCATATCAATTTATAAGGATGGGGAGTCAATTTTTTTATTCCAAGTTAGTCAGTGGTCATTTATCGATTCATGGATGAGTATGACCTTCCAGTGAAACATTCTTCCAACTTATGGGTCTTGATTCATATAAATGTATGGTTTCTGTCTCAAATGGTTGGGGAGAAAGTCACCATTTATAATACACCTATTGTACAAGAGATTTGTTGATATCATTACGGACGAATTTCTAGGTCTTCCACTAAATCATTACATAGATTTTTAAATAGAACTCACACTTTTTAATATGTCTATTTCATGGAAACCATATAGAATGGTCCCAATTGAGTTGCAGTAATTGAAGAAGAAACTCTAATAGAACATTGAAAATCGATTCATATGCCCTAATGCATCACCTTGGGGTGCACCAGTTCTATTTCATTAAAATAATTATGGATCAATCAGACTCTACATTAATTATTGAGAAGAAAAAAAAGATCATTATCAAGAACAAATATCATCTTCCCCACATTAATGAAATATTCGACCAATTACATGGAGCTCAATAATTTTCCATGATTGATCTTCTTTAGTATATCATTAATTAATGGTTGAGAAATAGGATATACCATGTATGGAATTTCGTACAAGTTATGGACAATATGAGATTATAGTGATTCCATTTGGTCTTAATAAATCCCCCGCTATCATAATAGATCAAATGAATAGAGTAATCGGATACAAAATTTATTAGTTTGTGTTATTATTTATAGATGATATTTTCGTAAATTCAACGAACAAGGAAGAGTATGAAGATCAATTGATAATTGTATTAAAGACCCTGATAAAGGAGAATCTTTATACATAAGTTACCAAGTTTCAATTTTGGCTTCAGAAAGTTTCATTTTTTGACTACATAATCTAAATTTAGGAGATATTTTTTTATCTAGAAAAAATAGAATTTATTTAGCATTGGACTATACCAACAACGGTACTGAAATTTGGTGTTTTTTTGGTTTGGACAGATATTATCGATGTTTTGTGATCAATTTTTAATGAAAATATAATCCACTCATTGAGGTGACTCAGAAAGGAGTTATGTTCATGTGGATAGAGGAATATAAAGAAAACATGAATGAACTAAAAATAAGTTTATTTAATGAACCTTTTTCTCACACTTCTTTGTAGTGGATAATGGTTTTTGATCTACAATGATACATCTAAGAAGGGTTTGTGATGTTTTATCATGAAAAATGATATGGTTATAGTTTATTCCTCGCTAAATTTCAAAATCCATGAGAAATATTACCTAACTCTTGATTTGGATTAAGATATTATTATATTGTACTAAAATATATGGAGGAATCATCCTTATTGTGAAAGTTGTGATATGTATACTACTCATAAAAGGATAAAGAAAATTTTCTCACAAATAGAGCTTAATATGCACCAAAGAAGACAGTTGGAGTTGATTGAAGATTATGATTACTCGATACATTACCAGAATGGGAAAATGAATAAGGTGTAAGATGTTTCAGTTGAAAGGACCATGATATCCTATCAATAATGAGGATTACAAAATATCCAATATTTATGGATTTATGAAGTATGGATCTTGAAATTATAAATAATTTGGACAAATATTATTTCTTTCAAATTAAATTTCAACCATCTGTACAGGTGAAGATTAAGGTGGTGTAGATAGAATGTGTAGAGCTACAAAAGTAGATTTTTCATGGGGCCCACATTTATTCATTCTTTATTCATCATGGAATAACAAAGATGTAAATGGACCAGAAAGAGTATTTCTTGTGGGATAGCATAAAAAGAGATGTTTCTGAATATGCCACTGATTTCATGGTTTGTAAGAATGTTAAGTCTAAGAGATAGAAGTCAAAGGTTATTTTACAACCATTACACATACCAGAATAGAAATTGTAAAACCAAAATATAGACTTTGTCATTGAACTTCCCAAAACATCTAATGAACATAATTTTATATGGGCTATACTTGATCACCTTATGAAGTCAGAACTCTTCATAACTATTTGAGTGGATTTCTCTCTTCATCATCTTTCCATGATATATAGAAAGTTTGTGGTATGATTATCAGGAGTACAACTTTCCATTTTATCTAATCAGGATCTGAGGTTTACCATGATGTTCTACCAAAGTCCTAAGTAGGCTCAAGATATATAGCTTAATTTCAGCACTACTTGTAATCCTTAGACAGATGGTCAGCCGGAGATGAAAATTAAAACTCTAGACGTCATATTGAAATCTATCTCTATGGATAGAAAAGGTGGTTGAGATGAACACATACATTTTTTAGAATTTTCTTTCTTTATTAGATCTCACTCTAGTATTCAGGTGGTTCCTAATGAATCCATCTATAACAAGAAGTGTATAACTCAAAATGATGCGATGGAGTTGGGGAAATAATTTTTTTGGACATGATCTAGTTATTGTAATGAAAGATAAGGCTAAATCTATTCAAAAACATATTAGATAGGCTAAGAGTCAACAAAAGGAGTTGTGTCGATAACTGAAGAAAATACCTAGAGTTTGAAGTGGGTGATAAGGTGTTTCAATGAATATGTCCATCAAAAAATTTAATGAGATTTAGAGAGAAGGTTAGATATACCCTAGGTATATTGGTCCATTTGAAATTTTGGATATTTTTGGAATGGTAACCTATAGATAAATTCTTCCACTGAATCTCTCTCAATATCATGATGTCATTCATATATCTCCCTTATAAAAGTAAATACATGATCCTTCACATGTACTAAACTTAGAAGTTGTACAGTTGGAGAAAGATCATTCTTATAAAGAACAACATATATAGATTTTGGATCGTAGTGAAATAGTTCTGCAAAACTAGACCACTAACATGGATAATGTTTTATGGAGGAACCACCAATTCTAGAAATCCATATGGGAACATGAAGATGTGATGAGGCAGTGGTAACCTCATATTATTTACTATATGTGATGAATTTCAAGGGTAAAATTAAGTTTAATTTGGTAGAATGTAACACCCTAATGTTTTAATGAAATATATTCTTCAAATAAATTTAATTATTTAATTGCATGCATTTCATGAAATCGTGAGATCAAATGATCCATTAGATTAAATTGATATAAAATTATCATTATAACATATACATTAGGTTATTAGGATGAAAAGTAACTATATTATGAAAATGTAGGTTGAATTATTTCTCTACTAGTTATTTATAAAAAAATATAGACCAATTAACTATAAAGAAAATAATTTTGTTTTTGTTTTATTAAATTATGTTAATTACACATCATAAATGAAATTTACGAAATATATATGTAATATATTTGTTAAAATATTTCTCATATTATTCCAATAGATATTTTAGTCATATAATATTAATAAACTATATTTTATTTATAGAACCCTAAATTATTCAAAAGAGTAATTTTACAACTTTTTGAAGGTGAATCAATCGTAATATTAATATTTGAAACATATATAATTTTTATATGATAACATAGACATCATATTTTGAATCAGGGAACCAAAATTTACATTGGATGATTTTTTTTTTCTGATAACTTTCATCTTTTGATGAATAATAAAAATATTTTGATTTTTTATTAAAAACAATTTTTTTATTAAAAATAATTTATATAGTTAAATTATATTATTTAATGGTTTCAATTTATAAATAGAATATACTATTATCAATAAATTTAATTTAGGTTATCGACATTAATTTTACATTGAATTTAGATTTAAAATCATTTCAATCTTTTCCAATGTTTTATTTATTAAAAAATTATTTTCTCTTTCCGAAAATGATATTATTTTTAAATAAATTACCAAAAAATATATATTTTATATTTATAAAAATGAATTACATAAATAGAATTAGTATGTAAAATTTTTGTAAATATATTTCTTTCATTTTTTTTGCATTATTAATAGTAACTTTGATAATTTTTAGTAACACAATAAAATGGTAAATCATGTAATTAAGTTTGAAAATAATGTTATAAATTACCCTAACACTTGTCCTAATATCATTGGTTGTTTTTTAGACCTAAATATTTTATATGTATACATTTTATCCCTTGGAAGCCACATGTATGGGATTATGACATTTAAATTATTTTATTTAAAGAAACGTATAATATTTATCAGTCAAATTCTAATAACTATATCATTTTTAATATATGGTTAAGAATAATATAAATTAGATTATAAATTCTCATTTGAAAGCTCGATTTTTTTATATATCTTGTAAATTTATTTTTAATTTTTAGGAAATAAGTAATTACCTTAATGTCTTATTCATTCATAATGCATAAATTATTCAAAAGATGATAATCAAAAAAATATAATTTTTAATAAAATGATAATTACCATTAAATTACATAAAAAATGAAATATTTTAATTTTTCTAATATAAATCTACCATAATGATCACATGGTTGAGTTATTGACCATTTAAAGACATATGTAGTAGATTATGACACTTATACTTCTTTATTTAAAGTGATGTTAAAGTTGTCACATTCATGTTTTAATAAATTTAACATTTTACATATATGATTTTCCATAAGATATTTTATTCTTTAAATATTAATATGAAATATATTAGAATTATATTTTTTATGGTATTTTATTGTCACTTTTTAACCAACAAATATGTATATTAAATAATTACACAAAATTTCTGTTGTAATTATTTTATTAAATGACATAATAAATAATTATTATTAAAAATGTTAAATTAAATAATATTTGGTATAATTAATATATCCAAATAATTTTATAGATGACCTTAACCTATTATGAATTTAGTAAATAATTTTTTTTCTATTTTAACTTCTTATATTTATATTTTTAATAATCAATTAATTGTATAGTATCAAAATTGACACTATTTATTATTTATCAAAATAATTTATTATTTAATTATTTAAAAATCGTAATTTTTTTAAAAAATATAGAATTATTATGAATATGTTGAAATGTTCTAAATTATTCATATATTTTATAATTGACATCATATATGTAAATATTTTCTGCTTTTGATATTGAAATAGTTGTTACCCTAGTTTGAAAATATATAGAATAACAATGTGTAAATTGAACTAATTAGGTCTATATTGACAGAAACACTTCTCCAAAATTTATTGGGTTATGAGATTATTACCTTATCACATATTATCTTTAAATGTATGAAATTTTTATGTTTTTATTATGCGGTTTTAATTTATTATAAACTAATATTTTTTGAAATTCAGAAGGTGCCCCTAACCTCAACTATAAATGGGAATATCCTCCCTCATTTCTCCATAACTCTTTGATATTTCAAGATCATCCATCACCAAACCATTTAACACATAAAATTCCCTATTCACAATATTGAGTTTCCTTTCTTTTCAAAATTCCAAATTTATAGCCCTTAAGAGGATATATAGAAGCAGCTTGCTGAATAAGATGTAATCTCTTTTACCGACTCTCTTAATATCATTTCTTCTTCTACTTTTTATTATTTTTTTATTTCCATTATTAAGTAATAAATACAGTATAAACTATATAATGATATATTATTATTTTTAGGAAACTACCTAATTCCACCTTCTATCCATCCTATGAAAAATGAAATCATAACACGTGCGTACATACAGCTTTCCTCAAGGCCTTTAGCCCACCTTAAGTACATATACAAACCAGACAACCTACAAGGAACAAGCTCTTGAATGAGGATGAGCTAGGATATTTCACCAAAGAAGAAGATAAAAGTATTTAATGAATTCGAGGTTATAAACCCTTTCATCGGGAAAAGCCTGTGCATGCACAAGAAAGCCTAGCTGAACAACCATGGGAAGGTGGAGAGCGGATTTCATGATGAATATGCTGGGAGGAGTAGTTCTAAGTAGTTCATTTGGTTTGTATTTAATGTTTGAATCCTAAAAGGATTTAATTACTCTAATTCATATGATATATGTAATACTTATTCCTACATTCCTTGTAAGGGTTCCACATCACCCCATGAAAGTTGGATTATCAAAAAATCAATAAAAAATTAAGGCCTTCGGGCCATTGGAGGAGTTGTGAAATCAAGTTTATTCCACAACTTTACTTTGATCGGTATAATGATGGAAATATAAATATATAGTATTATTATAACAATATATTTATTTTGGAACAATATATATACCATCCAATTCGATACCATTTTATAATTAATGGAACGATATCACCACTTGTGCATGTGTATGACCTACCGTCTCCACTATTCGATGTGAATCATTCTAAATGATATCCGTTAAATCATGATTATATAAATGTATAGAATTAATAAATATGATATATATATCATATTAATATCACTATGTAAATTATATAATAATAAAATTTGATTAATAATTATAACTTATTTGAAAAATAATGCATAAGAAAATGAAGCCATTTTTACCCGAATAACAAGTAATAATGAAATGTAATTAAGAAATGGATGATGATATGATCATATATGAGATCATAAAAATGACTATGATTCTAGAATAAGTCAATAACATTATTTAAATCATTTTATATAATGTTTGGATACATCCAAATGATATTGGACCAAAGGAAAGAGATAATTTCACAATATCATTATTTTCTAATATTTCTTATATGTAAGTATTTACTATGGTATATATATCATCCATGCCCATGTTTACAAAATAATTATTCCAAAATATTCTATATATTCTTATAGAATTTATTAAATTAAATTTTATTGAGTTTTTAATTTTAGTTAAATAGTATGAAATAAATCTTTTGTCGTTTTTGATATGAGGTTCTTTTTGACTTTTCTGAAAAAAGTACGAGAGAATGTTTTTTTAACTTATACATCGTGAATGAATTTTTATATTTGCATAATGAGATATTTTAATGATTATTAAATTAAATTATTACAATGTTATATTCAATGATATTATTTTATTTTAAAATTCTGAAGTGTTTTAATTAATGAAAAAGCTTTTCAAGAGAAAAAGATATTTTACTCAAAACATAATTTGAAGTGTTTATTAAATATTTTGTCCATATAAGATAACATTATTTAATAAGGATATGTTTCAAGTATAATATACCTTTTATTACTATGGTTTTATTATGTTTATGATGGCCAACTATTTATAAAATCCATTTTACATGGATTATTTTATAATAGAATGAGGTTTATGAAGACCATTTTATTTAATTAGTTATGATGAAAGATTTAAATTTTTATGGAACATGTAATAATGATTTAATTATGATATATATTGTAAATATATAATCCTACAATTCATTGGGTAATGATTTATATATCATTTTCTTGATAAGACTGAATTGTAAATGATTGTAGTCCAATAATACATGGATAGGAAGGGAAGTAAACCCAGTTAATTAATGGACATTGTCTGCTATGATGATCTTGGAAATAAGACATAAATAATATGAACTGATTCTCTATAATTATTTTTATTCCAAAAATCCCATTTATTATGTTATTACTTTTGGGAATATTTTCATTTATTCTTTATAAACTTTTATGACTTTTCACACGACATGATATCCTGATCTTTCATATGCTGGATAAGATTTTAAAATATTATTTTTTCTGCCTTTAGATAATGATATTATTGATATATAATTTTATTATGCCTACTGAGTATCTATGATGACCCATTATTATGTTTATTTTCCCCATGTTGTGAATATGAGTATTAGTAAGATAAGATAAAAGGGGGTTTAGATATGGAGGAATAAGCACTATATAATCTAGATGTATATTGAACCAGTAGTTTATGTCTCCTAGTTTCTAATGTCTCTAAACTTATATATTCCTGGAATGGATTTATTATGTATTTTAATGAATATAATTCAATTTGGAAGAATATATTTATATGTTAATTATCTGTTGTTATATATTCTGACACCTAATTGGACAAATCGATGTCAGGAATGTGTATGGACTCAATGTATATAATATATCTAATAGTTTCATTTAATTGATATCCTGAAAATTCATCAAATGATCTATCGGATATGGATTCAATATATAGAGACAAATTTCTTTAATTTAAGAAAAGTAAATAAATCTCACCTTGAATTAAATATCCATTCAAAAATCCTTTATGTCCCTATATTTCACTATCAACACTACATATCCATTTGACTACATAAATATCTATACCATATGAAATTTAAAATATAACCCTTAAAATGTTCATAAATAAGATCATTTTTCCTTAGGTTATATACATGGTCCCAGTTTTTAGATGAAATATTGAATTGTTTGTTTGCATGAAATGAATATGAAAGATGATTTTAGTATTTTCCCAAGTTCATATTAATGGATGTGTGTTAAGAAAAATAAATTTTTTTTGGAAGATAGTGTTATAAAATATTTCTATAATATTACTTAAGACATCATTAGGGACCATATTTATTTGATAAATAATTTATATCGTGAAACATGGTTTTTAGAGTTCCTGCATCCCTAACTCACATCACACTACATATGGGATGAGGATCACACCAACAGTAATATCATAAAGTGCATTGAAACATTTTTCTATCCTAATACAATATTTATGTATGTACAAGGAATTTTATCAATATAGTTGGAATGTTTATCTGAATAGGTGTACACTAATTATAATCAAAAAATATATTTTTTTATGTAATTATTTTTAATGTCACAATGCTCTTAGATGATATGGACTAAGATTGTATATTATTAATTGTATCAAGAAAGTGAATGTTTTTCTTATCCTGATAAAATATTTCTATATAAGATTCATTCACTTGATGTTAATATTTCCTTTAAAAGCATTAAGGTAAGGGTGTAAGATGATGAATATTTTGGTTTTGTGTGTGTTCATTCTCTTAGTCATTATCATTGGTTTTTTTGGATTTATAAGGTTTTGGAAATGTAGGATTTGGTTTATCAATGGATTTCCCAATTATTAAGATGATGAATACTTAGAGTTATTCAATATAATATTATTCAATGCTTGATTATTACATTATAGTGGGGGAGGAACGATAAGGGTATTAATGGGTGACAATCCAATTTTACTATTTGACATTAACGTTTATGATATGTGACTTTTGACTTCATTTTTACATTTTTTTACTAATTTTTTAATTATTTAGATGAGAGAAATTTGGAATGGAATTGTGCTAGTTGGTTTATCTCAAGAGAATAAACTAGTCATTTCTTTTCTTGGTGAATGGGTTAATAGATAAGTATCCAGAATAATATTTTTGATGTTTTTTCTAACTGTGGGTATTAAAACTGAATTTGTTTTTCAATATTACATTAATGATAGTGATTGAGATAAAAAAAATTAGTTATTGGATGTCTTTTCAAAAAAATATAATATCGTAATTCTGTCACATATTGAAAGTCTTTTCATATGGTTTCATTTTAAATATAGAAGCATTGACCTCATCTAATGTACCTCTTAAAATCAAATCATTTTTAAGGGATGGTAGCCATATATTAGTATTTTGTTCATGTTTTTAAGAAAATTGTCAAACATTTTAAATTGTCTGAATTTAATAGATCTACCAAAATAAATCCTCTAATTCTTCCTAGTGAGTAAATTCCATTTCTTATTTAAGACTTTATAATCCAATTTTATTTTACAATTAACCATATTTGGTTGGAATCACATAGTAAGGTTATGTTTCACATATTTTGTTCTTTCTATAATAATTTACGTATAATTATAAGCATAAATCGAGCAATTTTTTTGAATGTTACAACACACATCATGTCAATTAATTTTTTATTTCCTATATCCAACATTTAATATAAAATTATCCCTTATTGTCGAACTTAGAAAACATTGTGTGGTAACATATTATGAATTTCTTTGAACCTTTCCCTTAATTTATATAATTTTCCCCATATTTTTTAACAATGTTTTGGTTTTAATTTTATCGATAAATTATTTTATTATGGGAAAATTATTTCTGTTAAAAGAAATTTTATGTTATCCCCATAGTGGATGGATGATGTTTGATGATTTTATAAGATATTTTATTGTTAATCCATTAGGTGAAAATTAAAATGTATAATTTAATCATATTAAAGTTGATATAGTGGGATCATAGGTTTAGTAATTTCATTAAATTCTTCATCGTCTGCGTAAAGAATCTCATATTCCATACCATTAAATGTTGGATGGTGGTTTATAAACATTTTTTTGAAGATATTGTGGGAATATACTATAGTATAATGTCTAATTCATGTGTTTCCAATGGTCTAGGCTAGTGAAATTTTGTTATTCATGGGATAGAATAAAATAATACCCTAGTTATGGGGCTTTATTATTTTGGATTCCACAAGGATTCTCACCTGATATTAGGATTTGGTTTCATGGAAGATTAACCTTTTTTGGAATAAAATATTTGAATCCAAAAAATTGGGGAATTCAATGATCAAAATGAAGGATTGTTAAAAATTCACATAACTCCACACCCTTTATTATATCAACTATAATAAGTCTATTTATTTTATTATGAGTTTTGGCTATCACATTCCAAAAAATTAGAAAAATAGGGCGGAAATATGATAGAAACAATAGTGGGAATATAGAAAATTGGTGGGAATAGAAGTAGGGTGAATATGATTACTTGAATGAGTACCCAAAAATTGAAACAAAATTTCACATTATCCAAATTTACACATGTTTGGGGTTGAAGGAGTCAACATAAATTTAGTTTGGATTACCAAAACCTCAATAACCTACAACGAAACATATAGACACATAAATTCTATGGAGGGGATATTTTCTAATGAATTAGTCCATATTGGACAGATTTTATGTGGTTTAGATGAAAAATGAGAGACTAAAATGAATTTAATTCGATAAAATGAGTTGATCCTAGGTTTTTTATATGGGTTGACTAGAAGACTTACATAAAATGCGTTGACTGTACTAAATTCATTACTTCTTCTATCAAACAAATAATGACTTCATAAATCACCAGTAATTTGTTGTTTACAATATCCCATGAATAATCACATATACATAGAGGGGATCATTTTCATGAGAACCCTATGTTAAAGGATCTCTCTAAAAATCATAATAGTTAACCTAAAAACTACTGAGGTATAGGTAATATTTAAATCACAGAATGAAAATATGAGTAAAAATAATTTATTATAAATAATTAGAATACCAAATCACATACAATACACACCATTATAACGTTAATTGATCAACATATAAGTGGGTAAACACCGTATGGAAGAATATTTTTCAATAGATGATGAAATTAGACTCAAAATGGAGGAATTAAAGAAAATAAAATATTGAAATATTGAATACTACACCATTGTGGGATATAATTCTTTCTAAACTATGTGAATAAATTCACTTTAATGTGATAAAATATAATTGTGTATGCAAAAATAATATAAAATGAAAAAAATAGGAAGATTTATTATTAAAAAAAGGTTATTCTAGAAACATACATGCAATAAAAAATTCTTAAAAAGATTTAGAATCTACACAACATTACAATGAAACAAAAAAAGATCATATGCAACCTGGATGAACCAATACTAAAATTATTAATGGAAGCCTTTGGTTGATCCCCTAAAAATCCATTTTGTCCCAATTAATGAATATAAGATTATGTTAATGGAATATTAATGGATAGTGGAATTTTCCACACATGACAAAAAAATGGAGCTACTTAGCATCCACCAAACATAATTTCAAGACAATCTCTTTTATGGCTGGATATGTGTGGGAGATAGAATAAGAAATTTAAACTCATAATTTCCTCTATCAACTATAAAATTTCATCCAATTTTCCCTCATATCCACATTGGTATGATCAAATTGGAGTGTTGTTATATTTCATGTAATATATATTAGACATTCATTATAAACATGGGATGGTTATATCACCTAATAAACAACTCAATTAACTTTATACATGGTTGAATTAAATGTTCCCTATGTTTTCTCAAATTTCTAGTTGAAATAATAGTTTAATTGGGAATGTATCAGGGATGATTTTATAATCATAGTGGGTTGATATTTGGTTCACTTCATCTAAAAAAATTTGGTTTCTAATAAAATTATATGTGCATTCCTTTGTTAATATCCAATTACTTCATGAAGAATTAATAATATCCATAAAATAAAAAATCAGATCCTATAATAAAAAATTAAAATTCTGTCTAGCATGTTCTCAACAAAGAGATGAATAATTTACAAATTATTTTTCAAATCTTCACCCAGAACATCAAGAATTATGAGGAATGATGTTAAAGTTATAAAATTTACAAATACAAAAGTCTATGAACATTGAGTCACATGAATGTTAAATTGTATCCAATATATGTTACCACATTTAGTGGTTAATAACATGTTCTGGGGTAACTAGTTATATGGTATTTGTTCTAATGATGTGTGATGGGCTATAAGAATACGCAATCTAGATGTACATTTTTTCTTATAATTTGATATATACTATATTGTTGGTGATGGATACAAGGCCTAGGCCCATAATGAGTGATATAGTTATGGATAAATTTCCATGAGTATGGTTTATAACTTTTGGTGGATGATGTTTGTTAACTACCATGATTAAGATAGTGTCTCACGAAACCACTAGTATATCCATATGTGAGAGTTGGCAGCACCACACAATTACTAGTGATATGGTATTGCATGGACCACAATGACTGGAATGGGGTCCTGGTATTTGAGGTGACCAGATTAGATAATGGGGCCACCATATGTGTGATAGATCCAAAAGTGATATTTAATAAGGGCATCGGTGATGGGAAAATCCGATGTGATATAATGTCTTGGATTGTGTGTGAGGTAGTATATGTATGGAAATTACATTCAGTGATAAGTTAGTGGTATAACATGGGATGAACAACATTCCTAGTTAGATAGGCTGGTTTGGATGCCTAGTACAGGACCCTACTCCAATGGAGTAGAGGTCGAAAATAGATAAATACATACCCTAATTCTTAGGGTATGGTCCATTACATGTGGAATTATATGACAAGATTTTTTAATTACACTGACTAATGTATGGTTAGGAACCATTGTGGTATCGTTATTTCATGGTGGTATGATAGGCAAGTGTAGACCGTCAGGAGTTGGGGTATGCTGGATTGCACATAGAGACTCAATGGTCAGGATTAATTATTAATTTATTTACTCAATTCATACTAATGAATATGTGGACATATTTTATGGGTTATTTGTGAGATTCTACATGTTATATGACCACACCCCACACATTTATCTCATTGTGAATGTAAGAATTATGATTTCATTTTAGTTAAAGAAAAATAATGTACAGTGAATCAGGAAAGATCATCTTGATGTGTAAATGGAGGATGTGAGTGTTAGGGCCCTATATTGATAGTAACGATCTCTTGTGTATTTTCTTCCATGGATTATATTTTTGAGGGGATTATATCAGTGGGGGAGTTATTATATCTTTTATATGAATCAATCATTTTAAAAGCATAGTTTTTTATTTTTATTTGGAATACTCAAGTGATTATAAATGTGTACCATTCTTAGTTATTTATTAATTATATTTTTAATAACATTAAATTGAGGTCATCGTATCCTCATTGCATATATTAATCCATCAATTCTACTAGTAAGCCTTTGGTGTATGTGAATTTATATTTGAGGATCAAAATCACTCCATTATGGGAAGTGGTTATGGAAAAGAGTGTTATACAATGTACGCAGATAATGAAATGTATCAAATGTCTTGTGCCGTTTATTTGGTAGATTGAACTAGAATGTTATTATTAAAAATGGACATAGGTGATCTTAAAGAATTTATAAACTAATGGACACAATACTAGTATGTGGTCCAAATGGGAGGGCCACGATGTAATTCTTAAGAAATATGTTCATGGTTATCATCCCTGATATGTTTATTGAGTGGTAAATAATTGAATCTCACATTCGTGAGGCAATGTTTTATGATTTTTATTATTGTTAGTTTTATGTTCCAATATGGAGGTTTTGAAGGATATTTTGAAAAGGGTTGAATACTAATTTCAAGGATAAGTGAATTCTATATCTGACAATACATATAAATATGCTAGTAATCCTTTCATGGGGCATCATATATAAGTTATTTAAGATATATAATATAATTAGAAGGTTGTGTAAGGAATGAATCATTTTTTGATGTATGAACTATGTTTCGAGTATGCGGGGATCAATTCATGAAGTGGGTTTTTTGGTATGTGAAGAATAGTGCATAGTCAGTGAGGTTGAGAATACAGTGGATAGGCTAATTGTCTGAAGGAGATCCATGAAGCTTATTACTTACTCAAAAAAGGTAACTAATTTTTCTTCATGTTTGGATTCATTGTGAGATGACTTCTATGTTGTAACTTTTATTAAGTTAGTTTTCAGTTGGAATATCACACATTAATCTAAAGTGGATTTTCTTAAACACCACAGAGTATAGTATACCCTCGAATCAATGTTTTCACATAGAAAATTGAAGCATAAAAACATAACAATGTGGTCGCATCCTCTGTATCTCACATAATGTATGGTCTTGTAACAATTTGTATTAGAGTGATTTTTCAAACATATTACCTATCCTGGGATGCTAAATATAAAAAATTATAAGAATCTAAAATCATTTATATTATTTTATATGAGATAAACTATAATTGTCAGAAATATGATAATATATTATATTCGACTATTTAGAAATAATGTTTTTATTTCAGCCATAAATGGGATTCAAGTTAGTGATATAATATTAAAATCTATAATCAAATATAAAATGAAAATTAATGATGATGTTCCCAAAGAATAAATTTCAATCAATATAAATCTATTTTAAAATATATAGATGAATTTGATGAGATGTATTAGTTCCAAGTCTATATTGGACTAATATACTATCATAGGTGAAGGCTATAATGCGATAAATTGCGATAATCAAATTGATCTAAACATAATATTTTGTGATTTAATAATTATTTTGGATGAAAATAGTTATAGTTTATTTGAACAGATCACTTATATTTTTTAGGTTATTTGATGAATTAGGGAATAGATAGAATATAATGATATTATTAATAAAATATGCAGATGGTTTCTTCCACATTTCAATTTGAAATTCTCATATTTTCATAATATAAATTTTCCCATATTATGATTTTGATGTTTTATGGTTGGGAAAAAAAAATTTGTATCCATGAATACATATATATTAAGAAAGTTGTGAGGACTTCTCACAAAGTCCTTGAAGGAGAATTTCTCCTCGTGGAGAATTCTAATCCAGAATGAAACATTGGAAATAAATTCATATAAAAATACTTATTAATGTAGAAGATAATGTTAATGAAGACTATCTATAAATATTAGATATAGATTTAATGTTTTATAATGATGATGATATGATAGATTCTATTTAAAAAAAATATCCAAAATTGAAAAAATATTAATTAATTGTAATGCGATGTTGATTTCATGGTTGAGATGGAGTGAGCTATTGTAGGGGAAAAATCCAAAGAACTAAAATTTAAATAATATTTGTATTTCTAATGAATTATTTAATTAAAATTATCAACATGTATTAGTTAGTTACTAGATATAATAAGAGTTTTATAATTAATTTTTTAATCATTAATTCTCAAGAAAAGATTTGGAAAAAAATTTATAATAATTAAATGAAGAATAATTATTGATGAAATTAATTAAAAAAAGAATTTTTCTAAGAATGTATAATTCATTTTTGGAGATGTTATTTAATTGAAAAAGATCTTCATGTTAGAATTAAAATCCAGTTATTCATAGAAAAAGATTCACTAGTAAAAGTAAAAATTTGATGAATTGATAGAAAGTTTCAAGTGAAGATCTGAAGATCTAGATGAAATTATTAGTAAACAATGTACCATATATATGGGTAATGGTGGTATTAATTTTGATATAGATACATCAAATATAGAAATAGTTTCATATATAAACAATGTAAAAATGCATTTTTATTTTGGTATCAATCATAATCAATCCAATATATGAGAAGTTATTGATTCGAGCAATGAAAAATAGATGGGTAAAAAATATTAAAAATTTTGAAATATACATAATCTACAAAGGATATATATCAAGGAAGGGAACATTTAGAATAATTAAATATATAGTATTATTCCTCTAATAAAATATCAACTTTATGGAGTTCACGGTCACACAATGTCTTAATGTGAAGTGGTAAAAAGATATCTAATTGGGTAACCTATTTGTAGTAAGTGAAGAAGAATGGTGTTATATCCACCACTATCTTGAATAATTTCTTAATATGGACAATGTTTCTATTGTTCATGCATTTAAAATAATACAATAATATTTTTGTAAGAGAAGTTATTAAGGCTTTCTCTAAGGAGGATTTTTTTAAGTAAACCTTATGCAACTTGAAATGGTTGTTTTGAAAATAAGATTCTCAATGTGGGAAGAGGATGATCGAGATTATATCACCACCAAAAATTTGGAAAATTTTGAGAGGAAATATTATGCATTTACATGAAATGTAATATTTTTTAAATAATGGAATAATGTTTAGAAGGAAACATTGGGAAAACAATTCTAAATTAAATTAATAACAATAGTACTTATAGTCTTGATATTAGGTTCTCCTTCCATATGATCAAAACAATTAATGTTCAATGTAATGTAACAAAAAGAGATAAAATAAAAATTTATTTATAAAATTAATTTTCTATAAAAATCAAATATAGTGGTAACACTCTTTTAGCTATAAATAAACTGAAGAAAATATATATACTCTAAATTTATGTATTATGAGATAACCTAATAAGTTTGAGTACATTCATTTACTACGGAATTTAGTTTTCATTTAATAATAAGGGACGTGTTTTTAATTTCTTATCTCATTATTTTATAATGAAATATTAGAGTAAAATGGTAATTTTTGTTAGGTGGAGAGATAAAGAAAATACTCTTCTCCTAATACATGATGAAGGGAAAAATTTATAGAATTAGTGACTTTGATAAATTCATTTATATTGAATTGAAAATAGTTTATTTTAAAAATTTTGTGAGGATGTTTAAAATATGAAACATGAATTTTATAATACTTCTAGTCCCTGTATTCATGGAAAGGTGTTCTGAATAATATACCTATATAAGAATAAAACTTTCCCCATCTCATTAACTTACCATATAGTGACTTCTATATCCTAATGAATAAAATGAAACTATGAGGAAATAAAATTCATTATGGTTTTGAATTTTTAGGGTATAATGGCTTGAGTTATGTTTATGTAGATCAATACAGAAGTGATTGACGTCATGAATAGTTATAGGTGATGAGTTGAAACTAAAATAAATTATTCTAGGAAAAAATTTATTATCAGATAATTCTACTAAATATTCATCCATTAAATATGAAATATATCATGATAATCATGAAACAAAGTACATTATTGCATCCAAATGGTGTTTGTATAAAAATATTTTCTATGAACAAAGGAATCAAAAGTTGTAAAATATATCCATGGCATTTATCATTGAAAGTGGCATATATCACCACTATTGGATTGATTTTTCTAAAAGATGAAATGTGAATATAGATCTTAGTGGTGATGAGAAACCGGAAATATTTATGTCCATATGAAATGTGGAATAGCAAAAATACAGCCCTGAAATAATTTAGGGTCATTTAATAAAGAAACCATATTCAAAAAAATAAGAAATATATTGTGGAATATGTGGAGTTATTACTCATAAATAAGTATTTTTATAAAATATTTAATTTGATTATGTACTATAACACTTGAATTATATATATATATATATATATAAATTATTGAGAGTTATGACATCAAATATATTGTTGAAAACAAACTAATGAATACTCAAAGTATAAATTAGGTGATTTATTAGAGCAATAAGATGAAGTTGAAAACACATATTTGGATAAACAAATTTCACATAATTATGAATATTATTAGGGTTACTTAGAAAATTAGGTGACTTAAAATGACATTCATCCTACAAGTGGAGAAATATTAGAATAAATGATGATACACGCAACATTATAAGTGAAAAAAAATCTCCCACTAAAACCTGATTAATGAATAATATTGAACACGATACCCTATATTTGATGGTTTAAAAAACTAATTTTAGGAAGCATTAAAAATAATTATTGGGTTCAATCAATGAATGAAGATTTGGATAGATTTAAAAAAACTTAAATCATATAATTAAAACATGATAGAACATCCAAATGTTATTGGATCTAAGAGGATTTTCCAAAATTATTTTGACAGACATAGAAATGTGATACAAAATATGAAATGACAGTTTTATAAGGTTTAAAATAATATTAAATTGGTTTCCATTAATTATTATTTATCTCTAGTGGATCAAATTAAGTTAATAAAACTTTTCATATCCATGGTTATTTATATTAGTTTCATTAATTATCAAACTGATGATAAAACATCAATTTTGAATAGTGTTGCCTAGAAGGATGATTATATTATACAACTTGTTATATTTATGATTTAAAAAAGATGAATATGTTGTATGTGGTTTAAAGAAGGTGATTTATATTTTATTATAGGAATTTTTGTCTTGGTATACATTATAATTCTTGTCACTGAAAAAGCATGAATTCACCACTGGTGTTAATGTTCATTTTCTATATGTGAAAATATATAATGAATAATAATTTATTGTGGTTGAGTATGTAAATGGTATCATATTTTTTAGGTGAAAAAATATTGATGAATTTTCAATGATTAAGATATTATATTGAAAAAATTATATGATTGGTGAACTTAACTATTTTCATGGGCATGGGTGGTTTAGAGAATAGGATACACTAATGTCTCTATTACGATCTATGTGGGTGAAATGATAAAGAAATATTATATACCAGATTATAAAAAGATGTCAACTCTAATTGTGGTTAGTACCAAACTTGGGTATTTTTAATGTTCGATTTTTATGGATCCTAACATGTATTACAGACTAATTTTAGTGTTTTTATACATTTTGGATTCTTCGATTGAAAGGTTTTTGTAACAAAATTATTGTCTCATTTATAGTGTAACAAAAAACAGAAGCACCTCAAAACCATTAAATGAATCATGATGCACATTCATGAAACACTCAATATTTCATCATTAATTGACGTTGGAAAATATAATTAATCATCTACATTATATTATATTGATCATGATAGAGATTTGGTGGAACAACAATCTATAATCGACGGTGAATTATTTATAAATAGAATACATGTTGCATAGATGGATAAAATTAAGGAATGAATGTAAATATATAAATGGGAAATAAAAATATATCTTAGTGACTAACACATTCCCATAGAATTTTTCCATGAATAAAAAAATGGATGATATAGTAGAATAGGTAAAGCATCCAATGATGGACTTCTTTAATAACAACAGTTAGATAAAACTTCCAAGGAATCATGTCTGGACGAATTTTACTAAAAATATAATGACTCAATAATACATAACCATATAATTTGTGAAATATGGATTGATGAAATTTGATATTATTTAATCTAAATAGAAATTAGTTTAATTTTTTATTAATTTACTAGCCACACTAATGTTCAAGGATCAACCACCTCCCTTGGCCTTACAAGGTTAAAAATGTACCCTTATCCCCTTATATAAAATATTTCTAACCAATTCTATTATGATACAATATTATTGGGAGATACAATCCAAATATTTCATTGTGCTAAAATTTGGTCATATAGACCTTTCATTTATGGTTTATTGTTTAATGGGAAGAAAGGCCACTATTAAATTCTATATATTTTCAAACACTATTATTATTTGAGAATACATGGTATAAAAAATTGGGGTTCTAATCTAAAATGAGGCATGAGATAATCACATTCACTCTTTTTTAAACATATATATGTTTTTAGAAATACCTCGATTGATGGGTGAGTTATTATAATTTATTCCAATTATTATTGTACATTGAATTTAGATACTAATTTATTACAAACATAATAGGGTGAAAATATTTGGAAAATATGTTTTGGGATATAAATTATTATTTATATTATGTTTGTGGAATATTTTCACATGTTAATTGAATTTTTTTAAAGATATTAAAATAATATATACAATAAATGGAGTCCAGATGAAGGAATTAAAAAATAATTTTCAATAGACTTGTTTCCTAGTTTTTGATAACTTTTTAATTGAGAAAATTGGTGTTTTTGAAAAAATATCCAATTTTTTATGGTAAATAATTTATAATTGATAATTAAGTTTAGGGTTTTTATTTTCTTATATAATGACCATATATGGAGTTCTTTTAAAATGTTATCATACCTAAAATAAGAATACAGAAAAGTGGATCACGTGGCTTGCATAGGAAAGTACCGAGTTTTCCTTGGGAGTTTGTTGTTCATAATAAGAGTAAGAAATATTGGAGTACTGATTTATGAATGATCATGAATATAGTTCATAATATAAATTGGAGGAACTCATAGTGAATTTTTCAAAATACCTTTATGTTGAGAATGAATGTGATTTGTAGTATATAGTTGAAAAGTGGAATAAAAAAGAAAAAATTTGATACTTTTTAAAACTTATATACATAGCATGTACATCAAATGTGGAATATGGGAAGGTTATGTATAAAAGGGTTGAATGTTAATTTTTAAGATAAGAGAAATATCATATGGAATATTCATATAAACACCTCTCAAATAAATTGATTAAGAATTTTTTGGAAGTTATTGATAATCTATATTCTTATCATAAGATCAAGGAATGAATTAATCATATGTAAAGTTATAACCACATTGGGATTTCATGTGGATAAATTTTTAAAGTCGGATTCATGCAATGTAATGTTTCATATACAGTTCTTTTGGTGGTGGAAATAGTAAATAGATAAATTTTATAAGAGAGATGTATGAAGTGAAGTAAATGGTATGCATTTCAGAGTACGTAATAGTCATCATTGGGATCATGGTGTGATCATTTCCACATTGATACTTTTTGTAAGGATTCATTGGGAATAAAATCTAGACGAAACATTGAATTGGTATTTTTCAAACCATATAGATCATTAGAGAATCCAATTCAACATTTGGTGATAATATTCAATATATATGCTCTTGAAAACATATAAGATAACTTCACTTCAATAAACTAAGGCAATATTCATCAAAATTAGTGTATAGGAAGGATTCAATGGATGTTATTCCAGTGAGGTAGTTCCATATCCCTATTATTAGTGTAATATAAGTGCACATGGAATGGAGGACCGTAGATGGTGAATGTTAATTAATAAAAATTGTAATCCATAGTGGATTATAGCATGACTATCAAAACACTAATGCATTCCCCATGGACTATTCCTTTTCACTGAACCATGTCAAAATCATTATGATTTTGGAATTGTTTCATTTTTTGTTATTATCATGGATATTGTGGTTGAATTAAAAATTATTGACATATTATATCCATTGTGGGGAAAATATAATCAATAACAAATGAAAATGTGAAACTAATATTCATCCCTCTTATCATATGGTATCTCAGGTTATTAAAAACACCTCTAGGGAAGGATTGTCTAAATAGAACTCAAAAGACCCCTACCAGAGCTACAAAAGATGAGTTGATGAAAAAAATAATTTTACTACTATATAATGTTGGGACATGGAAAATTTGTTTAGTCTTTTGAAAATAAATATTTATGAGAGCAAGAGTATGTAAAAAAATATAGAAAACATTATTTTTTTCCTTTAATTTTAATGCATATTAATTCTTTAAGGATTATTATAGAAGACAATTAATTTATATTGAGAAAATAATTCCAAGATGAAATAGGACGGTAGAATTCATCATCTAGAACCATCATTAAAGAAGATTAAAATTCAAAATTTATTGTTAGTTTTTGAAGATGAAGATGAGTCATCGGTCTAAGAATTATGTCACCATTTTTCTTTATCAATAGAGGTTAACCAGAAGTAATAGGTCAATAAGCGATCATGATTGATGGTGAATGTAGTTGAAATATCATATATTATAATAGATTGGTCATAAATATTTTCATGGACAATGGGAGAACGTACCATATGATAGGACACAACAACCTCATCGATAGAATCAAGGAAGATATATAGTGAGAATTTCATTTTGTAAATGATGAATTACAAGAAATTATTCTCTTTGAAAGGATAGTATCACTTATAATGGTAATAAAATAATGTATTTCATCTTTTTGAATGATTTCGTCACAAACCTCTGACTCTTATTCATCTTTCTGGTATGGTACATATAGTTTAGTTATAAAAAAATCTATATATGGGTAAGGTATGATATAGAACAATAATATTTCATTATTGTATGACAAAAGAAGATTTTTACAATATTGGGGAATAAAATATTAAGAATGATTTATAATGAAGAGAGAAATTACATGTGGAACACTTGACATTTCCATTTTAGCTATATACATAAAATAAAATATTAAAAAAGTTGGAGCTCGAGACATCCCTTATCTCACACCTAACCAGTCTCACATATGTGGTTCTTATTTGAAGGAGGTTATTGATTAGAAGTACTACATGATTAATAAATTTAAATAATATATTTCACTCAATAATGTATATGTGGATATGTGGGGGCCGATAAAACCTAATTCGTTGGATGTAGAAAGTTATTTTGTCTTTTTATGAATTTATCACAATGTCATGTTTAAAGATGACTACATACAATAACAAGGTATTAAAATGAATTAATCGCTATAAAATATAATCTAAATATAATTATAGTGTAATTATTATAAATCATTTCACTAAAAAATATATATAATTCTTATGTATCTAGTAGGAAGAATATTTAGAAAAATGGTATTCCTATCCATTTTCTAGTTGTGAGAAATCCTCAATAAAACATAGTTATTGATAAATGTAAAAAAATAACATGGATCTGACTATGCATCATGAGAATAACACACCTTATCCATATTAAAATTAAATTGTACTAAAACCAATTTACATTTCTAATAGAGGCATGTTCTGTATTAATGATGAAAACAATCACTTTCAATTCTTGCATGGAATGAATGACAATATCACACCAGCATCTAGTGGGGAAAAATGAAAATAATATCATGTTTTAAATATAGATCAAGTGGTATCCTTAGTGTTCTCTATATATATTTTTTAAAAAACTATTTTTCATAATCAATAGAATAAGTTGTTATATTTCTATTTTAGTTATGAAAAAATATTCAATGAAAATTATATATTGAAATCAATAGCGATGAATAAGTGACTAGTTTATGGATTTTTTTTAAATTTCAATGTAATCGTAGTCCCAAAATCATTATCCAACATCATATAAATTGATAAATGGGGGGATCATCAACAATTTCACCTATCGTCCTTGATTTACTTGTTTTGGTGTGTATTGACATACTAAAAACTATTTCCTATTCTACAATCCTTTTGATGTGTGTAAGTGACACTAATAATTGAATTCATATTACATAGTAATTTCTAAACTAGTTGTTGGCCATGAATTGTCTCAAAAATACTCTATAATTTATGATGGTTTTTATGTTCAAAAATACCCTTTTTTTCGTCATAAATTTTTTTGACTGGGTTCTGAAGGAATTTATACTCTTATTTAAGGAATTTTTCATTATGGGAATGAATCTAGAAACACCATTTCAAACCCTGTATTTAGTAAATAAACGTATGAAATCAAGCCTATGTTAAAATAAGAAGAGAAAGGATTATGTATGGTATAAACCCTGAATTATTCTAAAAAAATATTTTTATATCATCATACTTAATTTTGGAGAATCCCTAAACTTATGGATCAATAACCTTATATTGGAGTCTGTATTAACTATTCATACCCTACATATCGAAAATATGGATGTATGGTTAATTAATGCTACATTCAATATTTTATATTAGAATGATAAAAGTATGGATTATCAATCCTACACTACTTTGGTTAAATACCTTATATGAAGATGAATGTATGTTTATGAAAACATTTTTTGGTGAAATAACCCTACTCTATTAAAAGGAACAATATGCTACGCATATCAATTGTACATTGTGTTCTCAACGGTGATTTTTTTCTTGTCTTTTTTTCAATATGAGATTATTTCAATGGTCAGGTCATAATTAAAGATTGATTCAAGGATCATTTTGATTATTTCAAATAACCATGTTAATTGGATAATTTCATTCATATATCTATGGTACATTCTGACTCCCCTGGTAGATTAGAATTTGAATTACCGTGATCATTCAGCCTATTCTATTGGATAATAAATTATAAAGAATGGTGTGTTTTCTATGTATTATTTCAGAGTATCTAATAAAAAAAGTGTGTGTGTGTCTGTGTGTATGAGAATATATTCAAATATGTGCCTATATTATTGAAATTATCATTTACATTTCTTCTCTAATGAATGATCAATTATGAAAGAAGATACACTTTGGAGATATATATGTTCAATCATTTAATACTATAATATTACTAATATTATTTCATTGCTAAATTATTGAAGAAATTTTTAGAATAAGGATCACTTTAGACTATTTCATTCTTGAAGATATTCTATTCTGAAGAAGAAGATTCACCATTTTTCAGTTGGTTTCTGCTACAACTATGAAGTTCAACCATAACATTTCAAATAAAAATCTTTTGATTTATTGGAGTATCAAGTGCTGGTATTCGATTTTTGGTGAATTATCAGCTTTTCAATCTAAGCTGTGGATAACCGGTTATCTATTAATAAACCAAAATACCTTTTTTAGTTCTTTTGTAAAGGTGTAATCTTCCTTCACTCAGTTGGGGATTCTTGGTCTTTTGATAAGTGGACCATAGTGGATGAATTTACCAAGTTTTTAGAGACAGTTATTTGTATATTATACTAGGGGATCTTTGTTCCCCAAAACACTATAAAAATATGTGTTATTTATTTTTATTTATCTGCTGCATATTTTCATAAATAATTAAAACACTATATATCCGTATAAATCGCAGTGGGTGTTAACATCTAGAATTGTGGATAATTATTTAGAAAACACTTTTCACCCCCTCTTTTGTTACTTTTTATATTCTGAACTAACAACTGGGATCATAGGTGTGATTTTGGATAACGATATAGAAATTTTAAATGTGTAAGTTCTATAAAAATATGGAAATGAATGATCCTTGAAAATTAATGTCAATTCTATGAGCTCCATATTTTAATGGTGAAAATTATGGATACTATAAATCTAGAATGATTTCGTATATGAATAATCATGGATTATTATTCTACTAAAAAATTATTACTCCTTATAATATTACTGGAAAAAAATAATGCAGCAATAGAAGATGAATATGTTTTAAATTGAAAAGAAATGAATGATATTATTTGTGGTCTTAGACCAGATGAATTATATCATGTATCACTGTGTACAAATGCCAATAAAATGTGGAATACTATTTCATCTTCTTATGAAGGAATAAATAATGTTAGAAAAATGAGATATTCTATAACTAAGATAAAATTCAACACATTAATTGTATTTTATGGTGAAATCATCACACAGATTATTTGAATGATTAAAATAATTAACAACAATATTTTATCCTTTTGAGAACCCATAAAACCAGATGATCAAGCTTTTAAAGTACTCATAGTACTACCTTCAAAAGGGAATGGCATATCTGTTGTTTTTCTCTAATCATCACTTTTCAATGATAAGACAATGAAAAAACGAATTGGGGTACTGATGATATATGAAGTAAAAATGAGGCTGAAACTAAAGATCATAAAATTATAGTAAATAAAGAATATAATTTTCAAAAATTAATATCTCAGAAACATAGCAGAAGATCGAAGAAAGAAGTCAACATACAGAAGAATTAAAATTCATATGATTCTAAAAAGAAAATGGATCAAATAGAAATAATGTTCATCAAGTTTGATATGATGAAAATAGGATTCAAAAAATCCTTCAATAAGGATGAGAAATACTCAAGAGAAGTATGATGTTATGAATGCATTAAATTCTGCCATATGAGACCTGATTGTCCGCGAATGAAAGTAGAAAGATAAAGGCTAGAAAATAAATATCATAAGAATGATAATTATGACCATAAATGTAGAAGGGAAATAAAAGATACATGAAGTTTATCTGAAGTCTCTTGAAATACTTAAAATTCTGATTCACATAAGGAGAAATCAAATCTAATCGAAAAAATGTGTTGTATAGATGAAGTGAAAAATGTATGAACTTATTACTCTTCTGATTCTGATTCTAGTAGATGCTCAAATTATAAATTGGCATCTTAATATTCTATGATAGAAGAAAAATATGATTCTTTGATAAATAACCACATGTATTTAAAAACATTCATAATGTTATTTTAAGTGAAAGAGAAACTCTATTAAAACCACATCAAGAGTTTATTGAAAAATTCTAATCATCTACAACAAACAATGATGATCATGAAAAAAGGATAAAAATATCACAGGATGAAGTTGAATCCTTTAAGAGTGATTCTCTTATTTTTAATAAATGATAAAATAATATAATCAAATTATTTTACATAATTTCCTTCAATGATAAATATTTGTAATTGTATGCAAGGGTTAGGAATCAATTTTTTTAAAAAACTATTAGGTTCCCAATTCGTAAAAATTAATCTGTTATCATTGTAGGACCAAAGGAAATGTCACTGATATATTAAAAATATTTATATTAGTGGTAATAAAGGTGACTTTATTTATAAATGTTTATAATAATCATGTGACATGAATTATGGAAATGTAAAGCAGATCTGGATTCCCAATCCATTGCTTGGTAACACAGTTGGAACCAATAAAATATGTGTACCAAAACAAACATCTATTTATATCATTTTTTAGGAAAATCCATACGAACAATACTCTTATATGGTATACGGACATTGGCTATTCTAGGAATATGAATGGAGAACCATCAAAATTTCATACGATAACTCAAATGGATGGAGGATTGGTTACTTTTGGTAACAATTAAAAAATAAAAAATAATGGGAGTTGGAACTCTTGGAGATCCAATAATAATATCTCAATAAACAAAGTAGTATTTTTGAAAGGGATAAAAAAATATGTTAAGTATCTATAAACATGGTGATGATGGTTTTTATTTTTATTAATTTAATAATTATTTCTCTATGTTTGAAGATATGTTACTTAAACTTAGATCACCTAGAACTGACAAGGTTTATTCTATGGATTTAAGATCATTATGTAAATGGAAAGTGAATTGTTTAACTACTATGAAAAATTAATTATGGATTTTAATAGAATAATTGGACACTGTAATATATATTATTTATATAAATTATCAAATAAAAGTTTAGTTTCCAAATTTCCTAGTCTTAAGTTTATCAATGATAGATTCAGTGATGCATGATATGTTGAAAAGCAGCACAAATCTTCATTCAAATATATTAACAAAATTGCTACATCTAAACCATCAGAATGTATCCATATGGATTTTTGTGGACCATCAAGGGTAGAAAGTATGGATGGTAAATTATATGTTTATGCTTTAGTAATAGATTATTCGATATTTTCATGGGTTAATTTTTTATTACACAAATGTGATGCTTTCAATATTTTTAAATTTTTTTGTAAGATTATTCAAAATGAATATGGTTTTAAAATAATTTTATTATTAATTGGTCATTATAGATAATTTGAAAATAAATCAATCAATTTTTTTCTCAAATATGGGTATTCAAAAAAACTTTTCTATACCAAGAAAACCTCAATAAAATGAAATTGTTGAAGCGGAAAATAGCACTATTTCATAAATGACATGGAATATGATAAATTAATACATACCTCCTACCTATCATTGGTAATAATCTATAATCACAGACTATTATATCATGAATAGTTTTTTAATATGGTCTATTTTGAAAAATACACATTATAAAAATTGGAATAACTGAAAACCTAATGTAGATTACTTTAATGTTTTTGGATACAAGGTGTATATCTTGAATACAAATGATAAACTTGGTATGTTTTATATAAAAATTATGAAGGAATATTTTTGGGATATTATTCTACCTCTAAATCTTATAGACTATTTAATAAAAATTCAGGTATTGTTGAAGAATCGGTTCATGAGAATTTTGATGAAACTGTTCCTTTTATTAAATAGAAAGATCAAACTGATGATGTTACTGAGTCATTTGATTACATAAGACTTGAAACATTTAAAAATGATTATGAAAATTTTATTAATAAAATATATTCTAGTTCAGAAGAACATGAAACTGAAAAACCTAAAAGTGGCTTTCCTAGAATGTCTATAACTCTAAATAACCATCCTTTAGAAATTTTTATTGGAGACCTAGACACGGAAATTAGAACTAGAAGAAATGTAGAAATCCTAGCTGATTTTTTTTCCTTTCTATCTCAGTTTGAATATATGATTATTGAATAATCATTTTAACATGAGAGCTAGATTTTATAAATGAAAGAAGATCTAAACTAGTTCAAAAGGATTGATGTTTGGGAACTAATAGAGAGACCAACCAATTATCTTGTTATAGGCACCATGTGGGTCTTTATAAATAAATAGTATGATCAAGGGATCATAAACGAAAATAAATCCAGATTAGTAGCTAAAGGATATAATTAGGAAGAAGTTATTGATTTTTATGAGACCTTTTCCCCTGTAGCTAAAATATAATCTATTGGAATCCTTTTGTATTATGCATCTTGTAGGAATTATAAATTATATTAGATGGATGTAAATTCTTACTTTGTAAATGGTTTCTTAATGGTGGATGTTTATGTTAAACAACCCTCGGGTTTTCAAAATTCTCAAAAACCAACTTCTGTTTTTAAACTCACCAAAGCTCTTTATGTCCTTAAAAAAGAACTTCAAGCTTGGTTTGAATGATAAAGTTATTTTATTATGAAAAAATTATTTACTATTGGATTAGAATATTTGAAACATTGTACATAAACCATTTATTATAATATTTTATTAGTTTAAATTTTTGTTGATGATGTTATTTTTCGTTCAACTAATAAAAAACATGATCATGATTTTTCAAATATAATGAAAAAATAATATGAAATGAGTGTGATGGGAGAACTGAGTTTATTTTTAGAATTTCTCATTTACCAAAAGTATTTTGGAAATGTCTTAAATAAAAACATGTATATTACTGATTTATTAATTAATTATGAACATGAAGACAGAAATATATATACAAATCCTATGTGTACCTATATAAAACTATATTTGAATGAAGTTGGAAAACCATTTGAAATAAATTTATATACATGTATGATTTGTATTTTTTTTATATCTCACTGCCAGCAGTCCATTAATTAAGTTTTCTATATGTCCTCATTCAAGATTTAAATCAAATCCAAAAGAGTATAATCATAATACTATTAAAAATGTTAGATTTTTAAAATTAACTATTTTTCAATATGTTCTTTACCAAAAAACTTCTTATTTAAATTTAATTTCCTATTCAAATAAAGAATTTGGAGGTTGCATATTAGATAAAAAATGTACCTTATGAACGTGTCACTTTTTAGGAAAATCATTAGTATCATGGTCTTGTATGAAACAACACAATGTTTCCCTATCAACCACTGAGGTAGAATATGTGTGTATTGAATGTTGTTGTACACAAGTATTGTGGATGAAAAACACTCTACTAGACATCGGACTACACATTAATAGTATACATATGTAATGTGATAATACAAGTGCAATAAATATTTCCAAAACTACTATAAGTTATTCTAGGACTAAGGACATTGATATGGGACATCATTGTCTGAGAGATCATATCCTTAAAAAAGATATATCTTTAGAATTTGTTAATACCAAATAACTATTAAATGGTATTTTTACTTAACCACTTCCCAGAGAGAGTTTTGATTTTGTTAAAAGGTAGTTATAAATATTTAATTTTATTTAAATGTTTCTTTATTTTATTTCTAGTCTCACTAATTTTATTTTTGTAAGATTTGTTTAATAAGTTTTTTCATTACATTTTTATTTAGAATTTTATTTTATTTTTATTTTTTATTTTTTCAACATAGAAAACATAATGGGTATATCCTCAGTTAGGGCGAGCAATCCATTTACCTTATCTCAAACTCTTTCTTCTATCTTACACATCCTCTTGGATTATATAGTATCCTCTTTTGATTTCCATGTGCCAATACCCTAAAACTTCAATCCTTTTAGTCTCAAAATCTTTAGAGATGGAAACCACATTAAGATCTATTGATGATGACCTATACAAAAATTTCTATGCTTCAGGTAAAGCGCACAATGTTTTATAAGAAATTTTAAGTGATTTTGTTTATTTATATTATACAAATATTTCTCTTAAAGAAGAAATTCAGTTTCATCATTTGGTTTACGATTTTGGATAAGATAACATGATGTTGGTATATGAAATTGATGTGAAAGAATTTTTCAAAAAATATTTATTTATAATTGGATTCAAAGAAGACACCATTGTATCTAATATTAATGATTATGGGTTTTAATTATCATCTATGGAAATGGATGAGATGCTATATTGTCCCCATGAGGGGGAGTTTCATCTTCAATTAAGTAATATCAATAACAGAATATATTCATATGAGGATATTAAATTTTCTTTATCTAGAATAATAACTATCATGAATGTATTGACAAAAGAACTTTTCCCAATCGTAGATTGTTTTTTATGTTTATTCAATTTGGGATATTTCCTAGGACTGTTGAGATTGATATATTCTTTTACTCAAACTTGTATATCAGGATTTTTTCTGAATCACATAATGATTAATTTCTAGTGGTTTATTATAAGGTATCTAAACCAATACACCCATGTTGATACATAGATGGGATATAATCCATATGGAGGAATTATTTAAATTTTTTCGTGATGGAATGGAAATATTTTCAACATGTATTTCGGTATATCATGTCACCAATAAAACACCTTTAATATTTGGACTATGAAGAATCCTAGTTTTGTTTAGAGTATTTATTTCAATAGTTAGTTTCCATTTGGTGCGTAATAACTATATAATTTTTTAGCATATGCTTAGGGGTGAAAACGATTATTCCATCAATATGAAATTTTTGACAGATAATTAAGAATAAGTAACTTGAAGGCCATAAGAATCAATTATTTTTAAAAGAAGAATAATTTTAGTTCATATTCTAGATACTATAGTTGAAGTAGCTGTTGGGGGTGATCTTGAGAATCTAGTGGATGAGAAAATTTAGAATGAGGTTGAAAGTCACTAAATTATTAGGGAAGACATACCTATTCCTAGAACTATTATTTTTCCTAACTATAAATTTATTGGAAGTTCTTTCATAAGAGACAGACCAGCTGATGATGAAGATCCATGTTTTTATTTGGAAGAAGATCATCACAAGGATGATATTCGTGACCCAAACCCTCCATATTTCGAAGCTCAGAAGCTTTATTTAAGATAATTCAATGAAAATTTAATTTCTATTATATATTTTAAGGAGATTACGGCCAAAATGATAGGAGAATATAATTCATTAAATGATGAGTCTTTCAAGAAGACAATGTTTGATGAGTTTAAGCTAATGATTGGGAAATTATTTTAGTCTCTCAAGGAATGAAATAGAGTATCCGACTCTTATAAATAGACAATGAAAAAAACTACTCAGAAATGTTGAAGTTATTACTATACTGGCTGAGTTCAATGATAGGATACATACTCTTCAGTGTGATAGTACTACTTTAAGAGTTCTTTTTTGACAATCAAAAACATATTATAAGTAAACTAACTTCAAGTGAGTCATGGTTAGAACCATTGGATAATCATGTTTAAGACAATTTGACTTCATTCATCCAATCATAAGTAGTTATGAATGAATTTGTAAAGGTAAAACTATTTGAGAATTTGAATGTTGGAAATGATTAATGGAATCTACTATAGAAATGGTCATAAGTCTTCAACAACCTATTCCAGAGCCTTATTTTTAAGATTATTGATATTATTGGTGTTGTTCAAGACCTTAATCATACATATGGTCCCTCTATCCATTTCGTTTCATACCATATCCAATCATTTTGAATACCCTTTCATTGATATAGGATTTTACATTATTTGTCAAAATATTTGAATTAATTTAATTTTAATTTTAATTTCTTTTCATGTTTATAGTATCCTATATTCTAGTTCAATGTTTAAACTTCCAATTAAATATTTTTATCTTATACTAGTTTTAATAACTATTAATAATATTTTAGTGCTATATTAAATATTCTTTGTATTTTTTATTCTTTCACACTATCTTTTTGATATCACAAATAGGGGATGAAAATTAATAAGGGGAATGAGGGGGGAATGGAGAATATCTATGAATAACCTTTGGGGAGAATATTTTAAAACCACAACATTTAATTACATATAATATTAAATTTATAAGTATCATTTTTTTATTTTTCAAAATATTACTTTGAAATTGAAATGTCCAAATATTTTCAATGTCGATTTTTATATGTTTTCCAATCTAATATTTTTCTTTAAATTTCATTATGGACTGTGTTATGGGTTTTGTGATTATGAAAAAGGGGAAGATTATTGGGAATGTAATGTCTCAAAAATAATCTATAATTTATAATGATTTTGATGTTCATAAATTCCCTTGTATGTTTTATATTGGTTTTTTATTGAGTTTTATAGGAATTTATATTCAAATTTATGGAATTTAGCGTTATGAGAATGAATCTGGAAACACTCTTTCAAACCCTACATTTGATAAATGAATCTATGGTATCAAACCTATGTTATTCTAATAAGTAAACCACATGCATATGGTAGCAACCCTATACTACAAAAAATAGTTTGTGTGTGGATCAACATAATTATGTTTAGAGAATCATCAAACATATGGATCAGCAACCCTACGTTGGAGTCCAGATATACTATTCATACCCTACGTTTAGAAAATTTGAATGTATGGTTATTTAATGCTATATTTATAATTTTATGGTGAAATTTTTAACATATATATTATCATCCATATGCTAATTTTTTTTCATATGTTATGTAAAGATGAAATTGTGGATAAGAAACCATACATTGGTGAATGAACCCTATTCTATAAAAAGGAACCTTATATTATTCATATCAACCAAAAATTGTGTTGTCAATAGTGATGTTTTTCAATCCATGTTTTAAATACATGATTTTTTCAATAGTCATGTCAGAATAAAAGACCAATTCAAGGATATTTTTTATTATTTCAAATAACCATGTTAATTGGAGAAATTATTTCCTATTTCTAGGGGATGTTACGACTCCCCTGGTCATATAGAATTTGAATTACTGTGATCAATCAGGCTATTATTTGGGATATATAATTATGAAGAACGTTTTATTTTCTATATATTCTTCCAGAGTATCTCATCAAAAATGTGTGTGTGTGTGTGATAAGTTTCTCACATATGTGACTATATTAGAGAAATTACCTTTTATAGTGCTAAAAACATGAATGATCTATTTTGATAGAAGCTAGAATTTAGAGATATATGTGTTCAATATTTTACTACTGTAATATTAATACTACTATTTACTTCTTACCTTATTGAATATCATTTTTCAACATGTATTTCTTTATACAATTTCATTCTTGAAGATATTATTTTCTGAAGACGAAGAACCATCATTTTTAATTTTCTTACTACAGCAACTATGATGTTAAACATGAACCTTTCAAATCAAACTCATTTTATTTATTGGTGTTTAAACTAATTGTACACAGTTGCGGTGGAATATAGGCTTCTATATCTATGGTGTGGATAAATATTTCTCTTTTAAAAAAGCATAGGACATTTTTTGGTATTTCTGTAAAGGTATAAACTGCCAGCACTTAGTTGTAGATTCTTGGTCTTTTGATAAGATGACCATACTAGGGGAATTTACAATACTCATATAGAGAGTTATTTTTACAGTTGACTATGGGATATTTGTGCCCTAATCTGCTATAAAAATATGTGTTTTTCTTCATATTTATCTGCGTCATTTTTCCATACTGAAGTAAAACACTTCATATATGTATAAATCATAGTGGGATTCAAAGTCCAAAATTGTGGAAGATTTTTGAAAATAAATATTTCTCCCCCCTCCCAAATTTTTTTACTTTGTATATTCCATCCTAACACTGTGTAATGTACCTCAATAGAAAACCAAGAGTAACCACTAGCCCTCCAATGTGTTTCAGCAATAGCTAAGTACATCAACACTTTTCTTGTGTTATTACACTTCATATAGAAAAAGGATTTAATTATGGATATGATGGATCATAGAACAAGTTAATAAATAATAAATACAATTAAATAAATTTGAAAAAAATTGATATCATAATTGCTAAAAAATAACATTATCTATTAAACAAGAAGATGATGTTTGTGTCCATTAAGGCTTGAAAACACAAGAATTAAAAATTGAAAGACATTGATTCCCAGATAACAAATAATTTTCCACTCTAATTAAGGTTTAGAGAGATTAGTGTAAAAGAATAATAAATTATCAAATCTAAAGAAACACGAAGCACGATCACATGTCTTCCAGCATAAACACCACTATTTTCACCAAATGTTAAACAACCAAAAATTTTATTAATGAAAATTCATCATGATCTATTTAAATGTATTATTATGTAAAATATTTATATAAAATACTAATTTACTTGGTTTTATGTTTTCTTATTTTAAAATATTTTATTGAATTGTTACCATTGCAAATATAGATGTTGAACAGTGAGCAAATGATTAGTATAAATATAGTGACTTTACAAATCCAATTTACTCCGATAATGGAAACAATGGCCTCATCAAGTAGAATTACTCCATATAAAGTCCATTTATTAGAGCTTGGAAATAAGGCAGTGTCATTGAAATTCTCTCTTGAACAAGCTCAATATGAGCTTCAACACATTATGCTTGAATAGAACTGCCTACTGTAGAAGTGGAATTTAATAGAGATTATCACTCGAGCGATGTTATCCAAGACACCCCAGGAGTCTGTCCCCATCACACACCATATCCTTTGATGTTATTTATCTATTATAAAAAGTTATGTAACAATACCCTAGCACAGTGATTATGTGCATTATTCTATAGAATACATAGTACACATTCATTTCATTATGGTTACATTATAAATAGTTTTTATAGAACCAATAATCTTTTTAGTTAATATTCAATTAAGAAATCTATTTTGATGAATTAATGGTATCTTGAATATAAAAATTATTTTCCTAAAATATTATTACTAAATTAATTTATATTAAATGTAAATTATCATATATTTTTTATGAATACAACTGTAATTTTTATTAAGGATTGAACGTAGTTTTTGTAAAACCCATAAATTTTTGATTAATATCATTTTTTATTTTAAAAGATAAAAATTAAAATATTTAGAAAATTATTTAGATAAAATGAATATCATTTTTTGAATAATTGCTTTGAAATTATCGAATGGTTAATTTTTCATAACTTTTTCAGACAATGCAATTTTTGGGAAAATTAAAATAAATTTAAATATATAATGTGATTTATGACATCATAATAACCAAATAGGGATGTAATAAAATAATAAAAATGGTTTTTTCGAACAATATATTTTTTATCTTTAAAATAATTTTATTTTAGATTTTTTGATTAATTTTATGGTGCATTAGTGGACCCTCGATAACATATTAGACATTTTAACTTTCAAAAATGATTTCCTTGAGTGTGTTATGCACCTCTACATAAGCAGGCCTAATATTTTATTAATTTAGTCCATTGGAATTATAAAATAATTTTTTCTACTCTTATTTTGAAAAAACCATTGGAAAAAAACCATGGGTTGGTTTGGGTTATTTATTAGGTCAATGTGTGGAATCTGATCCCTAAATAATAAGGAATTCCATATATTTTTTTATATAAACACACCTAAGCTCCCACTTTTCTTCACTACAAAACCATGAAGCATGTAAGAGATCATTCCTCTTATATGTTGTATCATTCCAAGTCACATTAATCTCCCATGAATCCTATATCAGGCCTCTCCCAAGCCTTTGGATCACACTTCCATATAAGGGATATATTCCTTTCTCATTTTTGTCCATATTTCATTATGTTGTTATACTAATTTGTTTTCAATTAATTATTTTAGTGTATGATTTCAAACATCCCCCATACTGCCCTCTTTTTTTAATGATGAGAGACATCTTTAACTCTCATTAATGCCTCCCATGTAAACCTATTACCATGCCGAAATTCGGTAATGAATTTCTCTATTATTATTTACATTCAAGAAATTATTTTGTATATGAGTCTTAATTCCATTACATATGTTGGGAAATGTATCTATATAACCCCCTTACTATCCATTTCATTTGAATATTATGAGACACACCTTTCTCTCTCATCAACCGTTTTAATGAATTCTTATGACACGATGTTATGCTGCCGAAATTGCACCATCATTTTCCAATAGAAAGTCATTGTGTAGTGAATAACATGAAAATTTCTCTATCAAGGCTATTCACCATTATGAATATTTACATATTGATTATATAGTTTCATGTACTAATTTCAAATTCAATTATTGTGGAATAAATGATTTTGTTTTATGAATTCAGGTTATATTATCCATGTGGAACACTTTTGCATGAAATGAAATGATTGAGAGAGGTGCGCCCTGAAATCCCTCCAATGCATTGGGTCAATATTAGTATCATGATACATTAAGTGAAATGAGGGTTTACTCATTCTCCCTCTGAAATGGTCCTTAGATCATTATAATATCATGTTAAATATTGATGCCTCATTACCATTGTAACACCCCAAGCTTCCTCGGTATGTTTCCTTTCGAATAATGCAATGACGTGCATTGTACGTAACTTCGAGATTTTAACACACCACAACCAATCAAACTAGCCGTTATGAATAGTAATACCTACTTTTTGAAATTATATATATTTTATATTTGAAAATGGACTTCATTTTTATATTCGGAATATCGAATTTAGCCTAAGGTGAAATTTTGGTACATTTCGGATAACTTTCATATTTTGATGAATAGTGAAAATTACTAAATTTTAATTAAAAACAACTTTTTTAATCAAAATAATTAATAGTGATAAATTATGAATTTGAGTGGTTTTAAAGTATATTTAGAATATATTTTTACCATTTAATATAATTTTGGTCATTGGACATAATTTTACAATTAAACCGAACATAAACAAGTGTCAATCTTTTGATAGTTATTATCTCTTAAAAACACGCTTTTTGTTTTGACAGCGGGAATTAATTTTAAATTAATTTCTGCCACTTCTGTGTTTTGAATTTAGAAAAATGGATTCCATATTTGGAATCAGGATTTCCAAATTGTGTAAATAGGTAACTTTTATTTTTACACATTTTGAATAATTACTGCGGTAAATATTTTATTTACCATGGTTAAGGGTAAATCCGGTAAATAAGGGTTACAAAAATAATATTATAATAATACAAAATTACCCTAAAACGTGTCTTAACCCTATTGGTTGATACATGGTCGACCATGGGCATCTTTGGGTCTATTTTGGGACCCCATGGATCCACTTGTAAGTGATAATGACACATTATATTAATAAAGCTAAATAAAAATAAAAATGGCATAAGCTTACATCTTTTAGAAGAACAATTTTTACGTATGGTTATACATGTTGGATTTTCGATTATAAATATTCATTAGAAAGCTAAAAATATTTCCTACATAATGATAGTTTATTTATAATTTTTAGACATTAAATAATTTATTTTATTTATGACACAATGATGATGCAGTAATTACTATAATAGTGAAAAATTAAAATAAGTGATATTATAAATACCCAAATAAATATAATATGAAACTTTTAATGAATTAAACTAATTTTCTAGGATAATATGATATATTAGTATTGATTTAATTGACTTTGTTCGAAGTAATCAATCTGTTATGAGTTTCACAAAAATCAACTATTGAATAGTGTCAAAATTGACATAAAAGAGTTCTTAAAACAAATATTATATTATTAATTGATATTAAATTCCTAAAAATCTAAGGTTCGGCCAAGAGACTTATATTATGATAGTTTAATCATTAATGGACCACTTGGGGGTCTCTTGGATGTATATAGTAATTTTATTAACCATATTATATAAAAATACAAAGAGACATTGTAAAAGTGAAACTAATTAACTTCGAGTTAATACTTAAAGATAAGGTTAATATAAGTACCCAAACCTGTCTAAATTCTATTGTATGAGTTGTTTTCGACCTATCCCCACCTCATCCTTTGAATAGTCAACTTTGGAGCCTTTGGAAACCGAATATGAATTTATTATAAATTAATATTTCTAGCTTTTCCAAAGGTGCCCCTCACCCCTCTTATAAAAGGGCACTCCTCCTTCTCATTTACTCACACCTCTCAAGCCACTTGGCTCGTCCAAACTCTGCCCAAATAAGCTCCCCACATCTCTATCCTCCTCCTTGAAGCTTCCCCTTAGGCAGAAAGCATTTCAACAAGTCCTTTGGTTCCAACCAAAGTGAGTTACCTAAATTAAAGGTAACGATTTCTCTTAAATTATTTTCATTTATTTTGCTTCTTCAACCCCCAAAATCTTTTTATTTCCCTTCTTTTGTAACAACAACAGTATACTCAATATACTAGGATGTTGTTATAAGAAGTATTCAAACTACACATACACACAACTCCATCTAATGGATGATGAACATAATGTTTCTGTGGATGGCAAACTAACGCCTCACGAAACGATGATTGTTCAAAAACATCTTACCGCCTCTCATGGTGGCCATTATGATGGAACTATAATTAAATATGATATTAATGATATATATTTTATATATAAGCTTCTGTAATTCCATTTTATTTCATACCATTATTCGTTTCATGTTGTATATACATACGATAATTTCATTTGAGGAAGTGCGGACTACCGCCCCCTTAAAATGATATGACTCGTTCATACCACACATGGAACGTATAAAGGATGGTGTTAATGAACTTAATTAACATATATAAAATATTATATTATACTGGAATATTAATATACCTATGTATCATTTGGATTCAATTCTTTTAAAATAAAAATTAAATGGAAGTAGCGTTCGTGCGTACGTACGGACTACCGTCTCCACGAACGCGGTGAGATCCATCCTCCATCACATCCATTCAAGTCTTATTCTCATTTTAGGGTTAAAAATAATGTTAATATCATTCTGTTTATGAATAAGATATAATCTATCCATTACAAACATGTCTTACGTAACCAAACATTTAAGAAGAACGAATCGATTATCACCTGAAACGATGATAATACTAAGATATTATTAACAAATCAATGTTAAAAGATCATATATGATATCATATTAATATATATTATTCTTGTATAATTTAATAACAATTATTTCACCATTATATAGGAGGTTAACCTACCCCAACCAAGGAAAAGTACAAGGTAAGGTATTTTCTTATCTCACTTTTAATTCCGTGAGAATTCCATTGATCACCACTTAATTATTGCATGTGGTGTATGTGTACTGCCCATGATTGTATTCATTGTGTAATATACTTTATTTTATGGGTATTTACATCATCATGGTATGATCTTTCTTTCATGGGTGTTTGTTTCGTAAGTTACCTAATCGATAAGGGAATTTGAGATTTCAATTTCCACTCATTTGGCTTTACGCATATTTCGTTGATTATATTACCCCAAGATTATGTGTGGAATCACTATTCATTTGATTATGTCATAATTTCCACTCCCATTCCTGTGGATATAAGTTTGATACACATAATCACTCCATTGATAATTCTCAAGTCATTGATATGAATTTGAAAAGAGTAATTTTAACTCATTCTCCATTTATTGAGTTAAACATCCAATTCGTTGGTATTGTTTTTACAAGAATATGTGTGAATATACTTTGATTGATTTACACTGAATATCCAATCATATTTAGTGTATTTATATTTTTCACACATAATTATGTCGTTGATTTATCCTTAACCAAAGGATACAACCTTTATGAGAGATTTCATCTCAATTTACATTCCATTGAGACTTCTTTGATGATATACACCAAATCACTTTTATGTGGTGTATATAATGTACTTTGACATAGTATATCATGAATTACTTTATTCTCATGATATTACAATGTTTTGATTACCTCAATTATTTGTATTCAAGTGTCTCTCTTTTGGTTAGAAACTCTAACCAAAATACCATTTTAAAATGTTTTAAAGAATTATTCTTCTAAATCATGCTCATTAATGTCCATATTTTAAAAATGGTTTTAAGAATTTATTTATATGGACATTAAAGTTTTAAAATTAAAAATCCTTTTAAAAAGTTTCAAAGTGGTATGGGACACTTTGATTCAAAAATCTATTTTTAAGTGGCTTTTTGGCAAATAGTGTGACTTTTAAATGATTTCAAGAAAAGGGGGATATTTCTCTCAAATAGTTTTGATGATTATTTTCATCTATTTCAACATCCTTCATTATTCTTGATTGAGGTTAATGTGATACAATACAATCTTCCATATTGTATCGAATGAGTTATGTTTGACTGTGGATGTGATATTTTTATACCATTCAAGGTTTGTGGTAAAAGTATTGACATTTCGTATGCTAGTTTCAATACGAATGTTTATGTTATGTTTAAACTTGTTCATATGAGGAATGCATTGGACTTAATAAGTGACGGGTGGAGCCCGCTATAGACAAATTAGTGTCTTGGCACAAGGCCTTGGCAAAATCTTATTTGTAGTCTTGGCACGAGGCCTTGGCTATGTGGTTATGATAGTCTGGCATTATGCATTCCATCATTATGAAAGTGGTTATTGATATTGCATGTGATCATTCGACTAGTAGAATATCCATGTGAGTAAGTAAATGGCATTATTTCATTTTACCTTCTCCATTTTATGCTGAAGTTTAAATTTAAAAGGCTTTTGTTTTAGTTATAAATTGCCTTAAGTGTTTATGCTTATTTATGAAAGCTTCTGCTATAATGTTATCCTTACTGAGCATCCGAGCTCACCCCTTTCAATGTTTTATTTTTCCCAGGATTATGAAGAAGTAATTTATGAATGACCTGCAGGGATAGTATGAGGGGATATGAAGACAAGATGTTTTTTTTTATGATGTAATGTAAAAATTTATGGATGTATCTAGTTATTCCAAGGCTACTAAACTAATCGGTCTTTCGAGACTTGATCATTCTCATAATCATGCCAATGTTATGTAATAATGCACCGACTCTAGGTAATTAGGGTCGGGGCGTTACAACCATGTTATGATAGTCATTCTATATCATGCCTCTACATTAATGTTTCTCTTGCAGTCTATTGATGTGCCTTTTTCATAACATGTATTATTTTATTCATGTCATGCCTTGTTTAATCTCTTATTTTGATTTATATCTCACCCTTTACTTGTTCATGTATTCTGGTTATCCCATGAAATTCTATTTACGAAGTAATTTGTGTGGTCTTGTAAAATATGTTTTCAATAAATATGTGTATTTCATATTTTAAGTTGTAATTATATTTTCATTATCACCAGAGACACAATAACTATCAGTCTTCTATGTTCTAAAAAGTGAATATTTTATATAACACGTTATGTTTGAGTGTGAAATATAGATCAGGGTTGTTATAGTTCGTATTAGTGGATAGATTTAGTTATTTTTGGAATTATTATTACAAAACCCTAGTGAAAGCCTTAAGAATAAGACTATGTAAATAAAAATATCCCTAAAATATGGTAAGTATTGATCAAGTATTTTATCATAAAAATACATCCCTGTATGGATACGTTAAGTTAGAGGAATCTATATAAATTTTTTATCTAAGAGTAATACACAAAAATACCACATTGAGCTAGACATGGATGGTAACTGGTGCACGAAAATGGGCATTACTTCACTCTTGGTTATGACACTCCTGGGTGATATTCTTTGGTAAATTAATAAGATTACTATAAAACAGTAATAATGGAAAAAAATTCCCCTATGAATATATGTTGGGAATTAGATCATGGATAACATATATTAAAGTCAATAAATTCATAAGTTATGGAAATTAAAGCAATTTATAAGTCATTTTTTTTGTCTTTGGATTACCCTTTATGTGATACCCCAAACATTCACTTTATTCCATCCAATGGCATGTAAAAGGACAACTTGGGCTAAAAACCGATTTGAAGATTAGTTTGATGACGGTTCTAATGAGATTCCAAATCTGATGGGAGTAGGAATCACAAACGTTTTCATGAAAATCTCTCAGTTAAATAATATTTTGAATAGAAACATGGATCAAGATGAATGTTCAACGCCCCCCCCCCCAAGAAAAAGTCACAATTGAGAGCTTCATGAGAAAAAGGCCCCCAATTTTTAATGGATCATATGATCCCTAAATTTCTGAAAAGTGGATCAAATACATTGAAATGATCATCTCCATCCTTCAATGATCGGAACAAGAAAAGGTTCTTCTGGATACTTATCATTTGGTGGGTGAAGCTGATCAATGGTGGACATTGATTAAAAAAAGTCTTGATGAGGGGATCAAGGTGTTGGAATGGAAGGATTTAAAGAAAATGTTTTTCGATAAATATTTTCCTTACACCCTCGGATGTAATATGGAAAGAGTCTTCCATTCTCTCAAGAAAAAAGATGACGAATACAATGGATCGTATGAGGAAACCTATACAAGGATTGCATGATATTCCCCTGACATTATTTTTACCCCTGAATGCAACATTGGACACTGCTTTGGTGGGATAAAACCTAGCCTAATGAAATCCCTAGAAATCAGTGACTTTGAGAGCTATGAGTAAATTATATGATGTTCCCTAAAAGTAGAAATGGTGATCGATGAATCTCAGTGGTATCATGAGGATACGATATATAAGGTGTACTTTATCTCTAGTGGTCCGATGGATACATCCAATGGTGTGAAGAAAATCCAACACCCCACTTTCCAAAGGTTCAGAAAGAACCACCTCCAAAATAAATGAAGGGTACAAGAAAATTATTTAGGTGTTGACAAGAAGGGATCCTATCCATTAACTGCATAAATAAAAAACATATGGGTTATATAGAGGATATGAGCACTCCATTTGTCCCTCAACGTGTTCTGTATTGCTTCAACTACAAGGAACCAAGGCACTTATCAAACCAATGCCCTAAGAAAAGGGTTTTTTGGGGTAACTGAAAACCATTAAGGTATAAAGGGAGAGATTTTCTCCATCCATACCATGGATGTAAACCCCGAAGAACATATAGTGATAGGTACGTTTGTTATTCATTTCAGATTAGAAAATATGCCTTTTGATTCTAATTCTACACATTCTTTTATTTCTTAAAATATTAGTAGAACAAAACCAACACCACCACAAAACATGGAAGTAAAGATGTTGGTTAGAATGGAAAATGGGGACATCATTTCATCCAATGAATATAACTCCTGCCATATCATAATATGTGGATTGAACTTCCCAGAGATCCTCATCATACTCCCTTTGGTGTAATTTGATTCAATTGATGCCATGGATTGGCTTTCCTTATATAGATCCAACATAAATTCCCCTGAGATGGAATTCATTCTCCATATGGAGAATCAACCCCCGATTATGTACAAGTGAAAGGAGGATGTTGAATCTTCTTGAGCATATTTATCTCAAGAGTGGATATTACTGCCCTATAAGAATGCATATCTTTTTAGATGATTGATTCTAGGGAAGTAACCATCCTTGAAGACATGCCTATTGTGAGATAATTCACTGAACATTTACTGACGAATTGTCCGGTCTTACTCCTAGAATAGGTGTTGAATTATCAATTGATATTATACCAGGGGAATTGAAAATATCTATGAATCCATATATAATGGCTATTTTGGATCTTGAGGAGCTGAAGAATCAACTACATTGAATCTGGATAAAGGGTTTATACACCCAAGTGATTCACCATGGGGTGTACCAGTCCTCTTCGTCCTGAATAAGGATGGTTCAATATGGATTTTCATTCAGTATCGTGAACTCAACAATATATGGATAATGAAAAAGTATTCGATGCCCCAAATTGATGAATTTTTCAATCAGATACATGGAACACAATAATTCTACAAGGTGTATTTCGAGTCAGGAAATTACCAAATACTAGTGAAGAAGGAGGATATCCCCAAGACAGCTTTTCGTATAATGTATGGGAACTATGATTTCATAGTAATGCCTTTCGGACTCACTAATGCTCTAGAAATATTCATGGACTTGAAAAATAGTGTATTAAGATATTACATTGAAATCTTTTTGATAGTATTAATAAATTATATTCTAATATACTGTAAAACCAAAGAGGGGCATGAAGAGTATCTAAGAACTACACTAGAGACCTTTCAAAAAGAGAATCTCTATGAAAAGTACAGTAAGTGTGAGTTATGGATATTATAGGTCTCATTCATGGGATATATCATCACAAGCAATGGGATATCTGAAGATCCATCCATGACAGATGAAATTTATGAATGTGAAGATAGCTTTAAGGTCATGAAAATGAGGCTTATCACTGCACTCGTGCTCACACTACCCACAAGTAGATAGATTTTTTGGTATTTATTGATGCTTTGAAGAAGTTCATGGGATATGTGTTGATGAAAAATGAAAAATTCATTTCATATAATTCAGGGAAATTGAATGTTCATTAGAAAAACTATCCAACACAAGATCTGTATTTGGCTGAAAGAATCGTATTTTTAAAAATTTGGAAACCTTTCCTCTTTGGGGAGATATTTGAAATATATAAGGATCACAAAATCCTCAAGTATATGTTCCCATTGAAAGTTTTGAACATGCTCCAATAAATATGGTTAGGGCTGATCAATGACTATTACTACTCAATCCATTACTACCCTGGAAATGTGAACGAGGTGTTGAATGCTCTAAGTAGAAAGGACCCAATCATTCAATCATTGAGGAAAATTGAATATGATACAATATTCTTAGATTTCATGTGGTTGGACATGAGAATCATGAATAAGGGAACGTCGTCAATCCATTGACAAATTTTTTCTCAACCATATCATTTGGAAAGGCTAAAGGATGCTCAAAAAGATGAAGTTGGAATTCAGAAGAAAGTGGAAACTATTAGAAAGGTAAATCCTTGGAGTTCAATGTTAATGAAGAAATAATTGTGTGATTTGTGAGAAGAATATTTGTTACATAAAATCTGCAGTTAAATAATGAACTTTTGGATGAGGCACATAATTTGACTCTCTCTATTCACATAGGAACCTCAATGATGTATCGAGATATCTAAGTGCACTATTGGTGAGATAACATGAAGAATGAGATCACTAAGTATACATCAAAGTGCTTGGTATGTCAGGAAGTTAAGGCTAAGGGACATAAGTCTAAGGGGATGATGCAACCACTACCCATATCATCATGGAAATAAAAGAACATCACCACTGAATTTGTCACCGACTTCTGAAGGCATCCAAAGGAAACAATTCTATCTAGGTTATTGTGGATCATCTTACAATGACTTCACACTTCGTTTCAATTTGAGAGGATTTCTCATTGGATCAAACGGAATGGATATATATCAGATAAGTTGTAAGTCTCCATGGAGTACCATTATCTATTATATCCGATCGAGATCCAAGATTCACCTCTAAATTCTAGAAGAGTCTTCAACATGCTCTGAATACTGAGATGTACTTCAGTACAGATTTTCATCCTCAAACTGATGTCCAATCAGAGTAGACTATACAACCACTTGAGGACATTGTGAGATCATGCTCAATGGACTTCAAAAGTATTATGAGATCAACATCTTCTTCTATTTGAGTTCTCTTACAATAAGAATTTACACTCAAGCATCTAAATGGCTCCTTATGAATCACTATTTGGAAAGAGGTGTAGAACACCAGCATGTTGGGATGAATTTGGGGAGAAAAAACTCTTAGGTACAGAAATGGTTGACGAAATTGTGGAGAATGTTAATATCATCTAGTATTACATTAATGATACTCATATTCGACAAAAGAATGATGAAGATAATCGTCTACGAGACCTATTTTTTATTGTTGGATACATGATATTCTTCTGTATATAACTGTGGAAGAGAGTTATGAGATTTGGGAAGAAGAGAAATCTTATTTAAATGTACATTGGCGCTTTTGAGATCCTTTATTACATTTGAGTAGTGGCTTATCGACTAGCACTACCACCGAACCTATCTCAATACCTGATGTATTCCATGTATCACTATTGAGGAATTGAATACCTGACTAATCACATGAACTCAATCCAGAGGTGGTTCCATTGGTGATTGACCTCTCATGTGAAGAGAAGGTGTTGAAGATCTCAAATTATAGGGAAAAAAGTTCTATGAAATAAGAAAATTTCCCTCGTCAAGGTGTTTTGGAAAAAACAATAAGTTTGAAGAAGAAACATTGGAATTGGAGGAGGTGACGAAGTAGACATACCCTCATTTGCTTTATTGTGGTGACAAGAAATTTTGTGGGAGAGAATTTTTAAGGGGGAAGATTGTTACGACCAAAAATTTTATTAATGAAAATTCATCCTGATCTAATTAAATGAATTATTATGTAATATTTTTTATAAAATAATCATTTCCATGGTTTAATGTTTTTGGATTTTATAATACTATTAATAAATGTTATTTTTGATAATATATCTATTGAACATTGACAACATGATTAGTATAAATATAGGGCTTTATCAAATTCAATTTACTTATACAATGGAAGTGATGGTGTCATCCAAGAGAATATATCTATACAAAGCCCATTTTTCAAAGCTCATAAAGGATGTCGCATCAGTGGGTTTCATTCTTGACCAAGACCAAATAGAGCTTTAATAGATTCATCTTGAACGGAATTGCCTACAGGAGAAGTTGAAGTTAATATTGATTACCACCTGAGTGATGTTATCTGAGCCACTTCAATAGTCTGCCACAATCGCACACCTTACCTTTAGGACTTATGCGGGTGTTATAAGAGGTTATGTAACAATACCCCAGAACGATCATTACGTTAATTATTGTATAGAATAATGAATATATATTCATTTGATTATTTTTATGATATTAATATTTTTTAAACCAAAAATATTATTTTTAGTTAACATTCAATTAATAAATATATTTTTATGAATTAACGTCTTTTTGAATAAAATAAATTTCATAAAAAATTATTACTAAATTAATTTTTATTAAATAGAAATTATCATATAATTTTCATTAAATATAAATTATCATTTAATTTTTATGAATATAATTGTAATTTGTATTAACATTTGAAAGTTGTTTTTGTCAGAACCCATTAAAAATTTATAATTTTCGGTTTTTATTTTAAAAGTAAAAATTCACATATTTAGAAAATTATTTAGATAAAATGAATATAAATTTTTTTAATCAGTGCATCTAAATTATCCAATGGTGAATTTTTCATAATTTTCTAAGATAGTAGAATTTTTGGGAAAAAATAAAATACCGTTTAAAAATATAATGTGATTTAAGACATCATAATGACCGAAAAGTTATGAAATAAAGTACTATTTATTAATATTTCTACCAATATTTGTTTTACATTTAAAATAATGTGATTTTATTTTTTTTATTAATTGTATAGTGCCTTAGTGGACCCTCCAAGACTTATAAAACATTTTATCATTTAAAATGGTTTCTTTGAGAGTTTGACTCACCACCACATAATAAGCCATATTTTTTTAATAATTTAGGCCATTGGCATTATAAAATAATGTATTCCACTCCACTTAAGAAAAAATCATGTGAAAACCCATGGGTTGGTTTTTGGTTTCGATTAGTTTAATGTGTTGTGTTAAAAACCTAAATAATAAATAATTCCCTCTCTTTTCATATATATACCCATACAAGATCCCACTTCTCTTCACTAAAATCCTTGTAGAACTTCCCTGCTCTACCCTCATCTCTCTTGTATCCATACAAGGTTCTCAGGCAACCAATATTCATCTCTCAAGACTCTCCCAAGCCTTTGGATCAAACATCCATGAAAGGGGTTTCTTTCTTTATCATTTTTGTACAAATTTCATTATGTTTTTATACCAATTATTTATCAATTATAAATATTGGGGTATGATTTCTCACCTCCCCCATACTTACATACTTATGTTTGAATAATGATAGACCTCTTTATCTCTCATTCATTCATCCCATGTACACCTGTTACCATGCTAAAATTCCGTAATGAATTCCTCTCTTCTCATTTACATTCAAAACATTGTTTTGTATTATGAGTCTAAATTTCATTAAATATGTTGTTACATGTATCTATATGACCCTTCTGTTTTTCATTTCATTTAAATATGATGACACACCTATTTATCTCTCATCATCTATTTTTATGAATTCTTATGTCACGTCGTTATGCTGCCGAAATTGAAATGGGATTTTCCAAGCCAAAGTCAATGTGTAGTGAACACCATGACAATTTCTCTATCAAGAGTATTCACCTTTTCTATCATTTAATTAATGATTATAGAGTTTAATTTTTTAATTAAAAAATACTTTATCATGTAATAAATGATGATGTTATATGAATCCATGTTATATGATCCATGTGTCACACTTATACATGAAATGAAATGAATAATAAGGGTGTGCCCTAATATCTCTCTAATGCATTGGGTAAAAATTAGTATCATGATATGTCAAGTGAAATGAGGGTTTACTCATTATAATTCAAGTGAAATTATTTTTTAATCTTTCTCCATGTACAATTATCATTGGCTCTTACTAATGTCATGGTAAATGTAGATGCCACATTTCCATGTTATTATTGTCATGTTATATCATGCCATTATGTAAATGATTCTCTTTCACTCCATTGATATGTATTTTTTCAAACATGTACTATATTATTACTATTGTGCTTTATTTACTCCCTTACTAGTCTTTAGAGCTCATACTTTTCTTATTCATGTCCTCAAGTTATCCCATTCAATGATATGTATGAAAGTATTTGTGTTGTCATGTAAAAGAAGTTTTCATTAAAGATGTGTACTTCATGTTTTATGTTGTTATGTAATGTTCTAAGACCCAGATACTCTAGACCTCTCGATATTATATGTTGTAACAAGGGAATATTTTAACTAAAAAGTTTTGTTTATATGTGAAATAAATATTTGAGTTGTTATAAAATGGAAAATGGTCATTCATATATCCAAGGTCACCATATAATTTTTATGGTCAACCCTACAATAAACTTTATTTTGAATTGACCAAAATATTTAGTCATTATCATAGCTAGAAAACACATCAGGATAATATTTTCTTGAAAATATGCAACTTATCTCCTTATTTTCAATAAAAATATAATCCATATATTTATCCATATAGAAACATTTGAATTGATCTGTGAATGTTGATGAGGTAGCATGAAACCTCATATTGAAGTAATGATAATAATTGATTCAACCACATAAAAAACACACATACATTAACTTAAATAATTTCATGATGTGTACATAGTAGTAATTATGATTCTGTATGGTGACTTCATGGTTATATAATATTTGAAACATGATTATGAATGGTGGATTCACTACAACAAAACATGAATGGTGGTTATGAAGAATGTGATCATTGTAAAATATAAAATAAATTCATACTTATAGTGAACAAAAAATAATGTGTGTCCCTTATTAATGATTTTTATATAGACATATAAGGGTCCAGTATAATTGTTTCAAATCGGTATAATGATGGTTACATAATAAATACCTTTTTCCCTCTCAACATTTGTCCATGAGGTTTTAATACATAAAAATCATCTCTGAATCACATCTCCATTAATATCGACCTAATAAAAAATGGAATCCAATATAACAATATAAAATTTAAGTCTTAAAATTAGAAAGATAAATGATAATTAGTTTTACACAATTCATATTACTTTAAAAATATTGTATGTTAATTTAAATCCCTTTTTTATTTTAATCAATATTTTCAAAAATAAATAATATGACATATAAATTATAAAACACTTTATAAACCAATGAAATGATAAATATGAGAGAATAAAATGAATTAAACATTAATAAATATAATGAATTAATTACTTGTGTCAATATGCCAAAACATAATTTTTGTGCTCCTATGAAACTGATCTTCAAAAGGAATTTCGAAGAAAAATTCATACAATATATAATGCAAGATCAAATATTAATACCAATTTTAATAATATAATAATTAATCATTAATGATATTTAATTCATTTTTTATAAAGTATATTAAAATAATTTTCACTTATTTTATCATTTCATTATACGTACTCCTACCATTATTGATATATTTTACTCAACACTCATCTATAAATTTTGATAAATGTTTTAATCATTCCATGTTCTAGAATTTTTCACTATAGGATTGAGGGATCTATTCATATTAATTAATTGAAAAATGTATTTATTTATGACATGTGGTATTTCTAAGGTAGTCATTTAACTTTAGGATGGAAGTCTCTAATGAGAAACTTCTAAGGGACATTATGGGGTCTAGATATAAGTTGAGGAAAATGATTAATTTTTAGTTCCAATCAAGAATTGATACCTATATTTGTTCATATTCCTCCCATATATCTCTTCCCATTTATATTTTTAGTTAGACCATACACACCATTAGTTCAATTTCTATAGTATAAAACTTTTCCTCTATCCATTTCCTTTTGTTTGATTTGGTGATTTGTTTACTTTTTTATACTATTATATTAATATAGGGACCTTGAATGTAAATTTTCATGTGTGACAATCCATAGTTAGGATTAGGTTTTATAAGATCTCCATTATGATTTATTCATAGGACTTCCTTTAAATAGGATTAGGTTTTTTTTAAACACATTATACTAAAAAATATATTTCATAGAAAATTTACAGTTCTAAATACATTTATTTTTCATCCAAACTATTATTTAGATTATGGTTTCATCACCATCAGATAAAATTATCACTAATAAAAATTTAAACCCCCCTTTTATCAATTCATTCATGTGGATTGCTGATCTATAATGTAGTATATAGGGTGATTTTTTAGAAGTATGGGGTCTTTTATCGTTAAAATGGTTGTAAACATACATTAACATTGTTAGATGATATTAAACTCATTATCCCATAATTACTAGAATGTTTTTTATTACAATTTTCTTATAATACAAGTTATAAAAATTCTAACTTTTGTCCAAATAGATATGTTAAAATAACTTGTTCGGTTGTACCTTCTTCATTCCAACACACATGAATTCAACATATATCAAACATTAGATTCAATATGAAGGTAGATATTTTTTACCCAATAATGTTTCTTCCTGAAATGGAAATTCAGGTTTGCTAAGGGAGGCATTGTTAAAATTTAATTTTTTTTAGAATATAGTTTCTTTAGAAATTTGGCATTAAAATGAAAATAGTTCCCCAATTATTTATAGAAAAAATTGAACAAATAATAAAAGGTTATTACTTAAGTATTCACTCAGTTAAAGTTATTTTAGAAAGAATTAGTTATTTTAAGATATATTGTATTATAATTTAAATTTAAAACAATTTTCAAAATCATCTATTGTAAGTGATTAAAATGTAAGATAGCCTACCATGAAATTTTATTATCGAGTGAGTTTTCTTTTCACAGAAATTCCATCATATGCAATTTGGGAAATAAGTCATTTAAACATTATTAATTTTTTATTAAATTGTAATATCAGTCCATTCATATTTTCATTGTTTCAAAAATTTGTGGGAAATAAAATTAATCATCAAATGTTTTAAAAACACACTAAAAATTATAAATATAAACATAAAAATATTAAAGACAAACAATTTTTTAAAGAACATTATTTTTGAAAATTTATAATATATATTGGTCCCCAAACACAAAAACAGACAGATTGTTGCTTCCTAAAATAATTAAAACATATATCCTTTGAACAACCATTTTATATTGAATCGTATTATTTAAACAAGTATTTATGATAAGTTCAAATTGAACATTTTTCATTGATAATTAGATCAGTAGAGTGTGATCTGCTTTCCTGGATCATGGGGTAATATTTCAATAAAATGTATCACACTATGCCCATTAAAATTAAATGGTCTTTCATTTCCATATTTTAATATATAAATAGAACCAGTAATATATTCATGAGTTAATATAAATGGTAGTTCCCATTTTGAATTGAGTTTATCTAACTTCATCATTTATAATTATTTATAAAGAAACAATTAGTCCCATGGATATAGGTATTTTTATTTAATTAAATTACCATGAGACACTGTATGTTGATCACTTTAAATTTTATAATTCTAAAAATTATTTCTCTTGATTTCATTAAAATCAATGAGCTTAAGTTTACAATATTTTTGGCCTTATATGTTACTAAATTTCTCTCTCTCATTCCCAGTATCCCTTGTCTTCCATGTTTAGAGGTAAAAGATAAAAAATTCAATAAATTAGTCCAAATGAAATAAAATAAATATTGTTTCATAGGTTGAATATAAGGAAATATGATTCCTTCTATACTTTTTGTATGATCATGTAAGTTTTTTTAATGGATTTATCCAAAATCCTACTGATCCCGCTATTGGAAATATAATCATGTCCATTTATTTGTGGGTGGTGTGTTGTTGGTGTATTATGATATATTCCATATTTCACCACAAATGCCTTAAAGATCTGATTTATGGAATGGTTACCATGATGAGTAATTATTTCACATGTAACCTGAATCCAAGAAATGATGTTTCCTCAAACAAAATCATGTAAAAAGAATCATCAGTTTTTATCGTCATAAATACCACCTATTTGGTGAGATAATAAACTATAGGAAATATTAATGAATCTCAAATTTATTGGAAATAGGTACCATATAATAAATTTTTAGAATTTTAAAATTTTCACAAAAATTAGTCTGTTTTATAGAAATGTTTTACAATTTGAGATAGTTCTCAGGAAATGAAATTATTCACATTTTCCATAAATTTCATATGCATATTTTAAAAAAATTGGATAAAAAATTTATGATTAAAATAATTTTCGAAATTGTTTTGGGATTATAATGTGGAATTTACTAGATATATGGTTTGAAATTTCAAAAACATATTAAACCATACTCTTAGGTATGCATCTTCTTATCACATGAACATTATAAATTTTCCTCATGTAAGGATTTAATTAAATGCAAAAGTTTATTCAAATTTAAATCTATGAATTTTAGTTCTATTCATGTGATTTGGGAAAAATATTTACCAAATAAGTTTACATATAATTATACTAAATAACAATTCCTTTAAGTAAAAAATTATTTCTACAAAGAATGAGGTCATTAATTTTTACATGGTAAGGAATTTCAACATTATAAATATTAGGTATCATACTTCGGTGATACAACACTAGCTTATCATCTCAATTAATCTTATGAATCTCTATATTCGAGTCTTGATGTACAAATAGCCATTTAAACATTATAATTCTATCTTTATCATTCCTCATCATGTACATAATAGCTAAATGAATAAAAAAAATTATTATTATTCAATGAAAATAATATATGAATTTAAATAATGTAAATAAAACTACTAAAATTTTTATTTATATGGTTAAATTTTTAATCTAGGTAGAATCTATTTTTCTCTAAAAATATAAAGTGTCTTAGAATTTTACTTTTACAGTTTATGAATGAAATTCTCCCATACTATAGTTATGAGTATCAAAATATAGCTCAATGGGACGTGCCTAGTATGGTTGATGCATTATTAGTATTTTTATTATTATACTCCTAAACACATCATAAAATTGATTTCAATAAACATTAAAATTGAATTACATATTCATTATGTTATAAACTTGAAGAAGGTAGTGAGGTCTTGTTGAAATTTTTTTTGAACATCTATTAAAATTTCACATGTCCTAGAAAGGATCTAAATTGTCTCACACACCATGGATAGGGAAAGAAAATTTCAAATAAATTTTAGATAAATACAACTTAGTTTAATTTTTGAAATTATAATTCCTAGAACTATTGCAATTTCAATCAATAAATGAATCTTATATAAATTTTAAACAAGTTTTGTTTTAGTTAATGTTTTTTATTGTTTTTTAAATTTATTATTTTAAATAAAAATTAATATCAAAAAATAGTAGAATCATCAAAAAATATATCCATAAATTTTTCATAGTGATCAAATAATAAAAATACCATGCCCCTCTAAATGGTATCATGTTTATTAAATAATCCCATTGGAATCCATTTGAATGAAATGGTTCATATGTAATATGTGAAGGTTTTATTATCTTTGTTCTCTGGGAATATGGAAACCTAATAATACATAGAAAAACAATACATACATTAAGAAAATAACATCTAAAATATCTCATCTAAAAAAGGAATCGGAATATTATCCTTCTTTAGTACATAATTCAATATCATATATGATATATAATCTTTCAATCTACTCTAAATCCTCCAATTGAATAACTCATTTTGTTCATTCCTCACAATTTCATGTCTTATTTTAATGATAAATACATGAATGTGGATAAACCATTATAAATAAGATATTTGATTGATGATTTATACCTCTAAAATAAAATATTTATTCTTATCAAAGACGTCGATTATGGAAAGATTTATCCTACATTAGGGATGAATAATTGGTAAGAAATGTTATTCAAGGTGAATCATTTGAATGAAGGTTTTTTTGATTTATTTTATGATGATCACCTATACTCCATCCAATTATGTAATTAATTACCTAAAAATTCAGGCCAATTTATGTTATATTTTTATTTGATATATTATTAGAAATGATTGATAGAATTTTGACTACCATTATGAAGAACAAACGTTTAAAATTAGTAGGGAAAGGATTTGATTAAAATTTTAGGATTTTTTAAAATATATATATCGTAATTGGGGTTCTTTATTTTTAAATTGTTAATTCCCTATAAAATGGTTTTTAGATGAGATTCAACATTACTAATTGAACAAAAAACCCATCAAAACCTATAATATACAACCTATATCAATTTAAAATAATATTTTCAATAATTCTTGATTAATTAATTATACATGACATTTTCATGAATGAAATGTTTCCCAAATGAAAATAATTCAGGTATAATACCATTATCTTAAATAGATTCAAAATATCATATATGGAAAAGTGTAATAAGTGAATAATACTCTTATTAGTGACCAATATTCTTATAAATAGTAAGATACAGTATGATATCTACAAAATCCATCATGAGTGTTACTTAATGAACATTGATGATGGTTACAGTTGGTTTTATAAATGATATCCAATAATTAAGGAGTGTTTAAGGGTGATCTATCATCCTATATGTTAAAAAAATGAGTATTTGATTGGATTATTAGATTTTGATCTATTATAATAACATCGTAAAAATTTATTATTTGAAATAATATGGACATTTTTCTATGTTTTAACACAAATAATGCATAATTTATCTATACTATCTAAAAAATGCAAACATAATGTTTTTAATTACATTCTTTGAAGCACAAAAATGTCATAAAGAATAAAAAACATTCATTGAACCAATGAATCAGGTGAATGAAATTTTTCCCATATCGTGACATTTTTTTTAGAATTGGGGGATAACAATGATGAGAAACATTATCCTAAACTAATCAAATCATTAAAAAAATACTCATTGTCCTTTTGAAGTTATACTTTAGGTGGTTAATATACATAGGGACATGTTTATGGTCTCCTAAATAAGAAATATAAATATCCAATTTTTAGGGTCTTTCTAGAATTTCTTATTTGAAGTATTTCCACATAAATATTCAAGAATTGTATCATTATATTTAGAAATGGGACTGTATTTTTTCTATTCACACTTTTCTACATTAAGAGTGTTTTTTGGTTAACATCATACATTGCCTACTGTATTATTTTTCTTTTTTGTTTTCTTATTCTATGGATTTTTTTAAAATTTAAAAATATAATTATATGTCATTTTTCTCATGTTCATATTTTGTTTCCTCGGGTTTATGGGGGACTGGTGATTGATGTTATTTTCCACTTATGGAATCCATTTTCACATACAACTCATGGGGTTATTGACTAACTGGATAGGTGAGTGTCCAAATTCTTTTAACATATTCTCTATAAAACTATTCAGCTTATTTCATAAAAATTACAATTCATGATATAGCTTGTAAATGATAAAATATTATTTCTATTGAATAGGATTTTATGAAATAGTGAATAGGTATTTAAGGGTTTTAAAAAAAATATTTGGTTGTTTTCAAGATGGTTGGGTGTAATGATATTTTTGTTTTTGTTTGAATAATGGTGTGTTATGGAATTGTTGATGATTATATAGTTTATTTTGAAACTAGTATTTAAATATTTTTGTAACTATGATATATTGAATTAAAAATTCATATTGGACTTTTGAACAGTCTATTTATCTTTGGATAATATTATTTTTTAATTTTTTCAAATGTTACTACACTTATTTTTTTCCCTATACAATATAATATGTTTCATTAAAATATTAAAGTGATGAACATATACCAAACACCATATATTATTTTAATTTTTTCACTAGTATTTTTCATATAGATAAAACTAAAAAGTTAATTTATCTATTCATGTATATAGTTTCATAATTTAGATGATATAAATATTCTTACATTAATAATTCCATTAAATTGTTGCCTCTTCATTAAAACTATTATGAATTTTTGGTAATCTTTTCAATTATCCCCATAGATTTTTCTGGAGATTTTACAACTGACTATATTACTGAAAATTAATCCAAAATATTTCCACCATTATAAAATAGTAATTTTTAGAATAAAACAAGAATGTTTTTTTGCACTATTTCCTGGTCTGGAAAACTACCAAATAGAATCTTGAATCAATCTCAACTTTCATAGAGACTCACTCATGTATAATGCAAAATTGTAAAAATATATATCATGATGGTTTTACCCCCTGGGGAATGGATGAATTATCAGTGAAAATGTGTTTCCAGGTCTTCTCAGTCTTAAACACGTCCTTTTTTATGTTTTAAAACAATTCCTTACATGTCACTTAAAGTGGAAAGGGTATTGTATTCCACTTCACTATCTATAATACCATTCCTTTTAGTTTTAGATTTGATCATACAGTATTTAATTCATTTTTATGTTTTTTTGGGACTTCACCTTCCTTTACATGAAATTTTTATATGTAATTTAATTAATCCATTGTTTAAGTAGGTGTAATTATTCAATGCTTGCCTTGAAAATATATTAAGATGTTGGATCGATTATGGTGCATACTGATATCCTAAGTTTTAATATGGATGGATCTCATTGTTCTATTTTATTAGTGATCAATAGAAGTTCTAGTTGAATTTCAAGAGTAAATTTATTTAAATTAGCACTTCATGTTTAAATTTCTATGCCATGTTAGAAAGGTTTAATATATTGAATTTAATGGATAATTATTATTAAAAAATATAGTAGTTATTTATTTATAATGATAATATCTTGTAATATTATCCTCGGTAATAGTGATATTTTTATGGTCATTTAATAAATAATATCAAAATGGAAACAATTCATTTGTTAAAAATATTTTTAGTTGTAACCTATGGTTTTCTCAAGAGAAAAGTGTACCAAATCATTTCTCTCATTATTTATAAATTTGGTGTGTTGTTTTATGGATTTAGTTTTTAACATAAAAATAAGGTAATTAAATTAATAGGCTGATAAAAAATAAAATGTAGGTGATTTGGACAATATTAGTTTTATAGTTTCAATGGTTTCCAAGTCTAAAATTAATTTGATCTTCTTCTTCAAAACTGAAAAAATGAGAGAATCGTAAACTATTTCAACTCTCTCCCTTAGTTGAAATGATTTTTTTTTAAATTTACAATAAAAAATCTCAATCAAACATAACATTAATGTGTATAATTTATAAAAAAAATCACCAATATATTACTCAAGTAATAATCAATTGGGGTCTTATTCCTCCAATAAAATCCATGATTAACCTCTACCACTTCCTCATGTGTTGAAAAATTCTAACAAACTCACCACTCATCTAATAATATTATAGTATATATATCATATGTCTATTTATAAGAAGATTATAGATCTTATAAAAACAAATAAATAGTAAATATAATAAATTCAATGATAACTTCATTTTAAATTATGAACTACTATGAAATATTGAAACATATCTAATTAGAATACATGGTTTTTATTCATTGAGTTTTAAATACTCAATAATTAAAAAAGTAAATAATTATATTTCCTAATGACATAGAATTTTTCACTCTATTTGATAGTAATCATAGATGAATCGAAATTAATAAATAATTAAATAAGTAAAATTTAGTTGAAAATAAAAACCATAGAAACAAGAACCATTATCACTAGTCTTCTACATGAACATTCCCTTTTCATGTTCACTCTAGTATTGTTGTATAGAGCATATATTTTTATCATATTTATACTTATTAAAAACATAATGATAAATTATTTTTAATTTATAATGAAATAATTTTTTCCACACATATTCAAATTTTTGATCTATCTTTTCTTCCTTGAAATCATCTTCATCCTTATATTTTCCAATCAAAACATTATGACCACATTAATCCTGACTAAAACCTCTTTTCATCTACCAAAATACTGATTGGGAATCAATAAGCCTTGTCTTTATATAAATATGATCTTCTCAAATTATCCTTGAGAAAACACAATTCCAATTATTTTCAAAAATGATTTATGTGGTCAAAATAATTGTTATGTTTACACAATTAAAATTCATTACTACACAGACAATTAATTAATTATACAGTGGATAATTTCATGGTTACACTATAAGAATTATGGTTATGAAGAATTGAACTATGGTTATATAGTATTGGACGCATTATTATTTGGAATTTATAATCAAGGTTTTATAGGATGATGATTCTTATAGAAACATTTATTGGTCCGTTTTCATGCTTATATAGGGAACGAATAACAATTATTCATCTAATTACTTTGAAAACTTATCCAAAAATCAATAAGGAATAAATCCATACAAATCCTCCATGAATAATTAATCCATTAGAATCTATAATATCAACCATGATATCTAATTTGAAAATCCATTATACATGATTAAAAATTATCATCATAATGGATAATTAGTTGTATCACATTCACATTACATGAAAAATTAAATAATATAATTTAATTATCAATTTTAAAATTCAAAAAAATATTCGAAATATCAGATCATCTCACAAGTAAAGTCCAAAATTCATTATAACTCATTAAACTATTAAAAATAATAGAATAATATAAATAAAATATTAAAAAATTACTATGTTTTTATCCACTATGTAAATTTGCAAATAATTAATCATTGGACTATGTGACATGGGATCTTCAACAAGATTATCAATAAAAAATACCAACACCTGAAAATGTGAGTTACCATCTTGACATCAGGGTTCAAAATCATATCATTACATTATAAATATATTAATTCAATATCAATTACTAACTACATTTAATTTATTTATTTTTATTTTATCCATTCATGACACTTATACATACCATTTGGGACATATTTCACTCATCACTCATGTATAATTTTTTTTGAAATGTTTATATCATACTTTTTTCAGGAAAGCATCTCTATAGGATTGATGAATCTATTAATCATCACTAAATAATTTAGTTATGTTTTCATATCATGATGGATTCTCAATAGTGTTTTATGGATTAGGGTTACTGGTTTATAATGAATTATTTTTTAAATATTAATTATATTAGATTGATGTTTGTGAAAAATGAATCATTTTTAACTTACATTGAAAATAGATTCCAATATTTGTTCTTCTTACGCAAATGCAGATCAGCCCCATTGTGTTTTAAGTATGATTGGTCACAACATTTTTTCTTTTTTTATAGTAGACACATTTTCCATTCTAATTTAATTTTAGTGATCCTTAATAATTTGAATAATTTAGATATACTATTGAGTGTAGATAAGTTTTTTATATCTACTTTTTAGTGTGATATGTGACTTGCCCATGATTAGAAAATATTTTCCATCCCTTATAATGTATTATATTTCCTTAATTACAAAATATTTATAAATGTTTTATCAAAAACATATCTTACATGACAATAGATTGCGTAGAATACTTTAGCTTCCAAAAAACTCTAGTATTCATAAAAATAATATATCCAACTTCATGGGTCATCCACCATAGAGAACAAAAAAATTAAGTACAATTTTATCCCAATTTCTCTCATTTTTTGATGTTTTAAAAAGTTTATTTAATATATGGAATTCTATTTGAAATATCATTGTAGGTTCAGTCATCACCACATCAACCATAATCTTCATCATGAATAAAACTGTGTTTGAGATGTGAGACAGCCAACCACTCTATTACCAACACAACCAACTCGGAAAAAGGTACTCAACCATTGTACCAGATATTTTAACCCCATCTAATGAACATGGTCATATAAGGTCATGATCTAATATGGGGTTTGAGTCTTATGAAAAAATGTGATTTTTATGTTATTGTTATAGTCTTTTCATATAAATGTTTTTATAGAAATCCATAAAAATCAAACGGTAGTACTTTTCAAATATTCCCATCTTTCCATACATTAAATCTCTCAAAAATAAAAAACATAAGTTTTTCACTTCTCACGTTAGAAAAAAATATATTCCAAAACCACTACTTCCATTTCACCATATTCCAACCATCACAATTGAATTCAACATAGATTATACATTGGAATAAAAAAAATGGTACATATAGGTTTTTTTAATTTTAATTTAGACACATAAAAATTAAATTCATGTAAAATTAGGGATTCGTGGATTAATTATAATGGTATTCCAAAAAAGAGTTTCAATATAAAAAGGGGATTTATAATTAAAGATTACAATAGTTATTTCTCTAAAAGTGTTCTCGAATACTCCATGGTTTTTAATAATTTATTCATCAAATTACGGTTATTTTTGAAAGTCTTGGTTCAATTATGAAAAATATTATATTAAATAAAATGCCAAATAATGTTAAAAATCCTCTAATTAATGTGAATAATGTCTAATATAGAATATCATGAAATACAATTCAAAAATTTCTAGCCAAATCATGAATTTTTTTCTTATATTTTGAAAATAAATTTTTAGATTTGATATATTTTTTTTATTGTGGTCAATATAGTCATTAAAAATTTTCATAGGTTTAATGCTTCATGTTTATTTAAATTAAAATCAACAAATATCAAATGTAGAATGTAAATATAAAAATAAATACAAAATATTTTAAAAAACAATCATTTTAATAACTAATAATAGAAATTTTACATCTCCTAATCTAATCCCCACAGTAAATATAAGTAATTTATTCTCCTCAATTAATTCAAAAAAAATTATCTCGGGAGTATTTAAATAGAATCATAGAATTCAATCAATTTTTTAGGAGTGCTACAACCTGATGGGTTTTATTGATGAAATGTTTGTAAGAGTGTGACCTCCTTTTATCTCCCTTAGGGAATGTTTCCATTTTCTATCATAAAATGGTTCCCGTTGATAGTAAAAAAAATTATTTTCCTTATCTCATATGTTCATAATAAAAAATGATAGACCTGAGAGAGTGTAAATTTATCTTCCTTTTGGAAAATATATTCAATCCAAACCAGTTTAAGTAATGATATTTAATGAAACACTTGGAATCATTGATTTTTTTTAAATATATCACAAGACACAGAAATCCATTCATTATAAATTCTTGAATTCTAAAAATCCACTCTCTTTATTTCATCCAAATTATGAGACAAAATTTTATCTATTTTATAGTCATTTCTAGGTCCCAATTGACTTCACCCATTACCCATTATACCTTTTGTTCCACGTCTATAGGATTGCGAAAAATATTTTAATAAATTATTTGATATGAACTAATTTAATTTTTTGTTTTATGTGCATCTAGTAAGACTAAATATTCTCTTCTAACCTTCGACTACAATCTTTTCAATTTCATCAATAGTATTTAACAAAATGGCATCGACCCTTTTAAAATCAATACCTTGGATATCTTTTAGTGGTGATGTAGTGTTTATTTCTAATCATGTTCTCCATATTTCCTCATAAAAGTCTTCATGATCCTATTTAAAAAGTGTGTTCCTTAGTCCAATATATTTTCACATGAAAATAAAATCCAAAAATAAATACTACCACAAAAAAATCATGCACAACCATAGAATTATCCATTTTAGTGGTCTTCCGAACCACCTGTTTGGATATATAATCAACTACAGTTAGGATGATAGATTTACCAAAGGTTTAGGGTAGGGGTCCAAATATATATATTTCCAATACAGTGAAAAGATCAAAAAAACTAATTAGGTTTTAATGAATCTATAGTCTTATAAAGATGATTCTAGTGAAAAAGGATTCATCGCATTTTTTAAAACATTCATGAGAGTATTTAATGAATCTATGACGTTATATTCTATATTCTCTAACTTTTTAATTTTTTTTTGAGAACTAATGTCGACTTTAAAGGTTTGAGTGTGTAAAAATTAGATAAAAAATTAGATATCAGTCCTCGGTAAGTATCTTTGTATCACTTGTAAATTATAAATTTTCAACATGTAAGGATGTTTTAAAATGGAAACATTTCAATTCATATTTTTGTCATTTTATATTTTATCAATAAAATTATAATTTGAATCTAGGAGTTAAAAAATAATTTTCCATGTCTTCTTAATAATTTATGAATCTATATATCAAGTTAATATAATCTAATAGAATTTGTTAGCGCATTGATTCTTGGTATTTAATTTATACAATGGATTTGTTGGGTATCCTCTCAAGTGATCAATCACCTAGATCTTACATCCTTTCATTAATTTTATCTCAAAAATAATATTAATAAGTAGGAATATCTATATTACCAATCTGATGCTTAATTTATCCACGTTGCCAACTATATATGATATTCATGATTTTAAAACTCATTGATGTATACTCAATGAAAATTTTAAATATATCTATATAAAGGAATACCACATCTTGATGAATCATTTATATAATAATTTCATAATGATTTGAAAAAATCCAATGATCTCAAACAATATAAAATGATATAGGATATTCCATTAATCAATTTGGACAGAAATGCTCCAACAATATTGTTGAAATCATAATAAATATATAATATGGATAATAAATGTAAGGTTAATGTATCATTAGTGTATTTATTTCTCAAATCATTAACTCTTCATAAGAATCATTAACCTCAACTTATAAATTATATCTCATTTGATTCAAAAATAAAATGGTAAATGGGAAGTAATTAAATAGATATCCATAGTGAATCTCCATTGTAATCATTCATGATATATAATGGATCTAACATGTCACACACAAGTTGGTTACAGAAAACTAATTATAACATAAGATTTTATATATATCCACCTAAATGGATTTTTGTGAAATGATGTTTCATAGAACTATTCCTTTTTTCCTTCAAGAAATTACAACTCTCAAAATTCAAAACAATATACTTTTTTATTCACCTTTAAACAAATATAACTTTTTATTGAATGATTAAATTAACATATATAAAACTAATTATCATACAGAAATTAATATATAGAATCATTATTGTTATCTTTTAATATACTTACCATGTAACTATGAAAATTTCTAAGGGAATTTCAAAATTCAAATGGAATCATTTAATATGAAAATGTTCTAAGTTACATGTAAAGGATTTCTCTTCTTGGTTATTTAGGGAAATGTACACTAGGAAATTATCAAAAATTTCATTGATAAAATATTACTAAATTTATCCCACATATCTCTCCATTATCTGGACAACAAAGGGAATGGGAAAAAAAGATTCAAGGTGACCTAATTCGTCTTCCTATACTCTATGTAGACTTGTTAACTATTCTTTATTCGCCATAGGGTGCAATCAATTTTATCATTTCTATTAATGTTCAACCTTATATTTTAGGAACTACATGAATTTTTATGATCCATTGTGAATAAGATATGGGATATCTTATTTATAAAACTAAAATTTTCATTATCACATTAGTTACAACATCCATTATGGTGGTATTTATCCTTTATTGAGGGATTCTAAGAAGGATTAAAAATTTTTTCAAGAAGAATCCCTTACATAAAAGTTTATAATTAATTCCTAGAATGTATCCAAAAAGTCCAACCAATTACTTGAATATTTAAACTCAAAATTTCAATCAATTTATTTTTCACTTTTTGGAAATATTGTTTGTGATGATCATTAAATGTTTTCATCCCTTCATGAGGTACACATATTTTATCTTTTATGGGATGGACTTTAATTCCATTTTGGTGGGTTTTATCATGATGATAACTAATTGGGGTTCTCTACTCTATCTCTTAAATTTCATACACAAAATATTTTATATGATATTCCGATTTATTAAAAAAATAAAATGAATCAAAATATTCAATTATTAAACTATGTTCAATCTTAAATACGATTTTACATAATTTTACATAGCTTCATTGTCCATGATATTTTTCAGCCTCACATGTTCCTAAAAGGGATAGAAATTATAATATCATAATTATATTTTCAATAGGTTCCATTTATTAATTGTGGGAATGTATAAGATTTAAATAAACTATTGATGGGTTCCTAATAGTGTCAAAAAGTTGAAATGGAATTTTCTATATCCAAAAAATAAAATTAGTGACCTTTCATGGACATTGATGACATTGAGGGATTTTTTCAACAATGGTATTCTCAAAATTCTGGGTGATTTTACATGTGGTTAATTATCCTCTATTATTAATAGAGAAAAGTCTGTTGGAAAGATTAGATTATGAATTCTATCTAAAGAAACAACCAAGTTACTTTGTGGAAATGTTATTTATATGTTAGAAAAATTTACCACCAATCTTTAGGAATATAATTCCATAATATGATATTTTCTAAAGATAGAGTATGGAATTAAATTAATGGGATCACATAAATCACATTATATAATAGAATAAATCATATAACTAATGGATGGGGCAATAGAAAATAACCCAGGGCCTTGAAAATATCTGTAAAATCGATGTTGGTCGAAGATACGAATGTATTTCTTAATATAATAATTTCTATACCTTGAATGACCAACATTTTTATACACATGAGCCTTAGCCAAGTTGGTGAGGACATAGAAAGTGCATCCAAGAGAACTGGGTTCAAAACTGGGTGGAGAAATAATTTTCAGGTGCTGTAGTAGGCACTGTAAAAGGAACTGTATAAGGCACTATAGTAGGGACTGTTTCCAAAACTATTTGGTGATATAAGAGCTGAAACTATTCATCCATTTGGGCTTTCGGGCCACTAGTTTGGGTCTTGGGTCTTTTACGGCCTTTAGGACACACAAGGCCTTCGGCCTAGTAAGGATTTACGGCCACCTCAAGACCTTTGGGCCACATCAAGGCCATCGGGCCACCTCAAGGCCTTCAGAACACCTGAAATTGTGATTAAATGATCAGGAAGACTCTACAAGGAGCGTACTTTAAATGAGGATTCATAGAAGGGGCATCCACCAGAGAAGAACCTAAGAAGATTTGTCAGAAAAATAAGTTATGGCATTGCCATAGGGATCCGACTGTGATTTCTTGGGAATCGTAGCCGAACATGCTTTGCGAATGTGGAGAGATGATGTCACAATGTAGAAGTTGGGGAAGACCAGTTCTATGTATAATTTGTATATTTCATATGAACTATAGGTTATTTAATCTCTAAGCCTATTGAACTTGAAAAGGTTCCCCCTCATCCCTTGAAAGGGCGATTATTAAAATAAAAACAAGGCATGTGGGCCCCTTTGGTAAACACAAACTTTTTTATGTTAGTATTATTTAGGAATATATAATAATTTAAGATTAGTTTATGGGATCCAAAACTGGGAATATTAATCTAAACCTTCTAGAAGGTTTATATAATTTCTCAATAAATAATTTCCTCACAAATCGTCTAGAGTTTTATCATTCTTGATTAGAATGGGGGTGTATTTTTATTCTTCTCTCATTATTTCCTTTGAAATGAATATTATTTTATTTCCCCCCTTATCTAAATCCATTTTTTCTCTAATTTCCATTTTTAAACTCTAGATTTATTTTTCTGAAAATATGAAATATATATTACATTATTTTTTGTAAAATTATTACTTGGTATATTAAAGATATAGTGGGGATTATTGGGGATGTTAATTTCCATATTTAATTATATTCATGAGAACAGTAGTAATACTGTTAAAGAATAACTGGGATGGTAGCTACCCAAAATATTTTATAGAATCTCCAAAGGACTATTGAATAGAATTATTAAAATTCCAACCACACTCGAATTCAGCTCAACATCATGCTCTTATTTCTATTGTAAACATTGATCTATAAAAGAGGTGGTTTATATAAATGGTTTATTTCAAATAAACTGAAATTGTGGTTTTTAATAACATTGGGATAAATGGAGGTTCTAGAATTATTATAAAGGTAGTGGGTATTTTGATTTTTCTTAATAATGTGGTTGTTAATGAAACATGATTTGAAATTTTAGTCTAGAATAGTATTATTTATTACAAATACATATTGGAAATTTTCATTGTATCTCCATACATGGGATTGTTTTTGTTATTTCCATTTCTAAAATTCTAGAATATATATTTTTGTTTCCAATATCTCAAAACACTATTATGATAGATCATTATCAGATGAACCTAATCCACATTCCATTGATTTTGGTTTTCTTCACCAATATAATGAATATTCCACTACCTCAAACAAATATTTATCTCTTTATGATAAATTATAAAAAAGGGAGATGATTCCAATGTTATTACATTTGGTTTTCTTGTAGTACAAGTCGCTCTTGTGTAAATCTATTATGAGTTCTAGGGTAGCTTATCAATTATTTTGTTGCAAACATCTGGTGATTTTCTAAATAAAAATAATCTTAATGATACATCAAATAGGTTTATACCATTTTCCATGAAGACTTGATAGAATAATACTATAATGTGGCACTCCACCATTTCATATTGTTTCCAACTATTGTTTAGAATCATAAATATTTCCAAGTATTCATAGAGAGTTTCTCCAAGATATTATGTGATGAAATACTAAAATGAACTGTATATTTCATTTATAAATGTTACATTATAATGTATGAATAATAAATACATGTATAAATTATCCATGCTAGTGTAATTTTGTTCTAGTGCCTTTGGAAAGTTATATTCAAAAAGAACATATTAATAAGTCAACCGCATCATCACTCTATATTTTATTCATAACTAGGACCCTTATTAGACATAAAATACATAGTAATATTATCCATAACATTTTCATAGAATAATAATATGTTTTATCTCAAATTCTTAATAATTGTTAATAAGAGAGATATCGACATTAATATAGAATAAGGGTATACGAACATGAGAGTATCATTAGAAAAACATACCCTACATATCATATATCATAAATATGTGTCTTGGGTTATATCTTGTTTTTTCCTTATACATGAATCATAAAGGAATAAAAAATATTCCATGAGATAATAAATTTAACATAAGTCATATATTTTTTGCATACACATAAGCGTAAAATATAATTTCCATAATAGTCAGTAATAATTCAATAAACTGTTATATTGGAAAGGTATCCCTCCCAATACAATCATTTTAGGTATGGTCCACCCCCAATAGTATCATTATGTCGGTTTTCCATCATATGACTAGGTTTACTCCACTCTCTAGTGTGATTTATATCATAAGATATCAATATTTACTGAATGAATCAGAGGAAGATATATTTCCCACACTAAATATAGTGAAAATCAATGATTTTATAACAAAATATTATTTATAAACTCATCAAATCAAAACCCATTAAATGAAATGGGTTTTATAAACATTTCATCTTATTAAAAACCATAAAAAATAAATTGTGTTCTCAAACATTTCTTCATTTTATTATAAAATATCTCGTAGGAAGGGGGTATATTTCATAAAAATTCAATATGAAAACCATTAAAACAAAAAATAAAATTGAATCCTTGGATATAATCCCCAATAAATATTTAGTGACATCAAAATATGTCATCTGATATTTAGAATGATTTTGAAATATCAGATGGAAGGAATCTTGAGGAAAAAATCCATTGCACTTTGAAAAAAATTTATTAAAGTAATATTATATCCAAAAAGTTAAATTAAACATATTATTTTAGTTCAACCCAAAAAAAATCAGTTTATTATGTAAATAATTGATTTTTTATAGAAAATTTATGTATCGCGCATATCGTACATGTTTAAAAAACTATTACATTCAGAAGTTCAGAAAAAAGAGGAAAGGGATATGTTTGGAAAATAAAAATAATATTAACCTAAAACCTCTTTCAAAAACAAATTATTTTTAAAAAAATAATTATAAAATTTTAGAAAAATAAAAACATACATTAAAACATTTATAGAAAACATAGTCTTGGGTAAAAAAATTGACCGATGTAAGAAATAAATTCCTTTTCTCCTTAAATACATTATTTTGGAATCAGAAGTATTTATACAGAGTAAAGTTAATGTAAAACATGTTATTTCTTGGAGTGACCATAGTATAATAATATTCATGACTTTCAAAATATTTATATCATAATATTTCTTTATCAGAACCATAATCATAAACAATATCGATAACCACTTTGTTAAATTTTAAATCATATTCCTCATGAAAGAAATAAAATTATATGGATTTGTATATTCCATATTTTTCCTATAAGAGATCATAAAATATAATCATGGGTACCATATATACAATACAAAAGAAACATGGGGTGTATAAGTCATGTGTCCCTATTAAACAAAGTGAGAAATGAATTTCGTAGTACATTATTAAATCTTTTATTATAATTCGCTAGAAAGAATAAAATCTTGTAAAAATAAAATATCATTGAAGATCTTATATTAATTATATAAAATTTCTATTTGGATGTATATACTTCTTATATAAAAAATGGGTGTAGAATATGAAATATTTCTTCTAGAAAGAAATGTGGTACCATAAATCCATTACCCTAAGTATCAACATATATCATAAACATTCAAAACACTAGTATAATAAATATAAGTGAAAATAAATATATAACATAACATTCATCATATTTATAGTTACATTTATTATTTTCATACAATCATTTATTACACTTTTATTATTTTATAAAATCATACATCAGTTAACAACTACGTGGATTTACATGTTTGTTTTTGTTTTGAATTTTTGTTCCTTTTGTATTGATCAAGGTTTTATAATATAAATATTGTAAAAAATAAAATAAATGTCATCAATATTAATTATATATGTATTTTTTGTAATCCATTAAAGTTATATATAGAATATAATTTACATAGTTCATCGAGGCAGTGGGTCGTAAGAATGCAAGAACACCATTTTTTTCATGATGGATGAAAGAATAGATCGGTAAATAAAATATTACCTTTCTAGAATCATATTTATTTGTTATGTATATAACATATTTTCATTTAAAATTTCATTTTAACATTCCATGAAAAAATTTATTGAATAATGAATTATATCACTTCATGAGGCGGTAATCTACCATACAGATGAGTGAAGCTATGTTATTCCCACTGAATAGAAGGTAAGAATTAATATTTGATATAATAAATATATAAGTATATATAATTAATAAATGTCAAAAAAATATCCATAATTTTATCTTTCCATGAAATGTGGTGATGGGAAAAGGATTACATTGGTTCTCAAGGCGGTAGTCCACCGTTCACATAACTGATATTTTTATTTCTAGTATAAGAAAAGTGGAGATATAAGAAGGATATTACAATGAAATAATAACATATTAATGTATAAGAGATAATTATGTTATTATATCATCATATTTTTAAATAACTTCATTGAGGAGGAAGAATAACAAAACTTATTTTCCCAGTTAAGAATGTTTTTTCTTCTTCAAAAAACCCCAATTGGTTAGCTCTAAAATCATTCATAGGATGGTCTGAAAATAAAAATGACGAATTTGTGATTTTTTAGGTATTTAAAGATCTTATTTTGGTAGATATTACATGAAAAGGAAAGTGATTTTGATTTTTGAAGTTAATAGGAGAATGTGTGGTCATTAATATGTGGGCGAGATAAAACACTTGGATTTTTAAAATTAAAAAGGTTTAATCGTGTTTTATTAATTCCAAAAGGCTCCAAAAGTGATCATTATAAAAAAATAGCTGATATATGGTTGAAAAATTTCTATAAAATTTTAGCTTTACATTTTTAGGACATTTTACCAAATATCATTTTAGATTTGTTGTTGATAAACTCATCCTAACCTTAATCACTGTAATTAATTTTTACTATTTTTACTATTAATTTTGATCATAAATTATATTGACCATGTTATATAATATTAATTATTTGGATTCCAAATATGTAATCCTTTTTTCAATTCCATTTATTTAAAATAAAACTTTATTTAAAAATAACCCCACAAATGCAATGACAATGAAGTTTCAAAAAGAAAATATATTTATAGGTATATAATGCTTTAATATCAAAATTCAAAATGATATTTTATTAAATTAAATAAATTTAATTAATACATATATATTTGAAATAATTTTTCTATTAAATCCATGTTAAAATAAAATTTATTTTTGTAAATTTTTTAAATTAATATATCGTATTTAATAAAAATTTATATTTTTTTCTATTCATTAAAAAATTATTATTGTCATAAAATTTTGAAATATTTCATGAAAGATAAATTTGAAACTTTTATTTAAAAAAATATTTTTTAAAACAAATTTTTTATTATCATAAGATAGTGCCTTTACTATTTTTTCTAAAAATTGATTACATTCGTTTTTTGAGAAATACATATTTGTGATTAATAAACAGGCTTTACCAAAACATATGTTCTTATTAATATATAAATTTTATTAACCCCAAACCATAGTACATGTTTTAAATAGTTTTTCTATTCATATTCATAGCATTGAGATATGTAATAACATTATAGTTTAAATAATAATTTTACAAGTATGTTGTTGTTCGTTAAAACTCAATGTTACATGTAACGCAAGCTATAGAGAAAATTTATTAGAAAAAAATCAATAAATTTTGAAGTTGTAAAATTATTACACCCTTAAAATTAATTTCACCCACAAAATTTTTACTATGATATAAGAAAAAGGATATTTATGTCGCAATATATCCTTAGCACCCCATATAGATTCCTCAAATTGTTAGTTTTTCTAAAAACACATTTACTATGTGATTGGTCTTATTTCATATCACATTATCTCCATGAACCAGAATATACCTCATTTATTATTCGTAGGAAACATTTTTTTCTACTGGTATTACCTCTGAATTGAGTAAATTTTAGAGGATATGAATATACTTCCTCATGAGAGGTACATGGAACACATTTTGGACTTCAGAGATGTTTGATTGAATCTCTAATTATTAAGCTACTATAATGACATGATTAGTAATTTAAAAGGGGCCAATATACCTCATGTACAGTTTTTCATTATTTTCAAAGATATTTTCCTTTTTGGTGGAGAAATTTTTATAATATCTTTATATCCATTTTTCAATTACTAATCACATTAGTGATTATCAGTAAAAATTTTCAACCAATTCTGTGTTAACCTTATATTTTAATAAATAGATCTAATATTCCATATCATTTTATGGGATTTATTAAGTACCAATATATACATTTCTCTGAATTCTTCCAATTATGTTGGATTTTAAGGCATATTTTAATATATGGCTTCATAAGGAAACATATGATTGATCATGTGTAAGCTATTGTTATAAGAACACTCTAGTTGATAAAGTTGTTAATCTGAACCACAGTTGGAATCCATATAATATGATCTAAACAATTCTTTTTCAGTTTCAATGGATCTCACATAAATAACATCTATATATGAATTATTCATTGTTTTGAGACATAGCTCCATATCCATGGTCTAACAGATACTTTTCCGAAACATAGTAGTAATTTGTGGGGCCTTTTCAGACACAATAGAATGTGGAAATCTATCAAACCTTACAACAAACATAATGCATATCATGGAAATATAATCCATATAGAAGTCCTATATATTATTGAATAATTATGATGAAATTTTAAAGATATAAAAGAGATCCTGTATATCAGTGTTCTCATTACATATTTTAATGAGTGTGATAACAAAATACATGGAGATTTTTCCCATTTCAATTCTTGTAATGTTAATGGTCATAACATACTCCTACGCCTTTTAATATCAGCCATAACTTGCTGATATACCAGGAACCAAGGTAATAACAATAAAATATCATTCTTCATTCCATCCCACCAAAAATACTCTTTCATAATTCTATACATCTTTGTAATTAAAGGATGAATAGAAAATGAAGTACATTGGTAATCCTATATTATCTCGTTCATTAAATCTTGAATCGATAGACCACATACATGGTTCCATAACCATATCATTCCATTATAATTTAGGTTCAACTCAAAAAAACTTATATGCTTCTTTAATATTCACGTTGGTGGATAGTTGAACACTCATTTATGAAATATAAGGCTTCTATCATTCTATCAATATTCCCAAATCAATTATTTTCAAATACCTAAATATTAGATCTTCTAGGATCATCATCTCAAAATACATTTTTGATTCTTTAGAATCTGCTTATCAGCCAACTTTCTTTTTTCATACGGTGATAATATATGGAGAAGTCATAATCATTAGTGATCTCCAACATTCATCTCTACTGGATATTTAACTCTTTATTTGATAATATATACATTAAATTTTATGATCTATATATATATCACACCATTTTCTGTAACGATAATTCATCCATATCTATAATGAAATAAATTCCATAGTTAAATCTAAATCATATGTTGGGTAATTTTTTCATGAACATTTATTTTATCTAAGCCATAATATATAATTATATCATTTTTAAATCATATGATTAGCTCTTCCATAATCATATGTTCCCCAATAAAAATTAATCTTTATCATTCACATATTTCAGAAAGTTTCATACTAACTAACAGATCACATAGGCCAGTGGTAGGTTTTTCACCCTTAACCACTTTTTATTGTGCGTTCCTACCCACAGCCTCACCTGATGTGAAAGTGTGCCCCCTTTACAAATCTATATTAATATATTTTGTACAAAATCCCTTCAAATTTTATGAAGTTTCATAAAAATATGCACAAAACTCAAAGTTTATACACTATGAAGGTTATCAATACCTTTAATCTTTTGATAATTTTTTTATTCCTTATATAATACCACTTGTTGAACCTACGTGTTTAATATACCATATTCTAATAAAACATCTCCGAAAATTCCATTAATCATATTAAAATACAACAATTTATAAAAAAATGGGGTGTCTAAATACATATACTTATGATCAACCATAATCTCATAAACCCATGATAGTATATGTACATTGTATTCTATTCTTATAAGAGTACATCTTTTATTCCATAATTAATAAAATACATAAATGTTTCAAGATTTATATGACCAACATAACAATAGTAAAATACTTCTACTGAAAAATTCATGAACCCAAATACATTAATACTTCATCCAATCCAATTTATTCTAAAACAATTAAATATGATTGATTTTCTTATTCTTAGTACCTTTTTAATTTCATATGTCATTTGCAGTCTCTTCGTTATCAACAACGAAAACATTAACTATAAAACCTTTCTGATCCTCTACTTTATCATTCCACTACGGACATCGATTTTCATAATCCCCATAATTTATACATTTAATACCTTCATCCATTTATGATTCCTTAGGAAATCCATCATTTATATAGATTTAATAAACTGAATGTTTCATTTTTCCTTGGAAATTACCTACTCATTTCTAATCTTCTACACACATAAAATATCGTCATGTTACGTTGAGAAATTCCCATTATTTCTTCTTACAATATTCTATGCATATATGAAAACAAATATTCATTTATCTAAATAATCCACCAAAAAATATCTCAGTAAACTATATCCATCACATATTTGGTGAGATCGAAAGTTAGTAATGGGGTTTGTTGTTAACCATATATCATGAAAAATTATTAGGAACATTAAAAATATCCTAAATATTAGTTCTAGGAACTATCGTAGTGTGTAGTGGTGGGTAATATATTAACAAATCAATTAATATTTTTTTCTTGAAACCCCGTGTGATGTTCATTCAATTCATATTTATAACTAATTTATTTAGAACATAAATAAAATAAATACCTCATCTTAATATCCTTTATTCATTTATGTTATATATATTTTGAAAGACCCTTTCCATATTTCCTTAATTGTGTTGTGGGGATCCAACGGTAGAGTCCCTATTGGGGTTATCCACATGTGCTCTGTTTTAATCTATGAAATTCCAGTCGATTTTTGGGTGATAGCCTTGTGAATCATTTACCTTTCATTGTTCATAATTATTTCAATCCTCAGATAATAAAGGAATTTATCTTTCGTTTTTCATTCATGCGAGTGAGAGATGAAGAATTGATAGAAAAATTAATTAGGCATAAATATCATTTATCTTCTATCCAATCTATACAACATACATACCCATCTATTTACTGAGAAAGGGATTAGGTTAAAAGTTATTTAATAAAGATACAGGGGAATGTACTGGTAGAAGGTAGGCTAGTGACTCAACATTATTCATCACTGAACTAGAGTAACATCATTATCACTAGAAATCCATGCCTTTGTAGTGGTTTAAGGATGTCATGTGAATATTTAACATCATAAAAATTAAATTGACAAGTACTAAATTGTGATCATTGATAATTTAATTTATCGTACATCACCAGAAAAATTTCCTGAATGATCCAAACTAGATCCCCTCAAGATCATCTACAAATGAATCAATAATCCTCATAGACACTAGTATTAAAATATTGGGTTCTTGAATGAAGCACTAATGAGTCCTTCAGTGTCCTGACAATCACAATGATTTTTACCTTCTATCCATGAAGAATATTAATGAATGTAAGAATTGACAGTAGATTCCTATATATTGGATTAGGGGAGGGAGATAGAGGTGATCTAAAATTCCTTATATCAACTACTCCAATTAAAAATTACGTATCTTACTTGTTAAGTGAATATTAATTACACTAAAAAGGGATCCCCATACCCAGTATAAGTAACACCCACTAAATAAATAATAAATGACATGTTATTATGAAATAACTATATCATAAATAGTTTTTTAACTTACATGAAATATATAATAAATATATTACATACTACATGTGATCCATCAACTAGAAATTAATTTTAGAAATATTAATAGGACTTTGAATATTTGACTGAAAATTACTTTTTTTATTAAGGAAACACTTTTAAGGAAAAAGTGAGAAACCAGAAAACATGACTTCAAAAAACATCAAACCGTGCCCCAACAGTTCAAAGTTCAAAAAACTACATCAAACAACAAAGAAAGGCCCCTCCCAAGCATAAACAACATTAAGTACAATTTCCACCATTCCAATGCTGCCCGACAAGCTGTCCCGTACAAAGACGGGCCGGTACCGATGGCCAGGGCCATACCCTCTCAAACATCCAAAACCGAATAGCGTAAGAGTGGTGAAATTTGCAGCTCTAAACCTCATCAGTCTTTGAGGATAATATAGAATCAAGAACCTTTGAACAGCAAGATGCCGGCAAACAACAGTCACCGCGAGGAGCAGAAACACCCACGCAAGGCACAAAATCCACCACCACTTCAACACAATCACCATTCACCGCGAGGAGCAGAAAAAACCAAGGCGCGACACCAAATCCACCACCATTTCAATGCAATCAACACCAAAGAGAAAGCAAAACAGAAATTAGACCTGCGAGTAGAGCCGTAGGCCACCGAAGAATGGAACCAGAGACCCTCCCCCCTCCGCGCCGCACTGGGGCCAGCACCGAGCCACACCCGAAAGGAATCTAGCCGAGCCGAAGCCATCACCCACCGATGCCAACCGAGATCCAACGAAATGACGCGAGAAACTCGCCGAGCAGGGCATGCGAAGCCAGATCCACACCGTCAGTGTCTTAGCAAGGCCGGACGAAGCCACTCCCAACCCTCGGCCGAGGCAACGCTTCAGGAAAAGAGGAACGTCGCCAAAACCCACGCCAGACTGATGCGGAACGAAGCCTCGCCAGCCATCACCAAAGCCCGCCGACGCCAGGCCAAGGGCAACGCCGCCGACCCGCACCGCGCCACACCGGAGGGGGGGAGGGAGCGAAACCGAGCAAGAGGAAACCCTAGCGCGCAGGAGGGATGAAGCGCCGCCGCTCAGAGGCCCTTCTTATTCATTGGTATTATTTTTTAAGTATATATTTATATATTTTCAAACAAAATTAATAAAACTATTCAACCCTATTATTATATAGTCTAATATTAATGAATTTATTTATTCATTTTAATCATAGATTGTGGGAATAAAACATGGACCCCATATTGGGGGCCACCATTACGTATACACATATTCACCAGAACAGGGAAAGCACATGAATGCACAATTGTGTGTGATGGTCTATGTCCTTATCTTGATAGTTTTGAATACCATTCACTTATCATGAGTTATGTCTTGTTACCCTTAATTTCCATAAAAAGATTAGGAATGGTGATTATTAATAAAACCATCATACGAACGTGGACTTTATAATATTATCACAATGTCTTGTGATATATCATAAATCAGGATTTACAGGTTGTGTCATCATCCAATTTCACTTTATTATTTTCTTTGATTAATAGGATAGACATAATGTGGATAACCATGGCAATGAAATTATTTAAAGTACTACGGTCTTGATAAACCTACCCTGAGATATCACTTCCACAAATTATAAGTGAAATGTTCTACCCTAACCATTAATAAAACTCCATTATATAAACTACTCACCCAATACAACCTACATAACCAAAAATTCAATATCATGTGTATTAATTGGATTTAATGGATTCTGAACAAATAGTACAAATTTTTAATGATCTCAAGTTGGAATAAAATAGAAATGTTCATGGATAGACACAACCACTGATACCAACAACATTTCATGTTCGAATAGATTGGTATATCATCATGATATCTTTTTATTGATATCATAAAGTTTTAACATCATGAGAATATGTCAAAATATATATGCGTTGGAATGGATATTTGTGCATGTCCCACTTTTCCTCCAAAGATCCATGCAATGTGTCAAACAACAGATTGTGCACGAAGGTGGTCGTACATAAACACTTATGGCTTAATGAGACATACCTGAAACTATATTAAGAATTTAATTCTATTATTCTTTTGAATTTTTATGTTGAATTTCTTCATTCTGATACTGTAATTATCAAAAAAATGGCTATCCTACCAGCTAGCTGGCCAGATTCCACCCATGTCCCTGTGGGACCAGGTCAACTACGCCCAAGGGAGTTTTCCCAGGATATCTAGTAGATCACTCGGGGAGCATAGCTCCTTCAAGGAATAGGTTGGTATCATGTATAGGGACTAAGGTGAACAATCCTGTAGGAATGTATGTGCATAGGTGGGTCGAGGCATGTTGGGTGGATGGTGATGAAAGTGGTATGAGTGTTGACCCTATTGTGGGCTCGAGCAGACAACTGCCACCAAATAGATTATAACCCATAGGGAGGAATGTATTTGAATTCAATGTGGGGTGAGATTTTTTCTATAGGATCTTACCAGAGTCATCTGATCAAGATGTCAGATGATCTGTGCCATCATATCCTGCCTCCTGCTAATCTTAGTCGTCGGCTCAATCCTGTGGATCGCAAGATCGAATCCAGTCGATCCTGTGTGCCACATTGCCCTCTTCTTCAACCTCCCACCACACTGTTTCAACAACCTGATGCACACTCAATGATACCTCATAATCACTACCATGTCTTCAACCCTTTTCTAATAAATCTGCATGCCTGAAGCAGTCCTCGTGAGATATAAACCACGAGCCCCACTAGAAATCAATGATTTTGAATGATCATTCAAAGATCATGTGACCGAGATGAGGAAGACCAAAAGAAGCCACCATGTTCATTTCGAGACTTCCATGAGATCCTCTATATGATCTCGAATCTGTCACATGATCACCCTCGATCATGAGGCTGAAAAAAAAGAGAACCAACAGGTTGTCATGAGTCATTTTACCACCGCAAACCCTTTCGGCCTCCACGTGTTTTTCATCCTATTTATTTTATATTTCTCCATAGACATGTGACTCCATGAAAACATTTGTATCACCCCATAAAAAGAATCATCACCCTCTACTTCACATGGCCTATATAAATCCCCTCACCTTCCAAAAAAACTCATGCAAAAATGGGATGAATGGAGAGAGATTTGAAATACAAGGGTCGGTGGAGAGAATCACTAGAAAGACAGGGCCTCTAGATGCCCCCATCAAGGATTTCATTAAGGAAATAAAACATGCCCCTCTCATGATAACATTCTTTTAGATTTCATCTTAAGAACACATCACATGATCCGTATATGATCAGGCGATCATATACTGGACCCTTACAAAAGCCCATTGGACCACCTAAAGGACCCTCACTCAGATCACACGGTCACATGAGTGATGGAACCACCTGAAACATGGTGATATGGGGAACCCATATTAGTTCCCATGAATATGAACTTGTGAACATGTGAATCCTAATCTCGTAAATACTGTGAGTCACCTTATTTTGTGGTGAATACCTAAGACCAAAGAACATGATTATCCGGGTATGTGGGAACCTCTTGAAAGCCATTGGTGTGTTGAATAAATCAATTTAAAACTTTGTTAAATAAATTCTAGTTTTATGAATATTAGTGCATCTGGATTTCATAGACCCAAAATCATTCTGAACACCATCTCTATATTTTGATAACCAAGATGGATATCACCTGATATGGGTGTCTCACATCAGTGACATCCTCATGCACCATCTGGCACACGACCTTGATGAACTTCTTCATTTCCTCGTTCACATCTTCTTCGATATATGAGGACTCAACAAGTTTGTATATTCAGGGTTAGGGAGTCCATTGAAAGACCCCTACAATGTCATGTTTACCCTCTGGATGCTTAGAAAAAGGAAGACCCTCGACCGCACATCCTTCCATACAGACTATGATGCATCCCTTGTACATGTTGACGAAACTTATGTTTGATCCGTTGGAGATCATGTATTGTGTAGAAGAATCATGTGACACCCATGTTCTTCCATCCAGATAAAAACCCACACACTTTGGGATGTGCACTCTATGTTCCATGAAGAGCACAGCCTACCCCTACCCATAAGTGTAGAGGGTTCAAGATGTAGTCCCCAGCAAATGACCGCAAGTCCAGTTGCAAGAACCAATCCAAGATCATGTAGGAATACAAAATACCTTCTAACATACATATACATACATAGAAGTGGCTGCCTCGATTTGGAGGATTCCTGTAGATTCACGTGGAATGAGAGTCAAATAGTGGGGACATGTGACCAACGAGCCATACACTCCTATCCATGAAACCATCATTTCCCCATGCACACCATGGCTTCAATATACATTCCGTATTCATAAAAATGGAGCTCATTGCTACATGACCTCTTTGAAGTCATGCACCAGAGTCCATGGATAGGACATACCATTTCTATGATGACCCTATAGTGTATGTCTTTAGCATGAGCACTCAAGATCATATTCCTCCAATAATACTTAATGCATAATCCCTTTGGATATGAAGTCATGTAACTTGGACACACCCATTAGCCCAAGAACTCAAGTGGGACCCTTCGAGGGTCTCACGACGTCCTTAGACGATTTCCATGTAAACTAAAAGGCAAGCCTCAGACAATTAGGGCAGGTCCCACGACAACCCTTCAACATGTCACCATGGTTATGAGATGATCCAAGGACAAGACATACCATTCATGTGAATATATCCTAGTAGTCATTTCTTATTCTAGAATAATCATCTGATCATCCACATTCATTTTTGTATTAACATGCGATGACCCAAGGATAGGACCCCATACATGTTTGCCTCTCCATATGGAAGTCCCCATGTATGCTTGGAAAACCATGTGGTTCTCTAATATCAAGATGATATACATGTTCATGATATACTTGTGCACTCTCTATGTGCCATGTATTTTTCATGTGAAGCATCATCGAAAAATCAACCACAAAACATATTATTTACACATAGAAATTTTTTTCATCCAAGGCCTTCATAAAATAAAGAAAAGGATATCAAAATGAGGGAGGTGAGTGGTGTTCACGGCCACTAAAAGACATGCGAAATGACATCAGTAGAGTTCCAAAAGTCCTACTGTAATTGTAGTTAAGTATTCTCATTTTTTTCACATGAAACAACTTTTTGGTCACATGTGACACCTTAGACATGTTTACCATGATTAGGAAAAGGTACCTGAGATAACCCATTTAATCATTTTATGTTCTCATGACATCTCCACCCAGACAAGTGAAGCATTCATAACATTTCCATATTGACATGTGAAGCACCCCCATCATGTCCGTCTAGACATATGAGACACCTTTGACATGACCGCTTCACTCAGGATAGGACACTAAACGTAAGTCAATTGATCATGTGCATAACCCCCAAACATGCCCAAATCAGTCATGCGAAGCATCTAAGACATGTTTGATTCCCCCATATGAAGACATCCAGAAAAAAAAATTGATTAGGAATCCATCCTTACATATGTACACTATGCAGATAGGTTCCCCAACATAACGTTTTTACAATAAAGACATACTCAGTATATGGTCGAGTCATGTCATTAAAAGACCTTATGACAGGACCACTTTGTGTGGTATACCTTCACGTACTTATTCCATGTGGACCCTGGCTATGAATCCTCAGCCATATTCCCCATCTATGAATGAAATGAACTTGATGAGTTGGGAACATGCATTCATGTAACACTACTAATGTCCTGCGCTCAGACAGGCCATCCTAGTCATCATTTCCGCTATTTAATCCGCTATAGGATAAAGAGTGAGTACTCCCCATTGGTGGCCTCAGAGTGTAACTCTGACCAACAACATGATGTATGTTTACCAATCGAGAAATACCAATGTGTAAACCTTGACCAGAAGCATGGAATGATTGAACCAATCATGTGCATCCTTAGAGTGTATACCCCGACCAATGATATGATGTATGTATACCAATCTGGAAATCCCAAAGTATAATACATGGCCATCATCATGACATTACTGAACCAATCACAGGATTCCCCAAAGTGTAATCTCCAAAAAATCAATGGTATCCTCAAAGTGTAATCCATTACAAGTAATGGACAACCCCATAGTGTAAGACTCTATCCTAAACATAATATAATATTTCCCCACTTATAGGGAATCCATTTTGGTATATGCCCATAGAATTCCAAAAATTCTAGGTATTTCATTAATGTATCCAAGAATGATCACCTACCGTATCCTCTCTGTATGGTATGGTACATGTGAACTATGAGAACTCTGATTCCTACCATATCATGGAAATGTTGGAAGCCTTCTTAGGGCCTAAACTCCAATGGGAATCCACTTCAGTTTAAATCCCTTTCTATTCTAATTGTTCCTATATTACGAGATTAAATCCTCCAATAGGACTTAAATCCCCAAAATACATCAGCAGATGAATAGAGGACTCATGTATGGGCATCATTCTATGTACAATACCCAATCATGATCTTGAGTACCTCAAATCCATCAGTAAGATTTAGATGAACTGAACTATGAAGACTCTGATTCCCACCATATCTGGAATACGTAGGATGCCTTCCTAAGGCTCGAGCTCCATACCATATCATCCATAAGGCCGAAATTAGTGTCTAAGCAACAATATCTCCAACAGAACTACACAGACTCTGATTCCTTCTCTAACTGGGCTACATAGGCTGCCTCTTTAAATGTCCAAAATCCATACCAAACACTCCAAGGACTACCTCAATATAAAGATCCTATATCCATATGACATGAGGCTGATCATTCACTCCACTCTATTTCTCACAATGATCAAGGATCACATGGGCATAGGGGGATGCAACGAACACCACATTAGACATAAAATACCAATTCACCAAGGCAGTCCTAGTGTAAGCCCTTAAATCTGAAAAACTATGATGAATCTGATTCCTTCCATAACTGTGATACATAGGACGTCTCTTCCAGACTCATGCTAAAAAAATTTCAACACACCCCATATTATTCATTAGTATATGATGTTAAAATTCACGAATCAACTGAACTATGTGAGTCTTGATTCCTATAATAATCCGGATACATCGAATGCCTCATAAAGACACAATCCCATCCATAGAATATCAATAGACTCTATAAAATAGTCCATGGACCAAAACACATGGTCATATAGTCTCATCACACAATAAACCACTCATTACTAGAAAATGATGAAGAACCTCAGATATGTACAGATAGATTCAAAAAAGAGATCTATGTCTGTTACACATAAAAGATATTTAACCCATAACTGTTTTATTAAGGTTACCTGTGATGAATCAGGATTTGGACAAGATTCAAGAACATATCATAAACCTATAAGAGAGTCCCAGAGTTGGAAAAAATTACCACCAAAAGGGCATGATTATCCCAAACTCCCATCTAGTTGACCAATGTGAGTTCCCAATAGTCAATGGTCCTAAAAACTAAGATGATCTATGTCATTGGTAAGTAGGTTTGCACCTATATACGGATGGGGGAACTAATAGATGTTTTAGGGAAAATTGAAAATGGTAACATAATGAGTGAATCCCATTTCACACCACAAAATACAGATAAATATAAATTGGTGAACCCAATACAAATCTCTGAAATAAAAAATGTTTAGGTTATAATCCATCAGACTATTCTGTTTGTCCCTATACACAAACAAAAAAGATGAATCTGACATAAATCCCTCTAATAACAGACAATAAGGTTATAATTTATCAATCCATGTTACTTTTCCATTATATGAAAACAACACAGATAAGCTCAATATGAACCTCTTTGGACACTTTTCATTGAAAACCATATACAAACAAAGCAATAAGTCCATCATAAACTGAGATTCTTGTCATCCTCATGCTGAAAATTCCACATGAGCAGGATGGCCAAAAGGGAATACAAGACAATGGTGTTGACCTTTCATATATGATTAGGTATTATTATGCCTATGAATTTGCATTGACTGGTGTCCATATTCTTTATTTTATTCATGATTTCAAACTCCTGGTCTAAGATAATTTCATCTTCATACAACACTAGATTCAGAAATTAATCCACCGTCGTGACACACACAATTTATAAAAAAATGTCAGATTCCAAATGGATCTAGTAGGAGGTAGAAAACACAATGATTAATGAGTACCACCAATATTGTACAATAAAAACTATGGAAGCTACTCACAAGATTATGCAATCATATCAGTCAGTGAATCCACGTCACTTGTTGAATGTTGTCACTAAACTGGTGGACCCCATTACCTTGGCCAATTGCTTCACAAGTCTATCCAAGAGCTTGAAAACCGCCACCTTCTGTACAAGATGATGGTGTATCAGGGGGATGAATTTTGATTCCCCATGGTTTAGGCACCGCTAAGGAGGGAACCTACTAATCATCATCGCCATCATAATCATTATAGTACCTATAAAATTCCTACTGGGGGTACTTCCTAACAAAAATCCACCTCACACACCCATGCATGAGCTCCACGTGCGGAAGAATCATTGGAGAAAGAAGATTTATGATACCCAAGAGAGGGAAAATTTCATCGATCCTACTAACAGTGTCTTCCAGCATACTCTAGAAGAGACCATCCCATAGGATCTTATCCCTGATTTCTCAGAACATGTCTGTGGGAATATTACCATAGATAACATCGGGGAGGCTCATACTAAAACCCCTATTCGTGAAACCCATTGGAATATACCAATGGAACATGGAGTACAAAAGTTGGAAGACATCCCCACATTGGAATAATCTGGAGGCCTGGTATCCATCCCATATCTTAATTATGGTCGAGGCTAAAAATGTGAGAGTTCAACAATCCTCTCGATAGGCTCATATTCCTGTTAGTGAATATTCTCTTAATACTTCATCTGATCAGAGAAGCAAGGATCATATTCATTATTCCTCCAATGAACGAATGTGCCAGAATCATTCCATGGAAATATAGGAGGAGGCGCGTATTCCATCTCCTATTCTGGAGGTCTATCGACCTATTTTGGTAGGGAATGTATATTTTGAACAGGTGTATAGTCTTGATCGAACCATGGATAACTAGGTGAGAGAGACACGTGCCTTGGGGAAGGATCATAATTTTTCTGACAAAGATCAGTAGAATACCGAAAGGCTCAATATTGGGCCCAAACCTTCATCTTGATTGAGGCTCACCAAGTGAGAGTGGAACACACATTAGGATAGGATCATATCCCTGTCGACAATGAGGTAGTATATCAACATATTCCAATAGCTTCTTAGTAGTGGGATCATATCCCCATAGCACCATGTGGTTATATTCAAATTCCATCACACTCCGTACAGTAAGCCCATATCCTAACACAACCACAAAATATAGATCAGTAGACTCTGCCCATGATGTATAACATGACTCATATTTATAATTCTCCCAATTCTAGTGTCCTTAAGGTTGTTATAGGAACACTCTCATCCCCAAAAGGGTTCTCCAACTCTTCTATCAATGTAGAAGCAGGAGTGGTTCATTACCACAATGGTCCTCCTCATGGTAATGTACATATGGATCGTAGGCACTCTACTCCTGACATCCACAATGGTCAACCACCCTATAGTGATATCTCCCATGGGCAAGGTAATCCTACCTTTGTCCACACATCTCAATATATTGAGGTGAACTAAAAACTAACACCATCGTATAGAGATATTCTCAAAACACCAGGTTTAATAGTATATAGTTCTCCATCAACATCAAGAAACACTCCACTCCCATCAATAGGTGACCTTAAGAGTCAAATTCTATGGTCTGACTAGATGTGGGTGTATAATTCTGAAGATGAATAATAGTTTGAAATTGACATAAAGAGTGAGTTAGCCAGAAAAAAACCTCCACATCATGTTTTGGCCCCACACTACATCCAACTATGAGATCCCCGAGGAGTAATAAATGGAGTTCATTCCATATGTATGACAAAATATGTGGTCTACGCATCAGAGACTGAAGGATCGACATCACCCTTATCCTTGATATGAGTTTCACCTTTAGACCATCATAACACTATTTTTCCAACGCAACCTAGCTGTTATCTCCATGGACTAGGATAAAAAACTAGAAAAGCATAGAACAAATATACAACGCCCTTTCTTCCATTGCATCATGAGATGTCAACAGCAGATCTCTAAAGCCACATTATACATCTGTACGTGAGGATGGGGATATTATGAAGTGTAAGACTTCATGGATCCCCAGGAAGAACAGATCCCCTCAAACACAAGATCCTACAACATTATGGACTCTAATGATGATAGGGGACCATAAAATTATTAGGCTAGTTGGTCGCTGCAATTGAATGACGCCACTCCAGAAATTCCTAGACATCATAGATGGGAAGAGGGGATAGAAAATAGGACTTCAAACTGGGAACCTCAAGATAATAAAAGGAAGTTCTGAACATGGTAATCGAAGTTGCGATCACTTGGATAACTACCCGTAAGGAATGATCCTCATCATGGGATACCATCACCCCAAGCTCCCACGAAAGCACAACTTCACCGCCTCACATAGACCGTAGTACCAGATTACCTTGTAATCGTCCAAGAATGGAATCATCCCCCTATACTAGGATAATAGTTTCCACTACCTCCACCCCTCGGGTGATCAGTTCCCAAGAAAATTCAGGACGTACTTGTAGCATTCTCATATAAAACCTAGCCCATAGGGCTTGGGGAATTTATATATTAATCACCATATCCAAATTCTTTATCCCCTAAAAAGGGATGGGAGACATCAGTGGTGATTCCAAATCACCTCAAATCCAACGGGTTGGGGACATATACATCTTCATGTTTAATGACACCCCAGATAATCCCTATCCCATAGGGATGGGGGAATTTATATCATCACTGGAACCACATAAGGAATTAGTATTCTCTAGGTTGTGAGGAATATATAAATGGTTAGTGTCCCACAAGTTCCTTCCTCCGCAAGCCAAACCTCCATTGGTTGGTGCTCATTCAGAAACCCTGACTAGAAATTTCCTCAAGGCCACAATTCATATATAATTAAGAGAAGGGTGTACAATTAAGTAAATCTTTCCCCACAGGGGTCGCAAGCCAAAATATCCCAATAAGGAAAAGGATTTGAAAATGACCCTAATTAATGAAATATAGAACTGGCTTTCCAAGGCGAAATAAATGGTACCACCACCATTACGTGATATGGCTGTGTAAAAATCGTCACTTTTAACATAGCAGAAATGGATCAAGATTTGGATTTAGAGGGTCATTAGAGGGAACACATACCCTATGATGAGGGATATTTGGATTCACAAAATGAGGTTATGTGCACTCTGAATTAAAGAAGGCTCCAGAATTTGGCACCACAAAATAATTATTTTCCATCACCTCAGCAGAATATATCTAAAGATAAATGTAATAAAGTGACCTCACTTAGGATTCCATCATTGAAAGATATATTTTAACAATATGAGAGTGAAATAAAAGTTCACTTGCAGCTCAATGTGGAGCTACTCAGTGTAAATATTCACATTGGGTTTCATCTATATCCATATGTGAATATTCTCTTGCCTATGGTTGATCCTCCAACCATATAAAAATATGAATATCAAATTGGCTATGGTTCTCGAAAACCCATCCATTTAAAGGAGGAGGTCGGTACTGATTAGGACTTCCCTCCACTATGGTGACAACCTCTCTTTCACAAGGGTAACTCCTACGTCATAGGACAAATAGAGGATCAGTGGGAGATTAAAATGTCACAACTTTATCAGCCTCTACCCACTCCCTATGAATGGGGAATGCCTAAAAAAATAGTGCCTCCATAATTTCCCACTACCATTGAATCACTTTCTACTAGGATAGAAGTCTTTGAAGGGTGACGTGTGAAATTGCATCCTGAGAAGAAGATAAATCTATAATGGGTATATGATACACTACCTCCACCAACCTTTGGAAATCATAACCTTTTATCCTTCATTGTGTAGGTAATATATAGTGGCATCCCACACAATTTGTGTCTAGATGTGGCCTGATGATGGGCCCTCCTTACCAGCAGGAGGTGACCAATAAGAGGTGTCTTATATAGACATTGATTGGGCCAACCTTCGTCTAGTATAGTAGTCTTCCTACATGATATATCATCGAATGGGAAGACCTTCATCATCAGTTACTTTACCAATTCAATTCAACACTATGGAAAACAATCTTAATCGACCTGATGAACTACAAGAAGCACAAGAATAAAAAGGTGTCCAACTTCATAGTATGGTTGAAGGTTCTAACATATTCTCTCATCATCCCTCTCTCATATGAATAACTACTAGACCTATGTTCTAAAAATTATAGTGAATCATTGCAGACACCCCTAATCCCCATGAAATATCTGGTAGGATTAAAAGAGTTCACTAAAATATCATATAATATTGAACATGATATTCAATGAACCCAATCCAAGTCTCAGACCATTCCCACATCATAAGGAAAAAACACAGGAAGATCAGAAGATAAAATTGTCTCCCTCATGCCGAAAACAATCCAAGCACCCAAGAATGCTCTGAACAGTCCAAAACCTTCAGCAGGATAACAGTTTCCACAGAATTTCTCTCATCTAGATGCATAATGAAACCAGGACAACCCATTATTTTAGGAATGAATGAACAAGGTGATGTGCTTCCTCAATGATCATGTCCTAGGATAATAATTTATAACAATGGAAAAAACCTACTCATGCTTCCACATCCCAGGAAGCCTGATGAAGTCAACCTCACTGATTATCTCAATAATGACCCATTCCATATACGATTGGGTCATAATATCTGGAAATAGTTAATCATTATGGAATTCCATCAAGACATGGTCATCTCTAGAAAGGTGACATTAGACGGTCCTCTGGAAATAGTTTCATACATTACCATTTCCCAGTCATTGGAAGAGGAAGGATGGATGAAAATTCATACCAGGAAATCACAGAAGTTTAACAGCTGGATGACTTGTAAAACAGTTGATCGATCTCACAGTTCCCTAATGACTCAATTGCGCAAACTCTCAACCACTCCACCACCCAAAAAAGATAATTCTAATGTACCTAGGCTGGTGTTACCAATGTAATCTGGAAAAAAAGAAGTGGAAGAGTTATATTATGATCCAATATAGACTCTAACTCTTGCATATTTCTTCCCTATAACATCTGTGGTAAGGGAACCACACCAAAAAATAGAATCATCATCATGAAAAGAGCTCATATTAAGTTCCATCAACCTAATACACTTGATGATCCCCTTCTATGGTTATGATTATTCCCTCAAATACGATTTTCCAGCATGTAAAAGACACATTTAAGGATGCAAGGGACATCATAGATATGGACGAAGTTAGTATCCTTTCCATATCCCCATAAAAGACACATTTGAAGCCATGGCCTGTGGGAAAGCACTCGAGCATGTTCAACGGAATAAGGGAGGTTCCTCAATGCCATCCGGTAGTCTCCCGCACCTGATTGTATTTCATTAACTCTTAACAGGGGTTCGGCCTGATCAACCAAAGAAACCGAGAAGTCTAGAACAACCTACACCACTAGTAGTAGTTATTCCATCAACATCCATATTGGCACCAGGTCCATCTACCTTGGATGATCTAGTTTCTAAGCCACATGCCCCAGAATAGCCCCATGTCGGGAAGAAGTGACCTTTGGCACAAATTTATGATGTTTAGAAATAACTATTTGTGATCCTAACCAAGCTCTATATCCTTGATGTGGTTCATATTTCAAGATAACTCATGGAGGTACTTGTTGAATCCCTCCAAAACCAATAAGAATATGATACAAAAGTAAATATGTCTGAGTTCTATCCAGTGGAGACCATTTCTAAAGGATGTTATGTCTCCATATTATTCACTGATCAAGATTAGGATGAGTCCATCCAGTGATACATCAAACCCTTATACATCTCAATAAAACTAGATAATTTCAATATCCAAAGGGTGCTAATCAAAAATGGATAAGGGATAAATCTCATCCCATCCAAAATCGTTCGATGTTTCGAGTATAGGGATGGATACATATCCCCTAAAAATATGTCCATCCATGTATATGATAAGCTTGAGAAAATTCCCCTCAATAAGATTATGATACAGAACCAATTCATTGAGCTCGTGTATGATGTAGAGTTCATGGTTAACCATCACGTCACCAAATATAATGTCTTTATTTAAAGACCCTAGATCTATAGCCACTCTTCTGTACCATCAAATATTACATAAATGTTTGGATTACCCCATTAATGTAAATATTGGAATACATTACATTGAAAATTCCCCCTTTGAGACTTGTGAATCCATTTATGATGAAGCTGAATTCTATTAGATAGAAGAAAATTAGTCGGTGGTAGATGATGTTATACAGTTTTTCCCCCAATGGTTTATGTACCTCCCATGCAAACCCATGGAGTATATTGAATGAGGATTATGTGATCCCAATAAACATGGTAGAAATATAAGACCCATCCCCAGAGGTCCAATCCACTCTTTTCCTCAGCAACAATCATCTACAGCATGTCTTTTCTGTAACTCAGATATCTAGATATTGTGACATTTCTCATAATAACCACCCTCACCTTGATAGTGATAGAGAATCCCCATTACATCCAACCTCATCCTAAATTTTCCCTATGGAATATGAAATGGATGAAGATGATGATTTTCTAAGAAATGACCCTCCAGAATTCAAGGATGGTGTTTCCACTGCCATAGATGAAATCTGGTATGCCAGGGATAGATGAAGACCCACTGCCTACCTTGATTAGAGATACCATGCATCGAGACGAGTAGGATATGTATATTTCATTCATGAATAATAAAAGACTTGTGTTTCCTGGAACTATAATGAAATTCACAGATTGAATAAATATGTGGATACACACCATCTCAGACTACATAATGAGAATTACGAATTGACATGTGTTTTTCTGGAACAATAAAGACATGCCCAGATTGAATCAAGAAGTTGATACAAACCATATCAGACTACCTAAATAGCATGAGGAATTCAAGTTGGTGGCCAGGAGAATGCACCCCTCTCATGCTACAAATGTGGAGGTATAATTAAACAAGTTTATCATATACTACTTTGTTCTTGAAGTGAATCACCGGAAATGGCTTTCCAAAATCATCCCAATCATTATAACGAATAAGAAGATTAGATTCTACATTGATTTTAGATTCCTTAATCGACATTTCCAAAAAGGCGATTTTCCATTTCCGGTCACAAATTTTTTTTTGATGAAACATCTAGCATAGAAGACCTTTTTTTCATGGATGGTTACTCATGGTACGATCAAATAAAAATGGATCATGAGGATGAATAATCCACCACCTTCAAGGAGGAATAAGGGATATTCTGCTACCAGTTTATGACCTTCCAATTAAATAATTTTAGAGCCACATATTAGTGTGTCATGCATCGCATATTAAATCCAATATTGGGGGGGGGGGGATATTAGAGTGTTATGTCGATGAACTGGTCATAAAATCCTGATAATTATGTGATCACTTCATGGATCTATGAGAAATATTCAACAAGATTCTCCATAATAGTCTAAAGATGAATCTACTAATGTTCACGTTTGGGGTACCATGAGGTAAATTCCATTGTTTTGTGGTACACCACCATTGTATCAACGTTGACCCAGAGAAACAAGTTTTATCATAGTAATTTCTCCCCCAAGGTATCTGAAAGAGAAAAGGGGTATCGAAGGCCACCTCACCTACATTTGATGATCCATAGCCAACCATGACAGCAAATCCCTCCCCTTCAAAATGAAATTGAAGAAGGGGGTCACATACCGATGGTATGATGAGTGTCAAAAGGATTTTTAAAAAATAAAGATGTATCTAATACACTCACCAATTTTGGTTTCTTCAGTGGAATGGAGGCTACTAAACATATATGTGGCCACCATGGAACACTCGCAGTGTAACCTCCATGCATAAAAGAATGACACGGGGAGTGAGAATAGTCTTTAATACCTCATATAGACTATGTTCGGTGTTTTGACCAGATATTCTACAATCGAAAATAATTTGCGGGTACCCATCTTCAATATTTATCAGATGAGGCATTACCTGTAGCACCACGAGGTCCACTTTGTCTCTCATATCTACCTACTAATGTTTTTCATTGTATCCCTATGTTTACAGAGTGCTTGGTTTGATGGTTGGACATTATATAGGACTATGAAATCTAGGTCATATCCTAGAAGTTATTAAAGAGAAATCTCTGGATGAATTTCTAGAAGCACATCCCACTCTAGAAAATACATCGTAGGACACCAAAATTCTACACAAAGAGGTATTTTATGCCGATGAAACTCCCCATACAAGGGAGATGAATTTTTTTGGTGCCTCAAGGAGTCCTACCAGCCTATGAATGGAAAACACAAAGTTCATTCGGGATTGACTACGTGTTATATCTGTCTCTCCAGAAAAAGTAGTTATGCCCTACCCTTTAGCGCTATTTGAAGGCTGTATGAACAATGAGTCTTAATTCCAAGTCATCATCGCTAGTCTAGAACTAGCTTTACAGTTTCACAAAGCCTACGTAAACATAAAATAGGATTCTAAATTGGTGATAAAGTATATCAACAACAAATACTCTATATGATGAAAGAACTCCCCCCCCTCAATGGCTATGTTAGGGGACTAATGGAGTAATTCCCCTTTGTGGAAACACAATATTATATCCCTTGATCACAAAATTTTCGTGCTGATGCACTGGTTAGTGAAACTATTGTCATGGACAACCATGATCAGGAAGAGGTGACCTTCTGAATATCACATCGAAGAATAGTATCATCAATCATCGTATTTGAGATGAAAGATATAAATACAGTCACTGCCACACCAGAGTGTGACGAACTACTGACCTCCTCTAGGTGGATGGAGCCCAAAATCTGTTACCTTTGGTACGAAACTCTCCCAATTAATTGTGTTGGAAAAGACCAGATCTTGTGTCGGGAAACATACTTCACATTGATGGATGGACCAAATTATCACAATATACTATACCAGTGTGGTTTCTACAGAATTCTACATAGGTGCATAATAAAATGATAAATAATCACCTTCATGGAAGAGGTCCACATAGTCTCCTATGGGTTCCACTAATCTGGTAGTAGGCTCTCCCACTAGGTCATAAGGTTGGAGAATTATTGGCAGACCATGATACAATAATTTTTGGAATTCACCATATAATGTCATGCATGGAAAATTCTTGCAAAATTCATCAATCAACACCTAGAATTAATTCATATAGCCAAATATTCTTGGAAATTCTTTAGTTCAAGGATGAATGTGGTGGGGCCATATCCCCCATCCACCGAAAAGCATTTCATGTATATATTTATTGCTAATAACATCTTCATAAAATGGGATGATGATATACCCCTCAAGGAAGTCAGAATAAAGAATATCATCAAATTCTTAAATTCCCTTATCATCACCAGATTCAGTGTCTCTCACAAGATATTTATGGACAATGGCACCAACTTTTGTTCTGTGGAGTTGAAGAAGCTATACCCAGAGTATAAAATTGGATCAAATCTATCATCTCTCGATTATGTTGAGGAAAATGGATAAATAGAATCCTTCAATAAAACCTTTTAGAACATACTCTAGAATATAGTTAACAATGATAATAATTATTGTGCCTAAAAACTCCTCCCTGGTTTGTGGTCCTACCATACCACCACGCGTACTGTAGCACAAGTGACACCATAGTCATTAGTGTACATGACCAAGGTAGTGATACCCATAGAGGTCCAACTGTTATAACTATAAATATACATTTTTCGAAAAACTCAAATGATAATCAATCTTATAAATGAATGGATAAGCTTGAGTGGCTAGATGGGAATAGGTTGTTCACACTACATAACCTTGAGGTCTACCAAAACCGAATAGCATGAGCCATAAATAAAAATTTTCAACTACATTCGTTCCTCCTGGGAGAACTAGTGGTATCTCTCATAGCCCCAATGATACCTAGAACAAATCCCCTGAAGGTGGAACTCAAGTGGGAGGGCCCTTACATCATTCAAAATGCCTATCATAATTGAGCCTATTCGCTAGCAGCCATGTGGGGGGATCATGGAACACCACCCACAATTGTGAAAATTTTGAATAAGTACATTTCATAATCACCAGAAATAGAACATCCATGATGGTTTATTTCCCAAAATCATCCTAGATGCATGATGTTAAATTTCATGGAATGTCTTGCATGCTATAATAAACAATGCAGGCACATCCTCACAGAATGATATTAAACAACACAGTCTCCCTAGAAGTACATACATATTGATTCCCATTTTCAATGAGATATATTGAGAATACATTATCCTATATCTTTTACTATCTACCAAAAAAATAAAATACTCATATCCTATCTATCATACTTTTGAACAGCGGAACATGCCCTTGTCAGTCCTTGTTTCTCACACATAGAATAGCTCATCTGAGCTTAAAAATTATGGTACAGGTTTTCCTACACAAAATCATGAAGTAAGGCTCTATGTGATCTCATTATCATCCTAAGTAAAATTAGTTAAAGGGTATGAAATGAGTCCTCAACACATGATGTTAAACTGAATGGTTGATGTCCCATATCCGACATGAAACTCTATGATAGGAACTCAATCACTGGTGTCTGTCTCCTACTGTAAAGACCCATAAATTTCAAGGAAATTTTTTTTTCTTAATTTTCTTTGGAATTTTACAAGAACGCAGTTTCTGACGGCGCCTGATTCCGAGGCCCGGTGTTCCCGGAATCATTTTCCGAAGTTTGGCTCGGGTACGTTCAGTGAACGGACGAGCGGGTTTTTCTAACTTTTGAACCGGTGCCCGGAATCGAATTCTGAGGGCACCGATGAAATCGTAGTGCCGGTATTCGCTTAGAAACGCCTCTTCCGGAGTTACGTTTGCTCGGGTGTGGTTTTTAATTTTCGGGCTTAAAGTTAAGAAATAAAATAATTTGGCGACAACTTTATTTTATTTCACTTAAGCCACTTGGAAGCCACTTGAAGCCACTTAAAGGCGGCTTGAACTGAGTTGAACTGGATAGGATGCTATCCAGAAATATCCTACCCCCTTGGTAGGATATTTGTGAGGTGGGGCCCGCACGAGCCCCGCCGTTTCTTTCCGCTAAGAAACGCACCCGTGAAAACCCATCTTAATGAAGTCAACCGACGCATTTTCTAAATTCTTAACAGACCATTAAATGGGCTGTTTCTTTCGTGAATTAAATGGGCTGTTTCTTTCGTGAATTAAATGACCTGTTTCTTTCATCGAATTAATTCAATCGTTTCTTAACCGGTTTTCGTGTGTTGACATGTTAATAAAATAAGACCAACCCAAAATCTTTTGAAAAGATTTGAGAGGATCCCTGTTTCTTCAGCTCCCTCGCGAAGAATGCGAAGAACGCGAAGAACGCGAAGAACGCGAAGAACGCCGAACCCGGAAATCGATGACGCCTTCGTCCGAGACGTTCTTCCGATCTCCGATCTCCAATCTCCGATCACCGACCATTTGAGGTGAGTGATTTCGGATTTCCGCTCAAGGTTCTTTTCTTTTGGTTTTAAACACAGATTTAATTAATTATAATTTAAATCTGTTGTTCTTGGTTCGTTGAGTTCGCCGACTCAACGCCGGTTTCCGCGACGACGCGACGCCTCCCCGCGACGACGCGACGATCCCTCTCTTCCGCGACGATCTTATCCGCGAAGAACGCCCGCGCGCGACGATCGACGAGGTAGGGATTTCATTATGGGAATTACCCCTTTTTAAATTAATTCCCATCAATGTTTCTTTAAAAATTTAAGAACCAGAATCAAAGAAACAATTTTATTTATTTAAAATTGTTGGTTCATGTGTTGAAAATTCTATTAAATTTCTTCCGGTTGTTTATCTCTAACGCGGAGGGTGCGGGGCAAACGAACACGGCCCGACGACCCTCCGCCGTTCTTCGTTTTGTGCGGATTTGACGGTCGATGATGGAATGTGCCGCAGCGGACGTTTGACGATCCCGCAGTAAAGAACGGATCCCGGGAGGAGCAACGGCGCAGACGGGAAGGAAAACGGGCCACCGGAGCGACGCCAGCGGCCCGCGGAAGTTGCCGGCGGCCGGAGGCGGCGGCGCCCCGGCGCGCCGCCGGACGAGGCCGCCGCGGCTGAAGCCGCGGCGGCGGCGGCCAACGGACCCGCAGCCGCGCAGGTCCGGTTCTCCCAGGCGGGACGTGACTCAGCCGCGTCCACGGTTCGCCAGCGCAGCCCACGCGGGCCGCGACTTTCCTCAGGCCGCGGGTCAACGCCCGCGGCACCTGGCGCTCGGCCGCCCGGCCAAGCCGAGCCAGGCCGGTCCGACCGGCCGGGCCGCGCCCTGGCCGGGCCGGACCGGGCCGCGCCCTGGCCGGGCCGGACCGGGCCAACCGGGTTGGACCCGGGTCGGGTAGACCCGGTTCGGGCCGACCCGGGGGGGGGGGGGGGGGGGTCGGGCCGGGTCGGCCCGGGCCCGTACCCCCCTTCTTCGGATGTTTTCGTTCAAACGCCCGTAACTTGAGCTTCGTGCCTCTAAACGACTCGCCGTCAGCGGCAACGCGATCCTTGGATCGAGACGGTCGTTTCGGTATATTGCACTCAAGGTTTCAGAATACTTTGAGTTCGGCCGGGTTGGTTCGTACACGAGACCAACCGGGCCCTCGGAGCGGAAACGCTCATATCTTGAGCTACGGACGTCCGATTGACGTGCCGTCAGCTTTGTTGAATTCCTCTAAGTGAGATGGATCTTTTGGCATAATCCGCCCGAGGTTTGGACGCAGGTGGAGTGCGGTCGGGTTGGTTTTGCCTTAAAAACCAACCGGGCCCCTGGGACGAAAATGCCAATATCTCTCAGACCGGGCGTCCGATTGACGCGCTGTCTGCAATGATGAGTTCCTGTTGACGATACGGAACTTTTGGATACATCAACTTCGGACTTTGTGTCAGTTGATGTATCAGCCTCTCGGCTCGTGGAGCGGACCCTCCCGAACGAGCTTGCTGTGTGCGGGAACCCTAGTGCTGGCTGCGACTGCTACTTCGACAGCGACGACCGTGCAGAGATCCTCAGTGGACTGCGGCGACGACTGTGCAGAGATCCTCCGTGGACTCCGACGACGACCGTGCAGAGATCCTCAGTGGACTGCGGCGACGACTGTGCAGAGATCCTCAGCGGACTGCGACGACTCCTGCACTCAGCGATCCTACGTGGATCAGTGCTTCAGGTCCTGCGTGGGCCCGGTCCTGTGTGGGCCCGATCCTGTGTGGGTCCGATCCTGCGTGGGTCAGCGCTCAGCGGTTCTGTGTGAGCCAGCACCTACAGGTCCTGCGTGGGCTCGGTCCTGTGTGGGCCCGATCCTGTGTGGGTCCGATCCTGTGTGGGTCATCTCTCAGCGGTTCTGTGTGAGCCAACTCCTACAGGTCCTGCGTGGGCCCGATCCTGTGTGGGTCACTGCAAGATTAGTACCTATCGATCCTTCGTGGGTCCGACGACTTAGATGGTTCAATGATCATCTTTATCATTATCCGAAGAAGTATACCTGTGTGAGCTGAATCTTGTGTTTCTCTCCTTTGTGTATTGTGTTGTTCTATCCTGCGTGGGTATGCGTTTTGCTTTCCTGTGTGTACTGGGTTGTGCTAGGGCTCGGACGTTGGAGCCGACCGGGGAATTGACGACTTAGGTATATGTATGGGCATATACCTAAGCCGTGTCAGATGTTACTTCGTGATTGTACCTCTTCTTCGTGATTTATCCTTTGTGGATTTCGGGAGACCTTCGGGGGTCTCGGGGTCCCTACTGAGTAGCTTATACTCACCCCTGCACGGGCTATGCCCGCACTTCGTGGTGTTGGTTGCAGACAACAGATAGCGCTGATCGTGGAGGAGGCGTGCGGAGCAGGACAGTACCTGGAGGTGGACCACTGGGCGGGACGTACTCGGAGCGGTTAGGTGGACCCGAGGAGCAGTGGAGGCTATCTGTACCCACCCTTCAGGTGGGACTTCCAGAGGACGGCTCGGCGATGCAGTTTTTTTTCCTTTCAGTTGCTGTTTTTCCTTTCAGTTGTACTTTATAGTTGGGCTTGTATTTCCGGCCCCTTTTACTTTCAGCACAGCTTGTGCAGTTTTTACTTAGTGTTTACTTTTCCGCTTGCTTACTCTGTGGTGCTTGTTTACTTTTCAAAGGCAATGCCTTCCCTTTTTTTTGGGATTTTCGCCTTGGTGCTAGTCGCCAGCCCCTGGCCTATGGAAGGCGGGCTTGGGGTAGTCACGGCACGGGCCCCGAGGGCGGGTCGTGACACCTACTGCACCAGATTCCCAATATTTATGTATGGATTGATTCCCTTCCTTATAGGATACATAGTGATGGTTAAACCCCGTAATTTTTTCCCAACCATAAGATTATCTTCATCTCACGTCATAATACCTTATTCTTTACTTCATTATGTTAAAATTCATTAAAATTTGTTCTTATCACATGACGTTAAACTGCACATTGCTTATAAAACTACATGTGTCTTGATTCCCACCCTTATGGGATACACAGGAACACCCATTAAATCCTCATGTCCATCCCTAGGTATCGAATAACCTAATTTAAATTTCTCCTCTTGTCCTGAGGCCCTATCATGGAATTATGGCATGGTTTATATCTATTTAATCCTTATTCATGTCAGGTTTTCTTTATCACAAAATTCACAACCCCTTCAGGACCACATCCCCCTCCTTTTCCTTATGTCATGTTGTTAAACAACACAGAAATTTAAGAACTATGATTATATTGATTCTGACTCCCATTAGATATGTAGGGATTCTTGGATATCCAATCCTTATCCTAGATGCAACTATCAATATAAAATAATTCCCACCTCTACGTATGGTCCATACCTACGTAGAGTACCTCTTTTTCAAGGAACTAAGTGGACTTTGATTCCCAATCAGCCAGGACATGTTAGAAACCTCCTTTGGGTTTGTGCCTAATGTATCATGGAACTTATCTATACCATTGTCTTCATGTAGATTCACCTTAATCCTCAACACATGATGTTAAAATACTTGGAATATCTTTTTCCTTATCGCATGACATTAAACTAAAAAAAGAAATCTATGACCTATGTATGGATTCATTCCTGTCATCACGGTATACATAGTGATGCTTAGACCCCTACTTTTGGTCACATTCATAGGAGTTTCTTCCTTTCAAGAAGGGTGATCCTTCATTCATAATGAAAAACATTAACTGCATTGGAATACATCCTAACTGAATGGCATTAAACAACATGGAGCTCTCAGAATTATGTATGGCTCTCATCTAATACTCATGAAATACATAGTGAAACTAAGACAATTTTTCATCAGCTCAACCAAAGGGATAACCTCCTTTTCCCCCTTTTCTTCAGTCCTCTCGGAAGGATGTGTGGTGTGTCATATACCTCTTTGGTCTTCATTCACGTCAGGTCAGTTCAGGGCACCACATTTCACATCTCTTTTAGGGACTCCAACTTATGGTTTGAATCACATGTACCCAAACTGTCCGCATATGTCCCTATAACACAACATTAAACTCCATTGAATTTTCCTTGCAGCATGATGCTAAACTGCATGGATGTTAGTCCTTACTATATGATGTTAGACTGTACGGTCCGTCAAGAATAATGTGTGGACTAATTCTCACTCCTATGAGATATGTAGTGATGCCCAATTCTACATCCTGGGGCCTAGCTGCAACATTACCACCATTCATGTCAATTCTCACATCCTTAGTGCATGACATTAAACTACATAGAGATGAACGTCCCCACTACACAATGATTAACTTTTAGGTCATCATACATCACCCTAACTTATCAATGGACCACTAAAACCCTACCCCATCCAACAAAAGAATAGAGTGTTACCATTATATTATTGATCACCACTATTCATCTTCTAAACTTCATGGATCGGGAATCTCAGGTCGTCACAAACATTTCATTTCCCAGAAAAGGGATAAGAGATCTCCACCCTCATCAATGTTATTGATGTGAGGGATCAAACCCTCTGGTCAGACACATCTTGTGCCGAAATAATGGGATTTATAATTCTTGTGAGAATGTTGTCACTAAGGTGGAACACTTCACCCCATTGTGTTATAGGTTATACCCAGAATGATTTTCTCATATCATCACTCATGACCTGAGAACCATGATCCATGATTTATGAAATCTTCATTTCCTGCTGAGAAGGATGTTGGAGTACTCTTGACCCTAGGTGTCTTAATGAGAGTCTTGTGTAAAAACCTCATGCTAGGTCCAAGTGACATGTCTTTAAATTGATCAAAAATTGGTCAAAGTGGTATTACCTCGAACTCTAGAACATAATTTTCCAAATATCATGACCCTAAGCTGTTCATTAAAGAGACACAAAACACATCGGGCCAAAAAACCCACAAATGGAGACCTGAGAAAAAGGAGAGCAATCTCATGCTAGACTCACCATCTCCAGATTTTAGGAAAAAATTATGGCACAACTAAATAAGGCATAAATCTCATATAGTCTACTCTATAGACCAAGTATGAGACATTCTATGATCACTAGACACCTGTTATAGGCATGAATTAGAGAAATGATTTTTCAAATCTACTCACTATGATAATATATTGATTGGTGGCGTAAAAACATTTAGGGATCTCAAACCATTATTGGATATTACATTTTACATATATCCCACTTCATGATCTGAAGCATCTCAAGTCGTACCCAATCATTCATTATCCCTAAAGAGGAAAGAAGATCACCCTGCTTGGCCATGCTATTTATATGAGGGATCAGACTTACCAAACAAAAACATCTTGGATTAATGTAATGGTATTTCATATTGTTATGATCCTAGAATCATCAGGTGGAACCCATCACCCCAATTTATTATTGGTTCCCTCCAAGGTGACTATCCCATACCTTCCCCATCACTGGATCACTTTGGACTATGATTTATAGTCACTATGTCAAAAATTACAATAGGGTCTAATATCCCCAACATTGCATCACCATGTTTTATACCCATTCTCAAATTAGGAATGCAACCCTTCATTATTGAAACTTTTTATGGATCATGCCTCTTGATTTGAAACCACAATGCGTAAGGCTCAAGCTGTTCTATTACGAGTTATGTTTCACTAGGGTTTCGGAACTGTTCATGGATATCCTTCCTTCCTTACCCAACATTATCATCTTAATTTTGGAGGTTTAATAATTACTTCATAGCCCCTAGAAAGGAAAAGAAATATCTTTGCTTGGGTATTCTATTGATGCAAGGGAACAAACCCACTAATCAGAAACATCTTGTCCATGTATAAAGGGACTCATAATCCTTGTGAGCCTCAAAGACATCGCGGTGGAACCTCACACCCCACAATGTTAAGGGACACACCATATATGTCTACCCTATTCTAAATCACCCAACTCAATCATTTTTATTATGACCTACATCAACCACATTCTAACTATCTAGGAAGGACAAGCTTCCATAGTATTTCACCCTCAACCATATTAACCCAATGAATCTTCTATATCCCATGGAAAAGAGTGGAGATCAGATTTTCTTGGCCAAGCGTTTGATGAATTAGTTATTTAACCCACTAACTAAAGAGATATAATCCTTGTAAGAAAGAAAATCCAATCCTCATGAGCCCAAGAAACACCACGACAGAACTCATCACCCCGTAGTGGTTTGAGTCACAACATGTTTGGAAGCCCTATATTCCATAAATGTCTTTCCATTAATTCCTTAAAATACATGGAACAAAACATTATCGGAGGTAAGAAATTAAAATATATAGACCACCAAAGGCCTAACGGTGATAATTTAAACAACATGGAATACAAAAATTCCAAGCTAGAATATCCTAAAATATAGAACAATGATGGTCGAACTTTCAGGACCATATAACAGCAGGAGAAGTAATTCTCTCCAATAGGAAAACTCGATAAAGGAATAATGGGAAAAGGTCGATTTCCCATGTGCTGGACATATAATTTTTGTGATCTTGGAGACATTTAGCCTCTATAAAATGTAAGAGGAACAAACAAATTCAGGTTAAAAACTAGAAATAAGGTATCCTGAGAAAAATCCATGTCCACTCCCACTAAGTATTCCAAATATAAATCTTAGTAAAAAAGGAGGGCAATGTAAATAAAGACAGACAATGCTTGTGGGCCCCTCTATATGGCCTTATAAAAAAGCATTCTATGATCTCTATGTTCCCTAACGTAGTAAAAATCTAGATTAGTTCATCATTAGAAACGATATAGTTACCAAATTAACCTTGTAAACCATATGATTTAAATAATACCAGAGATTCAGCATCTATGAAGGATTTCAAGTCAGTGGGAATTGATGAAATTTCCTCAAAAAACATATTGGAAGTAAATAACTCAAATCCAGATATCTTGATATATTTATTATTACACATAAAGGTTAGGCATAGTGGATGATCTAATCATTATCTACACTAAGAAACGGTTCTTGACCAAGGATTTTGTCACAAAATGGTGAGATTTACCCTCCTTTGTATGAGCCAAATCTACGTATGCACATTCTTCATAGAGTTCCATATTAATGAACCTATGCTCCTTATGCATGATCTCAATCTTCATAATAGTTTATTTCATAACTATGTGTGGATTTTTTCCCATACCCATGGGATACATAGAGAAATTTAAGGGTTTTACTTTGGATCTAGCCACATGTTTTCATTTTACCCTATCCCTATTTCATTTTGGGATTTTCATTCAATATAATTTCAAGGTATTTATTCCCCATGCCAAAGAAACATCCCATATTGGATTCAGCCAAGCATTTGTGCCTCTATTTATCATCTTCATAGAACCTGATAGCTCCTCAGACCTACTCGGGACAAATCCTCTCTATGAATTCATTATCATGGATTATCAGATTTTCAGATATGCAGTAATGAAATCTATATTTACCTTATAATATGATTTTTTCAAGCTGAAAAATCTAATTATAAGTGGGGGAATTTGTTGATACTAGAATTATTGCATGTCCCACTTTCCCACTAAGGATCCATGAAACGTTTCGAATAAAGGATTGATGTGGAATAGATCATACATAAAGACATGTGTCTTTAAAAGATAATCTCGGCACTATACTCTCGATGAAATACTAATAATTTCATTCTATTCATTGGTTGAATTATTAAGGTGAAGGTATTCATTTTGATACTAAAATTAGCCAAAAAAAATATGGATATCCCACGAGCCAGCTGGCCCGATTGAACTCATTCCCATGTCAGACCAGGTCGACCGCGCCCAAGGGAGTTAGCCTTGGACAACCAATAGACCACTATGGGAGCATTTCTCCTATAAGGAATAGTTAGGACATGTTTATAGATCTTGAGTTATGCAATACCATAGGTATTCCTGCGCATATGTGGGGTGAGGCTCAATATGTGGAGGATTATGCAAGTGGTACGGGTGCCAACCTCATTGTCATCTCGACCAGACAACTGTCACAAAATGGCTTATAACCCGTATGTTGGAAGGTATGAGAATTTGATGTGGGATGTAGTTTTTTCTGCCGGATCAAACTGGAGCCATCTGATTAAGTAGCTGGATGATCTACACTATCAGATCTGCCTCCCACTAATCTTGTCATCCACTCGATCCTACGGATTGCAAGATCGACTCCAGGTGAGCTTGTGCACCGTATTACCATTTCCATCAACCTCCCGCCACAAAGTATCGACACCGCATGGCACACTCGACGCTCCCCCTTCATCACTACCATGTCTTAAACCCTTTGCTGATATATCTCCAAGTCTAAATTAGTCCTTGGGAGATCTAAACATCAATCCCCACTAGTCTCCTATGAGACGCCCCACTGGAATTATATGTTGTTTCATGATCATTCCATGATCGTGTGATTGAGATATGGATGACCAGGTGAAGCCACCACATGACATTCTAGCCTTTCAAATGTGCCTCAAGATGAACTAGAAACAGTCCATGATAACCCCTGATCATTTGACTGAAATGAAGACAACCAACGGGTTTTCGTAAGTCATTTTACAACCACGAACCCTTTCCACCTCCACATATTTTTCATCCCATTTATTTCATATTTCTCTCTGGAGATGTGATTCCATGAAAATATTTCCTTAAACCTATAAAAATTTACATCATCGTCAACCTTAGGTAGACTATATAAACCCCCACACATCCAAAAAAACACAAAAAATGAGATTGGAGAGAGAACTAAAATACAAGGGCTACCGGGGAGAAGCACCAGAGAGATAGAGCCACTGGTCACCACTATTAGGGATTCCATCTAGGTAATAAAATAGTTCCCTCACATGAGAAACCTCTATATTATGTGATCAAAATAACCCACATTTTGATCCTTATATGATTGTGTGATCGCATAGTGGACCCTTACGAATGCTCGTGGGACCTCCTACAAGACCCCCCATCAGATCATACGGTCTCTTGAATGATGGAACCTCATGTGACATGATGATATGGGGCACCAATATTAGTTCATGTGAATATGCACCAATGAACATGTGAATCCTGATCTTGTGAATATCTTGAGTGTCCCTACATTTCCTAAAATATAGGGGACCTCTGAACATGATTATACGGGTATATTGGCACCTCCCACAAGCCCTTAGTGTGATGAAGAAATCACTATCAATCCCTTTTGAATATATTTCAGTTGCAGGAGTAGTAGGGCCTAGATATTTCACCGAGCCAAGATAATGTGTAATGCCATATCTAGAATTTGATAACCAAAATGGATAGAACTCAATATGGTTTTCCCACACAAGAGCATATCTTATGGACCTTAAAACATGATACCTTGCTAGCCTTCTTTCATTACATATGAATGTATTACCTAGTATATCAAGACTCAACAAGTAGGACAAATCCAATTCAAGGAATCCATCACAAGACCCCTTCGAGGCCGTGCAAACCATTGGAAGGCATAGAACTAAGCAGACCCTTGACCATGCATTCTTCATTGTAGACTAGGATGTATCCCTTATACATGATCGTGAACCTCATGTGTGATCCTTTGGATTTCATGCGATAGGAAGAAGAATCATATGACACCACTATTCAGCCTTCTGGAGACAAACTCGTACTCCTTCGGGTGTGTACTCCATGTTCCATGTAGAGTGAAACCTCATCCAACCCATACATGTGGTGGTTTTAGGATATAGACCCAAGTGCATGACTGCAGGGCCTTTCACAAGACCCGATACACAACCATATGGGAGGACCCTATGACTCCCGACATATACATGCGACCTTATAAGTGGTTTCCTCAATGTGTATGATCCCGACAGATGCCCCTGGAATGAAAGGAAAATAGTGATGAAATGCGGCCAACGATCCATACAATACTAGCCATGCAACCATCATCACCCCATGAACACCTGGGATTAGATATATATCCCATGTGAATAAGCATGAAGCATGTTACCATGTGACCTCGTTGAAGACATGCCCATGAGCCCATGAACATGACCTACCATTTCCATGAAAACCCTACGTTGTGTGACTTCAGCATGAGAACTCTGGGACATATTCCTCCCATGAAAATTAATTCATAATCCCATTGGATATTCATGAATGGAACATGGAAAAGTGCAATACCCCAAGCACACTTGTGAGACCATTAGATGGTTTCACTATATCCTTAGACACATGCCATGTTTACCACAATGAATTCCTTAGAAATATCAGGTAGGTATCATGACAACACTTAAACATTTCACCATAGTCATTCGATGAATCAAACATGATATTTACCAGTTATTTCAAGAACCCATGACTTTCCCACCTTCATCATGAGAAAAAATCCTAGGAAATTCACTTTGATCATTTGATGGAGTCATTGATATGCTATAATAATCATGAGATCATCTGCAGACATGTATGTATAGATATGCAATGTCCCAATGATAGGACCCCATACATTTCCACCACACCATATGGAATTCCTTAGGTATTCGTGTAAAACCATGTGGTAGCCTAAGGGGATGTAGATAGGCATGTCCATGATATAATTTTTCACTTTTTATGTGACCTATATCGTTCAAGTGAATAATCAAATAAAAATAGAGGAAAAATAATATGCATTACTCATACTAAGTTGTGGCATCATGGGACTTCATAAAAAAGTGAAGGAGATCAAAAGGAGGGATGTGAGTAATGTTCATGGTCACTAAAACACACACTATTTTCCTATAACACTGGTCTACAATAACACTACCAATGTAATCTAGTAATGCCCATTATGGTCATACAAAGAATACTTTCTTCACACGCAACACGTCAGACACGTTCACCTTGATCAGGCGAAGAGTCCAAAGGCAAGCTAGTTGATCATGTGCAACACTCCTGACATGTCCACCTAGACATGTGAATCATTAAAACATGTCCACCTAGACATGTGAAGCACCCACTCATTTCTTCCAAGTCATTTGATTCACCTTTTACATGAATGCTTCACTCAGGTAATGACCCTAGAATAAATTTACATGATCATGCATAAAACCCTTGTCATACCCTCTTCGGTCATTCGAAGCTTCTCGGGCATGTTTGATTCACCCATATGAAGACACTCGTACCCTGAAAATTGATTAGTAATCTATCCTTTGATATTTACACTATGTCATATAGGTTCCCCAATGTATCAGGTACCTGATCAAGACTTGTCGATAAGATAGTCGAGACATGTCTAGCAAACCCTTATGTCATGACCACTTTGTTCGGCATGCCTACATGAACTCATGCCATGTGGACCCTATCCAGGAATCCTTAACTAAATACTAATTATGTGATGGAAGTGACCTTGATGATTTGGGGTCATGCATTCATGAACCCCTACTAATGTCATGCCCTCAGACAGACCATCCGGGTCATCACTATGACTCTGTAATCAGTCAAATGATAAAGATTGACTACACCCCACAGGTAGCCTCTGAGTTCTATCCCTTACCAATGACATGATGTAAGTATGCCAATCGAGAAATACCAGATTTTAAGTCCCTAATAGAATCATGGCATGAATGAACCAATCAAATACAAACATAGGGTGTAATCCCCAACCAATCAGATGATGCAAATATACCAATCCAGAAATCCCAAAGTGTAAGACTCGACTCGTAGCTTGGACTCAGTGAACCAATCATGACAAAACTCAGATTGTAAACCCCAACAAATCATGGGCTACCTAATAGTGTAATACCCATCCAATCATTGGAAACCCCATAGTGTAACCCCCAATCATCGACATTATATAATGCATCACTGCTAATATGGATTCAATTTCTGTATCAACCCCTAGAATTCGTAAATTCCAAGGGTTGTCCATAATATATTCATGCATGATAACCTACCTTATCCGATCAGTATGTTAAGATCCATTTGAACTACATGAACATTGATTCCCTCCATAATCGGGATACATAGAAATCCTTCTTAGGGCTAGAGCTCCAATAGGAATCCACATTAATTTAAGTCCTTTTTTTCCGATTATTCATAGCTTATGAGATCAAATCCCCTCATAGGTATACCATCCCCCTCATCCATTATAATATATTTAAATAAATCATGTATGGGCTTCATTATATGTATAATTCCCAATCATGATTTTGAGTGCCTCAAATCCATTAGCAGGATTGACATAATTTGAACTATGAAGATTCTAATTCCCACCATATTTGGGATATATAGGATGCTATCATAAGTCCTTAGCTCCATACCATATCCTCCATAAGGGAGGCCTTAGTGTGTTTTTCCCATCATCTCCAAGAGAATTTTGAGGACTCTGATTCCCTCTATAACTGAGATATGCATGACACTTCTTTAAAGGCCCGAGTTCCATATGAAACACTCCAAAGACTACCCCAATATAAAGATCCCATATCCATACTCCACAGGGTTGATCATTCGCATCCCCTTGTTTCACACAATTATCAAGAATCATGTGGGCTTGGGGGGATACAATGAACACCTCTCTATTCATCAAATACCCATTCACCAAGGAAACCTCAATGTAAGACCCAATAATAACCGAACCATGATAACTCTGATCCCTTCCATAACCAAGATATGTAGAACATCTCATCCAGAGTTGATATGAAATATATGGTTCTTCAGCACCCACATAATATTTCTTATCATATGAAGTTAATCTACTCAGATCAACTAATCTATATGGGATTTAATTCCTATAATAACTAGGATACGTAGGATGCCTCATAATGGCTCAATGCCTTCCTTAGAATATCAACTACCTCTATAAAAGGGAACATCGCTTGAAACACTTAGTCATATGGTTTCAGCATATAAGAAACCAATCATTACTCTAAAATGATGAGTAAACTCAGATTTATATAGATGGATTCAAAAAATAGATCCCAATTCATCACACATAAAAGAGAGTTAACCCACAGTCATTTTGTTAGGAAAACTGGTCCCGTATTGGTATTAAGAAGATATTTTCAAATATATTTTATATCTATAAGAGATTCCCCGATTAAGTAAAAGTTCACTCCAAAATTGTGTGATGAGCCTGAGCTCCCATATCCTTGACCAATGATTGTCCCCAAGAGTCCTTGGGCCTGAAAACCCAGATGATTGTTGCCCTTTACAAAGCAGGTCCATGCCCATCATCATATGGTTTAACTATTGGGAGTTTGTGGGAAAATTGAAAATGGTAACATAATGAGTGAAACCCATTAAAAACCACAAAATCCCAATGAAAAAATATGATCCCATGGAACCAAATGGTAACAAATCATCTTTTTCATTTCAGTATGATGTGTTTGGATGATAGGATATTACTTTAAGATTTAATAGACTATGAATAGATACAACCTTTTGATACGATATGTTATTTAATAACATTAACGTAAATATAGTTGATTAATAATCATAAACACTATTCTATAATGATGAAGACATGTATATATTAAACATTATACATGTGATGATTTTAAAAAGGTATACATAAGTTGGGTATTGGGGGGCCACTTTCAACACCATAAATCGGACTAGATAAAACAGATAACATGTCTCACCTTCTATCTATCACATGAGAATCATGATTTTTCTTATATATGGATTTAATTAGGGTGTATTTCTTTATAACGTTAATATCTAATCTGGTAATTGTGACGTCTCCTTTCTGGGTAGTGTCCCTCTTGAGAAGAAACATTAGACATATATGATTTATCATCTGGGTGACCTAGGTTCCATGGCATGAAACACATCAATATCTATATCATAACAATTTGGAGTATGGTCTACACTACTAGACACAAAATCATTGTCTAATACAAATCATTATATCTTTACTAACTCCTTATATGCATCAAATGATTTAATATAATTGGTTTCTATTTTAGTGTTTGAGAGCATAGGATGAATTGAGATTCTCTAATGCAGTGTACAACCATTCAGGAAGAGTATATAGTCTGAAAATGTTTTTATGTCAACATGATCTATCTAGAAACTAGAATTAGTGTATCCCCTCAAAACTAGAAACTCATATTCTTCATATTCAACAAACATATCGTTTATACACCTCATGTATTTCAAATTAGTTTTTATAGAGTCTAAATGAATCCCTCTTTTATTATCTCCCTAACTTCCCACTATATATAAGTAAAATTCAACATGAAACCTATTAGATATCATGGAATAAATCATATATCTCATTGATGGTTCATTATAGATTCAACTCATTCTTTAAAACTAATGTTGTGTTTACAGAAAAAGATTCTTATCGATATTATTACATTGGAAAAATACTATACTTGATTATCTCATACTGTACCTTTTATATACCTTACCAATATATTAAATCTAACATATCACATGAATCCACTATGATATATCATGATTGATCTTGATCCCTATAATTTAAGATTCTTCAACTATGTCCTTCATGGAGAATAATTAATTATCCAAGTATTAACTAACTATAAGAATTTCACTTGTTTTCCAACAATTAATATGTCACCAAAATATAATACTATGAAAATAATTTCATTCCCATTAACCTTATTATTCAAATGTGTATATATTTGTTATGATAAAACCAAATTTTCTTATGGCGTTATAAAAATGAAAATTCCATGATAATGATCCCTTATTCTACCCATAAATAGGTCTTTGTAAATTGCACACTTAAATGGAAATATTTGAGAAAAAAACAATTGGTTTGAATTATATAGATATCTTCAACAAACATCCATTTTAGAAAATCAGTTCTTCCATCCATTTCCAAATATCATAATCACATAAGGATGAAACTGAATGCAATATTATGTTTGATTTATGAATTTCTACTATTCAGAATGTTTCATTGGAGAATATTTCTTTTCGTTTTCTAATATTATTATCTGTAATTAATTTCTTAATGATACTGACTATACCAATAATTTACATATTTTTATTGAATACCCATTTTCGACCTATGGGAATTACATCAGATAGTGGGTCAACCAAAATCAAAACATGACTTTGGTTAATGTAATCCATATAATAATTCATATATTCTGTCTATTTGGGAACATTATTCCATTCTATACATCCTTATAGGTTAAAGGTTCATTATTCTCAAAGGGTAATGTGTTAGCATACACAGTGATCAGAAAACCTATTTGATATACTTTTCTAACCTCTCTAGTAGACCTATGCGGCACTTGAATCTTGGGAACTTCTTCATATCCCACAATCTCTTGTGGAAATAATTTCCATAAAAACTCTTGGGAATTTGCAGAATCAACTTCATCATAGTCAATATTTCTCCAAAAAGTTCCATTTGAAATATTTTCCTTCTATAAAAATATGGCATTTCATTACATTAGAACTTATCTTTCAAAATAATATCCTTGGGTTTAATTATGTTAACATATAAATTTTAACATTGTTCATATATATACTAATTTTTCACTAATTATAGTCTTGAAAAAATCATGATATCCCCACACATGTATAGGTGATAAGTTATTTTTCATTCACCCGAAAAAACTGATATATAAAATCATCATTCACTTTAGTTGATATTCAATTATAGGTATAATCTATTGCATATAATGTCTATCCCTAAAGTGATTAAGGAATAGTTTCTTTACATATCATTGATCTAACATTGTCATATTGGATTTGGTTTATCCATTCAGTTACTCCTTTCCATTATGGTGCATACAACGTATTCTATTCAGAAAAAATACCCCACTCTATTATGTGACTAATGAATTATTTTTTAATATATAATCTACTTTTGTCTGATCAGAGTACTATAATATTTGTACAAGTATTTTTTCCTAATTAATGTGGATATTCATTAAAAATATGAAAAGAATTTAACTTGTACCATATTTAGTATATATATCCATGCCTACTAAATTCATCGATAAAATAATTAATTATGAAAATCCACCCCTTGAGTCTCCTTGAAATGGATCACATACATCAGTATAAATCATTTCCATTAATTTTGCGTCTCTTAATCCCTTTCTATAGTGGGTTCTTTAGTCTTTTCTATTATAAACAGGAATGACATAAATCTAATGGTTTTAAATTTTATGGGTCTAAATACTCTTCTTGATGTAATATTAGTAAATGCTTCTCGTTCACATGAACAATCCTGAACTTCCATAAGAATGTTTTATATAATTCTTGTTCATTGGATTTTTCATTTATTCCCATTATAGGTTTTTTTTTCATGTTCATGTTTATATAGTCAATTGTTAATATGCACTATACAATAAAATATGTTATCACTATAAAAGAAACAACATTTATTTCAAAAATTGAAATTAAACCACATAGTATAAAAAACATTCTCTGATATATTTTTTCTAGTAACTAAAAAAGCATAATATAAATTATTTATGTCAAGAACTAATGAAATAGAAAGAATCAGATAATAGTATCTCACTTCCATGTCTTCTCTACTCTAACCAATTACAACCAAGACACCTTCATGCATTTTTTAATCTTCTTATTTTTAAATGGTTTATATATTTGAATAAGAATATGAGATCCCAACACTGCATCTGATACCCTTTTCCAGAAAACAAATATTGCATTCAATGAAAAAAACTAGAAGAAGAATCACCAGTATGCCTTTTGTTCCTATCTCTACAATTCTTCTTCCTGCATCGATTCTTGTCAAATGAAAAGAAGACAACCTAATAGTCATTACCTTTCCTCCATAACATTGGATTTTTGAAGGTTTTTTCTTATATTTTTTAAACATGGACATAGATATGGAATTCTTATCCATTAAATTCCTCCACTTAGACACCTTAAGGACTCATGAATTGGTATTATTAAAAAACATAAAATATTGAAAAAAATTCCAAATGACCAGGGCAATAAATTTTCATGTTATTCATATTAAAGTCTATAATAAATTTTATGAATCATGGTGGTAATGATGTAAGAATGAAAACAGTTGTGTGTTCTTGGTTCAAATTGAACCCAAGGGCTTCAAGCCTCCCTATATACCCAACCACAATGAGAACATGAGGTGCTACTTAATTCCATTAGGCTAGTTTGAACCTTTAAATTACATTAGATATCTCCTAAAATTCTAACATAGATCACTCCTAATATAATATCTTAGGATTATTCATCCTTTTATAGGCATATTTTTTGTCATGTATTTTCTGTAATTTTCATGAAATTGATGATTACACGATACATATTACATATAGTGCTTAATTTAAATTCTATTGTTCTTTATACCCTCTTTTATTTCTCCAGGATAATGATTTCAAGGAAGTGACTAATTCATCACAAAAATATTCTTTTATTAGATGATTACTATGCAAAAGTGTATGTACCACTCTTGAAAGTTTTTATTGATATTTTTGTTTTGATTATCAAATAATAAATTTAGTGATAAAGATAATGAGGTATTTTGGATTTCCATTTTAATCTATAAAAAATAGATTTATCATTTGTTACATTATCTTGATTATCTTTTTGATTTTACTGATTAATTAATTAAATCATTAATGGTCTCCCTCTATTCTATCAAACATCAATAAACCCCACTACTAGATTCAAAATATTGTATCACATTAGAATTATAGTGTAAAGGATACTTGGAACCTGCCCTCATATTCTAAAATATTTGGATACAACTATAATTAGACAGTTTTTAGGTACAAAATAGATTTGCCTATCCTGTTGATCCATAGCTCCATGAGTTGTTGAGTAAAGTCTCTACATCTCGGAGTAGTTACCATGATTCCCTAAATTATTTTCCTACAACTTGAAAAAATCATAGATTTGGTTACTTATTTTATACCATAATAAGTTAATTCAACCTATCACTCAAATAAAAACTCTCTGGTAAAAGGATTATCCCTCAAATTTGATTGATGAGAACCACATAGAGATGAGTTTTTTAGATTTGAGTAATGGAATGGGTTCATAAGTTATTATTTCATTGAGGGGTTTTTTTATATTTTCAATGAATGTAATCCATTTTTATTAACAATTTTATTATTGTGTCACCATTATCAAATATTAAAAAACATTAATAGAAAATATAAATAGTTTCCTAGGCTTCTCAAACATTGATATTAAATATTTTTTTATTAATATTCATTACATGATTCATAGAAATGCTTGGGGACCATAATAGTTATTTTATTTGGAGAATTGGAACACAATATTCTCAATTCATGAAGGGTGTTCAATGTATTCCATAAATATCATCCCATTTAGTACTCGTACAATAAATATTTTTTCATAACATCATTAAAGGAATCTTAAGAAATTATGGGCAAAGATTCCCATTAAGGGTAAACAAAGGAGATACATAAGAATTACATGCTCATAATGGAATGATTACATGAGAATAAAATTTTAAAAAAATACCCTACCTATAATTATCATATTGCAAATTCATGGCATAAATATTTTCATTTCATAACACATGAATCACAATATACTTAAAGAACATGAGTAATGATTACATAAAATTGGTAAAAGACATAGAAATGTGGAAAACAATAAGCATGGATATTAATTTCTATATTAGTCAAGACTCACTTCTAGGGTTATAATATTGGAATATGTTCACACCCCAAAAAATTATAGCAGTCGTGGTTCACTATGAAGACAATCATAGTAGTCAAAGTCCATTATGAAATCCAAATCACTCCTCCTTCAAATCTTGTCTAAACCATGAGATATGAATCCTTACCTGATGAATTTGATGAATATATTGGTCTAACCTATCACATAATTAAAACAATATTTATGTTTCCCAACACATCATAAACATTATTCGAATCATTACACATTAAATTAACTAGTATTAAATAAAATTCTTCATATCACATCTTTTAGAAGTGATACAATTATAAAAATCCTTTCATCATAGAATAACCGATAAAATAAGCAGGTTTTGTAATCATTTTCTCATGGTAACATCGATGGATAATAAATGGGTTTCCTAAACATAATTCTATAACAAGCATAGATCGGTCAGATGAATAATAAGAATCTTATCGTTGGATCATATCCATAGTTATGCATTTGTAGAATCAACAGATGAATTCTTAGATGATTTTTTATTAATCATTCAGAATATTTGGTGATATTAATATCATTTCCACATTGATAAAAACTATTCAAAATGTTAATAATTTTTGTAAATTTTTTTATTTTAAAATGAACATAAAAAATTAAAAAGTAATATTCAAAAAAGTAATGGTCATAATGATGTGAGGTTTCTTTTATGAAAAATATTCCTTTCACATTATCAGTAAAATACAAACTACAATTGTTTAGAGATAAACATGAAGATTCCTTTCAAAAAAATGTAAAAAGTTCAACAAAGGGTAAAATTTATTTTTAAAAATCATAGTATAATAAAAAAAATTTGGAAACATTTCTAGAAAACATGATTTTGGTATAAAATGGATTTCGTACCCAACCGACAATTAATGTAGGATTGTATTAAAAATATTTTCTCAATTATTCAAGTACAAAATAGTGAAAAATGGCACAATAAATTGAATATATCATGATTAACCAATGTTAAATAAAATTATTTAGTATATCGAGATATTAATCAGGAGATTTTATCATTACAAACATAATCATAAACAATCCTGTTAATGGATTAGATTGTAACATAAAATCATTACTACTGTGGTAACTTTGAATCAGAATCCGCATAAAATGATAAAATCAAATAAAACTATAAAAAATTAAGATAATAAATAAATTCATGATATTTAATGTAAAATTGACTTTATAATCACCTCACAAATGAATATATGTTCATAGAATAACATTTTTTCAAAGAAGGAGTCTTGAGACAAAAACCTATCACCTTAAGTCATAACTTCAATTTACTAATTATATCATATTATATAATAAATACAAGTTTATAATATATCTATTACAAAACAATATTCATATTTATCATACTATATGTGGTTTTATGATGAACTTTCATTACTTTTTTATTAACAATTCCATGTCAATGTTATGTTTTAGGTAATATCATTTTTTGTTTTCATATATGTTTGGAATTGTTATTTTTGTTCTATATACGTTAATCATGGATAAATCATCTCCATTATCATATCCATGATATATGTATCATATATATTATGTATATATTTATTTAGTGTAATAGTTAAAAGTTAGTGACAGAAAATGAAATACACAATTCATATAGATGGTAGGTCATATGTATGCATGAACAATATTTCTATTTTAATGTTTAATGGAATGAAAAGAACTTTAATGATATATTTATGACATCCCAAACCTAGATTCAACAAAAAAGTGACCTGATCCCGATTGGATACATATCCTCAAGTGCCTCTCCTGATATTACATAAGTTGCTGACTAGAAGTGAGAGCCTAGTGTGTGTCCATGTGGAGACTATGTCATCATTACTAGAGTGTAACATAGTATAATATCAAAAAAATTCAATATGTGAAGTCGATATAACAACTAGAAAACTGATAAGTAATCAAATATAAATATCAATAAACAAATTTAGAAGTAATCTCTTATACAATAATGATCATGTTAGGTTTCTACAAATTATCCACAACATGTACATTTTACTACATTACAATACATGTTTGAAAATATCGAAAAGTAAAAATAAAATTGATATCTCCAGATAGAACCATGAGCCTTAACCCAGTCTTGTGTTCCCATCCTCTTATGTAAAGCACAAATTCAATCATCAAACTGTAGTTTCTTTCCTTGGTCCCTACATACAGCCATATAGTCTATCTGGGTAACCAATGACGTCTTGAAAAGGGTGTGAGAAAAAATGTCAATAGGTAAACAACCAAAGTTCTATAAAAAGTCTTATATGTGAAATATAACTAGATAAAAAATAATGTAATACATACCACAAGTATGAAATAAAAAAAGTAATGTTCCCATGGCATGTATACTACAACTAAACTGATACTATATATCCGAACAAGGTTCACTTAAATACATGGTCCTATATCCAAAAATAAGAAAGATACAAAAAACTAAATATTTAACTAACATGACCTCTCCGAACATCCATAAATATCATGTAAATCCCAGAATTTAAATATTTTCTATAAATCAAATAAACCACATCCATTCTATATAACAATATATGTCATAATAACCAGGAACATGTCGTATAACTAAGCTTGTCACATGTACCATGGATGTGATATCTAATCAAGTTGGCAGACCCCCCAAGTCCAGATCCAAGTTGTATTGGATCTGGTCTTCCACATCATGTCCTAGGATAATCTTGATAGAAGATCAATTAGACTTCATTTCATGTCCAAGGATCATTTCTACTAACGGTGGACATTTTTGGACTAATAAAAACCATATCCAAGGGGTAACAAGTCCTAATGCTTCCCACAAAATCCAAATCAAAGGAACATAAAGTTATAAGGAATTTTCTACCCTTTCCATGACCCATGACATAAAAGACACATGATTTCCTATGTAACCATTCTTCAACTCACATTCTAGTTCCGTGAGTATATTCTCTAAAACACAATTCACATTAAATTCTATTCCATGTTTTTACCCACTCATTCAATATTTCCATATAATACATTTAGTTAATTAAATCATGGAATGACATGTAAAAACATGAAAAAGTAAGAAATACATTTATTAATTATTCAATACAGTACATTTTATTTATTAACATGCCTTTTATAACTAGTAAAGCATAAAACACACCCCTTAGGTGGGTTAGCAAATAGAAAATTCACATGTAACACCCCCTGGGTAGCCTTAGTTGGGGTAACAACCTCCAACTAAATTGAATGTACAAAAAGGGAATCCCAAAATTGTTCCATATCATTGGAATCAATTTATCAATTAATATTCAAGGCCTCACCATAATGTCTAGTGGGTGGTAAAATAGAAACATTCTTAATAAATTCCCTAACCACTCGGGAAATGTTTAGACAACCAAACATAAGATTGTAATAGAGTTATAATCTATTATAATCTTAGGATTCAGATCATATCAGAAGAAAAATGAAGAATATATAATGATCCAGGAAATAGAACAATATATCTTTCACCTAAATATCACATTCAATGCCAATAATAAAAAATAACGGTATAAAAGGAATTGAATACTCACCTACTCAGATCCAATAAGAATAATGGATATCGAATCTGAGATTGGATGGAAAAGATATATCAATATTTATATTATTCATCAAAGCAAGATCTCAGATAAAAATGGCTACCAATGGAGGAGGAATAAAAAATTATGTTTAGATAAATATATTTTAAAAGGTAATTTTGTAATTTCACCCAAAAAATTGGGCCGCAAGGTTTTTATGCATTATTGGTGAATACATCCCCCAAATGTGTGCAAACATGTGTAAGGAGGGGTAATATTCTTTTTTAGTGAACACATTTTTATAAATTGTGGGAAATCCATGTGATTCATCTCTACTAAATATTGCATGTTCCTCTCACATTGTTTGCCTCAATTTTCATGCTTTCCTCAAACTGTGTGGCATGTTGGACCCCATTATCCATCCTCACACGTTTAGTATTAATTGTGTGACCATATCAACATGGTTTCTACTAACCATGTGGAATATCATTTTCATCCATAAACATAGGTTCCATGCTCTGAACAGGACTAGGACACCCCATGATAACCCCATAACCTCAAAGTCTATTTACATTAGGCCATAAACAAGAATTTAGACCTAAATCAAAAGTATTTTTACCTCATATAAATTCAAAATCAATGAAAATATTATTACTAAAGATTGATTTTGATGTCATATATATCACATATTTTCATTGAAATCATCCTTGTTAGCTTCCATATAAAGTGTGAACGAATTACAATGCTTCACGATGTGGTAGTCTATTGTACAAATGAGCAACATTATAACATTCCAAAAAAATATATTTCATAATTGAATGTATGATATAATAATTCTTGAAATATATTAATATCATAATTATCATATATAAATAATAAATCCATCATAATAACCATCCTTGATATGTGTTAATGGAAAAATGAATGACCTCTATTTGTGTGGTAGTAGTCTACTGTACACATCAACTATGATTGAAAAAAATATGATGGAAGTGGATATTGTTGTAGGTTATTACATTATATTAAAAATATATTAGTATATTTATGATAAATATGTAATTATATAATCATTTAAATTAAAATTTAAGGATGTGTTATAAAAATAAAACAAAAAAATTTGTGAGTGAATGTTACCTCTTCTTGGGGTAACCTCCTACGGATTGCACGAAATTCATTCCTATGATTTCTATCTATATAAAATAATACTACTAAGAAAATGGGAAAGTATTTTGGACGTTATTTAGTAAGTCATATTATGAACCAAAAGTATTTGAATTTGTGATGAAGATGATAGAGTGGTGTACTTTTATGAGTGAGGGAGAGGACACAGTTCATATTTTTAAAAATAATTTGGTGATCCAACATTTTTAATATATCAAATAGATGAAAATGGTAAATTATAGAACCTTATTGGTGTAATGGTATAAATTCTCCCGTAAAATATATTTTATAAAATTTAGATGTAATTTTTACCCTTATCTTTTGAGTATAACCCCTGGGAAATTCATATCCACCGTAACCTTGGTATTTAGTTTTTACCGCTTTCATTATTTTTTTTGGTTAAAAAATTAATTTGAAATTATTATATAACATGAATTATTATGAATCAAAATATATTATCTACTTTTTCATTTTCCACTATGAAAATTTTCAAACTTTTATTCAAAATTAATTCTGTAGATGTGATGATAAAGTGGGTTTTTAAAGGGAAATTTTCTAAATGTTCAAAAAAATTACATTAATATTTAATATTTAATTGATTTAAAATACCTAAATTAGATTAATGGATTTGAAATTTAATTAATTTATTACTAAATAAATTTTTAATATAATATATCTTTATAAATAAATTAAAAAAAATGCACATTTCAATTAAAATTATGTACTTTTCACTATTTATCAAAAAATGTAAATATTCAAAATAAAAAGAATCCAAAAATAATCCTATGATAATTATAAAATTATGATTTCAAAAATAAATTTATTTTATCAAATTTTATTACTATTATTTTAATAAATTAAATTTAAAACAAAACCTATAGATGTAATTAAAACGAAGGTTTTCAATAAGTGTATTTTTCAAGAACAATATCATTATATATTAACTCTATCTAATAATAATATTTATATGAATATAAAATAAAATTTATTGATATATCATATTTTAATTTAACTTATATAATTCATAATTATGTATTACATTAATTAATTTAAATTAAAAAACAATAGGCCCATTAAGGCATTTTTCAAAAATCACTCCCTTTTAATACATAACATATTCTTATACTAAAATTCAATATAATGTAGACTCAAAACTACATAAGTGAATTAATTATAAAAAAATATTTCTTATACTAATTAAATAATAATTGTGAATTTAAATTACATAATTTAATGAAATTAAATTATACTTTTACAGAAATAAAAATTTTTCACTATTAATTGACAAAGAAAACTTTTCCAAGAAAACCAAAAAAATTCACAAATAGTTAATTTCAATAATATTATTACAAAATTTAGGTTCATTATGTCAACTAAATTTTCTATATTATATGTAAATTAATTATAATATTTTTTCATACAATTATATTGCATCATTTTTTTAAGAAATAATATTTTTAAATTTAATAATTACTTTAATAGAAATTGATTTATTATTTGCTGAACATATATAAATAAATTTGTATTCAGTATCTAATATATATGAATATTTGAATAATATGTTTATACAATTCGTACCCACATACATAACATATTCTTTTTATTTTTCATATTTAATTTAATACATTTTCATGTTTCACTGAAGTCGGGTGTCATGGGTCATCCATGCAACCAGTTGTAAGAACCTGGTTTTTATCTTTGAGGTACGAGTTTCTTCCTTTCTCTTTTCCTTATGTGTTTTTGACAATATATGGAAAAGGGGGAAAATCCTATTTTTTGGAAGTACACGTCGTGTACATTTTCCACACGTCGTGTCTTCTTGGCCGTGTGGGATGGGTACACGGCGCATGTGGCCATGCCGAGGATGAAGAGTGTAGGAACCAACTAAACTACGTGTAGTGGTCCCTTACACGCCATGTAGTCATTCGGAAGGCCAAAACAGTAAGGCGGTGGAGCAGCCGCCACCTCGGCGATAGTACACGCCATGTACTCAAGAGTACATGTCGTGTACTCATGTCGACGGATGAACAGTGTGGTGGTGCCACTAGGGGAACAATAAAATAAAGGGAGTACATGCCATGTACATGGAAGTACACGCCGTGTACTTTGTTTATTCGCTTAAAACGGGCAGTACCCTCCCCTGTTCACAGGGAAGGCTTAGAACCGATGGAAGTAGCAGGAGGGGATGGTCGAACCTTTGAAGATCCGTCGAGTGTTCGTCTGGAATCCATTTCTTCCTCGTATGATCTCGTTGGAACCGCAAGGGTAATCCCTCTCTTCTCATAGAGTGTTCCTTAACAATTATTTCCCAAGTGGGAGTTATTTGAGGTTAAGCGAGTTTCTTTCTTCGTCAGATCTACGTCGTTCTTGGGAGTTTCTTGGATCAGCGTTTGTGTATAGCGCTCGTTGGAGTATAAGGTAGGTGTCTTGGTGTTTAGTTTTCCAACGGTCGTGTGTTTTATGAATTTTTGTGCCACAAACCCATGTTGGGGTGTCGTTTGACTGAGGCTGTGGCTATTTTTAACAACCTATAACTGTATAGGTAATTGAATAAATTGTAAAACTGCTGTTTGGGATTGTTGCTTGGATCTGGAACCACCCCGGGGGTGTGTTCCACTGTTTAGCCATTTGGCCAGGATACCCGAGGGTATGCCTTCGAAGTTGTAATTATATAATTTCCTTGAGAGGAATTGCTTCTTACTGTTTGTTTACCTATTGGGCATGGCCCGGTTACCTGTTTGGCCTGAGGGCGTTGTTGTGATTATCCTGTGGGAAATAAACTGTTTATCCTAAGGGTTGAAGTTATTTGGCCTGAGGGAAACCATTCGTGCCTGAGGGATTGACATCTGTGCCTGAGGGTGACACTTTCTATGCCTGAGGGAAAATTCTGATAAACCTAAGGGCAATGCCTGAGGGAGATATTCTGTATGGCCAGAGGGCAAGGTTCTGGTTGGCCTGAGGGATTGGTGCTGTTGATCACAGAATGTTACTAAATTAAATGGTTAAATAAATAATAAAATGGAAATATAACAGGTAAGTTAGTTACTTTTTAGTACTTATTAGTTTATTGCATTTTACTACTGCACACTTTTTGCATGTGTTACACACAGTTGAGCATGGACCTTTGGTGGGTTCCTACTGAGATATATTTCTCACACCCTATTTGGGTCATGATTTTCGGCCCTAACAGATTACATTTATGCAGGTGTGGATAGGGGAAAGAGTCCCTATACAGGTACTTGACTGTTGCTGAGGAGTAGGAGGGCATGGGCCCGAGCCTAGGCTCATGATGCCGCTGCCAGCTGTTTTGCTTTGTTTTACTGTACACTTCATTTTATTGTACTGTATTGATGTATAACATGTTATGGCTATTTTCATTGAACATGAGACATGTAGCATCATTATTTATTTAAGTTTCGTTGTATCCACTGTATTTGTTTATTTCAGTTTTGTATAGTTTACCTATTCTGATGTTTGTTGTTTGTTTTATTTCATTCCAATACGCTACACTTTGACAAATGAGGGCATAGATTCCCCTCTATCATACATGGGCCCTCGCTGCAAGTCGGCAGCCTCTGGCATTTGGGGAAATGCGCTTGAGGTCTCGTGGTGATCCGAGTTTGGGGCACCCATTGAGTGGCACCCGGAACCGGGACGTTACAAAGTGGTATCAGAGGTTTCTTTTATTTGACATACAATATGGATTCGTAGTCTGGGATAAGACGAATGGTAGATGGTAATAAGTTGTGCCCAGGCGTAGCTAACCCGTGTATAGGAAAAATCCAGTCTACCTCATATTTTTTAATTTTTCTGATTTTTCAAATTTTACAGTTGGTATGTTTTCATCGTTGGGTGACACACTTGAGATTGTGCTGTTATAATTTATTTGTGGGTTCTATTTAGTTGAAACCCGATGAGATGAGGGTATGCCATCTCATGCATCATATAGGCACATGCTAGATATCACATTCTATGCATAGTTCCATGCCATGTTGGTGCATTAGATATTGCATATTGTTGTGATAGTTGTTGTTCTAGTAAATCATGCTGTTGTGATAGCTGCTTGATAAATACCTGCTTTGTGATGGAGTAATTTTATTTGAGCCTGTTGATAGAATGGATGCCAAACTTTGGTTTTTGGGGAGTATGGGCCCCCATTTACCGGAATTTGGTGAATCATTTACTGTTTCTTTTTTTATAACACAGATAAGATTTCAAACATTGATTTGTGGGGAGTATGGGCCCTCACGGGTCAGAATTTGACACTTAGGTGTTGTTTTTCGGTATATTATGGGTTCTGAAGAAGTTTCTAAGGCATACTATCCAGAAACCCAGTATACAGGCTGTGTAGTATTTTAAACATGTCGTGTATGGCCTTTTTTTCGGGATGAAAAATGATCTTTTTGGGTACATGCCGGGTAGTCTCTTCCCGTGTCACAAACCGTGTAGGCGGCGACACGGGTTAAGGGAAGTCATGGGTAAAACACGCCGTGTACATAATGTACACACCGTGTAGTGTTGACCCAGAGTCTGGTCTTGTAACTCACAACCTGGGTCGGTGAACTCCTGTATAGAACACGCTGTGTCAATGACGAAAACGCCGTGTAGTGTGACCTGGGGACTCAACCGTGTATATAACAACACGGGTTGGTGTCACCTTTCCTTGAACACGCCGTGTACCAGGTGGACACACAGTGTAGTCTTTTCCGAGGACAGACTGTGTGGAGTTAGCCATGTGACTGGGAAATAGGGTTGTTGACACGCCGTGTGCGGGTGTAACATGCCATGTAGTTTCAAGACGAGTAGTCAGCCGTGACACAAACAACATGGGTAGTTGTAAAATAACACCATGCACACCGTGTAGATTATATACACGCCGTGTAGTTTTGTTCAACCTGAGCCATGTGGCTTAGCCATGCAGAAGGACTCTGGCAGGGGAAGGGAAGTCAAGTACACACCGGGTAGTCAGTATACAAACCGTGTAGTCTTATTTTGCAAATTATGAATGCCTTATTCATCCTATTCCCTTTTGTGTTTCTTCGTTTTTGGTCCTTGATAATCTTGAATCAAAGGCGTGCTTTTGACCTTGTAGTGTCATGCCGCCTAGGAGACCGTGTGTTGTTTTCCAGGAGAGCGGCAACGATTATACTCCGGAGATTGTGGGACATGGGCTACCAGTGGATCCTCCAGCAGAGCCAGATGCGGCACCAGCTGCTATACCGGACACAGGCACGGAGGCGCAGTTCCATGAGGGCTTTATGCGGTTCATGCAGACCTTTCAGGGAGCACCACAGGCTGCCACATCTATGGCCGAGCTGACACGTATTTTCCAGCAGCTACATTCGCCTTCGTTTTCATGGGATGGTGGACCACAGGATGAAGAGTCTTGGCTGGGGTCGATGCAGACTATTTTCAAGCATCTGAGGAATCCTCCAGGGCGGAGGGTCAAGCTCACGACTTACATGCTGTGTGATTCCACCAAGAGGTGGTGGGATGTTACCACCCAGTCAGAGCATCTTAGGGACATGGCGTGGGGGGATTTTCCGGAATTATTCTATGACTTCTTCTTTCCCGAGACACTGAGGGAAGACAGAGCTCAAGAGTTCATGAATCTACAGTAGGGCGCTATGTCAGTGATGGAATATTCTTCTCGCTTCACTGAGCTTCAGCGCTTTTCACCCATGATGGTGGGTGATGAGACGTTGAGGGCCAGAAGTTTTGAGGATGGTCTTCATTATGACATCATGGAGCTAGTCAAGGTTTTCAAGTAGCCTACTGTATATGCTATTGTAAACCAGGCGCTGATTACAGAGAGGAACCTGCGGGAAGCTAGCAGTGTGGGCCAGGGCGGTTCAACACTAGTTACTGGTACTATTTCTGTTGGTAAGAGGAAGAGACAAATGGACTTCTCTCAGGGCGGCAGTACCTTCCGGGTAGTTTCTTCAGGTGGCCCGGTCAGGTGCTACTAGTGTGGTAGAGAGGGGCACAAGAGACGACAGTGTCCAAGAGACCCAGTGGAGTGTTGAGCTTGCGGAAAGATGGGTCATCTGTAGTGCTTTTGCAGGGCGTTTCTACCGGTGTCTATTGAGAGGGGTTCTGTGCAGACTCCGCGTGCGGGAGCAGGACTAGTGGCTTGTTACCAGTCAGGGAACTAGAGTACGTCAAGGCATGCAGGTAGAGATGGTGTTCGTGGCCGTGGTAGCCAGACACTGGGATTATAGAGGCAGAAGGGCGGGACAACTCAGGATAGCCAGGCTGTGTCGGAGGGTCGTGGTAGTGGGTAGGCATATGCAGTGCAACTGACCTAGCAGGAGCAGGATCCTAGACCTTCTACAGTTAGAGGTGCTATCCTAGTAGCTTCTGTTTTATCATCACTACTTTTCGATACGGGTGCTACAAATAGTTTCATATCTGTACCCCTAATTGAGAGCCTTAGGATTTGTGTGTCTACTTCTTCTAATATCATGACAATAGACACTCTGTTGGGGACTAGGACGGCTGGTGTGCATCAGTGTATGGATTTACCACTTGAGGTTGGTGGGTGTCACTTTCCTTGGGACCTCTATGTCTTAGAGATGACTAGCTAGGACGTCATTCTCGGGATGGAATGGTTGGTTCCCTTTCATGCCTTTATAGACTTCTATCGTCGCAGGGTGAGTTTCACGTCACAAGAGGGCGGGGAGTTTATATATAGGGTAAGTGGGATGTTCAGGAAAGTCGAGATGGGACAGAGCATCGTAGGTGAGGTGGAGTCACATCCCAGATTGCGAGCTTATATCTGGATGATCAGGGGACTTGTCCGTTAGATTTCCCCCCAGTGGTTGATCGTTTTAGGGATGTATTCCCAGACAACTTTTCAGGTCTACCCTCGGAGCATGAGGTGGATTTATCTATTGAGCTTGTGCCAGGAGAAGCACCGGTGTCCATTCCTCCTTATAGGATGGTCACGCTGGAGTTGCAGGAGCTCAAGAGGCAGTTAGAGGAGTTACAGGAAAAGAGGTTTATCCAACCCAGTACTTCTCCATAGGGATCACCATTCCTTTTTTCAAAGAAGGTGGACGGTACCCCCAGACTCTGTGTGGATTATCGAAAGCTGAACCAGTTGACTGTTAAGAACTGATATCCCTTACCTAGGATTGATGATCTGTTTGATCAACTTCATGGAGAATGAGTGTTCTCAAAGATTGACTTCAGATCAGGATATCATCAGCTGCACGTTAGACCATCTGATATACCTATCACAGCTTTTAGGAGAAGTTATGTTCTATACGAGTATACAGTTATGCCATTCAGACTCACAAACGCTCCAGTGATTTTCATGGATCTGATGAATCGAGTGGTCCATACTTATCTGGAATTTTTTGTGGAAGTATTCGTGGACGACATCTTGGTGTACTCTCGTAGTCGACATGACCATGCCACTCATCTTGAGATCATATTGAGTATATTGAGAGAGCATCAGCTATATGCTAAGCTCTCAAAGTTACACTTTTGGATGGACCAGATTCAATTCCTCGGTCATGTTATCTCAGAGACAGGAGTTTCAGTAGACCCATATAAGGTGAGAGCAGTAGTTTCCTAGGAGCAGCCTAAGAACGTGTTTAAGATACAGAGTTTCTTAGGGCTAGATAGTTACTACAGAGGCCTTATGTAGGACTTATCCTGCTTAGAAGCGCCATTGACGGGTCTGACAAAGAAGGGTGTGAAGTTCATTTGTACAGAAGCTTGTGAGATATCCTTTCAGGACCTGAAGGGAAGGTTGACATAATCACTGATCCTGATACTCCCAGAGCAGGGGAAGAGCTATACAGTTTACTATGATGCATCTGGTACTGGGTTGGGAGCAGTGTTGATGGAGGGTGACCTAGTTGTTGCGTACGGGTCTCTGCAGTTGAGGCCATGTGATAGTAATTACCCAACGCATGATCTCGAGTTGGCAGTAGTTGTGCATGTTTTGCGTTGTTGGAGATATTATCTACTGGGAGAGCATTTTGTGGTTTTCACCGACCACAAAGCCTCAAGTATATCTTTTGTCAGCATGAACTGAATCTGAGGTAGGAAAGGTGGGTTTAATACCTTCAGTCCTTCGATTTTGATCTTGCCTATACACCATGTAAAGTTAATGTAGTAGCTAATGCACTGAGCAAGAAGACTCAGATACATGCAGTGCAGGAGGCCAGTGGCGAGTGGAAGCTCTGCGCTTTGTTCTCTAAGATGCATCTGGAGGTGCACAACAGTCATGGGAAGACATATCATTCCTCTTTAGCTGTGACTTCTACCCTCCAGGATAGATTGAGGATGAGATAACTATCTGATTTAGAAGGCCTAGTTCTACGGGATTCGGTGGCAAGTGAGGACCCGCCTCCTGGTCGGACGATAGACGTTGATTTGGTTTTTTGTTTCCATGGATGAGTGTGGGTTCCAAGGGATATATCTGAGGATCTGATGCGAGAGATTCATGCTTCATCTTGGGAAGTCCATCCCGGGGTTACCAAGACGTACCGAGACTTGAGACGTCAGTACTAGTGGCGGGGTATGAAGAGAAATGTAGCTGGTTATGTTACGATATGTTCCACCTGTCAACAGGTGATGGCGTAGCATCAGAGAACAACCGGACTGTTACAGAACTTACCCATTCTGGAGTGGAAATGGGATGATGTCGTGATGGATATAGTGACAGGGTTGTCGAGGTCACCTTGAGGAAACGACGTCGTGTAGGATATTGTGGACATACTCACGATGGTAGCTCACTACTTGCCGATAACGGAGACCTTCGGTGTTGATGAGCTCGGAAGGATGTATATCTGAGAGGTCATACGTCTTCATGGGGTCCCTCATTTTATCATTTCATAAAGGGATGCCCGCATTACGTCTTTTTTATGGAAGTGGTTTCATAGGGCACTGGGTACACAGGTGCTTCTAAGCACAACATACCACCCTTAGACAGATGACCAGTCAGAGCGTACGGTACATGTGCAAGAGGACATGATGCAAGAATGCGTCCTAGACTTTGGGGGCTCTTGGGAGAAGCATATATCCTTGGTCGAGTTCGCCTATAACAATAGCTTCCAGGAGACTATTGATATGTAACCATACGAGGTGTTATACGGTAGGTCGTTCCAATCACCTTTGTGCTGGTTATAGGCAAGTGAGACAGCTTTGTTGGGACCACGTCTCGTGTAGGAGAATTCTGAGCAGGTCCAGTTGATTCAGAAGCAGATAGCTACGATGCAGTCTTGTCAGAAGTCATATGCCGATCTCCGCAGACAACATTTGGAGTTAGTGGTTGGGGATCAGGTTTTCTTGCGTGTTTTTCTGAGGCTAGGACCGAAGCGGATCAGGAGACAGGGCAATCTTTCACCGAGGTATTGTAAGGGTTGGTGTCCTCAGAACCAACTGTTTTGTACTTTGATTACATAAATGTTCACTTATTATATATTGTTCATTGTTCTGCATGACTATAATATAATAATGTCCTGAAATATTTGTTGCATTAATAAGGTCATAGCAGATCCCCGCTATGATGAGAACCTTGAAATGCTATAACAATATTCTTAAATAAAGTTCTGCGGTTGGATGACATACTATTATAGGACACATAGTATACAGACCGTCATGTGCGAGTACTCATAAGAAGACGAGACTCTCTCTCATGGAGTTCGCACTTGGTAATCTCCAAGATGGGAGATTATGAGAACAGACCCGCCAGTAGTAATTCCGCATGTCTTGGTGTCATCGGATATTGCTATCTACGAGCGTGTGTAATGGTCCTTGGACTGGAAGATTATCATTAACTCATGTCATGACTCGCGCACTTAGATTTACTGATGAAAACCGTCACGCAGATAGTTGGCGGGAAGTAGGGTGCGTTGGGTGCGTCACGAGTGACATGTTGTTAATGGATAAGTCAAGGAAGGATTTATCCCTTCCATTTATGGAAGGTGATATCTCGGCCCTTTGATTGAAATAGAACTGTTGCATTAAATTCCATGGCCATGGTGTAAACGATGAGTTTATTTCAGGTAGTCAAAGAACGACATATCAAGCATATAGGTTTATGACACTGCCATGAAACCTGCTTGATGAGATATTGAGACAAAGGGATTAAATTACACAGTAAGCGCTCGTATGAGGTGATACGTCAATGCGGCGTAAACTACTTTCTCTTGGGTGCCTTGACCCGTTGCTAGACAGTAATCTTGGACTTTAGGCAAGCCCGCCTAATGCCAACGAGAAAGAGGCCTAGAGGGTCACACACTAAGTGTATCCAAGTATCTCAAGTTGAATAAAGATTATTCTCGTACGCGGTTTAATAATTATTCAAGGAAGCCTAAGTTGTTTTAAATGATGGAGGAAAAAGAAAATAAAATAAGTACACGTCGTGTATTATTATTACATGCCGTGTAGTTTTATTTTGGAACAGAAATGAATAAATGAAAACAAGATATACACGCCGTGTACATTTAATGTACACACCGTGTAGTTTTCAATGAAAAATAAGTACACACCGTGTATTTATTATTACACGCCGTGTAGTTTTTCCAGTCGGGATTTTGAGGATATAATATCGTTTTATTAAATGATATTTATTATAATCAGCGTGAGCACATGTCAAGGAATTAATTATTTGACATGGGGGTTTTAAATAAAGAGTCAATGAAATAAATAAAACGTGTAACGCGTTTATTTATTGTCATAACTCTATAACCCCACACACCCGATTATAAATATCCTCACAACCCCAACTCTTTTGATATACAAGAGAATCGTTGTGCACAACATCTCTGGAGAATTCTTTCAAGGCCGAAAGAACCTCTTCCTCCAAGAACGCTCTCAAGACCGAGAGAGATCCTCTTCCATCGGATCAAGACAATCTAAGGTGGACAACGCAAGCAAAGGCTTCTCCACGCTAGCACCCGGAGAATCTTTTGGCGACGTCCAGAGATACGAGGTACACGTGTGGATCACCGCTAGAGGGAGTCTACACTTGGCTTCTGCGACGCAACGACGGATCACATTGACAACGTGATTGAGAACATCAACGAAGAAAGAACACCCAAAAGGTATTTCTTTATAATTAATTAAATTAATTATAATCAACCTGTAACGATCCTTGTTTGTGGTTCCGGGAAAAACCACCTTCTTTGTCTTTTTCTGTGATTCGATCCGTGGAGACTGGCGTTTATCGTCGTATTGATCCCGGATTGATCATTGCTAATGACAAAAAGCCAAGTGGGCACATCCACCCACGCGCTTCCGCTGCGCCCGGAACCTTCAAATGGTATCAGAGCGAGGTTACAACGTTGATTATAGTTATTTAATTTTCGTTGATAATTTACGCATTCATATTTGATTCAATTCGAAATAAATCGTTCTATAAATATGAATTAACGAGATCTATTCTTCCTCCTTCGTTTCTCGATTCATATCACCGAAACGACCTTTTAATTTTAATTTTGATTAAAATAAAAACGAGGAACTCATCCGGAGGAGCCGCTCTTTCTGTCTGTACAACACGGGATTACACGACGTGTAATTAAAACTACACGTCGTGTACTTAGGTTCAACGAACCGGCACTGGTCCGCCAAACCACGTCGTGTGAATTGATTATGCCTAAGTTTTAATCACGCCGTGTTGACCAGAATAGAACGGCGCGTGGAAACCGGAATACACAACGTGTATGATGGAACAACACGCCGTGTAGTCCGTTCCGACCCAGGTGAAACCGTGTACAAAGATAAGTCGCGTACCGCGTATACGGGATCGCCAGGCCGGTTACCGCGTAACAAGGAAGTACACGCCGTGTATGATTCATCTACATGCCATGTACTCTAAAATTTCCAAAGTACAGAAAAACACGCCAAAGCCCCGGCGTGTACTTTGGACAAAGGGTGAAAAGAAAAATACACGCCGTGTAATTATAAACTACACGCCGTGTACTTTCCAGAAATGGAATTTCACCAGGTTTCCTCCAATGTACAAAGACCCGTACAAGGAATATGGATGAGAAGAATCTCAAGGAAATTCAGAAAGGAATTTAAGATAAAGAATTGATTAATTATAAGATCATAATTAATTGAATTCGAGCGCGTCTTATCTTAAATAAAACGATTAAAAGAATTTGAATTCTAAATATGCGTAAATGTCGTTGCATACTATGGATGATCATGAGCTAGACCAAAGACCCTTTGTATGTGTATGGTTTCACTTAAATTTATTTAATTTAAATTTGTTGGCCTGCGAGCCTTCTTCTAATAAAATGTAGGGCCTGCATGCCCATGGTTTCTTTAATGTAAACCCATGTAATGGAGGATCTCCCAAGCCAGAGGAGACGGTTCAAATCCTGAAGCCGAGGCGAAACCGACACAAGAAGATACAAAGGTGGACAGGTGGGAGCTGCAAAACATGAACCATCAGGTTCAAGGTGTTTTCCCTAGGTCAGGGTAAGCTTATCAAAACCGCTAGATAAGCTAACCAAATAGAAGCTCATGATCATGCCATCTTATTTTATTTCTGTCTGATTGCATGGTTTATATATTATGCATGTGTTGTCGCGATCACATAATTAATAAAATGAACAAGCATGCAAAGATGGAATAAAATAAAAACCGGTCTATGCGTATACATTATCGGAACATGGTTAATCACTTAAGCAAGCATCACTTAATATTAACAAGCATGTGATAATGCAAAGATACGCATAAAGAATAAAATCCCTCAAATACCATATTAAGTCAGACCAAGCCTTCCGTTACTTGATTAAGGGGAAGACTCAATAAAACTATGTGTTTGACCAACCCTTGTTGGGACACTTACTTTTATAAAGGAATCCCTTATGAAAGGTTTCGGGTTGACTTAACCATATTACATCAAGAGAAGTATCCCTTGCTAGACTTGATGTAATATTGGAGGCAAGAGTTGAGGAAATCCAAGTCAGGATTTCAGGATTGGGGAGTCCACTCAACAGATCAAGGAACTGTAAGCTCACAGTTGGCAAAGACCCGCCTACCTAAATACCTTTAAATAGCTTGACCAACCCTTGTTGGGGTTATGCGAAGGGAAATATGGATCCTTGCCATTAGAATGTCAAAGTAACTAGACATTCCAAGTTCAATGGTGAGGGCCATTGGGAATTGATAAAATAGTGGGAGACTTAATAAAATTTATTATTTCTCATAAAATGTAATCAAGAAGGTACTGATGAATCTGCTCTTTTAAATTGTAGAATCAAAATGACAAACACATCAACCGCATTTTCTCCGCGATCAATTCTGGATAAAGACAACATCCTCACCGGCAGTAACTTTCAGGAATGGTTTAGGCGCCTTCGAGTTATCCTACGCCATGAACGGAAGTTTTATGTGCTGGAGTCCTCACTTCCTGATTCTCCTGCCCCAGGGGCAAGTGATAAAGATTTCCTAGTCTATGATCAACATTTGAACGATGCTCTCGACGTTCAATGTTTGATGCTGTCATCTATGTCTAGTGAGCTCATGAAGTGTCATGAAGACATGGATGCCTACAGCATGCTCGAGCACCTCCGTGGTTTATACCAGGAGAGAGAAAGATAGGAAAGGTTTGAGATCTCCAAGGCTCTGTTTCAGAGCAAGCTTGGAGAGGGTGCCCCAGCTGGGCCTCATGTAGTCAAGCTCATTGGCTACATTGAGCGCTTGGAGGTTCTAGGGTTTAAACTCCCTGAAGAACTGGGTACCGATCTCATTCTCGCATCACTCCCCCAGAGCTTCTCAAACTTTGTTGTTAATTTCAACATGAACAATATTGAGAAGTCTCTATCTGATCTTCTTATCCTCATTCGCCAAGTGGACAATGACATGAAGCGTGAAAAACCTTCCGTCCTTATGGTGAATAAAAGGAAAGGGAAGGCGAAGAGCTTTAAGCCCAAAGCTTCTTCAAGGCCTTCCAAGAAAAGGAAGATCAAAGGGGAGGCAAGGGAACAGGATGCTGTTTGTTTCGCATGTGGCAAGAAGGGTCACTGGAAGAAAAACTGCACCCAGCCGAGGAAGCAAGAGGAAGCTTCAGGTGCGTTTGTTATCGAATGCAATCTATCTGTTTCTACTAATTGGGTATTAGATACTGCTTGTGGTGCTCACATCTGTATCCAAATACAGGAACCAAGTAGATTCAGGAACATTGATCGAGGGGAGATAGATCTACGAGCAGCCAACGGAGCCAGACTTGCTGCTGTAGCTGTCGGGGACTACCACCTCACATTGCCTACCGGGATGGTCTTGGTTTTGAAAGGATGTTATTATGTACCCTCTGTAACCAAAAACATTATTTCAGTATCCAGATTAGATAATGATGGATTCATATTCAAGTTTGGAAATGAATGTTGCTACTTTTATAAAGATAGCATTTGTTTTGGTAGGGCACATTTATATAACGGCCTTTATGTGTTAGACTACACAAACCAAGTAATGGAAATTGATAACAAAGTTAATTTACATGACTCATACCACACCCAACTTTGGCATCACCGGCTAGGTCATGTCAATGAGAAACGTTTGACAAAATTACATCAAGATGGGTATTTAGATTCTTTCGAACTAAAACCACTTGGTGTATGTCATGCGTGTCTACAAGGCAAAATGACCAAATCCCCATTTAGTGGGAAAGGTGAAAGAGCTAAAGAGCTTCTAGAATTAGTTCACACAGATGTGTGTGGACCATTTCCAGTTGAAGCAAGGGGTGGGTTCTCGTACTTCATAACTTTTACTGATGATTTTAGTAGATATGGATATATCTATTTAATGAGGTATAAGTCATATTCTTTTGATCGGTTCAAAGAATACAAGAATGAAGTTGAGAACCAGCTTGGTAAGAAGATTAAGAAACTCCGCTCAGACAGAGGAGGAGAATATCTTAATCAAGACTTCATTGATTTCTTACGGGAGTTTGGGATTCTATCTCAACTCACTCCTCCTTACACACCACAGTGGAATGGTGTAAGTGAAAGGAGGAACCGCACCCTGTTGGACATGGTGAGATCAATGATGAGTCATGCGAGTCTTCCATTATCCTTTTGGGGATATGCATTACAAACAGCAGCACACATACTAAACCAAGTACCAACTAAATCGATAAATGGTATTCCATACGAGTTATGGAGTGGACGCAAAGCCATGTTATCGAATTTACACGCGTGGGGTAGCGAAGCATTTGTTAAGGCCTCTTCAGGTAACAAACTTGCACCCCGAGGCACAAAGTGTATCTTTATAGGATATCCCAAGGAAACAAGGGGATATTACCTATACAACCCCTCAGACAAAAAGGTTACAGTGGCAAGACACGCCATATTCCTTGAGAGGGAGCACATCTCCAGAAGAGATAGTGGGAGCGAGATAGACTTCGATGAAGTCGAGGCTCAAGATACACATGAGTTGGTACAAGAACAGATTCCACAAAGCCCCGTGGAAGAACAATCTGTTCCAGAGACACAAGAACTGCGTAGGAGCACGAGAGAGGTGAGAGAACCAGAACGATATGGTTTTCTTGTCACTGAGGATGGTGACTCATTATTGGTTGACAATGATGATCCTCTTACCTACAAGGAAGCAGTTCTAGGCACAGACGTTGCCAAGTGGCAAGAAGCCATGAATTCTGAAATGGATTCCATGTACCAAAACCAAGTCTGGATTTTGGTAGATCCTCCAGTTTATGTAAAGCCTATTGGTAATAAATGGGTATTCAAGAAGAAACTGGACATGGAGGGGCAAGTCAGCACCTACAAGGCACGACTGGTTGCAAAAGGTTTTAGACAGCGTCAAGGAATTGACTATGATAAAACCTTTTCACCGGTTGCAATGCTGAAGTCTATCAGAATCCTATTGGCCATTGCTACTTACCATGACTATGAAATTTGGAAAATGGATGTCAAAACAGCTTTCCTTAACGGGAACCTCCAGGAAGATGTCTACATGACACAACCTGAAGGGTTTGTGACTTCAAAGGATGCCAACAAGGTATGCAAGTTGCAAAAATCCATTTATGGATTAAAGAAAGCATCAAGGTCATGGAACATTCGTTTTGATGAAGCTGTTACAGAATTTGGCTTTATTAAGAACGAATGTGAGCCTTGTGTCTACAAAAGGTTTAGTGGAAGTGCAGTCGTTTTCCTAATAGTATATGTCGATGACATATTGCTAATTGGAAACGAAGTACCTGTCTTACAGTCAGTTAAGACATGGTTGAATAAATGCTTCTCCATGAAAGACTTGGGCGAGGCGGCATATATTCTTGGGATCAAGATCCATCGTGATAGATCCAAGAAAATGTTGGGCCTAAGTCAAAGTACATACATTGACAAGATACTGAAGAGATTCAGTATGGAACAGTCTAAGAGGGGATTGTTGCCAGTGTCACATGGCATTCATCTTTCCAAGAAAATGTGTCCTCAGACACATGAGGAAAGAAAGAGAATGGAAAGGATCCCTTATGCATCCGCGATTGGGTCAGTCATGTATGCTATGCTATGTACGAGGCTAGATGTTGCTTATGCATTAAGTGCGGTAGGCAGATATCAAGCTGATCCAGGAGACCGCCATTGGATGGCAGTCAAGACTATCCTTAAGTATCTGAGGCGTACTAGGGATATGTTCTTGGTTTATGGAGGAGATGAGGAACTAGTCATCAGAGGACATGTAGATGCTAGTTTCCAGACTGATCAAGATGACATGAAGTCGCAGACTGGATACATCTTCAGTTTGAATGGAGGTGCAGTGAGCTGGAAGAGCTCAAAACAAAGTGTGGTGGCAGATTCTACAGCGGAGTCCGAGTATATCGCAGCTTCTGAGGCAGCTAAAGAAGCAGTATGGATGCGAAGCTTCGTCCAAGAGCTGGATGTTGTACCGAGCAGTAAAGATCCTATCACACTCTATTGTGATAATACTGCAGCGGTGGCACTTGCAAAAGAGCCAAGGTCACATCAGCGGACAAAGCACATACTTTGGAAGTATCATCTCTTGAGGGATTTTTCTCAGAGAGGTGAAGTTGCAGTGAGCAGTATTTCCACGGAAGACAACGTGGCGGACCCATTGACTAAAGCCTTGACTCAGCAGAAACATGATCATCATGTGAGGTCTAGCGGACTAAAAGTCGTAGGCAGTTGGCTCTAGTCCAAGTGGGAGTTTGTAAGGGTTGGTGTCCTCAGAACCAACTGTTTTGTACTTTGATTACATAAATGTTCACTTATTATATATTGTTCATTGTTCTGCATGACTATAATATAATAATGTCCTGAAATATTTGTTGCATTAATAAGGTCATAGCAGATCCCCGCTATTATGAGAACCTTGAAATGCTATAACAATATTCTTAAATAAAGTTCTGCGGTTGGATGACATACTATTATAGGACACATAGTATACAGACCGTCATGTGCGAGTACTCATAAGAAGACGAGACTCTCTATCATGGAGTTCGCACTTGGTAATCTCCAAGATGGGAGATTATGAGAACAGACCCGCCAGTAGTAATTCCGCATGTCTTGGTGTCATCGGATATTGCTATCTACGAGCCTGTGTAATGTTCCTTGGACTGGAAGATTATCATTAACTCATGTCATGACTCGCGCACTTAGATTTACTGACGAAAACCGTCATGCAGATAGTTGGCGGGAAGTAGGGTACGTTGGGTGCGTCACGAGTGACATGTTGTTAATGGATAAGTCAAGGAAGGATTTGTCCCTTCCATTTATGGAAGTTGATATCTCGGCCCTTTGATTGAAATAGAACTGTCGCATTAAATTCCATGGCCATGGTGTAAACGATGAGTTTATTTCAGGTAGTCAAAGAACGACATATCAAGCATATAGGTTTATGACACTGCCATGAAACCTGCTTGATGAGATATTGAGACAAAGGGATTAAATTACACAGTAAGCGCTCGTATGAGGTGATACGTCAATGCGGCGTAAACTTCTTTCTCTTGGGTGCCTTGACCCGTTGCTAGACAGTAATCTTGGACTTTAGGCAAGCCCGCCTAATGCCAACGAGAAAGAGGCCTAGAGGGTCACACACTAAGTGTATCCAAGTATCTCAAGTTGAATAAAGATTATTCTCGTACGTGGTTTAATAATTATTCAAGGAATCCTAAGTTGTTTTAAATGATGGAGGAAAAAGAAAATAAAACAAGTACACGTCGTGTATTATTATTACATGCCGTGTAGTTTTATTTTGGAAAGGAAATGAATAAATGAAAACAAGATATACACGCCGTGTACATTTAATGTACACACCGTGTAGTTTTCAATGAAAAACAAGTACACGCCGTGTATTTATTAATACACTCCGTGTAGTTTTTTTTAGTTGGGATTTTGAGGATATAATATTGTTTTAAATGATATTTATTATAATCAGCGTGGGCGCATGCCAAAGAATTATTTATTCGACATGGGGTTTTAAATAAAGAGTCAATGAAATAAATAAAACGCGTAACGCGTTTATTTATTGTCATAACTCTATAACCCCACACACCCGATTATAAATATCCTCACAACCCCAACTCTTTTGATATACAAGAGAATCGTTGTGCACAACATCTCTGGAGAATTCTTTCAAGGCCGAAAGAACCTCTTCCTCCAAGAACGCTCTCAAGACCGAGAGAGATCCTCTTCCATCGGATCAAGACAATCTAAGGCGGACAACGCAAGCAAAGGCTTCTCCACGCTAGCACCCGGAGAATCTTTTGGCGACGTCCAGAGATACGAGGTACACGTGTGGATCACCGCTAGAGGGAGTCTACACTTGGCTTCTGCGACGCAACGACAGATCACATTGACAACGTGGTTGAGAACATCAACGAAGAAAGAACACCCAAAAGGTATTTGTTTATAATTAATTAAATTAATTATAATCAACCTGTAATGATCCTTGTTTGTGGTTCCGGGAAAAACCATCTTCTTTGTCTTTTTCTGTGATTCGATCCATGGAGACTGGCGTTTATCGTCGTATTGATCCCGGATTGATCATTGCTAATGAAAAAAAGCCAAGTGGGCACATCCACCCACGCACTTCCGCTGCGCCCGGAACCTTCAGGTATTTGGGCCTATTCGAGATTCTGGAGAGAGTCGGGTTAGTTTCCTATCGGTTGCGGTTTCCGCAGTGGTACCGAGCCATGCACGACGTCTTCCACGTATCTCAGTTGCGTCTCTATCATTCATACTTGTCTCACATCTTTCAGCCTGAGGAGGTTGAGCAGAAGGCACATGCGTCCTTTGAGGACCATTCGATCTATATTGTTGATAGGGGCATGAAGGTTCTCTGAGGCTGGTCAGTTCCTCTCGTACGGGTGCTATGGCACCATGGCTGAGTTCAGGACAAGACCTGGGAGCAGGAGGCCGATGTATGTGCTCAGTGGACAGAGTTGTTCACGGCTATATCTTCACCACCCTTGGAAGGGAAATTCGGGGATGAATTGCTATAATGGGGGAAGTTTGTAAGAACCCGGTTCATATATTTGAGGTTTGGGTTTCTTCCTTTCTCTTTTCCTTAAGTGTTTTTGAGAATATATGGAAAAGGGGAAAAATCCTAATTTTTGGAAGTACACGCCGTGTACTTTTTCCACATGCTGTGTACTCTTGGCCATGTGGGATGGGTACACGGGGCATGTGGCCATGCCGAGGATGAAGAGTGTGGGAACAAACTACACCCCATGTAGTGGTCCCTTACATGCCGTGTAGTCAGTCGGCAGGCCAAAACAGTAAGGCGGTGGAGCAGCAGCCAGCTGGGTGACAGTACACGCCGTGTACTCAAGAGTACATGTCGTGTACTCATGTCGACGGATGAACAGTGTGGCACTGCCACTAGGGGAACAGTTAAATGAATGGATTACATGCCGTGTACTTGGAAGTACATGCCATGTACATTGTTTTTTCACTTAAAATAGGCAGTAGCCTCCCCTGTTCACAGGGAAGGCTTAGAACCGGAGGAATGAGCGGGAGGGGACGACCGAACATTTGAAGATCCGACGGGTGTCCGTATGGAATCCATTTCCACCTCGAACGATCTCATTGGAACTACACGTGTAAGCCCTCTCTTCTCTTGAAGTTTTCCTTACCAATTATTTCCCTACCATGAGTTATTTGAGGTTAAGTGAGATTCATTCTTCATCAGATCTACGTCCTTCTTGGGCGTTTCTTGGATCAACATTCATGTATAGCGCTCGTTGGCATATAAGGTAGGTGTCTTGGTATTTATTTTTCTAAATGCCATGTTTTTTGTGCTTTTTTTGTGCCACGAACACATGTTGGGGTGTCGTGTGGCTGTGGTTGTGGCTATTTTTAATGACCTAGAACTGTATAGGTAATTGAATAAATTGTAAAACTGTTGTTTGGGATCGTTGCATGGATCTGGAACCACCCCGAGGGTGTGTTCTGCTGTTTATCCATTTGGACAGGATAGCCAAGGGTATTCCTTCGAAGTTGTGATTGTAGAATTTCCTTGAGAGGAATTTCTTTTTACTGCTTGTTTACCTGTTGGGAAAGGCATGGTTACCTGTTTGACCTGAGGGTGTTGTTGTGATTAGCCTATGGGCACTGTAACACCCCGATATTTTATGAGATATATTATTTTTAATTTCTTTGATCTTCTATTATACACTACACCAAGATTATCTTGTACTATACACAACACCACATTAGCTTGCTGTATACGCAACACTATTCTTGGCTTGCATTACACGCAATCGCGACCTACCTCGATAGCGTGTGTAGTACGCAATACCAGGTTTTATTAAACAATGATATATTGTTATAATATTATGGACAGGCCGTTATAAATAGTATTAACTGCATTTTGAATTTTATAACATTATTATTCATCTTACATATTTTCTAGAACAAGTTATGAGAACAAAATAAATTTTTCTGATAAAATAAGTATTTTTAAAAAAATGTTGTTTTGCCGCCTTTTGATGGCGCACCCAATTTAAATCATGTTTTTACATGTCTATAAGTTCAATTTGAAAAAATAAAATTCTTCTTTGGAATCAGGATATAAAAATTAATTTCGGATAAATTTTTCATATTATTCTGATAACTTTCATATTTACTGAATATTAAAAACACGCTATATTTTAATTAAAAACAACTTTTTACATCGCAATAATTTATATGGTCGGATTATCTTTTTAATTGATTTTAAGTTTAATTAGAATATATTTTTACCATTTAATCCAATGTTTTTCATTGGAATTAATTTCACTTTGAAATTTGATATAAACAAGTATCAATCTTTTGATAGTTATTGTTTCTTAAAAACACGCTATATGTTTTGATAACAGAAATTAATTTTAAAATTAATTAATGCCACTTATATTTTTCTAATTTGGAAAAATAGACATCAATTTTGAATTCGGAATATCAAATAATGCTTCGGCAGAATTTTTGGTATTTTTCTGAAAAACTTCAATTTTCGATGAATAGTGAAACCACTTAGTGGTAAAAAAACTGACTTTTTCATTTAAATGAAATTTTACCACTTCTGTGAATTGAATTTCAAAAATCCGAGAGACACGGTTAATATCAAGGACTAAAATGTGGTTTAATGAGATGAAAATAATTTTTGGTGAATAGTAACTTTTTCCTTTTTTTACCACGGTTAAAAGTAAATAGGATAATTAATGGTAAAATGATATTATTATTACCCTAACACAAGTCCTAATTCTGTTGGATAATTTTAATGTGACAAAAAACAACCTTATTAATAAAATATGACCATTTAGGTCCACTTGTATTAGATTAGGACATTTATTATTAATGTATTTAACGAAGGGTTAAAATAGTTAAAATCAATGTTTAATAAGTAAATAATTTTTACTATATGGTTATACGTAAGATAAATTCAACTATAAATATTAATTAGAAAGCTAAAACAGTTTCCTACATAATGGTATTTTATTTGTAATTTTTATACATTAAATAATTTAATTTATGTATGACACAATGATGATGCAGTAAATATCTTATTAATGAAATATTGACATAATTGATGTTATAAATACCCAAATAAATGTAATTTGAGACTTTTTATGAATTAAAATATTTTTAGGTTAATATTACATATTATTACTGATTTAATTAACATTTTTCGAACTAATGTTTTCTTTTATGATTTTCACAAAAATCTATTACCAAATAGTGTCAAAATTGACATAAAATAGTTTTTAAAACAAATATTATATTATTAATTGATATGTTATTCATAAAAATCTAAGAATAGGCCAAATGACTTAGATAAACTTATATATATTAATAATAAACAACATGGGGTTCTTTTGTCTTGTTATAGTATGTCTACTGGCCTTATATTGTAAAAAAATAAGAAGACACGGTAAAAGTTAAATTATCTAACTTAATGTTAAATCTAAATGATAAGTTAAAATAGAAACCTAAACTTGTCTAAATTATATTTTATGAGATTATTTCGACCCATACCCAGATTATATTCTAAATAAATCAATTTGGAGCTATTAAAAACCGAATATGACTTTATAATAAAATAATAGTTTTAGTTTTTTCAAAGGTGACCCTCTCCTCCCTTATAAAAGGGCACCTCCTACCTCTCTTCCTCACACCATAGTGAGCCTTCAAGCTCAGCCAGCCCCTGTCAAATTATCTTCTCCACTTCCCTAGAAACATCCTATAGGTCCTGGTCTTCTTCAATGACCAATTTTGGTGCCCTAAGTGGAGGTCTCAAAGAGGTGCTTCAAAGAATAGGTAATGTATGTTACCGATTCTTTCAACATTATTTCTTCTTCCACTTCTTCTTATTTAGTTGTTTCATTATGATGTAATAACATCAGTATCACTCATATACTGATATTTTATTATACATATGAAAAAACCCTATTTCACAATCTATCCATCCCATGGAAAACAAAATCACCGCGCGTGCGTACGTACAGAATACTATCTCCACGTCGTGGTGTAATCTATTTTCCACCACCACCTTACTTGGAAGGTTATAGTGGTGTAAATAATTACTATATATGATTATTTTAAAGTGATATTGATTATTAAATATTATACATACACTTCAATACAATTCCACTATCATGGGAATGATATCATCGCTCATGCGTACATACGGAATACCGTCTCCACGACGCGATGAGATTCATTCTCCATGTTAACCATTCATGAATGATTATAAAGTATATATAATAAGTAATAATGAAATATATGACATAATAATGATATTAGATTTATGTATATATATATCTATGGCATCTACTTAATTTCGTTCAATTCAATAAGGAAACTAAAACAGCGTTCATGCGTACGTACGGCCGACCTTCTCCATGAAAGGTGTATTTCATTCCATTTATTGATCTATCATATATATATGTATATGCTGAATATATATTACATATAAATCATGTTTTAAATTCTGGAATTAGGTAAATCAGGATATAAGTAATAATAAAAAGAATAACAAGTCCAAATATGTATGATAAATAAAACTATTTAACCCAAAATGCTACTTTAAATTGGAACTTACAAAAGAACGGGTAATATAAAGTCATAAGTGAACCATATATGATATAATAAAAATGAATATAATTCTGTAATAACTCAATGACATTATTTAAATCATTATATAGGAGGTTCGGATACGTACGAAGCATATCGGACCTAAGGTAAGGGATAATTATTCCATTCTCATTCTTATCCGAGATTGTTTATTCATAACTATTTACTGGGGTTATATTTATCATCCATGTCCCTGATTACTAAGAATGGTTTCATGTATGTTTAAATTCATTTTTACCCATTTTTACATTTACTACATGGTATGTAAGTAATCTTTCTTTTGTTTACTTTACAAGGTACTTTTTTTACTTTTCCAGCAAAAGTACGAGAATAATGTTTTTTAAACTTATACGGCATGAAAGGATTTTTACAGTTTTATAAAGCCTTATTTTCATGAAGCTTCCTCCAAAAGATTTCATGACTATTTTCAAAAAAATCTCCTTTATTTTAAAATTTCATGGCATTTTGTGAAAAAAAAATTATTTTTAATAAGAAATGATATTTTCCTCAAGAATTCATTTCATATGTTTTACCAAAACCATTTTCCATCTAAGATGACATTATTTCATATGTGTATATTTCAAGTATAATGTCTCTATGATTTACATGGTTTCACTTTTCTTATTATGAAATTATATCCATTTCTATTATATGGACTATGTGATGATGGGATGATGTTTATGAAACCCATTTTATTCGTTGGGTTATTATGAATGATGTATGTTTGTTTTGTGGCACAAGTTAGAATGATTCCATTATGAGATGGGTGGGACCTATATCTCCCTCCAATGAATTGGGTAAAGATTTATATCTCATGAGATAGACATGGATGGAATGGTAAGTTATTCCGGTTTAGTAATACAGGGCTGGAATGAGGAGTGAACACGATTCAGAAAGGGACTTTTTCCACAAAGATGGTCTTGGCAGCCATGCCTTGGCTACTATGGAAATCATATCATGTGCTTAATGTTTTTACATAATAACATGTTTTATTCCCATGCTATTTTATCATGATTAATGTTTCTTTACGATCAATGCCTTATGTACTGCCATGTTTTATTTCATTGCTCAATATTTTGATGTTTAAACATTATGTTCATGTTTTTAAGTTCAAATGTATATGATTTGTTTTATTTTATCCATGCTTACCCTTACTGAGAATTTTAGCTCACCCTTTTATATGTTTTCTTTTCCCTAGGATATAAAGAAATGTTTTAGGTAATAAAAGAAAAGGGGGAGATCTTTATGGGAGATGTTGAAGATCTTTCACCCTGATTAGAAGATTGCGTTCCAAGTTTCCAAAGACGCTAAACTATTACGGTCCTTGTGTGTCTGGTTTTGTTATGTACTATGTATTCCACAAAAGTAATGTAATGTCCATGTACGTCAAGCTTTTGGTCTCTACAGGCACTACACTATTTAGCCTGAGGGGCTGTAGTTATTTCGCTGAAGGGAAACCTTTCATGCCTGAGGGATTGACTTCTGTGCCCGAGGGCGACACATTCTACACCTGTGGGAAAATTCGGATACGCCTGAGGGCAATGCCTGAGGGAGAGATTCTGTATGGCATGAGGGAAAGGTTCTGGTTAGCCCGAGGGCTTGGTTCTGTTGAGCACAAAATGTTATTAAATTAAATGGGTAAATTAATAATTAAATGGCAACATAACTGGTAAGTTAGTTACTTTTTAGTACTTCTTAGTTTATTTCATTTTACTAATGCAAACTTGTTGCATGTTTTACACACTGTTGAGCACGGGTCTTTGGTGGGTTCCTACTGAGATATATTTCACACACCCTATTTGGGTCATGCTTTTCAGACCAAATAGATTACGTTTTTCAGGTGTGGATAGGGGAAAGAGTCCCTATACAGGTACTTGATTGTTGCTGAGGAGTAAGAGTGCATGAGACTGAGCCTTGCTCGCGATGCCACTGCCAGCAGTTTTGCTTTGTTTTGATGTACATTGCATTTTGTTGTATTGTATTAATGTATAACATGTTCTGGATATTTTCTTAGAACTTGAGACATGTAGCATCATTATTTATATACTGTTGGTTGTATCCACTATAGTTGTTTATTTCAGTTGTGTATGGTTTACCACTTCCGATGTTCGTTGTATATTTTATTTCATTCCGTTGCGCTACATTTTGAAAATGAGGGCATAGTTTCCCCACTATTAGACTTGGGCCCTCGCTGCTAGTCTGTATCCTCTGGCGTTTGGGGAAATGCGCTTGAGGTCATGTGGCTAACCAGGTTCGGGGCACCCGTTGGGTGGCACCCGGAACCGGGACGTTACAATAGTGTTTCATGTAACACAAGGTAAACATGATGTTTGAGATAATGTAATATATAATAGTACTTCACGTTCCAAAACCTAAAATTAGTGTCACATGTATACTAAAACATCTAAAATATTATATTTAATATACAAAAATTTATTTCACAAAATCATTAGGTGTTACATCTACCCCCTTAAAAATTAATTTTCCCCTTAAAATTTATCCCAGTCATCAACAGTTTTTCATTTTAAATTTACATCATAGAAACCCATATTTTAAAACAGGTTAAAAAATCCTCTTGAAAAATATAAATTCATGTGTGAATTCCATCTAGGGTGACACATACTAGGTTCCAAAATTATAGAAAAATAGTTGAATGTGAAAACATTAGTATATAAGAGAAATTTAACACCAATGTTTCAAAACAAAAACATTTTGTCAACATTAATGAAATATTCAGGGTCACCTTCCTATAGTAAAAATCATACCTTACCATTAAATAAATTTTCTATTCCATCAATACCATTTAATATATTATTGAGAAACCTTATTGAAAAACTATTGTGGAAAATACATTGATGTTTTACGATTATAATAACCAAAATATCATAGTTATAAATATAATTATTCAAATACCAATACATATATAAATCAATAATTCCACTTTATTCATTCATTGTAACACCCCGAGCTTCCACGATACGCTTCTCATTCAATAATGCAATAGCTTGCATTGTACGCAACTTCGAGTTCTAAAATACTGCGACTAATCAAAGTAGCCGTTATGAATAGTAATAACCACTTTTTAAAATTATAGAAATTTTATATTTCAAAATGGACTTCATTTTTGGATTCGGAATATCAATTATAGCTTAGGGAGAAATTTTGGCATTGTTCTGAAAAACTTCAATTTTTGATGAATAGTGAAACCACTAAGTGGTAGTTAAACAACTGATTTTTCATTTAAATGAAATATTACCACTTCTGTGATTTGATTTTCAAAAATTCGACATACATGGTTGTCATTAAAAAGTAAAATGTGGTTCAATGAGATTAAAATAATTTTTTGGTGAATAGTAACTTTTAAGTTCTTAATCGCGATTAGAGGTAATTAGTGTAGTTTAAGGTAAAAACAATGTTTTAATAATATGATATGAGCTTGACACTTGTCCTACTCCTATTGGATGAGTCATGGCCGACCAAGAAAACCCATGGGTCAACTTGGGGACCCCATGGAGCCACTTTAGTTGGAAAATGACATTAATATATATTTATTTAATGTTAAAATTAAATTGACACAAACATGAGTTGTTTTACTAAAAAAGTTTTTAAGTGGGGTTACACAAGTCCAAATTTTGATTATAAATATTCATTAGAAATCTAAAAAGATTTCCTACATCATAGTATTTGTTTTATAATTTTTAGACATTAAATAAATTAAATTATTTATGTCATCATTATGATGCGGCGATGACCTCATGATTTAACAATTTAAATAAAATGAGAAGATAATGAAAAATCCAAGACTTAAACTTGTCAAAAGCCTATTGGATGAAGAGATTTCGAACCCTTATCACCTTATCCACGAATTATATAAGTGTGGGACCTTTAGAATCCGAAAAGAATTGTGTAATAATGTAACATTTCAATCTTTCCAAAAGAGCCCTTCCTCTCCACTTATAAAAGGACACCACCTCTCCCACCTTATTCACACCTTCAAGCCATTTGGCTCGGCCAAACTCTGTCCAAATACTCTACCAACTTCCCCCTCTTACTCCTAGAAGCCTCACTTTGAGCAGAACTCTTCCCAAGTAAGCCTTTGGCTCAAATCAAAAAGAGTTACCCGATTTTGAGGTAATGTCTTCTCTAATGTTGTTTTGTTTTATTTTTCTTCTCCAACCCCCTAAACTCTTTTTATTCATTTCTTTTGTAACAACACCAGTATCCTCAATATACTAGGATGTTGTTATAAGAAGTATTCTAGCTACAATTACACACACCTACATCTAATGGTTAAAGAACATACAGTTTCTGTGGATTGCGAATTTCTGCCTCACGAAACGATGATTGTTCAACAGTCATATAACACCTTCAAAGGTGGACATTAAGATGTCACTATTTTTATATATGATATATAATATGTTTATGTTTTACTTATGCTTCTGTATTTCTCATTTATGTCATACTTTACGATTTCCATTATGGGTAAAACGCGATAATTTCATTTTAGGAAGTGCGGACTACCGCCCCCTCAAAGTGATTTGAATCGTTAATTTCATATGTGGGATGTATAAAGGATGGAGTAAATGGTATTATACACTATATTATACTGTAATTATATTATAAATTTATATCATTATGATTTCATTCCATTAAATACGAAATAGAAATGAAAGTAGCGTTCATGCGTACGTACGGCTTACCGTCTCCATGAACGGTGCATTCCATTTCTTACCTCTAAATGTTACGTGACATTATGAATGAATGTATATACTGTATATATATGATATATATGACATCTAAATCATGAATATAATTCTGGATATAATGGATATTCTACCACATGAACAACTTGTAATTATAAGAAGTTTATTGTTGACTCAAGTACCAAAGATCGACAAAACTACCGTTATTAACTTAAATAATTACATAATGTTCATAACATTATAATAAGTGATATAAAAAGGATAATGAAATTGAAAATGGTTCTTAATAAGGTAGATATTAACTCTAGTTTATTATTCATGAGTTTAAAGAACGGTTGAGTCAAGTCGGACACAAGGTAAGGGAACTTCTTAACCCAATTTCCATTCTTTGGGTTAATCTCCTACTTTCAAATTATGTCATGATATTATTATGTCCCATCTTGTATTTTTACTTTCTTCATGTGTACCTATAGTGAATACACATAATAGATCTATTTTATTTTAAAAATGATCTTTTTAAGGACTTCGTCTCAATCCCCTTTCATTGAGGCATATTTGGTTTTATACACAATTTTCTTTTATACGGTGTATAAACCCTTTGACTTTTACGGTTATTCAAAAGGAATCTTTTTATACAAAGCGTTTTGCTAAACGACAAAAGGGAATGTTTTTCTTTCCGTACTTATGCGGCGACAACGACTTCTCCGCTGCTGTGACCATTATTTGAGTTTCGGCTTCCTCTATAAGCCATCTTTTTTTAATGAAAAATAAATACAAAGTTTTAACTTTCTTTTATTTTGGTATTGAAAATGGTTTTGAAAGCGTTTTTATTATATCAATGTGTTGTATTGATATCTTGTGATTGAAATGTGGAAATGTTATGTTTCCTTTATGCATGTTTTATGTGATACAATTATGTTATGGTTTATGATATGTTTAAACCTATTCATATGAGGAATGCATTGGACTTAATAAGTGACGGGTGGAGCCCGCTATAGCTCCTCGATGCATCGACAGGTCTCATTAGACAAACTAGTGTCTTGGCACGAGGCCTTGACAAAATCTTATTTGTGGTCTTGGCACGAGGCCTTGGCTACGTGGTTATGATAGTCTGACATTATGCATTCCAACATTATGAAAGTGGTTAATGATATTTCATGTGATTATTCGACCAGTAGAATATCCATGTGAAGAAGTAAATGGAATTATCTCATTTTACTTTTGCCATATTATGTTGATGTTCAAGTTCAATAAGGCTTTTGTTTTAGTTATACATTGCCTTAAAATGCTTATGTTTTCTTATAAAAGCTTCCGCAATATTGTTATCCTTACTGACCATCTGAGCTCACCCCTTTCAATGTTTAAATATTTTCCAGGATGTGAAGAAGTGTATTATGACTGACTTGCAAGAATATTCAGTGAAGATATGAGTGTGGACTATGAAGACCATGTTATTGTAGTTTGTTTAATTTTGATGTAATGAAAGACTTATGAATGTATCTAGTGTTTCCAAGGCTACTAAACTAATCGGTCTTTCGAGACTTGATCTTTTGTGATCATGCCAATGTTACGAAGTAATGCACCGGCTCTGGGTAGCTGGGGTCGGGGCGTTACAGTTGGTATCAGAGGCAGTTTAGTACTAACCTTGGAAGCTAGATTTAGATAAACTCTGATTAGAGCACATAGCCCAAGGATAGACTTTGAGGATTAGTATAGAAGAACTTCCTAGAATTTTGGTATTGTAGAGATTTTGTGAGTTTTCCGAGCAATACATCCCTGTCTGGATACGAGCAGGTAGAGGCGGATCTGGCACAGATGTACCTAGGGGTAAAACCCGAAAACACCGCTTTAAGCTAGACTCGAACGGGAACTGGTGCATGACAACGGTCCTTGATGCACTCTTGGTTACGCCACTCCCGGGGGATATGCTTAGGATAATTCTCGTTTTCTTTACAAACCACTATGAACGGTTATGAGTATATACTTCCTCAAAGAAAACATTTTTATGATTATGGATTATATACATAAATAGTTTAATTTATGTTAAGTGTTTTATAAGTATGGGATTATGTATTTTGATTCATAAACTAACCTAGTTTATGCCATTGTATAGAAATGGTGCCCAGTAGAAGGAATGTGAACTCCAGCAATATGTATGATCCAAAGAGTAAGAAGGATCGTATCTTTCACGGTATTAAGCCAAAATTTCGAAGGGAAATAGTCTCACATGTGTTCTCAACATATGAAGAAATAGTATCATGTGTTAATAAGATAAGTAAAGAATTCTCTGAGTCCTATGGCTTTGAAGCGAAGCAAGAGACGAAAGGGATGGAAGAGAGAATGATGGATAAAGGGATGAGGGGAAAGAAGAATTTTCCAATATGTGGTAATTGTGGGAAGAAACATCATGGAACTTGCCTAAAGGGAATGGGAGTTTGTTATAAGTGTAGAGAAAAAGGACACAAAGTGCGTGACTGCAAGGGTAAGAAAATGGTTTCAAATGTACAATGCTTCTTCTGCAAGGATTGGGGACACTACGCAAACCAATGTCCAAATCATCAGAGTATGCCCAAAATGATGTTATTGGATAATAATCAAGTTATGATACTACCACAGATGAGGAGTAATGATTAGAGTTCTTATGTTTTTATTAAATAATTTTGTAATTTGAGTGTTGTATCAATGATGTACTGGTTATAATAATTATGGAGTATATAAGGATTGTACTGCAGTACTATTTCATCAAGGACTTGAGATTGTGTGGAACCAAGAAAAGTGACTCCACAGTAGGTTAAATTTTTGGAAAATATATGGTTGTGAGAAAGATAGACCATAATATGGTTTTGATACTGAGATTGTGATTTTGGAATAAGACGTGATTGATTTGGATAAATTGTATTGGATATACTTAACTTCCTTGAAACTGATTGATGTTTTGTATACATTTTCGGATAGAAGGAGTATATCTAGTATTCTATAAGGAATAAGGGATCATGGTAATTCAGTATGTTTAAAAAGAATACATGATGAAGGTGTTTACATGTTATTACATGGGAAAAAGTATCTTCATTATGTTTACCTTCCTTGTAAAATTTGGACTGTGAGTTGGACAGAAGTATTTTGGATAACTATAATGGTTGGAGTGGATTAAGTTGATCTTTGGATAGTATTGTTTAAGGTTAAAACATTTCTGAAGATTATTTTTGGAATATTATAATACTATAGTTTTAGGAAAAGGACAACCTGCAGGGTGGGGCATAACCCGTCGCGTCGGACAAAGCTGCAGGAATCGAACCCACAACCATAGTGCGACAAGCCTTTATTTCCTACCACTAGCCTACAGGAAGTCCCTGGTTATTACAAAATAATTTTACTAATCTAAATGGTATGTGTTAACATTTGGAACCTTATACAATTAGGATAAATAGAATATTTTTGAGTTCCGTTACCATTTGGAGTAAAAGTTGGGTTGTGGTAAAAATTTATTAACGAATGAAAGTATACATAACAAGTATGTATATTCCCTTACGTTCTTAGTAAATCTCCTAAATAAATTCCTCAACATTATAAAATGTAACATAAAACAATAATGTTGTCGGTTAACTTTTCCAACTGGGGATTCAATGACCGTTTAATCAATCAAAAGTTTATGATTATCTTGTAGTTAAACTTTCTCCTAATCCTGTTTTCTACAACTCTCCATCAGACCTTGATGGTTAGTTTTTCTTCCATATCCATATTTTCATAGAATCCTAGAATGGGCAATCTCGGGTGACCTTTGTACTTATCTTTCGTTCTTTTAATGTTATATTTTTATTAACCTTATTTCCGATGTGGGTTTTCCACAAAGGTATTTTCTATTTTCAACCTATTATTTTCAAAGAAAAAAATTTCAAATTGCGAGGATGCAATTTATTGAAGGAGGGGAGAATGTAACACCCCGAGCTTCCACGATACGCTTCTCATTCAATAATGCAATAGCTTGCATTGTACGCAACTTCGAGTTCTAAAACACCGCGACTAATCAAAGTAGCCGTTATGAATAGTAATAACCACTTTTTAAAATTATAGAAATTTTATATTTCAAAATGGACTTCATTTTTGGATTCGGAATATCGAAATTAGCCTATGTTGAATTTTTGGTATTTTTCTGAGAACTTCTAATTTTTTATGAATAGTGAAAAATACTTAAAAACAACTTTTTTAATAAAAATAATTTATAGTGATAAGTTATACTATTTAGTGGCTTTAAAGTATAATTATAATATATTTTTACCATTTTATCCAATGGTGGTCATTATAATTATTTTAACATTGAAATTGGACATAAACAATTGCCAATCTTTTGATATAAATTGTTTCTTAAAAACACGCTATTTGTTGTGACAACGGGAATTAATTATAAAATTAATTAATGAAACTTATATGTTTGGAATTTTGTAAAATAGACATCATTTTTGAATTCGGAATATCAATTATAGCTTAGGGTGAAATTTTGGCATTGTTCTGAAAAACTTCAATTTTTGATGAATAGTGAAACCACTAAGTGGTAGTTAAACAACTGATTTTTCGTTTAAATGAAATATTACCACTTCTGTGATTTGATTTTCAAAAATCCTACAAACATGGTTGTCATTAAGAAGTAAAATGTGGTTCAATGAGATTAAAATAATTTTTTTGGTGAATAGTAACTTTTAAGTTCTTAATCGCGATTAGAGGTAATTAGTGTAGTTTAAGGTAAAAACAATGTTTTAATAATATGATATGAGCTTGAAACTTGTCCTACTCCTATTGGATGAGTCATGGCCGACCAAGAAAACCCATGGGTCAACTTGGGGACCCCATGGAGCCACTTTAGTTGGAAAATGACATTAATATATATTTATTTAATGTTAAAATTAAATTGACACAAACATGAGTTGTTTTACTAAAACAATTTTTAAGTGGGGTTACACAAGTCCAAATTTTGATTATAAATATTCATTAGAAATATAAAAAGATTTCCTACATCATAGTATTTTTTTTATAATTTTTAGACATTAAATAAATTAAATTATTTATGACATCATTATGATGCGGCGATGACCTCATTATTTAACAATTTAAATAAAATGAGAAGATAATGCAAAATCCAAGACTTACACTTGTCCAAAGCCTATTGTATGAAGATATTTCGAACCCTTATCACCTTATCCACGAATTATATAAGTGTGGGACCTTTAGAATCCGAAAAGCATTGTGTAATAATGTAACATTTCAATCTTTCCAAAAGAGCCCTTCCTCTCCACTTATAAAAGGCCCCCACCTCTCCCACCTTATTCACACCTTCAAGCCATTTGGCTCGGCCAAAATCTGCCCAAATACTCTCCAAACTTCCCCCTATTACTCCTAGAAGCCTCACTTTGAGCAGAACTCTTCCCAAGGAAGCATTTGGCTCAAATCAAAAAGAGTTACCCGATTTTGAGGTAATGTCTTCTCTAATGTTGTTTTGTTTTATTTTTCTTCTCCAACCCCCTGAACTCTTTTTATTCATTTCTTTTGTAACAACACCAGTATCCTCAATATACTATGATGTTGTTATAAGAAGTATTCGAGCTACAATTACACACACCTACATCTAATGGTTAAAGAACATACGGTTTCTGTGGATGGCGAATTTCTGCCTCACGAAACGATGATTGTTCAACACTCATATAACACCTTAAAAGGTGGCCATTAAGATGTCACTATTTTTATATATGATATATAATATGTTTATTTTTTAATTATTCTTCTGTATTTCTCATTTATGGCATACTTTATGATTTCCATTATGGGTAAAACGCGATAATTTCATTTTAGGAAGTGCGGACTACCGCCCCCTCAAAGTGATTTGAATCGTTAATGTCATATGTGGGATGTATAAAGGATGGAGTAAATGGTATTATACACTATATTATACTGTAATTATATTTTAAATTTATATCATTATGATTTCATTCCATTAAATACGAAATAGAAATGAAAGTAGCGTTCATGCGTACGTACGACTTACCGTCTCCATGAACGGTGCATTCCATTTCTTACCTCTAAATGTTACATGACATTATGAATGAATGTATATACTGTATATATATGATATATATGACATCTAAATCATGAATATAATTCTAGATATAATGGATATTCTACCACATGAACAACTTGTAATTATAAGAAGTTTATTGTTGACTCAAGTACCAAAGATCGACAAAACGACCGTTATTAACTTAAATAATTACATAATGTTCATAACATTATAATAAGTGATATAAAAAGGATAATGAAATTGAAAATGGTTCTTAATAAGGTAGATATTAACTCCAGTTTATTATTCAGGAGGTTAAAGAATGATTGAGTCAAGTCGGACACAAGGTAAGGGAACTTCTTAACCCAATTTCCATTCTTTGGGTTAATCTCCTACTTTCAAATTATGTCATGATATTATTATGTCCCATCTTGTATTTTTACTTTCTTCATGTGTACCTATAGTGAATACACATAATAGATCTATTTTATTTTAAAAATGATCTTTTTAAGGACTTCGTCTCAATCCCCTTTCATTGAGGCATATTTGGTTTTATACACAATTTTCTTTTATACGGTGTATAAACCCCTTTGACTTTTACGGTTATTCAAAAGGAATCTTTTTATACAAAGCATTTTGCTAAACGACAAAAGGGAATGTTTTTCTTTCCGTACTTATGCGGCGACAATGACTTCTCCGCCACCGTGACCATTATTTGAGTTTCGGCATCCTCTATAAGCCATCTTTTTTTTAATGAAAAATAAATACAAAGTTTTAACTTTCTTTTATTTTGGTATTGAAAATGGTTTTGAAAGAGTTTTTATTATATCAATGTGTTGTATTGATATCTTGTGATTGAAATGTGGAAATGTTATGTTTCCTTTATGCATGTTTTATGTGATACAATTATGTTATGGTTTATGATATGTTTAAACCTATTCATATGAGGAATGCATTGGACTTAATAAGTGACGGGTGGAGCCCACTATAGCTCCTCGATGCATCGGCAGGTCTCATGAGACAAACTAGTGTCTTGGCACGAGGCCTTGACAAAATCTTATTTGTGGTCTTGGCACGAGGCCTTGGCTACGTGGTTATGATAGTCTGGCATTATGCATTCCAACATTATGAAAGTGGTTAATGATATTTCTTGTGATTATTCGACCAGTAGAATATCCATGTGAAGAAGTAAATGGCATTATCTCATTTTACTTTTTCCATATTATGTTGATGTTCAAGTTCAATAAGGCTTTTGTTTTAGTTATACATTGCCTTAAAATGCTTATGTTTTCTTATAAAAGCTTCCGCAATATTGTTATCCTTACTGAGCATCTGAGCTCACCCCTTTCAATGTTTAAATATTTTCCAGGATATGAAGAAGTGTATTATGACTGACTTGCAAGAATATTCAGTGAAGATATGAGTGTGGACTATGAAGACCATGTTATTGTAGTTTGTTTAATTTTGATGTAATGAAAGACTTATGAATGTATCTAGTGTTTCCAAGGCTACTAAACTAATCGGTCTTTCGAGACTTTATCTTTTGTGATCATGCCAATGTTACGAAGTAATGCACCGACTCTGGGTAGCTGGGGTTGGGGCGTTACATTCATCATTAACTAGGATATGTCATATTATTATTTCACACTGCTTCCTTTGGTATAAAATTTTTATTATCATTATCTTTAGTAATATATACATTAGATTGCAACCTTGTTGAATTTCTTCACATGCTATCTCCTTAGGAAAATTATTTTCACAATGTGGGTACTTTAAACATTTAAACCATCCAACAACCGATGATACATTAGGGAGACCATTATTATCATCCTTTTAACTATGTGAACTTTTCATTTTAAATTAATAGTTACATGATTTATTTCTTTCCTTTACATAATAAAAACATATTCCCAATCCATTAATACATCCAAATGGTTTTTTAATCCAACATTCTCATCAAATAGGAAATTGAAACATCATTCCTCAATGTTCTCCACTACACAAACTCTCAGAAAACTCTTTCTTTCTCTTTTTTTGAGTCATTGAGTTAGTTTAGGTACACATTGTATGTCATGTTCTATAAAGATTGATTATGTATTATCCAAATATCCATCACAACATTCACAATCCAATTTTGACTCTCATCATCAAATTTTATGTCATATTAATTGTTACAGTGTTCCTTCTGGTTCCTACTAATTAAAAAACCTAAAAATAGTTTTAGAAGCAATAATCATAGTAGAAAACCCCATGTTCAAAAAATATTACTTATATGATTTTTAATTCATTAATGATATTTGAAATCTATTAAAACAAAGGTGTATCCATGTTCATTCATAGTCCCCATTTATTTAAATCAATCATGATGGTTTATAAAGCGTTTATAAAGTCCAATTTCATATCCCCTAGAATTCAAAAATAAGTTGTCTAGAAAGGATTGTTGTCACGCATCAGTAAGCAATCGAGTATAGATTTATTTTTTTTCAGCATTCTTAGCCCTAGGATTATCATTGCTAAAGCCACATCCACTTGTAGTATCCAAACATGGATTTAATTTCATGGAAACCACTTTCCCTACCCTTTACCAAATTTCTATGAATTATTCCTATACTCTGACTCATCCTTAGACTTATCATTTGATAAATACATTTAAATATCCTTATAAATATATATGAGTACCTTAGTAATGTTTTATTTTACTAGATTCAAAATTCTAAAGAAACCTTTCATCTGATACCAAATCTAGAGATCAAGTATTTTCATTCATGAATACCCTAAAGGATTATTGAAATTTTGCAGTGGTAATTTTTGGATGTGGTGGCATTTTAAACCGCTGCTAAATTGTGTGCCGGGAAACTATTGGCAGCGGCTAAAGTATTATAACGGCAGTTTATGGGAACTGTCCTAGTTGTCACATTTTTGTAGTGGTTATATTAAAACTACTGTTAAGAAAATGTAATGGCCTTCTAGGAAAAACCACCATGAAAAACAATATAATAACCACGAAAAAATCACGGAAGATGGGCCACTTTAACGGTGGTAAGAACTGCCACAAAATTTAAGACCTTAGCGGTGGTTAAAACCTCCCCTAAAGTGTACATTTACAAAAAACAGTTTCTCAAGCCCCTATACCACTGCCCAGAAAAAACCACTCCATTAATACCAAAACACCAAATGAATTCCTAATAAATTCAATAGGAAAAGATATTCTTAACTAAGCACAACCAAATGCATCATTAACTGAGTAAATGAATGAAGATAACCATATAACAAGGCCATTAGACCTCTAAATAAATTATAAAAAATAATTTATGATATATTTCATGAAAAAAGTGACATGCCTAGGTTAAACCTATTCCATCTATACCAGTTCCAACCCTAACATAACCATTCATATCAATATACATCCCACTGTCATTGGTGCTAACTATTCCAAAAACTCAGTCCACTTACCCATACCTCATCAACCAATAGCCATCCTAAGATCACATAACATTATATATAAATGCCTACATCTAAAGAAATAAAAAGACAAAAAAACATCAAATACAGTCAATATGGAATCAATTCCCTAAAATAACAATCCATCCATTCTACCCTTCTTTAATTGTTTCTGAGATACTTAGTTTTTGGGTGAACTCTTAGGTTGTATATTTTTTTGGTTTTTATGCTTTATAGAGGCCTCTGAATGGTTTCATGATAGGAACATGGTCATGGGAAACCGCCTGGTTCTCCCTAAAAACATGTGGCTTTATTGAAGAAAGATACTAGGTGGGTCATGGTTATAACATAGTTATATTTGATCATGAATCATTTAAGTTTAAATATATGGGTCTCGGAATAGAGGAAAAAATAATTGTTAGCACACAATTTACCAAATGATAATATTCATTAATAGACGACGTGCTAGAATCACATATTCAAATTAGGATAATTGGAGAGAAATGAGTCTCAGGGAATGTATAAAATACCAAGAGTATCATGAATACAAGGGAAGGTAGAAAATTTGGATGTTCAATATTTTAAAATGTTAGAAATAGAAATGTATTGGTAAATGAATTGGGATTGAAAATGTAGAATAAGTTATTAAAAATAAAAAATGATTTTAGGAAAAATGAATCATAAAAAAGGAATCCTCGCAATATAGAGTCTACATATATAGTGCATACCACACTCATGAAATCAAGACATAAAAGGAAACATCAGAAATCGATAAAATGCATAAATGGAAACATGAGAAATCAAAAAAATGTTGGCTCATGATAATGTTTTGAGGAAACTATGTTCCGCACATGATACATATACAAACTGACTATCACAATATTTTTCCACATATCAACAACACTACTAATCACAGTCTGAAGATTAACAGATATCATCACCCTATCCACCTCCATCTCCACTTCCTGTAACCACCTATAAGAACATTATAATGAATATTAAATAGTGTTCCATATTTTTATTTCATCTTAAAAACAATAAATGTTTTCAAACTAAATGATTTTTATTTTTTTAATTTACCTTCTCACCACTATTAGATGTAGTATGACATAGGGATATATGCTCATCTTTTAACGTATATCAAGCAATTCTTTCTGCAAAGCAGATATCTGAGCCCCCTGGTCTTGCGCTGTGTTTCATAGAGAAACAATCTCTCTCTGAGCATCTCAGAGTATTGACTGACTACAACCAATAGTAGATGCATTTGCAGTCCCCAATGTCCTAACAAAGACCTCAGATGGTATGAGTCCCAAACACATCCCGCACACTCTTCCAGGATGCTCCTTCCCAAGGACATTAGACATCGGGTCATCCTGGGAGACCGATAGGACTGGCCAGGATTGGCATCCCATATTTCATTAATTTTTACCCATAAATCAAATATAAATATATATTAACATAGTTAAAACTGATAATAATTTATTATAATGAAACAAATGTGTTCTATTACCCTAACATCTTTGGCAGGCTCAATAACAAAACTTCCATTATATTTTTTGTGAACATCCGACCACCCATCAGTTTTGGATGATTCGTGCCCAAAACTCTATGAATGCATTAAACAAAGATAAATAAAAAATTTAATATATTAAATAGATAATATTTTCTTATAAATATTCAAACTAATGAAATGATTACCACAGTCGATCAAATTCTATAAAAACTTTTTGACCCTGTAGTGTGAGGGATGACTTGATTTTCCATACATGATACATTATTTCATGAGAGTTAGTACAATAAATACAATAAAATTTAATAGAAATGTATTCAATTTGATCTCCTCTCCATATACATCTATAAATGAAAAATGTGTTTAATATAATAATATATATTTAAATACCATCTACTTCTCATCAAGATTTCTGTCATCAAAAACATTCCACTGTTCTTTGGGTACCAAATTGCGTAGCTTCTCATACATTTTTTGGACGTTTAGTGATGTGTCGTTGAAATTGCTCCAAAATATCAATTTCAAGACATTCCATTTCTTACGAAGATTTTTCAACATCCACTTTCATAATATCACATCAGCAACTATAAAGTAGAAAAAAAATTGTAAACAGAAATTAATTTTGAACATATTAATAACATGATATTCAATTACACCTTAATGTTTTAAAATTTCATTTATTTGGGAATAAAAAACGTCATTTTTCCAACTTGGAGGAATATGTCTCCAATCATCATAAGAAATAGGAATGGAAATGGGATCCGCATCCAGTTGGCCTAGAATTTGGCCATGTAATCTCATGACGTCATCAGTGGGGACCCCATATGAATCAAATGGGACAACTATCTTCTCTCCACTCATAGTCTACACATCTGCAGGTTTTATATATTTCTCCACAGTTGCATTTCTTTCTTCATTAATGGACAAGCAATTAGTATAAAAAGTGAAATAAATTTATTTATAATAAAAATTATACCTATAATAGTGACCCCCAGTATGCCCGTGATGAATTAGAAGTGGCGTGTTGCTGTCCCATTGTTTAGGCTGCTGAAGTGGGAGTCAACGACTCAGCTTCTAAAGGGACCCTCACAGAGGTTGGGAGAGATGTTGTAAGGGGAGATGGTGTAGTGGGGTTGGCAGCTAGTGGCTCAGATTCTGTAAGGAGGGAGACAGATGGATCTCACAGTAGTGGGTGAAACCGTGTATTGCTTCATCCTTGGAATTACTGTCATTTAATGAAATAAAATTAATTTCAGAACATATATTTCAAAAAAAAATTGTAGAATTTTTTTTAAATGATAATATATTCCCAGTAATAACAAAAATTGATAATGAATGACTGTACAAATGAAATAAGTGGTTGCTCAATGAATAAATTATTGTACATACAATCATTTTACCCTTCAATCATGTCAGTTTACTACTCCATTACTTTATCCACTTCATTCATCCTTTCTAGACTAATATTTTCAATATCATGATGGATAAATTATTCGGCTTCTTTTTATATATGATATTCAATTTCAGAGGTCAAATCTTCCACTTCATCACCCATATCATAAAAATCTCTTTTTATTATGTGAGAAACTACACTCCACCCTTCATCCACAACATCATTCACATAATATACCATTTTTTTTCTTGTGATGATAAGATATATGGATCATGTAGTTAATGATCACCAACATCCATCAAGCGAGAGAATTTTAGAGAAGTAAATTTCCAGGAATCTCTTTTAACACCTCTGAGAATATCGAACCAATTGCATTTGAATAAAACTACTAAGAAATTATCATGGTAGTTTAATTAAATAATATCAATCAGAATTATATAGTATACAACTTCATAAAATGTAAATATAACACTATTCATTTTTTTCATTCCCCTTTCTCGATTGACTGTACGGAATCTAAATCCATTCATGTTGTAAGTGTCGAATTTTTTAACTTGTTTTAGAGGACTTCATGCAAGAATCTTAAAATATTCTTTCAACTTTGCTTAAGTATCAGTATTAATGATCTAAAAAAAGAAATATATTTTATTAGATATACAAAATATATGTGTCAAACTAATATTAGTATTTAATTCAATATTTATGAACTTACATGTTGTGAAAACCATTCTACAAGATCTTTATTAACAAATTTCATTTTATCTTTCTTTTTTTGTGTTCTGTATCTCATTCATTTCTTTTTGTGTATCCTGAACAATTTAATAAATGGATCTAAAATTTCACTATTCAGAATCACATATTTATTTTCCTGTAATAATTACAATTCTGTTAGTGTCACATTTGATGTCCTCCCAACTGATCGACAAATAACAAGAATTATTTTGGATTCCTGATTTATTTAAGATTGACTCAATGGGTCGTCAACACTTCCATCTCGATTAAATCATGTCTCAATATCATAAATACTCTAGAAAAAATGGTAAGACTCTCATTATCCAAATAGACTTATAAGATATAGCCTTCTTGTTGAGTTTTATTTCTCACGTATGATTTCAAATGCCCAAGATATCTTTGAAATGAAATAATCATAATTATTCCTTTAATTAAGTTCCAAAAAAAATTTACAGAACTTATAAACATATAAATAAAGTACCTATCAATGGATACATCCATCAATAATGAACGGGGCCTCCTAATTTAGCTTCCTTAAATAAATGCTTAGTTAAATGCATCATGATAGTAAAAAACGACAGAGGAAAGATCATCTACATTGACCAAAGGTTCAATACAAACCTCTCCTAGAGGTTGTCAAGATGAAATGGAAGAAGAGATTTCTAACATAGTTTTCTGAAAAATTTGCAGAATTGGAGTACAATAGCAGTAACTATTTCAGGTAATAATGTATGCAATGCCAATGTTAATAACTATTGTAACAAAATAAGTGAATCATGACTATTCAATCCATGTAACATATGATTCTTCAAGTCTACTCACCTTGATATTTTACTTGAATACCCATCAGATACCCTCACATTCATTAAAAGACGAAGAAATTTATCTTTATACCTTTTTTTCATTGAAAAAATTGTGGGATCATACTTTTCATTCTGATCTAGCAAGAGATCATAGTTTATGTTCATTACATGTAAGTCTTTGCGAATATTGAGATGATCTTTCCACTTTCCATACTCATTAAACAATGTGGAAATCAAATTTTCACATAAATTCTTCTCAATATGCATCACATCAAGATTATTCTGCGACAAATTAAATTCCCAATATGGATGTTTGAAGAATGTACATTTTTCATCCATTCTTGTGATCTGATTTCACTAAACAATGCACTTCGAACCAGTTTCCCCCTATCATTCAAATGATGAACCTTACCAAATTCTATTTCAACAGTTTCAAGTTCTATCAATATTTCAGAACCAGTTAACTACTTTGGAGGTGGTATACGATCAATGAAACTGTTAAATTTTGATATGTTTAGTTGAAATCTATGAGATTCATCGATACATCTTCGATGGCACAAAAAGAACCATTTTCTACTTTGAGTTATCCGTTTGGGCTAAAATCAAAGTTACAAACAAGACAAGCCAAAACAATGTAAATAATCCAACCAGATAAATTCCCAAGCCCAAGGAAGTCACTAATGGTCCACATTAAAGAATCCGGAATTTTGATAAGTGTTTTAGAAGAAGTATCAAATGTCTCATCACTGTTTCCCCATAAATCCTGAAATTCTTCAATAAAAGGATTCAAGTATACATCAGTATCATTTCCAGACATTTTTTTCCCAGTAATTATCATCAAAATTAAATAATAAGTTTGTTGCATACACATCCATAGAGGCTGATTGTAAGAGATCAAAACAAATGGCCAAATGCTATAACTGGTAATCAAAGTCGCAAATGGGCTGAATCCATCGGCAGCCAATCCCAATCAAACATTCCTAGGATCACTTGAGAAATATAGATGTAATGAATCAAAAGTATTCCACTATTTTTAATTTTTTGTATGTCTCATTAACCCATCATTATTATTATATACAGAATGTCACTTCATGTGTTCTGTGGTTTTTGATGATATGAATAATCTTTGCAATCAAGGATTTAAATAAAAGTAACAAAAAACCTTTGAAGGTGTGTTCCCTTTCTTCTTATTCATGAATTTAAATTGATTTACACTTCCATCATCACCCATTGACTTCCATATAGTAAAATATTTTTTTTTTCAATTCAATCTAGTTGAATCCTCTCTCCAATAATTCATACATTCATTAGGGCATGCATATATTTATGTATAATTCAGACCAATAATGTTAACATATTTTTCCATATCATAAAAAGACTCAGGGGTTTCTGATTCAGTAAATGCATCATGCAACAATTCCAATATCATGGAAATTTCCTTATTTGTAATTCTACATAGATATTTGATATGGTACAACCTCGTCAGAAAAGAATGCTTTGAATATTTAAATCATCCACTATACAACTCTTGATTTCCATCGTTAACTAAATCATGAAACTTATTTTCCTCAGTGAATTTTTATCTTACATTTGTATCCATAGAATCAAGAGGAGGATCCAATGATATGTTACAATATTGATCTGGTTGTGTTATAGTCTCAAAAACATCACTTGTCTGGTTGCAATTTATAGCACCCTCATATGGTTGTTTTGTTATGTTTTGATATTGATAATGGTGTCTGGCAGTGATGAATACATCATTTATGAGGTTTTTCATTTCATTTTCCATTGTCGATGAAGTTGGGAGCTCATTATATGGATTAAAATTAGTGTTCAAACATTCTGTAATGTCTCATTTTCCATGCCAAATCCAACCCAAATATTGACCATGGATTTTCTTCAGTATTAAAAGTTCATAAACTTCAAATCTCATTAACCATCATCTATATTTACATTTAAGACATGGAAATATTATTCTCCTTTCAATTGATTGATTGGAAATTTCAAAAACTAAAAACTCCTTTAGAGCATTAACATACTGAGGTGTGTTCCTTGGTAATGTGATCCGGCTTTTATCCATGTATATTACAATGTTCCTACACAACATTTAAAAAAATTTAAAACACATAGTTACTACTAAATAGGGAATGATATTCATATATACTTGTTAAAAAAATATATAAATATGTTACATAAGTTTTACCTATATAAATACATATGGTTAATCACCCACTAGAAACCCAAATTATATATGTGCATGAATGTGTATGTTTATACATAAGTGATTACAAACTCACCTGAATAAACAAGAAGATAGTCAGTATTTTCTTTGGAAATATACATTTTAAGAAGATAGTGAGTATTTTCATATATATTTTAGAAAGTTAAGGAATAGTAAAAAAGTTAAGAGATAAGATGAAGCATTATATTAGAAGTCAACATGCAGAGCATTGGGATATTTTCAAGTTGATCATTCTGATATAGAAGTCAGTTGAATTGGAAGAATTATCTTCTATAATTCATGAGATAATATTGAACCAATATTCATGCAACGTTATTAATTATATTCAGGGTAAGTCATTGACTGTAATTCTTTTTATAAGAATAAATATAACTTATAGTTTAAGAATAATATAGAAAAATACGTTTTTCCATTAACATGATATATAAATATATAAAATATAAAACATGAACTTTATCACTGAACAACATTTATAAAACATGGTAACAAGATGTTTTTTCAAGAAAATTACAATTCAAAACTCATTCATCTATCTTTAAAAAAGAACCCCTTTTATAAAAATACCCTTACATTGTTTAAAATCATATAAACAGAACTTCTAATAATGGATTGAAAATGTAAAACAATTCCCCTCACTTGAAAGAATTATCACAAAAAACTCGAATTAAGTAAAGAAACTAGGATAACTGTGAAGAATAATTCCCTATAGAAATTGGAAAAGTATGCCAATAAAAAGGTGGAACAACAATAATCAATATTAGTACTAAATCATTGGAGGATCAATTTTTCAATGAATTTTTATCCAAGTAAAAACGATATACAAATGATTATAAATAATTAAAGTCAGAGCACATGATAAATATCATGTGGAAACACTTTAGGAACTAATGGGAAAAGTATAATACATGAAAATTTGGAATTAATTCCATCAGGTTAATGGTCACACATCCATCAAACAAATCACTCTAAAGCCAATATCATCTGTTACACCCCACTAACTCGGTATTTTGTACAACTAGGGGTAGCTCAGATGTGTGTAATCTCAATGTTCCTAGAAACATCCCATGACTTCGCACTTAGTATCCTAGGGTTCCCTATAAAATTACTAAAGGAGGTCATAAACTTTTAGAGTGAATGTCATACAATGAAAATAATAGTAGACAAAGGCTAGCATAATAATGAAATCCTTCCCACATCCCACGTATAGCTTATAATGTGCCCACACCCATAAGAAAATCATGAATCACATCCAAAAAAACCATCACATGGATACACATGACATCATAAATAAATGAAGTGGGTCTCAAAAAGGGAACAACAAACCAATCAACTCAAATATCACATCACAAAGTTCCATTGTAGACATTCAATTATCACATATAATATATAAATTTGTAAATCCCTTTTTAAAATTTTTTGGAATCCAAACATCAATATAAGGGAAATCATAATCCTTTCAAAAACAAAACAAACATAAACCAAATGAATCACAATTCCATTTCATAAAATAGAATGTCCCATTGAAACATGGAAACCATTTAACACCCAAAGGGTAACCCAATTTCTCTTAAAACCAAATGACCTTGTTTTTTTCTTATATAAAATCATTATTTTAATTTTATCAAACATACTGAATGTATAAAATAGAAATTTACATAATAATTTCATTTAAACATTAAATTAAAACCATTAAGCCACATGAAAACCATGTTAAGTTTTATAAAACATTTATAAACCAAACATAAATAACACAAACCCTCATTATATGGATTAGAAAATAATTTATAAATCTATGCACATATAAATATATTAAATAAAAATCAATGAAATGGAAACACTGACCTCATGTGGTGAAATGATGTCACCTTAAATTAAAAAAACAAGTTTAGGACATAATAAATGAATAAAAACTTTTAGAGACCAAAAACCGATATCTAAAACTACCCTAACAAAGAAAATCTTCAATCCATGGCCAATAGGGTTAGAGAAGAAAGGGTAAAAGGAGATAAAACAAGAGTGGGAGAGATAGTAAGATCATACCTCTTAATCTGAATGATGAACCACCCAAAAATAACATCAAATCCACTTAGATGACCTTAGATAAGGAAAGTTAACCCATGGAAAAGCACTGATGATGTTAGGGTATAAGTGGGTGGCTTAGTGTGGAAACGCCAATTAAAAATTAGGGGAAAAGTATATATATATATATATATCCTTGAGTAGGCCACATGGTTGTCTGACATTTATTACCAAATCATGTATCTACTATGTATTTTACATCACCTCATCCCGCATAAGTGGAATGGCTGCCTCATATGGTTACCCTAACCGTGCAGAGATCATATGATCCCCTATTTCTATTATCACATATGGATTGAAGTTTTTATATCACAATTTCCTAAACTGTATGCCTAAATATATACCCCTAGAAAACCTTCTAAACTAAAATTAATTACTATAAGACACCTCAATCCTTGGGGAGGAAACTTCTACATGATCAAGAGTAATAATGTTAAATATTGTGGTGTCAAAAAATCCCCACCAAGCCACATTCATTCCAGAGAAAGTTTATATGAACATAGTATAAGCAAGAATACAAAGGCTAACTTCCCTATAACAAGGGCTCGACCACTAACCAACTTTCAAAACCGCAAAACAAAGGACACATTGAATAATAAAACCATTCCTTAAGATAAAAAATTAATAAAAAATAAGAATTATCTCAAAATATCACTAGGAGCCTTAAGAAGTAGGTTCCTCACATAATGAAATTGAAGATACAACAAATATGTTGTTTGGATAGCCAATACTATGATATTATTTCACATTAGGGATATAAAAATTTATAATGCTACTCCTAAGAGACTCATGAATTCAAAACTAAACCAAATGAAAAAACATAAAAACTAACACTAGATTAACTAAGGTCACTATAGCCAAACTATAGCACATCCTAACAAAAGGAATCCAAAATAATCAACACCAAATAATGGGAAGAAAACACACAGTGACTGATCATGGGTATCACAATAATTAATAATTTATCTATAATAGTGAATCATTAGATAGAAAGACCTAAGAAAATAATCATCACCAATGTGACATGATTACAATAACAATTAAAACCACATTAAATCAATAAAATAGAACACATCCTAGAGGATATTTTATAATTTATTAGACCTGATCACTAACAAAAGGAACTCAGTGAAATAAAATAAACACCTTTATATGAATGTACCTCAACATAGAAAGACATGGATCTAAACCCGGGTCATGAAACAACAATAATATTAATTTAAAGCTAAACACATGTAACACCACCCAAGGAAATGCTGAAGAAAACATTTATACTATAACTCTCAAAAAATCATTCCACAATCGTACTATAATGTTATACAAAACTACTTGGAGGGGCAGCAAAGGTAGTCAATGCAGTTGATGGGGTGGTGAAGCATGCTGATGGGTGGTGAGGCACGCTGATGGGAAGCGAGAACCGTCACCAGTTTCAGGGAGACGAGCTAGGGTTTGTGTCTTGTGGGGGTTGGGGGAAGAAGGTGGGGTCGCGAGGGTTGGGGGGAAATGGGTTCGGGGTCAGGTGTTAGGGGGAAGTGGCACTGATGGCCGGAGAGAAACGTCACCTGTGGTGGGGAGGTGAGCTGAGGTTTAGGGATTGTGGGGATCGGAAAAAGAAGGTAGGGTCGCTGGGGTCTGAGGGAGAAGGGGGGTTGGTGTCGGGGGGTAGTGTCGACGCTGAGAAAAAACAAGGTTTAGCAAAAAATATTTATAAACCGCTGCTAAACCCTTTTTAAAAAAGGTTTAGCAGTGGTTTACAAAACTGCCTCAAAAAGACCACCGCTAAAGGCAATTTATGTTGTATAGATATAACATATTTTTCGATTAAAATTCTATACATTATACAAATACCCGCCTAAAACAAGTAAGAGTTTACTACATCTAGAAACATTTGACATAATATTGTTAATTCATGAATGATCTTCAAGGTCTCCCATAAATATATTACCCTTTATTAATCCTTCTTAAAACATTTCTTATTATCCTAGGAAGTGGAAACATGTAAAAAAGTGAGCTTAAATTTTTAGTAATGGGATAAATAAAGATTCATAAGAAGAACTCGAACAAAAGGGTATTAGAAAATGAGCATAACATTTAATAAACATACTCGTCATATCAAAGATCATAATCCTATGTCATAAGAAAATGAATGTTATATCATAAGACCTGAATTATAAGCTAATGAAATAACATGATCTATGATATTATAACATTGGTATAAGACATAGATTTGTGAAAGGCGTATAATAATTAGAAATCATTTCCATATTAGGGAATGATAGCTGAAAAATATGTCAAATTGAAATGGATTCATTCCTCAAACCATCAAAGTATCCATGGTTCTATCCCAACCCCATCATAGTGGACAAATTACCTTCCTAATTTGAGTTCACTAATCCTTATATCCCATTTATCTCATCAGATATAAAATTATACCCAATGCATTGGAGGGAGATATTGGTCTCACCCATCACATATTGTAAGCATTATTTATTTTTGGAAAAATATCATAAATTATAATCATATAATATCCCTCTAAATTAAATAAGTGTCAGAAAAATTTCATTATATCATAACAATTGGGAAAGATACATGTTTCATAATCATTTAATCATATCATAACTAGTGAAAGAATTGAGTTTCATAAGAATTTCATCCTGGTACATCTCATGGAAGATAAATTACTTTCAAAAAAATCAATCCATCATAAACATAAACCATACAGATAAATAATAATAATGTTATAATTGTATTATATCCCCATTAAGGAATAGGTAAAATCAACTGATGAAACCATAGATGGAAAATGAATTTGATCAATCATTTAAAATATTTCTTGAGGGAAATATCCCTTCCATTTTGAAAAAAACTTTTTAAAACATAGAACATGGTTAAAATACTTTTCTTTAAAAATAACATTGAAAAATTTTAAATTAGTCTTTAGAAAAAAATAATGTTCATGATGATGAGAAGTTTCATTCACAATAAAGATTCATTTCACATTATCGGTAAAATCCAAAAAGGCATTTCATAAAAAATGACATGATAATTTATATGGAAATTTTATTTAAAAAATTCATAATTGAGTTAAAAATTATTTCAAAATAATATTATAATAATATAACATTTATCAATTTTATAGAACATGGTATTGGTAGAAAATGGATTTCTGACGAAGAGATAAATGATTTTCAATTTTTATAAAAACATTTTCTAAATTTTTTTAATTACAAAAGAGTGGTATAATGGTTATATTACTTGAATATATTATGAATAAATAAAGGAAAATTGTATTAATGAGTTTTTTGAGATATTATTCATAAGATTTTATCATCAGTAAAATAATACTAATCAACCCCAATAAAGAATGATATTGTAAAATAAAATCATTACCATATTTGAAACAATTAATCATAATCCCTATGAAAGGATAAATTCAAATGAAACATTAAAATAAGATGATTAAAAATAAATTCATTATATAAAATGTAAAATGGTCATTCCTCATACCTCATAAAGTAATATTGGTTCCAAACCTTTTATATGACACAAAGAGGGAAAATTAAAAGAATCATCCCTCACCTTAAATCTTAACATCAATCGTAGTCATTAAGAACTCATATATAATAAATATATGATTATTTTACATATATTAAAGAATAATATTCATATATATAATACCATATATTATTTTTTTATGACCTTTTATTACCTATTTATTAACAATTCCATGTTAATGTTTTCTTTCAGGTAATGACCACCTTTTTTTCATATATGTTTTGACATGATATTTTTAGTTATCTTACATTTATCATTGATACATAATCTCTAGAATGATAACCATAATATAAATATCATATATATTAATTATATATAAATTTATATTAATCTATAAAATTTAGCGATAGAAAATGAAATTCATTGTACATAGAGGTAGTAGGTCATACATACACAAAAAAACTATTTAAATTTTCATATTGTATTTAAAGAGAGAGAATTATTTATTTTTTAAGAATTATAAAATTAAAAATATTAAAATCCTCTTTTTTAAAATATAATCATTTTTAAAATTGTTTTAAATGAGATATTTTAAAGAAATCGTGATTCTAGAATGAATAAAGATAATATGGTACTCCATTGAGAAATATAAATTTTGTGGTAGTGGAACCATTATTTTATATACCATCTACCATATAGTCTAATATTTTGAAATAATTTGTCATAATTTAATTCATGAACCAAAGGTATTAAATTAAATTGATCCACTTGGAATTCAACATCCATGATTGTTGTGTAGTGGCATTTTTGATTTCCTGCACCATGGTTGTAGAGTCACCTTCAAGCCATATGTTGAGACAAACTCATAGTTCTTCCACATTAACCTCATTGAATATCCCAATAATTTAATCATAAATTAAAGTTGTGATACCATATTGAACAATGAAACATAAAATTGCATTACCATAATTATTTTTGACAATACCACCATGCCCATGGGGACCAGGATTTCCACTTAAGGTATCATTCGTGTGACATTTTATCCATTCAACGAATGAAGGAATCCAATTAACATCCATTTTTCTAGAGGGGTCAATATAATTGACTAAAATAAAAAATTCAAAATAATAGAAATACCATGTATAGATTTATCCAAAAAACTAATTCGATGGTCTTTCACTCCTTACACAATAATAATAATTCTGGATAATGTTGTTTGAATGAATAATGAAATGGCATCATGGACATTTTTATTATAGCTAGACCATTGCACATTAAGAGTTTTGGTGTTGGCCACAATGACCATGTTTTGTTGCATCTATGATATGGGTAGTGATATACAAGGATCTAAATTTCCCATGATTCTAATAGTGAAGGGAATCATAAATTTAATGATATAAGCCACTTCTTTCCATAATTCAACCACTATAACACAACTGATAAAATGATGATCAATACCATCCCAGTTTGGATTACATAATGATATCTAGAGAATATATTAATGCTAATAAAATTAAAAAAACCATCATTATGTATATTATAATGCATCAATATCAAAAAAAGATACATTCTTGAAGGAAGATTCCATGTTTTGCTCAAAAATTTAGCTAATGAGAAGATATGACACTATGTGATATCAAGATAAAAATATTTTGAGGAAAATTATCCATTGGTAGTAGGTTCCAAAACATGAATATTATAACTATTAATGAAATTTTAATTAAAAACTATTTCCTTAGTGTCAACATAAAGGATACAAAGGAATCATTTGTTTCATCCTTACCTAAAATATCTGTATCTAATGGTATATCATGAGAGGATATGTTCTTAAGGAGAGGAGTACATGTCCATTTATCTAAACAGAAATTTAGGGATTCATTAGTGATGACCATCCATTAGGAATTAACTTCTATAGTCATGAAGGAAGTTTTTTTGGGATACACGTATGAAGGATTCCATATAGTTTACATTTAAATATCTGTTCCTTCCCAAACATTTGGCCTTCAAACATTTATATTCTTCTGAATTCACATTTTTGAGTATCCATATGACATTATCCTATAATGAATTGTTTTTAAGAATATTGATGTGTGAATTGAAAACCCAAGTCACACTTCACTAGAATTTGTTAATATAGAAAAGAGTACAATGTTTACATGAGGTGAAATGTGAATGAACCAACAATGACATATATTAAAAGATAGCGTACCCAAAAAAGAGTACATGCATCAATAAGATAAATTTTGATGTGATCATAATCCCCTAGACAAATCATTCCATTCCAATATAGTCTATACAGCCTCACTGTAATTATAAGGAAACATCCAAAGCATAAAGATGAAAAGGATTTCAAACACCCCGATATGATATCAATGTAGCTTTTCCAAAATTTAATAATGGAATCAAGAGCTCAAAAAACAAAAAAAGTAACAAACTTCTTTAAATTAATATTTTGATGTCCAGAAGGAAAGAACATCTCCCAAAATTCATTCCATGAATTCTTTAAAAATCGCACATAACAACAAGCTTCAGCAGAGGAAACATAACTTAAATACAAGCCCTTACAGTATAAATTACATATAACACAAAACAGTGAAGGAATTATATTTTTAAATCAGTTAGATGATAAATTATGTTCATTAAAGGAATAAATGAATTTTCAAATAACAACGGATTCTACAAGGGAGGTCCTTCCAACCATTGAAATATCCATTACATTCCATAATGCCAACTGATTTGTAATCTTTATCTCAATTTGATAAAAGTTCCCAACACTTGGTTTTCCACAACACATGGGGACACCCCAATAGATGAATTTGAACACACCTTCATAGATTACAAATTAATTTATGATATTCACTTCTCTAGAAGTAGGAATATTTTTCCTAGAATACATGTTTTATTTCTTCAGACCAATATTTTTCCACGAAACTTTATCATAATAAAATAGACAATTAATTAATTTATTAATGTGTCTTTTATAACACTAAGTGAATTGGATGATTTCTACAGTATATAATAAATTTTTGGGAGCTACAAAAACTCCTCCATCCCTGATAGGAGTTATTTTTTTGTATGCACAATGTTGAGGACAAACCTACTTATGTAATCCATAATAGTAGAAAACATAATTGGTGAAAAAGTATTTCCTTGTCTGACCTATCTTGATGATGTTATGTTTCTTTAGGAGATCCATTGATAAGAACTAAAGTTTTTGATGATCTTAGAAGGACTTTAACCCATTTATATAAAACCTCATGAAATTCAAATATGGACAAATACTTTTAGATAAATTCTAGATATAATGTATCTATAGAATTTTTAACTTCAAGTATAAGATCAATATTACATCTGTTGGAGTATTTTCCGAGACAGTTAACACATCATAAGATATCATAAGAAAATTCTAAATAGTTGTAACATTAATCAAGATAAACTAGTTTTCAGACACAATACTGTTCTCAATGCAATATTTCATTCTTGAAAGAATTTTCCAAAAAATCTTATTAATAGTTTTGACCAAGACAACCAATTTGAATAGATGAATATCATCTTCATTCACTACTTTAGGAATGTGGGCTTGAAATTTGGAATTGATGTCCTAATTCTTCTTAACTCCTTTAAGAAAAATGATTGAATATTATGAAAACATCATAGTCAATAATATCCCAAATGTTTTGAAAAAAAGGGTTAGTGAATGAATCTGAGCCAGGAGTGCATCGAGAGTTTAAACTAGAAACTGAATCTTTGATCTAAAAAAATAGAGAAACTATAGACAAATTTTAATTATCATTATGATTAACATGCACAGAAATAATATCATCCATTGAGATATTGCAAGTCTCAGGTTTACTAAAGAGATTCAATTAATTATGTTTCATATGATCATCCAAATATACTTTGTATCAAATAAAATTCTATTATCATTAAGAATAACCAAATCACTATTTATTTTCCAAACCCTCTGAATAATATTGAAGAATTTATTTCTCAAGTCACTATCCATTGGCCATTTATATCTATATTCTTCTCTCTACATACCTCATTTTATGTTAAGTTAAAAACCTAGTTAATTAATAAACTCATTTTCATGACTAATACCTATGAAATAATCAAAGACAATATACTTCTCATTATTGGAGTTCAGTAGAGAATATAATTGAGAAATGTTTTAATCAGTATGTCTAAAGAATTATCAACTGTAAACATTCATATTTTTCTTCAAAAATTTGAGCTCTAAAATAAAACCCAATACATTATCATTAATATAGAGAGATTTAAATGATTGTTGGAATAATAGTCTATAAAAAGGACTTTAGTTCCATGAATTACTATATTTGAAAGGAAAGGGAAGATTTTAATACTTCGTAACAAACATTTCCAAAATATGACGGTGATCATAAATGAATTTGGAAAGACTATATTAGGTTATATAGTCACAATCATTAAGTGCATAAATTTTGAAAGGGGTTTTTTTAAATTTACTAGACACCATATTATTAATGTACTCTCTATACAAAGAATATTTTCCCCCACTAAATTTGTATCTTAATGATTACTATTCTCATTTGAAGCCTTGAACTCTTTGGTTGATGTGGTGGACTTATGCTTTCATAACCATTCATCTATATTCAAAATGACATCGAAATGTCCTATAAGGGACATATACAATTAATTGAGATAATCATGTCTTGTATTTTCCTCCATAGATACCTTAAATTTTTAATATTTTTTGTAGGCATATATGAAAGAGTATCACTATTTTATTCCCATGTGATTATAGATGAATGTTATAATTTTCTCATTAGTTATAAAAGAATAAATTTCCTCTAGAATAACATGATAAAAAACACAATTCTTCTTGATGTCATTGTCAGGCTGTTTAGTATTTATAGTTTAGTCACCATGATAATCAAAGGATGTAATATTCTTATAGTAAATCTTTTTTGGTTTACAAAGACCAATAAGATCATGTTTGTGATTTTTTATAAAAAATTTATCCAATCTTTTGGTTTTAGGGTTTCATATCCCTTGACAATTTATAATGATGGTATTCATTTGAACTTCAATTTGGAGTAAGGTATCCCATTTTCTAGCCACTATAATCTCTATTTCTGGTTTAATTTTTTTTGTGGAAGCGGATTTTCATCCCCATTTATTGGGATGTCTCATTGGAAAAATATTTATGGACTTGAAAAACAATCTACATTTTTTTGAGCTAGATGACATCCATCAGGAGTTCGTTAATATCAAACTGAAACATGTTTGGTAGATTTTTCATTCCATTATACAGAACGAATGTGATTTTTAGTGCATTTACAGTCCACTAATTTATTCATGGAACTTTAATCAGATATCAAGAGTTCATACTCCTTGGATTTCATATATTTGTTATTCTGTATGGCCTTAGAAGAGGATTTTTCAAAATTTTCTTGAGATCTACTATTACTAGATATATAAATGTATAGAAATTTGTGTCCTATAGTAGTGGAAACATGAATAGTAAAATTATGTATTACATTTTATTTTTCCTTGTTTATAAAAACTTTATGTCCGTGGATGATCCTATACACTGAGAAGAATTCTTATCATGCATTACCAATATAGATAAGTATGGTTTTTCTAACTAAAACCATTGAATATTGATTATTTCCAATTTCATAGAATATAGTTGTTGAGATTTCTATGTAGTCATTCTAAAAAACCCTCAACAAAGCTAATTGAGTTAGTACTACACCGTACACATGAGCAATGCCATCATATCCCCCAAAAAAATAAAAGGAGGGGATATGTGATCTAAAAATTCTAGAATCATAATTTTATCATAGGTATCATATATAAATTTTAAATACATCATTATAACAAACCTTGAGTGTTGGTGATGGAAAAAAATAACATTGGTTCGCAAGGTGGTTGTCTTTCAAACATAAGAACAATGATTTTGTAAGCAATTTGATGTAATTTTAAATAGTTTCAGGTCACCTCTGTAACACAAAAACAACTCAACATATGGATTATAATGAGTATGTTAAATAAAAATGGTATAATAAGATCTTAAATGGTGGAATAAATAAAATAAAAATGCTCATTTATGTTTTTATACCCTTCTTCAGCTATCCTCATTAAGATTCCACTAAAATCATTAGTAGGATTTATTTCTAGACAATATGAGGATTATAGGATGATGAGATTTTAGTTGAGAATTTATTGTTATTGGTATTTATATATCCAAAAGGATTTATGATGTGAATAAGAGAGGAGAGTGGTTGGAATTTTATAATTGATGCAGATGAAATATATTTGTTTTCAGAGCCCATCTACTCGATAGTTCTAGACGGATATCCTTCAGTTGGTAAATAAGGAACTAAGAGTCCCATGCTACATAATACAAGCCTACTCACCTTTTTTCCCTCAAACTCAAAGAAACACTTGCACACCCAATAAGCTCAATCCCACTAATCTCTGAATGTTTCACCCTTATGAAAATCTCATTCATCTGTCCATCACTTCACAAGGTTTCTTAGTCCCTCTTTGATGATCATATTTTTTTGTAGTGGGGATACCTCATCTTCTAGAGTATTTCCATCAATGTGCTTTGGGTGATTGTAGATAAAGTCTATTATGATAGGGGAAGGATCATTTTTTATGTGTTCATCATAATCCCTATACCACTGATACATTCCCTATGTGCCACTAAATTAGTAGTCCAATTCATCTCTACTCACTAGAAAGATAAAAATGGCATCCCTCAATACAAAGTTGTATAAAGAAATCCTTTTTCAAAGAGGGTAGTCCTGATGATCATAGGGCAGTAGCTCTAGTAATGATTCATGGTCATAGTGGCTTCAAACGTACTCCCCAATTAGAATGTCGTTCGTCGTTCTTTCTCTCTATAACGCATCAGCGAGAACCACCTGAGAAGATTCCTAGGAATCCATTGATCTCATATATAACTAATTTTATGATTCATTTCACAAAGATAGATCATGAAGTGTGTTTTTGAAGTAGCAATTTGCAGAGCAGTGGTTTTTGATAGAGCCTTATACTCATCATGTGTCGCAAAGAAGAAGAGGATCATGATGCCTGGTTCGATAGAAATAATTTTTGAAGAAAATGTCCATAAAACCCAATTCAAAATTTTTTTTAATGGGGAGAATAAGCTTCTAAAAAAGAATGATCTATCAAAGAAGTTATCGAATATCCCAAAAAGAAAATGGGCCCCACACACACTATTTATAAGTGTAGGTTGATGAACCCACACACATCTTTGGGTTCGTATGGTCTATGGTCATATTAGTTTTATTTTGTCACAATCATTACATACTACTTGGAAATTGTATAGAAGAAGCACATAGTTAATCCCGTTATAAGGAATCTGGTTTTTGATGTTTACTGGCTTCAATTAGTTTTTTTGATGGACTTTAGAATTTATTTTGTTTTTTGAAGTTTTACTAAATCTATGGTTGAATGTAATTTCAAATAATTAAGGAGGTGTAAGGAACAATTTTGAGTTTCTGGAATATGTATGGGCTTAAATGTGATCATGGTAGGGTCCTATGGCATAAGTTGTGAATAAAGCTGTAGTTTCTAGTTAACTTTGGTTGATTCACCAAGTTCTACCTAGTAAGTGAATATTCTATGATTGAGAGATAGTAACAACCTATGTTCATTATGTTTAGCTTCTAGGGAATAAATTTTCCAAGTCTAGTGATCATATGCTAGTCTACATTAATTAGGATATGGTCTTCCATTTGAAGATCATGTGATCAGGTATTTTCACACTAATTGGGTAGATGTTTAATATTTTTCCTGATAAATAAACCTTTAGGGTTTCCAAAATTATATTTAATGATTGATTTTTAGTTATGATACATATACTCTTGATCCCTACCCTTGAATAGTTTACATACTTGTGGTGGTTTGGGATACAAATTAAAAAAATAAAATCATGCTTGACAAAATTATTTGAATTTAATTGATTCAAAATCATGAACATGTTTAGATTTATAATTAGAAAAATCATGAAATCGGATTTACAAAAGATAAATAACTACTATGATATATCACTTACTTGAGTTTAAAAATGTAAATGGATCTAGCATGTGTGGTTTTAAAATGATGATGAATGACGAGAATCGATATAGTGAGAATTTGAAAGCGCTGGAGAAAATATGATTATAAAACCTTGAAATTTCAAGGAAATTTTTTTCTTAAATACCTTGGAATTTTACGAGTCTGTGGTTTCATACGGCGCCTGATTCCAAGGCCCGGTGTGCCCAGAATCAATTTCTGATGATTTGTTCGAGTACATTTAGTAAATGTATGTGCGGGTTTTTCTATCATTTGAACCGGTGCTCGGAATTGAAATCTGAGGGCACTGATGCACTCGCAACACTTGTATTCGCTTAAGGGGACCTTTACCGCTGTTTCATTTTCTCGGTAATAGAGGTTAATTTTTGGGGATTAATAAAAAAAGTTATATAAAATTTTTGTGCACAATTTTATTTATCATGGGTGGTTATTTCCTACAAGGATAAGTTGTAGGTGGGGTCCACACACACCTAACCTCCCATGAGAGGATAATATGAGGTGGGCCCATAGGATACCCTAACCTTTCAACTTCCCTTATACTCTCCATTAACTCCCAAAATTTGAATTTTTTAACTCTTCACCCCCTTTCTGAAACTCTCGGAATTCCCATGAATCAATTAGACCACCTCTTCTCCCATAAATTGTGCAAAACCAAATTATTAATTCCTACTTTAATTAACATGGGTGTCAACAATTATTTTTGAATTGTTTTGAATTTCATAGTAATTATAATAAAATGGGAAGCCTTATTAAAATATTTTCTTTGGAAAATATTTCGGTGGGGGGGGGAATCTCTGGATTATTAGAATAAGGTGTTCCTCTCTCAACAAAAACACCATTCTTTAATGAAGAATGTGAAGGGCTTATCCAATGAATCTTCCTCCAATGTTGACAGGACGACACCATTCTTATGTGACGCTTGACTACCGCGACGCTCATCTTCCGCGTCTCGATGATGTGTGACGTTAACTATGAGGTAGGGGGATTGCTTCAATTTTATTTGAATAAATTTTTTATTTGTTCATCATTGAAACTGTGTTTTATCTTCAGACATATGATACCGCCTAACGGGGAGGGCATGGTCCGAAAGAACACGAACTGAAGACCATCCGTTGATCCTCATTTTATTTCGATGGTGGCAGTGGTGGAAGAGGTGGCGGTGATCAGAGGAAGCGGCAGCAGTATGCCGGCTGCTTGGGGAGGAACCGTCACTGGAATCCACGGCTTGCTCCACCGAAGAAGAACCGGACCGGATCAAGCTGGCTGATCTGAAAGGACTGTGTCGCCACGAGGTCACCAAGATGCGGAAGACTGCGACCCCCATTCCACGGGCCGCATCAGTGGCAAACCGGCTGGCCTCCTTTCGGCTAGGTTGGAAGTGGTCACGGCACCCGCAGGTGCCGCACAGAAGGATGGCGGCCTGCCAGTGGAGGCCACTCATGAATGGAAGACCATCCGGCTTCAGCCGGCTGGATAGGAGGGTGGCGCCTCCGGTTCGGGAAGTCATGCCCCCCCTCGCTCCGCGTCAGTCGGCCAGCTGGCCGAGCCACGGCCAACAGCTGTCCAGGCCGGGTCGTGCCCCACCGGGCCAGGTCGCGCCCCACCGGTCCGGGCCATGCCCCACCGGGCCGCACCACACCCCACCAGGACAGGCTGACCCCTTAGTCAGGTCGGACCTGCCGAGTCAGGATGGGCCGACCCGCCAGCCCACCGGGCTTGACGGGCCGAGCCCATTTCGCTGAAACGCGAATTACTTCACGGCCATGTGTCTAAGTGATGTGTTTTATGTGGCACTAGGAACCTCGGAACTAAGCGGTCCTTTTTCTATACACTAAGTGAGTTCTGTATGACTTTGGAAAATAGTCGGGTTTAGAATGAACGTAATTCCAACTGGGCCCCTAGAACAGAAATTCCAATATCTCTCAGACCAGGCATCTGATTGATGCATCGTAGGTCGTGTTGGGTTCCTTTTAATGAGACAGAAATTTGGGATACACCAACTCTAGAATTTGTGATAGTTGATGTATAAACCCCTTGTCTTGAGGAGGGGACCCTCCCAGAATCGAGCTTGCTGTGTGCGGGAACCCTAGTGTTGGCTACGACTGCGACGATTACCGTACTGGAATCCTCTGTGGGTTTAACGACGATGAAAACTATACTGGAATCCTCTATGGGTTCAACAGTGATGATTACTGTACTTATATCCTAAGTGGATCCGAAGTTTGACTTTTGTACTAGTATCCTGAGTGGGTTCGACAGAGTAGCTAGTCTAGTATCCTACGTGGGTCCGACAACTTAGCTGGTCTAGTATCCTACATGGGTCTGACAGCTTAGATGAACCAGAGACAACATCTGATCATCTCTATCTCTTTACGAAAGTTGTATACCTGTGTGAGCTGAGTCATGAATTTCAATCATTATCATCGATGTCATTAACTTGCTTTCCAATGTGAACTGAGTTGTTCTTGGGCTCGATAGTTAGAGCCCAACTGTGATTGATAACATAGGTATATGTATGGGCATATACCTAAGCAGAGTTGGTTGATACTTTGTGATTTTATCTTTCTTCTGTGTTTTATCCATCATGGATTGTGGGAGACCTTCGGGGGTCTCAGGGTCCCTACTGAGTATCGTATACTCATCTCTGCATGGGGTATGCCCACACTATGTTGTGTTGGATGTAGAAGACGGACAACACTGATTGTGGTGGAGGCTTGTGGAGCTGGACGGTACCCGGAGGTGGACCACTTGGTGAGACGTACATGGAGCTGGGAGCTGGACCCGAGGTGCAGAGGAGGCCATATGTACCCACCCTTCAGGTGGGATTCCCGAAGGAAGAATCAGTGGTTGCTTCTTACATTAATTCAGTTGTACTAGCTTTTCAGTTGTAATGTACTTTATAGTTGGGCTTGTATACTGGCCCATTTACTTTTCAAAACATACTTTTTTTAGTATTACTTAGTTCTTACCTCTATTGCATTCCCTATTTTTTTTTACTTTTATAAAGGCAATGCCTTCGCTTTTTATCAGGATTTACGCCTTTGGTTCTAGTCTCCAGCATCTGGCCTATGGAAGGCGGGCTTGGGGTAGTCACATCATGAGCCCCGAGGACGGGTCATGACAAATTCATATCAGAGGAGTTGTTTCTACCTCATAAATCAGGACTATGATCATTCATTTATGTGATGAAATAGTCATAATAGTATTGAGTGTGGTTTTCAGTCCAGGGGGTCTAGTGTTGGTGTGGCAGCTGACTTATCCATACACGAGGACCCTTACCTATGATTTCCAACTCAGTGCATGAAAACACTGATTGCGCATGTGTTTCCATTGAAATGTTTTCTTTGTGATTACCTTGTTTCACCCCACCAGGTATACTGTTTTAACCATGGTGCACCTGTTCTTTTCATGATGGCCCCATGAATGTAGCCAGCTAAGGTTCCGAGTTACATATGAGATGGTAGCCCACTGAGCGACGAGGCCTCAGTGCAGGGCCCCATCCCAGTGGAGGCACCAGCGGTACCACTACCCGCTAGGCCACCGATCCCACCAGCTCCAGTAGTAGAGAGTGCACACTGCCTGTGTGCATTGCATGAGTTTCAGTGATAGAGGCCTCCCAGGTTCCATGGAGAGATGAACCCACAAGCAGCTGAGGACTTTCTGTAGGCTGTCGTCATAGTTTTCCAATTGGTAGGGACACCAGCTGACCTTATGGTGATCCTTGCCATGAGTCTCCAGCAAGTAGTAGTAGGTATATGGTGGAGAATGGTGCTCCAGGTTCTTGATGTGGCATCTTTACTCTGGACAAACATCAAGGCTCTTTTTCACTCGGAATTTGTTCCAGCTACCTTTCATGAAATGTGGATTCAAAAGTTACTACATCTATGGAAGGGTAGCTTGACAGTAGCTTAGTACTCAATGAGGTTCACAGAACTCTCACACTACTCCATGGACTTGGTACGTGATGCATTCTTCAGGACCCGGACCTTTGAGCAGGGAATCAGACATGAGATTAGGGAATCAATTATCTCTCTCAGTGTTCCGATGCAGGCGGGAGTATTGGAGAGATCCCTTCTTGTTGAGATCTTTCTTGCTGAGACGACACCAGCTGCGAGACCCACTATAGGATGACACAAAGCAGAATATTCTACATCCGATAGTAGACAGTTGATTAAGAGGTCCAAGTGGACAAGGCCATCAGGTGGGCGACCTCAGGATACGGGTTTGGTTGTGCGGGGCACACGAAACTGAGCTAGCTATACGAGGAGAAACCAGTGCTATCCATGCGGCAGGCAGGGTCACATGGCTCGAGATTGTTTTACCCACCATGTGGACGAGTAGCAGACAGTAGAGGGACCTCCTAGGAAGAGGCAGAGGTTTCACCATGGTGGTCCACCGGGAGCAGGCGGATGAGGCAGAGGAGCTGGTCGAGTTGCGGGTGGTGGAAGACCTTTCGAGACTCTACCTCCAACACCATCAGGAGGTCCACCCCAACCACAGGGAACTGGAGGGAAGAGGTAGGATCAGCTCCAGGTAGTCTATGCCTACCACCACGGCGCACCTGAGATGATTTGAGGTACTGTCTTTGTCTACTCCACCCCTGATGCAGTACATATAGACATAGTTGTGAGTTATTCTTTTATTGACGCTGCCCTTGTTCAGAGCTCATAGATTCTGACTGAGCCATTGGCTTGATCATTATGGCTAGAGACTCCTGTGGGAGAGGACTCGACGATTACACACTAGTGCTTGTAGTGTTAGATTACTCTAGGAGGTGAGAGATTCAGCTGGGATCTTCCTGTAGCGGCGTCGAGGCCTTATGACGTCATCATGGGTATGGACTGGTTGTCTACAGTCCATGCTCAGATCAACTGCGTTTGTCTCAAAGTGCGGTGTGTCCACACGGATGGGACCAGGTTCACCTTCACTGGTGAGAAGGGAGACATTGTAGCACTGGATGGAATGACGTAGAGGAGATGGGATCCAATCACCCATCAGTTGGCCAGTCTCATCCTTGAAGTGGTTGATGTGCAGAGTCCAAGTTTCCCTCTTATGGTGGATCAATACGTGAATGTTTTTCCTAATGATGTCATAGGACTACCTCCTTACAGAGAGGTATACTTCCACATTGACCTATACCCTGAGACAACACTGATATCTAATCCAGCATATCAGATGGCTCCCGTCATGCTCTGTGAGCTGCGGGTATAGCTGGAGGAATTTTAGGGGAAGTGATTTATCTGACCCAGTCTTTCACCCTGGGATTCTCTGATTTTGTTTTCCAAGAAGGGGGATGGGAGTTTGCAACATTGTGTCGAATACCGTTGCCTGAATCAGGTGACTATGAAGAACAAGTACACACTCCCATGGATTGAAGACCTATTTGATCAGCTCAAGGGATCACAATGGTTCTCGAAGATAGACCTCAGGTCAGGCTATCAATAGATAAGAGTTCGAGATGATGATGTGCAAAAGACAGCCTTCAGGTGTCAGTATGGACACTACGAGTTCATGGTTATGCCCTTCAGTGTAACCAACACACCAGCAGTGTTCATGAGTCTCATGAATAGGATCTTCTAGCCTTACCTTGATCTATTTGTCTTAGTTTTCATCGACGGCATAGTGATTTACTCGACTACTAAGGAGGAGCATGCCTACCACTTGCAGGTTGTACGAATACACTCAGAGAGCACCAGCATTATGGTAAGCTCTCGATGTGTTAGTTCTGGATTCGAGAGGTCCACTTCTTAGGACACGTCAACTCGGAGGCTGGATTTGCAGTGGATCTAGCAAAGATCGAGGAAGTACTTTCTAGGGAGCCACCCCGGAGTGTGATGGAGGTGCAGAGTTTCCTAGGTATGGCTAGGCACTAGCGGAGATTTCGGCCAGACTTCTCCAGGGTTGCCACACTAATTTCAGCCTTGACAAAGAAGGGGAAACCCTTTGTGTGGTCTGATAGATGTCAGCAGAGCTTCCAAGAGCTGAGGAAGAGATTGACCAGTGCACCCATCTTCAGGCTGTCGGAGGAGGGCGTAAGGTATGTATTATACTACGACACATCGGGGACCGGACTTGGGTGTGTCCAGATGCAAGATCGAATAGTGATCGCATATGGTTCTTGGTAGTTGAGGAAGCACGAGCAGAACTACGCTACCAAAGACTTGGTGTTAGCAGTAGTGGTCTTCGCCTTAAAGATGTGTCATCACTATCTGATGGGCGAGTGCTTTAGAGTCTACTCTGGCCACCATATTCTCAGGTACATATTCTCGCCGAAGGACCTAAAACTGAGACAGAAGTGATGGCTCAAGTTCCTCCAGGACTATGAATTTGAGATAGTCTATACTCCTGGTAAGTGGAACGTTGTAGCTAATGCTCTCAGCAAGAGATCAGGCATTCCACTGCTAGGAGAGGCAACAAAGCAGATGGTCGCGTTGCATATATCATTTGTGGATATAGATGGAGAACCATTCTTCAGTCTCTCACAGTCACTTATCCACTTATTCTATGAGTCAGGGAGGCACAACATGGGGATTTTGACTGTGAGACACGACGTGCTTAGATATCCACAGGGCAGGTTCCTGATGGATTTTTTGAAGGAGGGGAGCACGTCATTCCCTTTAGGGGACGAACCATGGTACCAGTTGCACTGCATGAGGAGGTGATGAGGGAGTTCCACACTTCCCCTCTAGCAGTACATCTAGGAGTGGAAAATATGTATGAGGACCTCATACGACAACACTGGTGGCCGAGTATGAAGAAGGTTGTAGCAGAGTTTGTATCACGATGCCTCACTTGTCAGCAAATGAAGGTAGAGCACCAGGTACCCGCAGGCTTGGTACAGCCCTTAGATGTAACAACCCAAAGTATATCAATGGAAAATTCCCTTCTTATATTTATGTCATAAAAACACAAAATAATGAACTACAAAGTGATGAGAAACCATTAAAAATAATTTTTTTCACCCCTATGTTTGGAATTTTGAAAATCCGACATACACGGTTGTGTTCAAGATGGTTTTTGGATTCTAATGAAACAAAAATAATTTTTGGTTAATAATAACCTACCATTATGAATAGTAACCTACCCTTATGGAGAGTAATATAAACCTTATAAATAGTAAATAAGAGTAACATTACTTATAAATAGTAAAATAAAATTAGACATCATAGAAAGTGATAATTTGACCTTAGTAAACGTTTTGGTGATTTATAAGTGATAAATAACTAATTAATTAATTAATTTAAAAGAATATTTATTTCCCTGAAATGTATTCATAATGTATTTAATCAATGTCTAAAACTTTTTAGATAATTTTATAAGACCCTGCGTAATTTTTGAAAGAACTACAAAATAAGTTTTAATTTTAAAAACGGTTTTTTTAAGTAAAATATGATTTTAATTAAACATTAAATTAATAATATTTTGAAAATTATTTTTGAAAAATGGACATAATTTTTGGATTTTACACATCGAAAAATGGTAGGGTTAAATTTTTCGGTTTAATATAAAATACTTTAATTTTCAGGTGAATAGTAAAAAATACAGTTTTTCACATAATCAGTGTGCACTAAATTGCATCATTAATGATGAAATGATGACATAAACATTCTAGAACTTTAGTTTCGGACAAAACCTATAAAATTTCATAAATGTTTCCTTGAAATACAATAAATCCAACTCTCAAACCTAAAAATAACTTTCCGAAGCCTAAAGTCAAAAGGTGATTTCATAAAGTGTCTTTTTCTCTTTCTTTCACTTTCTTTTTAATAAATTAATGATTTCGAATTATAAAGAAGAGTTGAAGCCTAAAAAGAATTTTATAATATTAATATATGATTTAGGATGTCAAAAAACTACTATTACAATTCTAAATTATGATATATTATTTTATTTAATATTTTATACCAAAAACACCTCCCTCATGTATAAATAAGCCCTCCCCCTCCTCTTGCGAAACCACACCTCTCAAGCTTCCAGAATTGTCTAAGCTCTGCCCAATAATCTCCCCTATCCCCTTACCCTCGTCCAAGAGCTTCTGGTCTCATCAAAAGACCAATATTAGGCCCTTAAAGAGGTTCTCAAGTGAAGGATTCAAGAGGTAATTTCCCTCCCTCTTCTCCTTTAATTTTCCTTTCCAGTTCAAGTTCCTTTCTTGATCTCTCCCTACCTATCTTCAACCAATTTTTTTTAACTCTAGTATTATACATATAATTTAATCATATGATTCTAATGTTATATTATATCACCCCACACCCTTTCCCTCTTCCTTTTATTTTATTAAAGAGAACATTGTTCATGAGGTGTTAAATTTATCACCTTCAAAAACGACATGTTCTCTTCTTCCATTTCTACCTTAATATCTGGTAATGAAACCATTTTTATGGTTTAAACCGAATATTTTAAATGTATTATGATCTATTTTAAGTTTTGGAAATAACTAGTGGCCATATTACTAAGTGAAAAGTTAAAACAGGTTCTTTGTGATCCAAAAACCGCTCAAATTAACCCAAATAATCTTCATTTAATTCTTAACTAATGATTCGTCCACATGGATCTAATATTACTCATTATAAAATAATTCAAGCTTCTGTAATATCATTAATAACATTTAATATCAGTTCTGGATGTTTACCCATGATCTACCCAAACATCAATTTAAGAATACAAGTGGACCGCTCAAGAAAACCATGAAAATGAACATCCCCGAACAACATTTTTATACTCTATAAGTCATCCAAAGGAACATAACATTAAATAATGAAACCAGAATGAATAATATTAATGTATAAAAGGTTTTTTAATTTCTAATTAATTAATATAATGTCATTATACCGGACATTAAAGAGAAGGGGGCATTCGAGTACAAGGTAAGGGGAAATCTCGAACCCAATTTTCTTCCTTCGGGTTCTGCCTCTTTCACTCCATTTTTTATATGGTTACTCCTCAAAGATCATTTGTTCATCATTTACTTTAATATTTTTGGATATAAATGTTTTTCACTAGTTTTTATGTCCATCAAAATGTTTTCCAAAAGAACTCTTCTTTCAAGATATCACCTTTTACCTCTCATTCAAGGTTGATGGTTCTAGTATCAAGTATGTTGGTCCCACTTTCTTTTGGGAACCCAATTATTATGAATGTGTTATTATGATATGAAACCCATTCCTTTACATGGGTTATTTATTTACATGTTTGACATGTGTTCTATGTGGAAAGCATGATAATGATAATGTTATGATGTGATGGGTGCGCCCGGAATTATATAGCACAATATGAATGTTTAAATGTGACGGGTGTGCCCAGAATTATATAGCACTCCAATGAATTAGGTAAAGTGATGAATCTCATGATTAAATGTGAAATTATGTTTGAACAAGATGATATCTTGGTTCACAAATATGTGTGGTAGTTAACCACAAATACATGATGTTTCATTTTTATGTATTGACACATTTCAAGTCTATTATTTATGCTCCTCTCATGTTCATGATCTTCTTCCTATGTCATGATTATGATCACCCCATGCTATATTGTTCTTATCTATCATCTTACTGGGCTTCTAGCTAACCCCTTTTGATGTATATCCTCAGGTGGCTACATGTAGTAAGGAGAGGACAAGTGCCACTAAGAAGCTTGTGAAGAAAAAACTAAATAAATGTTTATGGTTGATGTTGTATTTGTTATGTGTGGTCATAGTTTTCCCAAGACACTAAACCTTTGGATCCTCCATGTGTAATACTATTATGTTATTTATCTTTTAAATGATCTAATAATAATGAAAGAAAATCCGGGTCGCTATAGTTGGTATCAGAGGAAAGGTTTAGTTAATTTGGGAATTAGGATTAGTGAACCCTAAAGAAAACCTCTAGCATGAGACTAAGTAAAAAAATGCACACAAGAATATTTACCTTGGGATCCCATATGTTATTTTTTTGGTATAATTATTTAAATGAATAAGTTATTGATTACTTGTTTACTTATGTTTTGTTCTAACCATTTCTATTTTAGAAAATGGTGGGAACCAGGAAAAATCAGGCCAACAGCTCATGTGAGGGCCAATGCAACGATTACCCAAACGACATCCCCAATGATTTTGGAGGTGGAGTTCAATACTTCATGGCGATGCTTACCAAATTATATCGGGTTATGAATAATAAACATAATAATGGGGAACGTCCTCCTTCGGAAAAGAGGGATAAACTAGCTATCAAATGTTTTATGTGGCAACGACCACCAACGTTTTGTGGAACTTTTGATCCACTAGTTGCAAAACAGTGGGTCAACTCCATAGAGAAGATATTTTTTGCTCTTCACTGTTCCGAGATGGAGAAGGTGACTCTAGCCATTTATCATCTCGATGGAGAAGCTAACCAATAGTGGGATTTGATTAAGAACACCAAGCCATGGGAGGAAATTGAAGAGATGGAATGGGAAGACTTTAAGATAATGTTTCTTAATAAGTACTTCCCACGAACTCTTCACACAATGATGGAGAGATAATTCATAGATATCAAGAAAAAAGAAGGAGAATCTGTCACAACCTATGAAGCAAATTTCACAAGGCTCGCAAGGTATGATTCATGTTTTGTTATCAACAATGATAGCAAAATTGATAGATTCTTTAGTGGATTAAAACCACATCTTTTAAAGGATCTTGCTGTTGGTCGGAGAAAAAGCAAGGAAAAGATGGAAAGAGGGGGGGTGAATTGCCTTTTAAAAAATGATTAACAATTTAAAAATCAAAGTATAAATGCAGCGGAAATAAAGAGGCAATCACACAAGAAATTGATAACGGAGTTCGGCCAAAACCCGGCCTACGTCTCCGCTCCCAACTCAACCGTTGAGAGATTCCTACCGCTTGCTTTTCAATGGTTTTAGCAAGAAACCCACTAGGCTTTGAGGTAGCACTAGGACCTATTACAACTTGCTTTTATTGGTTTAGCAAGAACCCACTTGCTTTTAATGGTTAAGAAAGAACCCACTAGTCTTTTTACGGGTGAAGACTAGCTCACCGAGACACAAGCCTTTTAAAGGAAAAGCTTGAGAAAACCTCTTCACACCTTAGTGGTGGTGTGAGAACCCAAAGAAAGAGGGGATGAGAAAAGGGTTGGGGTTTGTAGGCACAAACCCAATTTTAAAGCTCAAAATAAATAAAACAATAAAACCCGTAATGGAGAAGCCTTGGGCGCCTTTGATTGATTGATGATGTTTGAGGGCCGCTTCCAAGCTTCTATGGAGGTGCTCTTGGATGTGGAGGTTGTTGGAGCACTTTGGGTTCCCTTGGAACAATCCGTTGGAGCTTCGCCAAAGATGTAAAAATGTGTCCGGTGGCTTGGATGTTGTTCCGGGGCTTCCTAGGCCTTTATTTATAGGCTAGGAACCTTCAAGTATCCGTTGGAGGGCTTTGGAGCCGTTGGAAAAGGCCTCGGAGCCGTTGGGAGGCTTTTGGAGTTGACTGGTCAAAGCCAACGGCTAGTTTGACCAGTGCTACCGGCTGGCCGGTGCAGGGCCACCGGCTGGCCGGTGCCTTGACAGTGGCTGAGAATTCTGGTCCAGGCTCTACCGGTCGACCGGTGCCAGAGCCACCGGCTGGCCGGTGGTGAGGCAGTAGCAAACCCTGTTCATTCTGGGTGCCACCGGCTGGCCGGTGCTTGTCCACCGGTTGGCCGGTGTGGAGGTAGTGGCTCTGCCTTCTTCCCAGGGTCCACCGGTCGACCGGTGGTGAAGCCACCGGTTGGCCGGTGGACTGATTTGCAGTCCACTTCTTGATTCTTCTTGGGCCATTTTCTTTGGAAAACTTGTGCCTATCATTCACAAACACTTCAAAAAAAATTAGACAAGGATGAGAGTGATTGTGATCATGAAAATTAAACCTTGAGGGGTTCGAGAGGTACAACAATCTCCCCCTATTTTGATGATCACAATCACCGAAACAAACAATGTAAAAACTTAAATAAAAGGCATGTTTTAAGCAATGCATAATCAAAAAGGTTTCTCCCCCAATCAATCAGGAAATTTCTCCCCCTTTGTGATTATCAAAATAGAATGGGGCATAAAACTTGATTGAGGGAAGATTTTGAAAAACTAGATTTGAGATTTGAAAATCAATTGAGATTTTTGAAATTGAAATGAAAATTTGAATAACAGTTTGAATTGAAAGTTTTGAATCTAAAACCAATTGAATTGAAAATTTGAAACCAAGAGTTGAAATTGGAAGTTTGAACAAAAATTCTTAAACAAACCAATTGAATTTTGAAATTTGAAACCAAATGAAATTTAGAAATTGAGAGTTTTGAAACAAGGTTTGAAAACAATTTAGAAAGATCTCCCCCTAAATAAAAACAATGAATTACCGGGGAAAGGAAATAAATTTTGGCCCGGAGAGACTCACAAGAAGGGATTTTTCAATCCAAACTTGTCTCATAGCGGGTCTTCTCCTATAGAATTCATCGGAAAAGAAAAAAGACTTGGGTTGGCCGTACCGGGCATTTTTGCAATCACACTCATAAATGAGGTGCCCGGGTTTTTTGCAATAGTTACAAAATTTAAAGCTAGAGCTCCCCCTTACAAAAACAGTGGGTGCATGGGAGGAGGAGGCTTGGTTGGTATAGCCAAGTCCATTGGTGGTTCGGGAAACCCTTTGTGAACCAAGCAAATTGTTCAAATTTTGTTCACCTTGGGTGAACTTGGCTAGGGTCTCTCTAAGGTCTTTGATGGTTGATTCCATGGAATCAACATTTGGAAAATTTTGGATTTTAAGGGTGAGTTCCTCCTTCTCTTTGAGAAGTTGGTCTTTTTCGGAGGAAAGTTTTTTAAAAGACTTTTTCAACGCGACAAATTTAGAAGAGAGTTCAAGAAAACCTTTTTCTAATTGGTCTCTAGAAAATGAGAGTTCTTCATAAGAAAGATGATTTAAAGAATTGGAATTTGAAGAACATGAGGAAGAGGAATCGGAAGATGTTACCTCATGGAATGCCATTAGGCATTTTGTACCTTGGTCACTTGAGGAGGAGGAGGAGGATGAAGAGGAGGTGTCACTCCATGTCGCCTTGAGGACCTTTTTCTTTCCTTTTTCCTTTGGCGTGGCCCGTTTTTTGTTGAGTGGGCAATCGGGCTTGTAATGGCCCTTTTCACCGCACCCGTAGCATTTTACCTTGGGCTCGGATCTTGCGGTGGGTTCTTGCTTTCGCGCCTTGCGAGATTTCTTCTTCTTCTTGTGCTTCTTCATGAATTTGTGCATTTGGCGGGCGAGATTCTCCATTTCCGAGTCGCCGCTTGAAGAAGATGAAGATGAGGAAGATGAGGATGAGGAGGAGCTTACTTCTTTTTGTACCTTGAGGGCGATGTTCTTTGGTGTCTTGATTGGTGTGCCCTCCTTTTGAGCTTGCCTCCTCATCGTGATCTCGTACGTCATTAGGGATCCGATGAGCTCCTCTACCGGCATATTTTTGATGTCCTTAGCTTCTTGGATCGCCGTCACCTTTGGTGCCCATGAGCTCGGAAGGACCCATAAGATCTTCTTGACCATCGTCTCGGCTGAAACATCATCACCAAGAGATTTTCTACCATTGCAAACGTCAGTGAAGCGTGTAAACATTTCAGAAATTGATTCATTTGGATGCATAGAAAAAGATTCAAAATCTTGTCTATACATGTCTAACCGAGTATCCTTCACTTTATTAGTGCCCTCATGGGTCACTTCCAATAGTTTCCAAATCTCATGTGAAGTGGTGCAAGTGGAAACTCGGTTGAACTCATTTCGGTCAAGGCCGCAATGAAGAGCATTCATGGCTTTGCCATCTAGCTCAAAATTTCTAATGTCGGCTTGGGTCCATTTGGATTCGTCGGGGGTAGACAAAGTGAAACCTTGCATGACAATTTTATAAATGGGGTACCCTATACTTCTAAGAAAAGTAGTCATGCGGGTTTTCCAATAATTATAGTCGGTCCCATCAAAAAATGGAGCCCGACCCAATGAGAGGCCCTCGGGGGCGAAAGAGGTTGATGCCATCTTAATGGATCTTAAATTTGAAACCGGGTTAGGGTATTACTCAAATTTCCCTCTGATACCAATTGTTGGTCGGAGAAAAAGCAAGGAAAATATGGCAAGAGGGGGGGTGAATTGCCTTTTAAAAAATGATTAACAATTTAAAAATCAAAGTATAAATGCAGCGGAAATAAAGAGGCAATCACACAAGAAATTGATAACGGAGTTCGGCCAAAACCCGGCCTACGTCTCCGCTCCCAACTCAACCGTTGAGAGATTCCTACCGCTTTCTTTTCAATGGTTTTAGCAAGAAACCCACTAGGCTTTGAGGTAGCACTAGGACCTATTACAGCTTGCTTTTATTGGTTTAGCAAGAACCCACTTGCTTTTAATGGTTAAGCAAGAACCCACTAGTCTTTTTACGGGTGAAGACTAGCTCACCGAGACACAAGCCTTTTAAAGGAAAAGCTTGAGAAAACCTCTTCACACCTTAGTGGTGGTGTGAGAACCCAAAGAAAGAGGGGATGAGAAAAGGGTTGGGGTTTGTAGGCACAAACCCAATTTTAAAGCTCAAAATAAATAAAACAATAAAACCCGTAATGGAGAAGCCTTGGGCGCCTTTGATTGATTGATGATGTTTGAGGGCCGCTTCCAAGCTTCTATGGAGGTGCTCTTGGATGTGGAAGTTGTTGGAGCACTTTGGGTTCCCTTGGAACAATCCGTCGGAGCTTCGCCAAAGATGTAAAAATGTGTCCGGTGGCTTGGATGTTGTTCCGGGGCTTCCTAGGCCTTTATTTATAGGCTAGGAACCTTCAAGTATCCGTTGGAGGGCTTTGGAGCCGTTGGAAAAGGCCTCGGAGCCGTTGGGAGGCTTTTGGAGTTGACTGGTCAAAGCCAACGGCTAGTTTGACCAGTGCTACCGGCTGGCCGGTGCAGGGCCACCGGCTGGCCGGTGCCTTGACAGTGGCTGAGAATTCTGGTCCAGGCTCTACCGGTCGACCGGTGCCAGAGCCACCGGCTGGCCGGTGGTGAGGCAGTAGCAAACCCTGTTCATTCTGGGTGCCACCGGCTGGCCGGTGCTTGTCCACCGGTTGGCCGGTGTGGAGGCAGTGGCTCTGCCTTCTTCCCAGGGTCCACCGGTCGACCGGTGGTGAAGCCACCGGTTGGCCGGTGGACTGATTTGCAGTCCACTTCTTGATTCTTCTTGGGCCATTTTCTTTGGCAAACTTGTGCCTATCATTCACAAACACTTCAAACAAAATTAGACAAGGATGAGAGTGATTGTGATCATGAAAATTAAACCTTGAGGGGTTCGAGAGGTACAACAATCTCCCCCTATTTTGATGATCACAATCACCGAAACAAACAATGTAAAAACTTAAATAAAAGGCATGTTTTAAGCAATGCATAATCAAAAAGGTTTCTCCCCCAATCAATCAGGAAATTTCTCCCCCTTTGTGATTATCAAAATAGAATGGGGCATAAAACTTGATTGAGGGAAGATTTTGAAAAACTAGATTTGAGATTTGAAAATCAATTGAGATTTTTGAAATTGAAATGAAAATTTGAATAACAGTTTGAATTGAAAGTTTTGAATCTAAAACCAATTGAATTGAAAATTTGAAACCAAGAGTTGAAATTGGAAGTTTGAACAAAAATTCTTAAACAAACCAATTGAATTTTGAAATTTGAAACCAAATGAAATTTAGAAATTGAGAGTTTTGAAACAAGGTTTGAAAACAATTTAGAAAGATCTCCCCCTAAATAAAAACAATGAATTACCGGGGAAAGGAAATAAATTTTGGCCCGGAGAGACTCGCAAGAAGGGATTTTTCAATCCAAACTTGTCTCATAGCGGGTCTTCTCCTATAGAATTCATCGGAAAAGAAAAAAGACTTGGGTTGGCCGTACCGGGCATTTTTGCAATCACACTCATAAATGAGGTGCCCGGGTTTTTTGCAATAGTTACAAAATTTAAAGCTAGAGCTCCCCCTTACAAAAACAGTGGGTGCATGGGAGGAGGAGGCTTGGTTGGTATAGCCAAGTCCATTGGTGGTTCGGGAAACCCTTTGTGAACCAAGCAAATTGTTCAAATTTTGTTCACCTTGGGTGAACTTGGCTAGGGTCTCTCTAAGGTCTTTGATGGTTGATTCCATGGAATCAACATTTGGAAAATTTTGGATTTTAAGGGTGAGTTCCTCCTTCTCTTTGAGAAGTTGGTCTTTTTCGGAGGAAAGTTTTTTAAAAGACTTTTTCAACGCGACAAATTTAGAAGAGAGTTCAAGAAAACCTTTTTCTAATTGGTCTCTAGCAAATGAGAGTTCTTCATAAGAAAGATGATTTAAAGAATTGGAATTTGAAGAACATGAGGAAGAGGAATCGGAAGATGTTACCTCATGGAATGCCATTAGGCATTTTGTACCTTGGTCACTTGAGGAGGAGGAGGAGGATGAAGAGGAGGTGTCACTCCATGTCGCCTTGAGGACCTTTTTCTTTCCTTTTTCCTTTGGCGTGGCCCGTTTTTTGTTGAGTGGGCAATCGGGCTTGTAATGGCCCTTTTCACCGCACCCGTAGCATTTTACCTTGGGCTCGGATCTTGCGGTGGGTTCTTGCTTTCGCGCCTTGCGAGATTTCTTCTTCTTCTTGTGCTTCTTCATGAATTTGTGCATTTGGCGGGCGAGATTCTCCATTTCCGAGTCGCCGCTTGAAGAAGATGAAGATGAGGAAGATGAGGATGAGGAGGAGCTTACTTCTTTTTGTACCTTGAGGGCGATGTTCTTTGGTGTCTTGATTGGTGTGCCCTCCTTTTGAGCTTGCCTCCTCATCGTGATCTCGTACGTCATTAGGGATCCGATGAGCTCCTCTACCGGCATATTTTTGATGTCCTTAGCTTCTTGGATCGCCGTCACCTTTGGTTCCCATGAGCTCGGAAGGACCCATAAGATCTTCTTGACCATCGTCTCGGCTGAAACATCATCACCAAGAGATTTTCTACCATTGCAAACGTCAGTGAAGCGTGTAAACATTTCAGAAATTGATTCAATTGGATGCATAGAAAAAGATTCAAAATCTTGTCTATACATGTCTAACCGAGTATCCTTCACTTTATTAGTGCCCTCATGGGTCACTTCCAATAGTTTCCAAATCTCATGTGAAGTGGTGCAAGTGGAAACTCGGTTGAACTCATTTCGGTCAAGGCCGCAATGAAGAGCATTCATGGCTTTGCCATCTAGCTCAAAATTTCTAATGTCGGCTTGGGTCCATTTGGATTCGTCGGGGGTAGACAAAGTGAAACCTTGCATGACAATTTTATAAATGGGGTACCCTATACTTCTAAGAAAAGTAGTCATGCGGGTTTTCCAATAATTATAGTCGGTCCCATCAAAAAATGGAGCCCGACCCAATGAGAGGCCCTCGGGGGCGAAAGAGGTTGATGCCATCTTAATGGATCTTAAATTTGAAACCGGGTTAGGGTATTACTCAAATTTCCCTCTGATACCAATTGTTGTTCGGAGAAAAAGCAAGGAAAAGATGGCAAGAGGGGGGGTGAATTGCCTTTTAAAAAATGATTAACAATTTAAAAATCAAAGTATAAATGCAGCGGAAATAAAGAGGCAATCACACAAGAAATTGATAACGGAGTTCGGCCAAAACCCGGCCTACGTCTCCGCTCCCAACTCAACCGTTGAGAGATTCCTACCTCTTGCTTTTCAATGGTTTTAGCAAGAAACCCACTAGGCTTTGAGGTAGCACTAGGACCTATTACAGCTTGCTTTTATTGGTTTAGCAAGAACCCACTTGCTTTTAATGGTTAAGCAAGAACCCACTAGTCTTTTTACGGGTGAAGACTAGCTCACCGAGACACAAGCCTTTTAAAGGAAAAGCTTGAGAAAACCTCTTCACACCTTAGTGGTGGTGTGAGAACCCAAAGAAAGAGGGGATGAGAAAAGGGTTGGGGTTTGTAGGCACAAACCCAATTTTAAAGCTCAAAATAAATAAAACAATAAAACCCGTAATGGAGAAGCCTTGGGCGCCTTTGATTGATTGATGATGTTTGAGGGCCGCTTCCAAGCTTCTATGGAGGTGCTCTTGGATGTGGAAGTTGTTGGAGCACTTTGGGTTCCCTTGGAACAATCCGTCGGAGCTTCGCCAAAGATGTAAAAATGTGTCCGGTGGCTTGGATGTTGTTCCGGGGCTTCCTAGGCCTTTATTTATAGGCTAGGAACCTTCAAGTATCCGTTGGAGGGCTTTGGAGCCGTTGGAAAAGGCCTCGGAGCCGTTGGGAGGCTTTTGGAGTTGACTGGTCAAAGCCAACGGCTAGTTTGACCAGTGCTACCGGCTGGCTGGTGCAGGGCCACCGGCTGGCCGGTGCCTTGACAGTGGCTGAGAATTCTGGTCTAGGCTCTACCGGTCGACCGGTGCCAGAGCCACCGGCTGGCCGGTGGTGAGGCAGTAGCAAACCCTGTTCATTCTGGGTGCCACCGGCTGGCCGGTGCTTGTCCACCGGTTGGCCGGTGTGGAGGCAGTGGCTCTGCCTTCTTCCCAGGGTCCACCGGTCGACCGGTGGTGAAGCCACCGGTTGGCCGGTGGACTGATTTGCAGTCCACTTCTTGATTCTTCTTGGGCCATTTTCTTTGGCAAACTTGTGCCTATCATTCACAAACACTTCAAACAAAATTAGACAAGGATGAGAGTGATTGTGATCATGAAAATTAAACCTTGAGGGGTTCGAGAGGTACAACACTTGCAATTCTAGAATTTGGGAGTTATGAAGAAGTTGTTCGGTGTGCTCTCAAAGTGGAGATGGAGTTTGGAGAATGGTCCCCTGGCTACGGTGATAAGAAAAGAAAGATGGAGTTTCAAGCAGGTGGATCTAGTGACAAAGGTGGGAAGAAAAATCAATGACCCACATACCAAAAATGTGGGAAGTTACACCATGGGAACATCCTCAAATGTATGGGGAATGCTTTACGTGTGGGAAAGAAGGACACCAAGCTCAATAGTGTCGAAAAGACATGAAAAGGGAGGATAATGTAGCCGATGAAAGGAGAGAACAACTCGTTGTTCAATGCTACAACTGTATGGAGCTAGGGCACTATTCAAACCAGTGCACTAAACCTCGAGCTCTCGAGGGTAATCAGCACCAACAACCACTAAAGCCAAAGGAACAAGGGAAGGCTTATGCCATCGCTACTGCAGAGGTGGAACATGATAATGAAGTCGTACAAGGTACACTTCCTATTCACTTAAGAATGGAAAAAGTCTTATTTGATTCTGGTTCTATGAATTCCTTTATATCTTGCAAGTTTTCTAGAACTATAGAATTGATGCCCCATAATCATGAAGTAGAGATATATATAAAAACACCAAGTGGTGCAATCATTTCAACCCAAGTGTTTGACTCTTCTCCTATTGACGTATGTGGAAAGATTCTTCCAGCAAATATCGTAATACTTCCCTTGGTGGAATTCGACGCTATAATGGGAATGGATTGGCTCTTGTTATATAGATCCCATATCAACTATCGGGAAAAGGAAATATCTTTTCATATTCCAAACCATCCCATGATCCTATAAAAATGCAAGAATGATCATGAATCTCCATTGAGAAATCCTTCAATGGTGTTGGTGTCGATTCCCTATGAAGAAGCATACCTCGCCCAAATGGTTGAGTCAAAAGAAAGTTCCAACCTTGAAGAAATTCACATCGTGAGGGAATACATCGATGTATTTCCCAAAGAGTTACTCGGAATTCCCACGGATCATGAGGTAGAGTTATCAATTGAACTCATAGATGGAGCTACTCTTATCTGGAAGTGTCCATATAGGATGGCTCCTATCGAACTTGAGGAGTTAAAGAAGCAGCTGCAAGAGCATCTGGACAAAGGGTTCGTACACCCTAGTGCATCACCTTGGGGTGCGCCAGTGCTCTTTGTGAAGAAGAAGGATGGAACTATGCGGCTATGTATCAATTATCGGGAACTCAATAAGATCACCATAAAGAACAAGTATCCTCTCCAAAGTATTGATGATTTGTTCGACCAGTTAAGAAGAGATCAATACTTCTCAAAGGTGGATCTTCGTTCTGGATATCATCATGTAATGGTGAAGAAGGAAGATATTCATAAGACTGTCTTCTGTACAAGTTATGGGCACTATGAGTTTTTGGTGATGCCCTTCAGAAATAATAATTCCCCTACATTCTTCATGGATTTGATGAATAGAGTCTTTAGACATTACCTCTACAAATTTGTGGTAGTGTTTATTGATGATATTATCATCTACTCCAAGAGCAAGGAGGAACATGAAGAACATCTCAGACATGTTTTGGCAACATTGTGAAAGGAGAAGTTATACGCCAAGTTTAGAAAATGTGTATTTTGGATTAATCATGTCATGTTCTTGGGACATGTGATCACAAGTGAGGGAATTTCTATGGATCCTTCAAAGACAAAAGAATTTTTGGAATGGCCCAGGCCCTCTAGTGTTACATAAATTCGTAGTTTTCTTGGATTAGCTGGGTACTACCGATGTTTTGTGAGAAACTTCTCACGATTTTCAAGCCCGCTAACTAAGTTAACAAGAAAAGGGGTAAAGTATGTATGGATGGAAGAATGTGAGGGAAGCTTCAAGGAGCTAAAGAGAAGGCCAATAACTGCACCTGTACTCACACTACCGAAAGGTGGAGAATGTTTTGTGACATACAGTGATGCATAAAAGAAATGCATGGGTTGTGTACTCATGCAAAATGATAATGTGATAGCCTACGCCTCACGACAGTTGAAGATCCATGAGAAGAACTACCCGACGCATGATCCTGAGGTGGAAGCTGTGATTTTTTCCTTGAAAATCTGGCGACACTACCTTTATGGCGAGAAGTGTGACATATACACCGACCACAAGAGACTAAAGTATATATTAACACAAAAGGAGCTCAACATGCATCAAAGGAGATGGTTAGAGCTAATCAAGGATTACGATTTCTCTATTCACTATCATCCTAGAAAGGCGAACAAGGTAGCTGATGCTCTAATTATAAAAGAACCTGATACTCTATCCATGTTGAGGACTGAAAAAGACCCTATCTTCTTGGATATGCAAAGAATGAATTTTGAAATCATAAGGGTAGGGGATACATCCTACCTTTCCCAAATGATTGTGCAACCATCCATCCAAGAGAAGATTAAGCAAGAACAAGGGGATGATGTGGAGATACAAAGGATGGTGAATGTAGTAAAGGAAGGGAATATACAAGAGTTCCATATCGACGATGATGGTGTGATTTGGTTTGGAATGCGGCTTTGTGTGCCTTCATCACCCAGGATAAAGAAGGAGCTATTTGATAATGCATATAGCTCAACTTTCTCTATCCATCCTGGAAGTACCAAGATGAATCGTGATCTCCGAGAACACTTCTGGTGGGATAACATGAAAAAGGAGATTGCGGAATATATATCAAGGTGATTGGTATGTCATCAATTTTAAAGCTGAGTGACAAATGTACAAAGGTATGATGCATAAATTGCCTATACCCATGTGGAAATGCTAAAATTTTACTATGGACATTGTCACGGGTCTCCCAAAGTCTTCAAAGAGAAATAATGCGATATGGGTTGTGGTTGATCGACTCTCCAACACTGCCCATTTTATCGCTATTTGGGAAGACCTCTCACTTGAAAAACATGCAAGGATATATGTGGAGGAAGTGGTGAGATTGAACGGTGTTCCACTCTCGATTGTCTCTGATCATGATCCAAGGTTCACATCTATGTTTTGGAGGAGCCTTCAACATGCTTTGATTACTGAATTAAATTTTAGCACGGCCTATCACCCCCAAACTAATGGCCAGTCTAAAAGGACTATTCAGATGCTTGAAGATATTCTAAGAGCCTGCTCTCTTGATTTCAAAGGTGGTTGGGATCAACATCTTCCATTGGTTGTGTTCTCATACAACAATAGCTTCCACTTGAGTATTCAGATGGATCCGTATGAATCTCTTTGTGGGAAGCGATGTAGAAAACCAACCTGTTGGGTTGAAGTTGGAGAACGAAAGCTTCATGGTCCCGATCTTGTTCAAGAGATGACAGATAAGGTTCAAGTCATCCAGAAACACATCAAAGCTGCTCAAAGTCGGCAAAAGAGCTATGATGACAACCGTCGAAGGGACTTGGAGATCGACGTTGGAGATAATGTCTTCCTTCAAATATCTCCATGGAAGAGAGTCATGAGATTAGGGAAGAAAGGGAAGTTAAACCCAAGGTACAATGGCCCCTTTGAGATCCTTGACCATATAGGAGCTATGGCCTATCGTCTGGAACTTCTACCGAATATGACTCAAGTTCATGATGTGTTTCATGTATCACTACTGAGGAAGTACATACCAGACCCCTCACATGTACTAAAGTCAGAAGTGGTGCAGCTGAAAGATGATCTCTCCTATGAGGAGCAGCCGGTAAAAAGTTTGGACCGAAGTGATAAGGTTCTACGCAACAAGACAACCCACCTTGTCAAAGTGTTGTGGAGGAACCATAAGTTTGAGGAAGCAACTTGGGAACCAGAAGAGGCAATTAAGGAGAAGTACCCTCACCTGTTTGTGTAAAGTGAAATTTCGGGGGCGAAATTTCATAAGGGGGGAAGAATGTAACAACCCAAAGTATTTCAATGGAAAATTCCATTCTTATATTTATGTCATAAAAACACAAAATAATGAACTACTAAGTGATGAGTAACCTTTAAACATAATTTTTGTCACCCCTATGTTTGGAATTTTGAAAATCCGACATACACGGTTGTGTTCAAGATGGTTTCTGGAGTCTAATGAAACAAAAATAATTTATGGTGAATAGTAACCTACCATTATGAATAGTAACATACCCTTATGAATAGTAATATGACCCTTATGAATATTAAATAAGAGTAACATTACCTATGAATAGTAAAATAAAATTTAGACATCATAGAAAGTGATAATTTGACCTTAGTAAACGTTTTGGTAATTTGTAAGTCATAAATAACTAATTAATTAATAAATTTAAAATAATATTTATTTCCCTGAAATTTAATCATAATGTATTTAATCATTTTCTAATAGTTTTTAGATAATTTTATAACACCCTACGTAATTTTTGAAAGAACTACAAAATCAGTTTTAATTTTAAAAACTGTTTTTTTAAGTAAATTATGATTTTAATTAAACATTAAAGTAATAATATTTAATTTTTTTTTTTGAAAAATGGAAATCATTTTTGGATTCTACACATCGAAAAATGTTAGGGGTAGGGTTTTGGGTTTATTCTGAAATACTTCAATTTTCGGGTGAATAGTAAAAAAATACAGCTTTTCGCATAATCAGCGTACACTAAATTGCATCATTAATGATGTAATGATGACATAAACATTCTAGAACTTTAGTTTCGGCCAAAACCTATTAAATTTCATAAATGTTTCCTTGAAATACAATAAATCCAATTCTAAAACCTAAAAAGAACTTTCCAAAGCCTAAAGTCAAAAGGTGATTTCTTAGAGTGTCTTTTTCTCTTTCTTTCACTTTCCTTTTATTAAATTAATGAATTCGAATTATAAAGAAGAGTTAAAGCCTAAAACGAATTTAATTATATTAATATATGATATTGGATGTCAAAAAACTCCTATTACAAGTATAACTTATGATATATTATTTTATTTAATATTTTATATCAAAAAAACCTCCCTCCTCATGTATAAATAAGCCCTCCCCTCCTCTTGCCAAACCACACCTCTCAAGCTTCAAGTATTGTCTAATGTAACACCCCGAGCTTCCACGATACGCTTCTCATTCAATAATGCAATGGCTGGCATTGTACGCAACTTCGAGTTCTAAAACACCGCGACTAATCAAAGTAGCCGCTATGAATAGTAATAACCACTTTTTAAAATTATAGAAATTTTATATTTCAAAATGGACTTCATTTTTGGATTCGGAATATCGAAATTAGCCTATGTTGAATTTTTGGTATTTTTCTGAGAACTTCTAATTTTTTATGAATAGTGAAAAATACTTAAAAACAACTTTTTTAATAAAAATAATTAATAGTGATAAATTATACTATTTAGTGGTTTTAAAGTATAATTAGAATATATTTTTACCATTTTATCCAATGTTGGTCATTAGAATTAATTTAACATTGAAATTGGACATAAACAATTGCCAATCTTTTGATATAAATTGTTTCTTGAAAACACGCTATTTGTCGTAACAGCGGGAATTAATTATAAAATTAATTAATTCAACTTATATGTTTGGAATTTTGTAAAATAGACATCATTTTTGAATTCGGAATATCAATTATAGCTTAGGGTGAAATTTTGGCATTGTTCTGAAAAACTTCAATTTTTGATGAATAGTGAAACCACTAAGTGGTAGTTAAATAACTGATTTTTCGTTTAAATGAAATATTACCACTTCTGTGATTTGATTTTCAAAAATCCGACATACATGGTTGTCATTAAGAAGTAAAATGTGGTTCAATGGGATAAAAATAATTTTTTTGGTGAATAGTAACTTATTAAGTTTTAATCGCGATTAGTGGTAATTAGTGTGGTTTAAGGTATAAATAATACTTTAATAATATGAAATGACCTAGACACATGTCCCAACCTTATTGGTTGTGTCATGGCCGACCAAGACAAGCCATGGCCTAACTTGGGGACCCCATGGATCCACTTTTGTTGGGAAATAACATAAATTACTTTTTATTTAATGTTAAAGTGAAAATGACACTAACATAAATTGTTTTACTAAAACAATTTTTAAGTAGGGTTACACAAGTCCAAATTTTGACTATAAATATTCATTAGAAAGCTAAAAAGATTTCCTACATCATAGTATTTTTTTTTATAATTTTTAGACATTAAATAAATTAAATTATTTATGACATCATTATGATGTGGCGATGACCTCATTATTTAACGATTTAAATAAAATGAGAAGATAATGAAAAATACAAGGCTTACACTTGTACAAAGCCTATTGGATGAAGATATTTCGAAACCTTATCACCTTAGCCTAGAATTATATAAATTTGGGACCTTTAGAATCCGAAAAGCATTTTGAAATAATGTAACATTTCAATCTTTCCAAAAGTGCCCCTCCTCTCCACTTATAAAAGGCCCCCAACTCTCCCACCTCATTTACACTTTCAAGCCATTTGGCTCGGCCAACCTCTGCCCAAATACTCTCCCAAAATTCCTCCCTTACTCCTAGAAGCCTCACTTTGGGCAGAACTCTTCCCAAGGAAGCCTTTGGCTCAAATCAAAAAGAGTTACCCGATTTTGAGGTAATGTCTTTTATAATGTTGTTTTGTTTTGTTTTTCTTCTCCAACCCCATAAAATCTTTTTATTCATTTCTTTTGTAACAACACCAGTATCCTCAATATACTAGGATGTTTTTATAAGAAGGATTAGAGCTACACTTACACACACCTACATCAAATGGTTAAAGAACATACGGTTTCTGTGGATGGCGAATTTCTGCCTCACGAAGCGATGATTGTTCAACACTCGTATAACACCTTCAAAGGTGGCCATTAAGATGTCACTATTTTTATATATGATATATAATATGTTTTTGTTTTACTTATTCTTCTGTATTTCTCATTTATGGCATACTTTATGATTTCCATTATGGGTAAAACGCGATAATTTCATTTTAGGAAGTGCGGACTACCGCCCCCTCAAAGTGATTTGAATCGTAAATGCCATATGTGGGATTTATAAAGGATGGAGTAAATGGTATTATACACTATATTATACTGGAATTATATTATACATTTATATCATTATGATTTAGTTCCATTAAATATGAAATTGAAATGAAAGTAGCGTTCATGCGTACGTACGGCTTACCGTCTCCATGAACGGTGCATTTCATTTCTTACCTCTAAATGTTACGTGACATTATGAATGAATGTATATACTGTATATATGATATATATGATATCTACATCATGAATATAATTATGGATATAATGGATATTTCACCACATGAACAACTTGTAATTATAAGAAGTTTATTTTTGACTCAAGTACCAAAGATCGACAAAACGACCGTTATTAACTTAAATAATTACATAATGTTCATAACATTGTAATAAGTGATATAAAAAGGATAATGAAATTGAAAATGGTTCTTAATAAGGTAGATATTAACTCTAGTTTATTATTCAGGAGGTTAAAGAACGGTTGAGTCAAGTCAGACACGAGGTAAGGGAACTTCTTAACCCAACTTCCATTCTTTGGGTTAATCTCCTACTTTCAAATTATGTCATGATATTATTATTTTTACTTTCTTTATGTGTACCTATAGTGAATACACATAATAGATCTATTTTTTAAAAATGATCTTTTTAAGGACTTCGTCTCAATCTCCTTTCATTGAGGCATATTTGGTTTTATACACAACTTTATTTTATACGGTGTATAAACCCCTTTGACTTTTACGGTTATTCAAAAGGAATCTTTTTATACAAAGCGTTTTGCTAAACGACAAAAGGGAATGTTTTTATTTCCGTACTTATGCGGCGACAACGACTTCTCCGCCGCCGTGACCATTATTTGAGTTTCGGCTTCCTTTACAAGCCATACCCTTTTTTAAAAGAAAAATAAATACAATGTTGTAACTTTCTTTTATTTTGGTATTGAAAATGGTATTAAAAGCATTTTTTTTATATATCAGTGTGTTGTATTGAAATCTTGTGATTGAAATGTGGAAATGTTATGTTTCCTTTATGCATGTTTTATGTGATACGATTATGTTATGGTTTATGATATGTTTAAACCTATTCATATGAGGAATGCATTGGACTTAATAAGTGACGGGTGGAGCCCGCTATAGCTCCTCGATGCATCGGCAGGTCTCATGAGACAAACTAGTGTCTTGGCACAAGGCCTTGACAAAATCTTATTTGTGGTCTTGGCACGAGGCCTTGACTACGTGGTTATGATAGTCTGGCATTATGCATTCCATCATTATGAAAGTGGTTATTGATATTGCATGTGATTATTCGACCAGTAGAATATCCATGTGAAGAAGTAAATGGCATTATCTCATTTTACTTTTGCCATATTATGTTGAAGTTCATGTTTAAAAGGCTTTTGTTTTAGTTATACATTGCCTTAAATGTTAATGTTTATTTATGAAAGCTTCCGCATTATTGTTATCCTTACTGAGCATCTGAGCTCACCCCTTTCAATGTTTTAATATTTTCCAGGATGTGAAGAAGTATTTTATGAATGACCTACAGGGATAGTCAGAAGAGGAAATGAGTGTGGACTATGAAGACTTTGTTATTAGTTTTTTACTTTATGATGTAATGTAACATTTATGAATGTATCTAGTGTTTCCAAGGCTACTAAACTAATCGGTCTTTCGAGACTTGATCTTTTGTGATCATGCCAATGTTACGAAGTAATGCACCGACTCTGGGTAGCTGGGGTCGGGGCGTTACATCTAAGCTCTTCCCAATCATCTCCCCTTGACCCTTTCCCGCGTCCAAGATCTTCTTTTATCATTAAAAGACCAAGATTAGGCCCTTAAGGAAGTTCTCAAGTGAAGGATTCAAGAGGCAATTTCCCTCCCTCTTCTCCTTTAATTTTCCTTTCAAGTTCAAGTTCCTTTCTTGATCTCTCCCTACCTATCTTCATCCAAATTGTTTTGTAACTCTAGTATTATAAATATAATGTAATCTTATGATTATAATGGTATATTATATCACCACACACCCTTTCCCTCTTCCTTTATTTTTATTAAAGAGAACATTGTTCCTGAGGTGTTAAATTTATCACCTTCAAAAACGACATGTTCTCTTATTCCATTTATACCTTCAGATCTGGTCATGAAACAATTTTTATGGTTGAAAAAGAATATGTTATATGTATTATGTTCTATTTTAAGTTCTGGAAATAACTTATGGCCATATTACTAAGTGAAAAGTTAAAACAGGTTCGTTGTGATCCAAAAACAGCTCAAATTAACCCAAATAATCTTCATTTAATTCTTATCTAATGATTTGTACAAATGGATCTAATATATCTCATTATAAAATAATTAAAGATTATTTAATATCATTAATAACATGTAATATCAGTTCTGGATGTTTACCCATGATCTACCCAAACATCAATTTAAGAATACAAGTGGACCGCTCAAGAAAACCATGAAAACGAACATCCCCGAACAACGTTTTTAAACATTATAAGTCAACCAAAGGAACATAATGTGAAATAATGAAACCATAATGAATACTATTAATTTATAAAAGGTTCTGGAATTTCTAATTAATTAATATAATGTTATTATACATGACATTAAAGAGAAGGAGGTATTCGAGTACAGGGTAAGGGGAAATCTCGAACCCAATTTTCTTCCTTCGGGATCTCCCTCTTTCACTCCATTTTTGAATTGGTTACTCCTAAAAGATAATTTGTTCATAATTTACTTTAATTTTCTAGGATATACATGTTTTTCTCTGGTTTTTATGTCCATAAAAATGTTTTCCAAAAGAACACTTCTTTCAAGATCTCACCTTTTACCTCTCATTCAAGGTTGATGGGTCTTGTATCAAGTATGTTGTTCACTCTTTATTTTGGGAACCCAAAGCTTATGAATGTGTTATTATGAGATTAAAATCATTCCTTTCCATGGGTTATTTATGTACATGTTTGATATGTGTTCTATGTTTCAAGAATGATAATGATAATGTTATGATGTGACGGGTGCGCCTGGAATTATATAGCGCAATATGAATGTTTAAATGTGACGGGTGCTCCCGGAATTATATAGCGCTCCAATGAATTGGGTAAAGTGATGAATCTCATGAGTAAATGTGAAATTATGTGTGAACATGATGCTATATTGGCTCAAAAATATGTGTGGTAGTTAACCACTAAGACATGATGTTTCATTTTTATGCATTTCCACATTTCAAGTCTATTATTTATGCTCCTCTCATGTTCATGATCTTATTCCTATGTCATGATTATTCTCACCCCATGCTATATTGTTCTTATCTATCCTCTTACTGGGCTTCTAGCTCACCCCTTTTGATGTATATCCTAAGGTGGCTACATGTACTAAGAAGAGGTCAAGTGCCACTAAGAATCTTGTGAAGAAGAAATTAAATAAATTTTTATGGTTGATGTTTTATTTGTTATGTGTAGTCCTAGTTTTCTCAAGACACTAAACCTTTGGATCCTCCACGTGTAATACTATTATGTTGTTTATCTTTGAAATTATGTAATAGTAATGAAAGAAAAGGTCGGGTCGATATATTAGTGGTCCCAGAGTAGAAGTGGTACGGGATATCCATGGATTTTGTGACACAGATTCAACATACATCCATAGGCCACAACTCTATATGGGTGATCATAGATCGACTCACTAAGTCATCCCACTTTCTACCGATTAGAGAGTAGGGATCAGTAGAAATCCTGGAACACCTCTACGTTCAAAAGATCGTACGGATTCATGGTGTGCCATCGTCTATTTTTCCCGATCGAGATGCTTGATTCACTTCCCGACTATAGAAGGTGTTACCTGATGCTTTTGGGACATATCTACATCTGAGAACCGCCTTCCATCAACAGACGGATGACTAGACAGAGAGAACCATTCAGACTCTTGAGGAAATGCTTCGTGCATGTGTCCTCGACTTTGGTTGCAGCTCGGAGGATCACTTACCCTTGGTGGAGTATGCGTACAACAACATTTACGACTCCACCATCAGGATGGCCCCTTACGAGGAACTATACGGCCGACCTTGCAGATCACCTCTGTGCTAGACTGACCCTAGGGTTTCAGCACTTGTTGGACCAGAGATGGTTCAGGCTACGACGGAGAAGGTGCAAATCATCCAGGAGAGGATGAAGACTGCACATACCAGACAGAAGACCTATGCTTATAGGAGATGGAGACCACTATAGTTCGAGGATGGTGACCACATCTTTCTACGGGTCACATCTCGATGAGGTATACAGAGATTTAGTCGGGGCGAAAAGTTATCTCCACATTTCATCAGACCATTCCAGTTCCTCAGCAGAGTAGGAAAGGTGGATTACTTCCTGGCCCTTCTACCTCAGTTGCACCCGGTGGATGGCGTCTTTCACGTATCTCAGCTGAGAAGATACGTGCATGACCCGTCCCAAATCATCGACCACGGGGAGATGTACATCGATGATGGGGTGACATTCACTGAGGTCCTGGGGGAGATAGAGGATTAACAGGAGCAGGTTTTATGTGGATTGTCAATTTCTCTGCTGTTCATTCGCTGGAAGCACGGGAACCTCCAGGAGAGAACATGGGAGAGGGAGGCTCAGATGTGTGATCAATACCCTCATTTGTTTCCCTAGTGTGTGTTGTAGTTTTACGAGAAAGTAAAGCCCTAAAGAGGGGATAATGTAAAGTTCCTGAAATTTCAAAGAAATTTTTTTCTTAAATACTTTGGAATTTTATGAGTCCGCCGTTTTTGACGGCGCATGATTCAGAGGCCCGGTGTACCCATAATCATTTTTAGAAGTTTAGTTCGGGTATGTTCAGTAAACGTATCTGCGGGTTTTTCTATCTTTTGAACTGATGCTCGGAATTGAAATCTTAGGGCACCGATGAACTCACAACGTTGGTATTTTCTTAAGTGGACCTTTACTGAAGTTGAGTTTGCTCGGGAGGAAAGGTTAATTTTTGGGGACTAATAAAAAAAAGTTAAATAAAAATGTTGTGCACAATTTTATTTATCTTGGGTGGTTATTTCCTAAAAGGAGAAGTTATAGGTGGGGCCCACAACTACATAACCTCCCATGAGAGGATAATGTGAGGTGGGGCCCACACGAGACCCTAACCTTTCAACTTCACTTAAACTCTCCATGGACTCCCCTACATTGAATTTTTTAACTCTTCATCCACTGTTTTGAAACTCTGGGAATTCCCATGAATTAATGAGGCCACCTCTTCTCCAATAAATTGTGTGAACCCAAATAATTAATTCCTACTTTAATTAAGTTGGGTGTCACCAATTATTTTTGAATTGTTTTGAATTGCATGGAAATTATAATATAATGGGAATCCTTATTAAAAGATTTTCCTTGGAAAATATTTTGTTGGGTGGAAATCTCTGGAGAATTAGAAGAAGGTGTTCCTCTCTAGATGAAGAACATCGTTCTTCAATGAAGAACGTGAAGGAATTCTCCTTCGAATCTTCCACCAATGTTGAAAGGACGACACCATTCTTCCGCGATGCCAGACTACCGCGATGCTCGCCTTCCGTGGCTCGATGAAGTGCGACGTTAACTACGAGGTAGGGGTATTGCTTCAATTTTATTTGAATAAATTTGTTCTTAGTTCTTCTTTGAAACCATGTTTTATCTTCGGAATTATGATACCACCTAACGCGGAGGGTGTGGGCCAAACAAAAACGGCCCAACGACCCACCGTTGATCCTCATTTTATTTTGATGGAGGCTGTGGCGGAAGAGGAGGCGGCGATCGGAGGAATCGATGGTCGTATACCTGCCGCGTGGAGAGGAACTGAGGCCCGCATCCGTGGGCGACTCGGCTGAAGAAGAAGCGGTCGCCTCAAGCCGGCCGGGTTGAAGGGACCGCGGACCACGTTCTGCAGGCCGCTTCGGCAGCGAACCAGTCGGCCACCTTTCGGCATGGTAGAAGGAGGCCGCGGCACCCGTAGGTGCCGCGCGAGAGGATAGCGCCCTGCCTGTGCGGGCCACTTGCGTCGGGAAGACCAGCTAGCTTCAACCGACCGAACAGGAGGGTGGCGCTGCCGTTTCGAGAAGTCGGGGGGCCACTCCCCTCCTTCTCTGCGTCACTCGACTAGCTGGCCAAGCTGCAACCTACAGCTGGCTGGGCCGCGCCAGCCGGGCCGGGCCGCACCCCGCTGTGGGCCGGGCCGCCCCCAGCAGCGGGCCGGGCCGCCCCCAGCCGTGGGTCAGGCCGTACCCACCCGCAGTCTGGGCCACACCCCACCGGTCCAAGCCACGAAATATCGGGCCAGGCCACTCCCCATCCGACCGGGATGACCCCTTATTCGGGTCGGACCCGCCGTGTCAGGACTGGGTGACCCGCCAGCCCACTGGGCTTGATGGGCCGGGCCCGTTTCGCTTAAACGTAAATTACATCACAGTTGTGAGTCTAATCGAGGCACCGTCTATGGAACTGGGACCCTCACGATGAATTGTTCCTTATGCGACACTCTACGTGAGTTTTGGATGACTTTGGAAAAAGTCCGGGTTTGGAACGAGCATAATTCCAACTAGGCCCCTAGAACGGAGAGGCCAATATCTCTCAGACAGGGCATCCAATTGACAAGTCGTCTGTCGTGTTGGGTTGCTTTTGACGAGACAGAACTTCTAGATACATCAACTATGGACTTCATGATAGTTGACGTATCAAGCCCTTGGCTTGAGGAGTGGACCCTCCTGGAATTGACCGTGTTTTGTCTGGGAACCCTAGAGCTGGTTGCAACTACGATGACTACCGTACTGGAATCCTCTGTGGGTTTGACGATGATGTCAACTGTAGTGGAATACTCCATGGGTTTGATAGCGATGACTACTGTACTTGTATCATAAGTAGGTCCAACGGTTGACTTCTTTACTAGTATCTTGAGTGGGTCCAACAGTGTAGTGGGTCATGTATCCTAGGTGGGTCTTACAGCTTAGTTGTTCTAGTATCCTATGTTGGTCCAACAACTTAGATGAATTAGAGACTACATTTGATCAACTCTATCGCTAGACGAATTTTGTATACCTGTGTGACATGAGTCTTGAATTTCAATCCTTATAATCGATGTGACTGACTTGATTTCATGTGTGGAGTGAGTTGTGCTTGGGAACGAGAGTTGGATCCAAACTATGATTGATAACTTGGGTATATGTATGGGCATATACCTAAGAAGAGTTTGTTGATACTGCATGATTGTATCTTTCTTCTATGGTTTATCCTTCGTGGATTCTGGGAGACCTTTGGGGGTCTCAGGGTCCCTACTGAGTATCGTATACTCACCCCTGAATAGGCTATTCCCACACTATATTGTGTTGAATGCAGATGACAGAAAACACTGATCGAGGTGGAGTCTTGTGGAGTTGGACGACACCCAGAGGTGGACCACTTGGTGAGACATACACGGAGCCGACGGCCAGACCTGAGTTGCTGAGGATGTAACACCCAAGATTTTATGAGAAATATTTTTTTTATGTTATATGCATCATCAAAAGAATCTTTCACTACACACAACACTATCTTGGCTTTCATTACATGCTAGATCAACCTTCCTCGATATATTTCATTGTACTCAATACCGAGTTTCACTAAACAATGATTTGTTATTAAAATTTTATATAAACTAGCCGTTATGAATAGTAATACCCAATTTTTAAAATTTTATTAATCTTATCTTTAAAAATTGACTTCATTTTTGGATTCGGAATATCGAAATTAGCCTAGTGTGAATTTTTGGTATTTTTATGAAAACATTCAATTTTTTATGAATAGTGAAAACACTGAGTTATTGGTTAAAACCGACTTTTTTATTTAAATAATCATTTTTTATTTAAATTTATTTTAGGTCAAAATAGATACATAATACCTATATACGTTTAATTTAATTCATTGATGTAATTTTATAATAATACAGATACACAAAAATTTTATTGAACTTTTTACCGTCTTTTACCCATCTCCTAGAAGCATTTGCAATTTTACCCAAAACATAATTTTACCACTTCTGTGAGTTGAATTTCGAAAATATGAGAGACACAGTTAATATCAAGGAGTAAAATGTTGTTCAATAAGATAAAAATAATTTTTGGTGAATAGAAACTTTTTACTTTTATTTACCACGGTTAAAAGTAAATAGGGTAATTAAGGGTAAAAATGATATTATTATTACCCTAAAACATGTCCTAATTCTATTGGATATGTGTAATTAGACCTAAATACCCCTTAGGAAGAAATATTACCCTTTAGGTCTACTTGTATTAGAATAGGACACTTATTATTATTTTATTTAAAGATGAGTTAAAAGAGTTAAAATCAATGTTTAATAAATAAAATATTTTTAATATAGGATTATACATAACATAAATTCGACTATAAATATTAATTAGAAATATAAAAGGATTTCCTATAGAATTGTGTTTTATTTATAATTTTTATACATTATATAATTTAATTTATTTATGACACAATGATGATGTAGTAATTACCTTATTAATGAAATATTAACATAATTGATGTTATAAATACCCAAATAAATTTAATTTGAGACTTTTTATGAATTCAAATAATATTATTGGTTAATAGGACATGTTATTATTTATTGCATTAACTTTGTTCGAACTAATCATGCTATTATGATTTTCAAAAAAATCAATTACCAAATAGTGTCAAAATTGACATAAAATAGTTTTTAAAAAAAATATTATATTATTAATTTTTATTATATTCCTAAAAATCTAAGTTTCGTAAAAATGACATATATAAGGTTTTATGTATTAATAATGAACAACTTGGGGTTTTTTTACTTGTTATAGTATGTTTATTAACCACATAGTGTAAGTAGACAAGAAAACACTGTAAAATTTAAATTATTTAACATGGAGATAAATTTAAATGATAAGGTTAAAATAGTAACCTAAACTTGCCTAAAACCTATTTTTTGAAGGTATTTCTACCCATCCCCACTTTAACATCGAAATAAGTCCCTTTGGATTAATTATAAACCAAATATGACATTATTATAAAATAATATTTTATGTTTTTCCTAAGGTTCCACTCTCCTACCTTATAAAAGGGAACCGCCTCCCTCTATTCTTTACACAATTTTGAGCCAATAATATCAGCCAATCCCTTCCCATTTCAATTCTCAACATCCCTAGAAAAATTATAGTGGTTCTAGTCTCTTAAAAAGACCAACTCTAGTTCCTTAACAAAATGCTTAAAAAAGGTGTGTCGAAGAAGAGGTAATCACTTCTACTGATTCTTTCAAGTTTCTTTCTTCTTCAACTTATTCTTCATTAGTTGTTTCATTATAAAGTAATAACATTAGTATCAATAATATGCTGATATTTTATTATAAATATCAAACAACCCCATTTCACCTTCTATCCATTCTATGGAAAACGAAATCACTGCGCGTGCATACGTACAGAATACCGTCTCCACGATGTGGTGTAATCTGTTTTTCCAACACCACCTTACATGGATGGGTATAATGGTGTAAAGAATAAATATATATGGTTATTATGACATGATAATAATTATGAGATATTCTATCATTCAATTCAATACAATTCCACAAACGTGGAAATGATATCATTGCTCGTGCGTACGTACGACCTACCTTCTCCACGATGTGATGTGACTCGTTCTACATGATCTTCATTGAATAATGATTATATAAATGAATTGAATGAATAAATATGATATAAAATATACTAATACCATTATTTAACTGATTTATCTATAACCTAAAAAAGAATAAAAAGAATTTATTCGACAAAACACGCATAAGAACATAAAGCAATAAACACCTGAATAACAAGTAGCAATGGAATATTATTAAAAGGAAGATAAGAATATGAACATATATGATTTCATAACAATGAATATGATTCTATAATAAGTCAATGACATTATTTAAATCCTTATACAGGAGGTTCAGGTATGTATGAAGCATATCAGACCTATGGTAGGGGATAATTTTTCAATCTCATTTTTATCCGAGATTTCTTATACATAAGTACTTATTGGGGTTACATTATTCATCCATGTCCATAAAAATGTTTTTCATAAAGTGTTTAATATTCTTCCCATTATTTTTTAAGTCATGTTTACCCCTCTTTGACTTTTACTTTGTGTTATGGAAGGAATAATTATTTTGTTTACCATACGTGGTAGTTTTTGACTTATCTATTAACAGTACGAGGAGAATGTTTTTTAACTTATATGGCATGAACATATTTTTAAGGTATTATAACTCGTTATTTTCATGAATATTAATCTACAAGATTTCATGGCTATTTTCAAAAAATCCTTTTCTTTTAAAATTTCATGGAATTTTTTAAAAAAAAAATTATTTTGAAGCAGAAAGGATATTTTCTTCAAGAATAGACTTCAAGTGTTTTATCAAAATTATTTTCCATCTAAGATAATATAGGGGTCGGTTTCTATCCATATTTTTACATTTATTGGATTATGTTATGAAGGAATTATTTTTGTGAATTCATTTTATCTTATATGGATTATGTTATGATGGCATGATGTTTAAGAATCCCATTTTTATTACATGGGTTATGCTATGATTTGTGATTCATGATTTTGTGGCACACATAAGAATGGTTTCATTATGAGATTGGTGGGACCCATATCTCAATCCAATGCATTGGGTAAAGATTTATATCTCATGAGATAGACATGGATGGAACGATAGGTTAATCCGGTTCAGTGATACAAGACTGAATCGAGGAGTAAACTCGGTTCAGAAATGGACTTTCTCTGCTAGGATAGTCTTGGAAATGAGTCTTGATTACTAAGAAATGATTATCTATTATTATGTGTGTATGCTACAAAGTTTCATGTATTATGTTATGATTATTGGTATTACATTTCACTTCCATGATTTATCCCATGTTATGATATTATGATCTCTTTTGCAGGTTAATATTTTAAAAATGTTATTTTTTTATGAATATGATATGATTGATATTCCTTTTGTTTACCCTTACTGAGCAGTTGAGCTCACCCTTTTGTATGTTTTCTTATGCCCAGGTCAGGAAGAAGGGTATTAAGTAAGATATTCCAAAAGGGAGTCTAGATATGATAAAATAAATGGGAGACAATGTAGATGATTTATGATCCACTTTTTTATGTTTCCCGATTTCTAAAGACACTATACCTATTCGTTCGTTTAATGGCTTTGTTATATGTTGTAATAAGTGTGCTTAAATTTTGATGTAATAACAAAGTATGTAATATATGGTTCATTATAGTTGGTATCAGTGGAAAGGTATAGTCAACCATTGGAAAATAGGATGTCAAAGCCTTAGTAATAACCCTAAGGATATGTCTAATCATAGAACACAATCGTAGTGTTTTAGAAATGGCCATGAGTAAACTATGATAAGACCTAAAGTGTGAAATTTTATTTCTGATTTTGTTTTTTTCCTGTTATAATTAGTGTTACCCACACTATTCTTCTTAGTTTTAGTCAATGGCTAGAACCTGAAGGAACCGTGTTAATGTGGAATGCGATGGGAAATGTAATGATTGTCCCTCTGAGCAACCAAACATTATGGGAGCTAGAATGAAGAATCATGTAGCCGTGCTCACACAAACTTCTCAAGATATGAATCATGGAGGACATCCAAATGAGAAAAAGAAGGATCCACATTCTGTTGAATCCTTCATGAGGTAGAGTCCACCCTCATTCATTGGGTCTACTGATCCATTAGTGGATGAAAAATGTATTAGTACCACTGAAAAGATATTTGCAGTTCTACAATGTTCTGAATATGATAAATTCATCTTAGCAGTATATCGTTTGGAAGGATTAGCTGATCAATGGTGGAATCTTATCATGAATACAAGTCCCCAAGATGAAATTTAATCCATGGAATGGGATGAGTTCATGAACTTGTTTTTCAATAAGTACATCCCTCGTATTCTTCTAACAAAGATGCGGAAGGAGTTTCTTGACATAAAGAAAAAGGATGATGAATCTGTTGGTACCTATGAAGCAAATTTTACAAGACTTGAAAGGTACGCTTCCAGAATTATTATCCAACCTCATAGTAAAATCGATCGATTTTTTCATGGATTAAAACCACATATTCGAAGGGCATTAGACATAAGGGACATCAATAGCTTCAAGGAAATATTTCGATGTGCTCTCAAGGTTGAGATGGAAATTAGAGTAAACCATCAGTCATATGGGTTTGATAAAAAGAGGAAAATGGATCTCAAAGGGAAATCAAAAGACCACACTAAAAAGAAGATGAGTTTTCCCATATGCTCAAAGTGTGGAAAGAAACATAGAGGTAATTATCTTAAATGGACAAGTAAATGTTTCAAATGTTTAAAAGATGGTCATCGAGATTTTGAATGTTGCAATGATGGGAAAAAGATGTCTAGTGATCCAAACAAAGAATAGGCTACAGAGGATGCACCTCCTACACTTAAATGTTACGCGTTCAAGGAAATGGGGAATTATGCTAATCAATACCCTAATCCAAGGGTTGTTGATGATGATCTACGTCAACAAACTCTTATGTCCATAGACAAAGGAAAGTCACATTCAATTTCTATCGGTGATGTGGAGGACGATAATGAAGTGGTGAAAGGTACACATTTCATCCACTCAAAAGTATCAAATGTTATATTTGATTCTGGATCCACCCACACATTTATTTCTGAAGAATTTTCTAAGGGTATCGCCGTATTACCTCAACAATTAGATGTTGAGTTAGCTGTGACCACCCCTAATGGCACAACAGTCGCATCAAAAGTTTACAATTCTTCTCCAATTGAATTTTGTAGGAATGTGCTTCCTGCAAATCTAGTGATCCTTACTATAGTATAATTTTATGTGATCCATGGAATGGATTGGATTTCTTTATATGGAGCTCATATCAATTTCCAGATAAGGTAAGTCACATTTCATATTCCTAATCAATCAATGATAATCTATCGATGCGAGGATAAATATATCCTTCTAGTGTAAATTTCTTCAATCTTATGGGTCTTGATTCCAATAAATGAAGGTTATTTATATCAAATGGTTGGAGAGAATATCACGATTAAGAATACACCCCTTGTATGATAGTTTGATGATGTTTTTCCAATAGAATTTCTAGGTCTTCCACTAAATCGTGATGATGATTTTTCAATAGAACTCATACCGGGTGCTATGCCCATTTCAAAGACACCTTATATAATGGCCCCAATTGAGTTGCAGGAATTGAAGAAGGAAATCCAAGAGAATCTTGATAAGGGATTCATACGCCCCAGTGCATCACCTTGGGGAGCACCTGTTCTATTTGTTAGGAAGAAATATGGATCAATGAGACTCTGCATTGATTATCGATAATTTACCAAGATCACTATCAAGAACAAATATCCTCTCCCATGCATTGATGACTTATTTGACCAACTATGTGGAGATCAATATTTTTCCAATATTGAACTTCATTCAGGGTATCATAAATTAAGGGTCAAAGGGGAGGATATACCAAATACGTCATTCCATATAAGGTATGGACACTATTAATTTATAGTGATGCCATTTGGACTTACTAATGACCCTGCTATCTTCATGGATCTAATGAATAGAGTCTTTAGAGACTATCTTGATCACTTTGTGGTCGTCTTTATAGATGATATTCTTGTCTATTCAAAGAGAAATGAAGAACATTAAGATCACTTGAAAATTGTATTAAAGACCCTATGAAAGGATAATAATTATGCCAAATTTACCAAGTGTGAATTTTGGGTTCAAAAGGTTTCATTTCTTGGTCACATAATCTCAATAGAGGGGATATTCATGGATCCAAAAAAAATAGAGTTTATCAAAAGATAGTCAAGACCAACAAGAGTAACTAAGATCCAATGTTTTCTTGGTTTGGCTGGATATTATTGACTTTTTGTGAATGATTTTTCATGATTTTCTAATCCACTCACCAGGTTGACATGAAAAGGAGTTAAGTTCATTTGGATGAAGGAGTATGAAGAGAATTTCAAGGAGTTAAAAAGAAGATTATCCAGTGCACCTGTGCTCACACTGCCTTGTAGTGGATAAAGGTTTTTGATCTATAGTGATTCATCCAAGAAGTGATTGGGGTGTGTTCTCATGCATAACGATATGGTTATAGCTTATTCTTCATGACAATTGAAAATACATGAGCAAACTTACCCAACTCATGATTTGGAGTTAGCTGCGGTAATCATTGCATTAATGATTTGGAGGCATTATCTTTATGGTGAAAGGTGACATATTTATACTAATAATAAAATATTAAAGTATATTTTCACACAAAAGGAGATGAATATGTGCCGAAGAAGATGGTTGGAGCTGATTAATGATTATGACTTTTCAATTCATTACCACCCTGGGAAAGAAAACAAGTTGGCAGACACATTAAGTAGACAAGACCATGCTAGCTTATCCATGATGAGGATAAAAAAAGATCCAATATTTATGGATTTACAAAGGATGGATCGTGGAATTATAATGGAAGGGGAAAAATATTATCATTATCAAATGAATTTCAACCATCTATACATGTGAAGATTGAAGAGGCACATTAAGAAGATGTAGAGTTACTAAATAAGGTGAGAAATGTTCCTGAATTCCACATTGATTTTGATGAAATAAAAAGGTTTAGGAATCGGGATTATGTTCCTCTCATTCCAGAATTAAGGAAAGAAATATTGGATGAAGCTCGTAGTTCTTCATTCTCTATTCACCCTGGAAGAACGAAGATGTATAGGGACAAAAAGGAGTTCTTCTGGTGGGATGGAATGAAAAGTGATGTTTGCTGAATGTGTCTCTTGATTCTTGGTTTATCACCATGTTAAATATGAGAGACAGAAGTCTAAGGGGATGTTACAACCATTACCCATACCAGAATAGAAATGGGAAAACATCACTATGGACTTTGCCACTAGAATTCCTGAAACATCCAAAGGCAATAATGCTATCTGGGTTGTAGTTGATCGTCTTACAAAGTCGGCTCACCTCATTTCAATTAGAGAAGATTTTTCTCTTGATCAGATTTCCAGGATATATGTAAATTATGTGGTAAGATTTCATGGAGTACCACTTTCCATTATATCTGATCGGGATCTGAGGTTTACCTCGTTGTTTTGGTGAATTCTTCAGCATACTCTAGATACAGAGTTGAGTTTCAGCACTACATACCATCCTCATACATACTGTCAGTCTGAGAGGACAATTCAAACTCTATAAGACATGTTGAGAGATTGCTCTATGGATTTCAAAGGTTGTTGGGATCAACACCTCCTTTAGGTGGAATTTACTTATAATAATTGCTTTCACTCCAGTATTGAGATGGCTCCTTATGAATCTCTCTATAGATGGAAATTCAGAAATCCAATATGCTGGGATGAAGTTGGGGAAAGAAATAAATTAGGACCTGATCTTGTTGATGAGATGGCAGAAAAGGTCAGATCTATTCAACAAAACATAAGAGAAGCTAAGAGTCGACAAAAAAGTTATGCCGATAATCGAAGAAAAGACCTAGAGTTTGAAGTGGGTGATAAAGTTTTCTTACGAACATCTCCCTGAAAGAGAGTAATGCGATTTGGAAAGAAGGGAAAGATGAGACCTAGGTATATTGGTCCTTCTGAAATATTGGATCGTGTTGGGAAGGTAGCTTACCGATTGGAACTTCCACCGAATCTCTCTGAAGTTCACAATGTGTTCTATGTATCTCTCCTGAGAAAGAACATACCCGATCCTTCACATGTACTCAGCTCAGATGTTGTATCACTGGAGCAAGATATTTCTTATGAAGAACATCCGATAGAGATTTTGGATCGTAGAGAAAAAGTCCTACGCAACAATACCACTAGCTTGGTGAATATTTTATGGAGGAACCACCAATTAGAAGAATCTACATGGGAACTTGAGGATATGACGAGGGAGAGGTATCCTCATCTGTCTGTTACAAAGTGAATAATTTCAAGGGAAAAATTCATTTTTAAGGGGGGTAGAATGTAACACCCTAGATTTGATGAGAAATCATGTACCGCCCTGACCCCAGTTGCCTAGAGTCAGTGCATTATTACATAACATTGGCATGATCACAAGAAATATAATGTCTCAAAAGACCGATTAGTTTAGTAGTCTTGGAAACACTAGATACATTCATAAAGTTTATATTACATCATAAATTGAAATATACAACAACATCTTGTCTCCACACTCATAACCCCTTATACTATCCCTTCACGTCATTCATAAAATACTTCTTCACATCCTAGGAAAAATAAAACATAGAAAAGGGTGAGCTCAAATTCCTAGTAAAGATAACAATATGGAGGAAACATCCATAAATAAGCATAAACATTTATGGCAATGTATAACTAAAACAAAATCCTTTTAAACTTGAAATTCAGAAAAATATTGCAAATATAAAAAGAAATAATGTCATTTAATTAATCTCATGGATATTCTACTAGTCGAATAATCACATGCAATATCAATAACAACTTTCATAATGGTGGAATGCACAATGGCAGACTATCATAACCACATAGCCAAGGCCTCCAGCCAAGAATACAAATAAGATTTTGTCAAGCCTTTGTAAAAGGACACTAGTTTGTCTCATGAGACCTACCGATGCATCGAGGATCTATATCGGGATCCACCTGTCACTTATTAAGTCTAATGCATTCCTCATATGAACAAGTTTATACATAACATAAACATTCGTTTTAAAACTAGCATATTAAATGTCAATACTTTCTCCATAAACAATTAATGGTATAAAAAAACATATCCACAGTCAAACATATCACAAAACATTCAATAAAATATGGAATATTTGTATCATATTAAATAAACATCAAATAATCATAAAATCTATCAAAGGATGTGGACATAGATGAAATCAAAACCTTTTGAGAGAAATATATCTTTTATTGAAATCATTTAAAAGTCACATAATTATAAAATAAAAATTTTACTTTGAAATTATTCTTAGAATCTTGTAAGGGAAGCTTCGAAGATTTATAATGGCGGAAAATAGCCGCACCCTACGTATAAGTTAAAAAACATTCTTTCCTTAATTCTGTCGAAAAGGTTAAAAATGACCTTGTTTGGAAAACGATGGAATGATTTCTTTATAAAATTCTTATAAAAAGTCAAACAAGGGTATAAATGACTTTAACCCATAATCTGTAAAATAGTAAGAATGTTTAGAAACACATTTTTAAGAAACATGGATGTGTATGATAAAGAGGTCCCAATAGATAATTACGTACAAACGACCTCAGATAATGAAGAGATTGTGAAATAAACCCTTACCTTGTACTTTTGCTTTGATTATGGTAGGTTAACCTACTTTATAATGGTGAAATAATTGTTATTAAATTATACAAGAATCATATACATTAATATGATATCATATATGATCTTTTAAAATTGATTTGTTAATAATATCATAGTACTATCGTTGTTTTGGATGTTAGCTTACTTGTTTTCTTTGATATGTTTTGTTATGAAAAACATGTTTGTCATGGATAGGTTGTATATTATTCATATCTAGAATGATATCAAGTCCTTAAACATTATTTTTAATTATTAAATGCGAATTAGTCTTGAATGGATACGATGGGGAATGAATCACATCGTGTTCATGGAGACGGTAGTTCGTACGTACGCATGAGTGACAATATCATTCTTTTGATATTAAAATAATATATAATTGGATGTTATTTCATATATACAGACTAATTATCATGTTATATTTATTATTTACACGAATTACACAACATTATTATACCCATCCAAATAATAATTTATTGAATAACAATTACACCATGACGTGGAGACGGTAAGCCGTACGTACGCACGTATGGTGACATGTCATTCAAAGGATGGATGGAATACTAAATTTGGTTGTACCATATTTATAATAACATCACAGTATATATAAGATACTGGAGTTATTATTTTAGAATAAAAAATAATGAAGAAGGTGAAGAAGAAATGAACTTGAAAGAGGGTGGTGAAAACATTACCTCTTCTTCGGGTTCTTCCTTTTGATTTGATCAAAAGGGCTCCTTAGGATGGGTTTCTGATCAAAAAAAGGACTCTAGGTTGAATTTTGGGAAGTTGAGAGAGTATTTGGGCAGGGTTTGGCTGAGCCAAAAGGCTTTGAATTTGTGAATTAGTGGGAAGGGGGAGTGCCCTTTTATAGGAGGGGTGAGGGGCATCTTTTGAAAAGCTCAAAATATTATTTTATAATAAATTCATATTCGGTTTCTAATGGCTAAAAAGTGGATTATTTAAAGGTTAAGATGGGTATAGGTCCCATACCACTCAACCAATAGTTTTTAGACAGGTTTGGGTCACTATATTAACCTTATCCTTTAGTTTTAACTCTTAGTTATTTAGTTTAACATTTACCATGTAACTTTATATTTTTATATTATATGGTTAATAAACATACTATATACATCCAAGAGACCCCCAAGTGGTCCATTAATGATAAAAATATCATGATATAAGTCTATTTTATGAACCTTAGATTTTTAGGAATTTAATATCAATTAATAATATAATATTCGTTTTAAAAACTCTTTTATTTGAATTTTGACACTATTCAATAATTGATTTTTGTTAAAGTCTTATCAACTTTATTAATTCGAACCAAATTCATTTAAGAAATCCTATAATGTAATATTAAGCAATAAAATTCATTAATGTCATCAAAAAGTTCAAATTATAATAATTTTAACATTTATAATACCAATTATTTGATTCATTCATTAATATGGAAAATATTACATCATTATTGTGTCATAAATAATATTAATTATTAAATGTCTAAAAATTATAAATAAAATACCATTATGTAGGGTTTTTTTATCTTTCTAATGAATATTTATAGTCGAAAATCCAACATATTTAACCCTATGTAAATTTTTTTTTTCTAAAAGATATATGCTTATATCATTTTTATATATATTTTAACATAATTAATATAAAGTGTGATTATCACTTACAAACGGCTCCATGGGGTCCCAAAATCTACCTGAAGATGCCCATGGTCGGACATGTATCAACCCAAATTTTTAGGAAACGTTTTAGGGTAATTTTTTATTATTATAATATTATTTGTTTACCCTTATTTAGCGACTTTACCCTTTAACCATGGTAAATAAAATATATACCGAAGTAATTATTCAAAATGTCTAAAAATAAAAGTTACCTATTTACACAATTTTGACATCCTAATTCCATATATGGAATCCATTTTTCCAAATTCAAAACACAGAAGTGGCAGAAGTTAATTTAAAATTATTTCCCGTTGTTAAAACAAAAAGCGTGTTTTTAAAAGATAATAACTATCAAAAGATTGACATGTGTTCATATCCGGTTTATTTGTGAAATTATGTCCAATGACCAAAATTGTATTAAATGGTAAGAATATATTCTAAATATACTTTAAAAACACTCAAATTCATAATTTATCACTATTAATTATTTCGATTAAAATATTTTTTTTAAATAAAATTTAGTAATTTTCACTATTCATCAAAATAATAATGTTATCTGAAATGTTCCAAAATTTTACCATAGGCTAATTTAGATATTCTGAATACAATAATGAAGTCAATTTTGAGAGGTAAAATTTATAAAATTTCAAAAAGTGGGAATTACTATTCATAACGGCTAGTTTGATTGGTTGTGGTGTGTGTGTTAGAACTCGAAGTTCCATACAAAACACGCTACTGTATTATTCAAAGGAAAGCGTACCGTGGAAGCTTGGGGTTTCACATTCTCCCCTCCTTCAAATAATTTCATCCTCGAAATTTCTAGAATACTACTGCATGAAAAGACTCAGGTGGTTCTTCATCATAAGTTCATCGGGTTCCCATGTTTCCTCTTCCATCTTTTGGTTTCTCCACAAAACATTTACCAAACAAGTCGTCTGGTTTCTCAGTACTTGTTCTCTGGTATCAAGAATCCTAACATGATCTTCACAATAAGACAGATCGGGTTCCAGTTCTAATTCCTCATTGGTGAGTACATGCATTGATTCTGGCATGTATTTCCTCAACAGTGATCCGTGGAACACATCGTGAACTTTGGAGAGACTTGGCAGCATTGCCCAATGGTAAGCTACTTCCCCAATTCGTTCTACAATTTCTAAAGGACCGATGTACCTGGGACTCAATTTACCTTTCTTTCAAAAATGTATAACTCTCTTCCATGCAGATACCTTCAATAAAACATGATCTCCCACCTGAAATTCCAAATCCTTTATTCAGTTGTCAGCATAGCTCTTCTGCCTACTTTGAGCTGCTTTGATGTGGTTTTGGATTACCTTCACATTTTCAATCATTTTCTCCCCCAGTTTCTGGGCCTAAAAATTTTCTTTTGCCATCATCATCCCAACAGGTTGGTGTGCGACATCTCTTTCTATATAATGCTTCATATGGTTCCATCCAAATACTTGAATGGAAGCTATTGTTATATGAAAATTCTTAACAGAGGTAAATATTGATCCCACATACCCTGAAATTCATGTGAGCAAGATCTCAACATGTCTTCTATGGTTTGAATAGTCCCTTCCGATTGTCCATCTGTTTGAGGGTGGTAAGCAGTGCTCAAATGAAGTTCAGTATCCAAGTCCTTCTGAAGACTCCTCCAGAATATTGAAGTAAAACGGGGATCACGATCAGAACCAATCGATAGGGGTAATCCATGAAGTATCACCACTTCATTAATATATAGCCTTTCCAGACGTTCAAGTTGTAAATCTTCCCTTATAGAAAGAAAATGTTCTGAATTGGTAAGATGATAAACAATAACCCATATTGCATCATTACTTCTAGGAGTCTTTGGTAGCCCCATGACAATGTCCATCGTAATATTGCCCCATTTCCACTCCAGTATGGGAAGAGGTTGCATGACTCCTCCAGGCTGTTTCCTTCTAGCTTTCACTTGTTGACAAACCATACATCTTGACACAAAATCAGAAATCTCCCTCTTCATGTTGTCCCACCAAAAATGTTCCTTCAAGTCGCTATACATTTTGGTGCTCCCATGGTGTATAGAGAAATTGGAACTATGAGCATTGTCCAACAATTACATTTTTAGATCAGATTTATTGGGAACACAAATTCTCTTCCCAAATTTCAAAATTCCATCTTCATACCCAAATTCATTCAGTCTCCTATCATTCACATCTTTAATATTCTTTTAAAACTCTTCATCACCGGTCTGAGAACTCTTTATCCTTTCTAGTAAAGATGGTTTGGAAACCATTTGAAAAAGTATTGATGTTTCACCTTTAATGGTAATTCCCATATCCATCTTAACTAGATCCATTAAAATAGGATCCCTTTCAAATCTCATCATGTTCAAAACCTCATGATCTTTTCTGCTCAAAGCATCTGCCTCCTTATTTTCCTTCCATGGGTGGTAGTGTATTGTGCAATCATAATCCTTTAGTAGTTCAAGAAATCTCCTTTGCCTCATATTGTGTTCTTTTTGTGAGAAAATATAATTCAAAATCTTGTGATCAGCATAAATCTCTCATTTTTAACCATAGAGGTAGTTTCTCCATATCTTCAATGCAAAGATCACGGCTTCTAACTCGAAATCATGAGTAGGATAGTTTTGCTCATTAATTTTCAACTTCCGTGATGCATAGGAAATAACCCTATCATTCTGCATAAGGACACAACCAAGTCCTTTCTTCGATGCATCACTATAAATAACGAACCAGTCATTCCCTGATGCTAGAGTCAATATAAGAGAATTGACTAATCTTCTCTTCAGTTCTTCAAAAAATTCTTCACACTCTTTTATCCATACAAATTTAACCCCCTTACGTGTGATCTTTGTTAATGGGTTAGCCAATTGGGAAAAATTCTGGACGAAACGTCGATAATAACCTGCTAAACCAATAAAACTTCATACCTCAGTTATACTCGTAGGTGCTGGACATTCATGGATTTACTTGGTCTTAGAAGGATCAACAGAGATTCCATCTTTAGAGACAATATGGCCAAGAAATGAGTCCTCATGAAGCCGGAATTCACACTTTCTAAACATCCCATATAATTAATGTCTTCTCAGAGTCTTTTGGATAATGCACAAGTGATTTTCATGATCTTCGTAGATTTTGGAGTATACGAAGATATCATCAATAAATACCACCAAAAAATCATCGAGATATTCCTTGAAAACTCTATTCATTAGATCCATGAATATAGAGGGTGAATTAGTCAGCCCAAAAGGCATTACCATAAACTCGTAATGCCCGTACCTTGTTCGAAATGCTGTCTTTGGAATGTCTTCCTTCTTCACACACAACTGATGGTATCCAGATTGAAGGTAAATCTTTGAAAATTATTGAGCTCCATGTAGTTGGTCAAATAAATCATCAATGTGAGGTAGGGGATACTTGTTATTTATTGTTATAGCATTGATATCCCTGTAGTCGATACATAACCTCATAGATCCATCTATATTTTTAACAAAAATAACATGGTCTCCCCACAGAAAAACACTAGGGTGAATAAATCCATTAGTACTCAATTCCTCTAGTTTTTTATTTAGTTAAACTAATTCCACAGTGGCCATTCTATACGGGATCTTTGATATAGGCCTTGATCTTGGAATTAAATCAACGAAAAACTAGACTTCTCGTTCTGGAGAATGTCCAGGTAAATCATGCGGAAACACATCTACATATTCATTCACAATAGGTACATCCTCTATTTGAACATTCTTTTCCTCCCCCAAAATCATTTCATACTCTTCCTCCCCAATAATTGAATTTTTTTGAGCTACTGGGGGTGGATCTAGAAAGAATTAGGTGGTGACGATTCTCTTCTAATGATAAGGTGTCCCTTATCATCATTATCAAAAATCATAACCTTCTTCTTCTTACAATAAATCATCACATCATGGTCCGAAATCCAATCCATACAGAGGATTATATCAAACTAAATCATAGGTATGATGATGAGATCAGTGGATAAAGAACATTTATGTGCTCTAATGGGGACTGATTCACAAAACATTGTTGAAATTGTACTTCCATTAGGAGTTTTAATTGAGAACTCCCTTGTTAAATTAAATTTTAAATATCTAATTTTCATAGAAAATTGGGAAGATATGAAACAATGTGATGATCCAAAATCAAATAATGCATTTTCTAAACCTGAGGAATCCATTAAATTACCTGCCACCACGTCTTTCGGAGCTTCTACCTCAGAAGTAGTGATAACATAAGCTTGGCCTTGATCCCTTGGCCTTTTCATAGGTATGTTCCCCTGACACTTAGGACATTCATTTTCATAAGGTCCCATCTCCCTGTAATTGTAGAATTTGACATTAGTAGCTTCCTTCTTCCCCTTTTAATCACGAGCTTGGTGGCATTTTTCACCACACTTGTAACAGACTCCCATTCCTTTTAAGCAAGTACCGGGATGTTTCTTCCCACATTTACTGCAGGATGGATATTCAAATTTTCCCTTCTTCCCCTTATTTCCATTCCCAGATTGATCTACAGATCTCTTCTTCCTTTCTTTTCTTTAAAGTCATAAGACTTAGAGAATTCCATTTCTATCTTGATAGCAAATGAGACAATGTCTCCGTACGACGAGAAGGATTGTGAGACTAATGATCTATGGATAAATGGTTTTAACCCATAAAAGAAACGATAAATATTACTTCTTGGGTTACATATATAATCTCCAGCATACCTTGCTAACCTTGTAAAGATAGCCTCATACTTCGTGACATTCCCATCCTCCATTTGTCTCAGACTCAGAAATTGCCTTTCCATATCTGCTCGATGGTCACGAGGAAGGTATTTCTCTAAAACCAGATCTTTGAACTCCCTCTATTCCATATTTGATAATTCATCATCTTCCTTCATGTTTTGAATCAATGAACACCATTGATCAGCATCTCTAGTGGGGCGGTAAACTGCCATGATAACTTTTTCCCTTTCACTACTCCCCAAAGCCTGAAATATTTTCTCTAGGGAATTTATCCATTGCTCAGATACTAAGGGATTTGTACTCCCATTGAACGTTGGTAGTTGTTGCCTCATGAAGCGATATAACATTGATCCTCCATGTTGCAGATCAGGGTTCTCTATACAGGTAAGGTTATTATTCATAACCTGAGTGAGTTGTCCCAGTATGGTGATTACCTGATCAGCACCATTTGCATCAACAGATCCACTATAATTAGCTTGAACAGGAGGGAAATCCCTATATGGAGTGCGTACATTGATACAGTTTCCATTTCTTCCACTAGGAACCATTTCTAAACAATGTCATAAACTAGATCAATTTATGAATAAAAATACATAATTACATACTTATAAAACACTTAACATAAATTGAAATATTTATGGATATAATCTATAATCATAAAAATGTTTTCTTTGAGGATGTATATACTCATAAACCGTTCATAATGATTTGTAAAGAAAATGAGAGTTATCCTAAGCATATCCCCTGAGAGTGTCGTAACCAAGAATGAATCAAGGCCCGTTGTCATGAACCAGTTCCCATTCGAGTCTAGATCAAAGCGGTGTTTTCGGGTTTTACCCCTAGGTACATCTGTGCCTGACCCGCCTCTACCTGCTCGTATCCAGACAGGGATTTATTTCTCGAAAAACTCACAAAAACTCTACAATACCAAAATTCTATAAAGTTATTATATACTAATCCTCAAAATCTATCTTAGGTTTATGTGATCTAATCAGAGTTTATCAAAATCTAGCTTCTAAGGTTTGTACTAAACTTCCTCTGATACCAACAGTAACACCCCGACCCCAGTTGCCCAGAGTCGGTGTATTATTACATAACATTTTAATGATCACAAGAAAGATCATGTCTCAAATGACCGATTAGTTTAGTAGTCTTGGAAAAGCAAAATACATTCATAAAGTTTACATTACATCATAAATTGAAAACTACAACAACATCTTGTCTCCACACTCATAAACCCTTATACTATCCCTGCAGGTCATTCATAAAATACTTCTTCACATCATGGGAAAAATAAAACATAGAAAGGGGTGAGCTCAAATTCCCAGTAAGTATAACAATATAGTGGCAACTTTTATAAATAAGCAAAAACATTTAAAACAATGTATAACTAAAACAAAATCCATTTAAACATGAAATTCAGCATAATATGGCAAAGATAAAATGAATTAATGACATTTACTAATTCACATGGATATTCTACTAGTCTAATAATCACATGCAATATCAATAACCACTTTCATAATGATGGAATGCATAATGTCATACTATAATAACCACATACCCAAGGCCACGTGCCAAGACTACAAATAAGATTTCGTCAAAGCCTTGTGCCAAGACACTTGTTTGTCTCATGAGACCTACCGATGAATCAAGGAGCTGTATCGGGCTCCACCCGTCACTTATTAAGTCCAATTCATTCCTCATATGAACAGGTTTGAACATAACATAAACATTCATATTAAAACTAGCATACAAAATGTCAATAATTTCTCCATAAACAATGAATGGTATAAAAATAACACATCCAGAGTCAAAAATATCCCAAAACCATCAATAAAATATTGAATATTTGTATCATAATAAATAAACTTCAAATAAGCTTAAAATCCATCAAAGGATGTTAACATAGATGAATTCAAACCCATTTGAGAGAAATATCTCTTTTCTTGAAATCATTTAAAATTCACATAATTATAAAATAAAACTTTTACTTTGAAAATATTATTAGAAGCTTGTAAGGTAATCTTAGAAGTTTTATAATGGTGGAAAATATCCACACCCTCCGTACAAGTTAAAAAAACATTCTTACCTTAATTCTGTCGAAAAGGTCAAAAATGACCTTGTTTGGAAAACGACGGAAATATTCCTTTATATACTTCTTATAAAAAGTCAAACAAAGGTATAAATGAATTTAAACCATATTCTGTAAAATTGTATGAATGTTTTGAAACACATTTTTAAGAAACATGGATGCGGATGATAAAGGGGTCCCGGTAGATAATTATGTATAAACAACCTCAGATAATGAAGAGATTGTGAAATAAAATCTTTCCTTGTAATTTTCCATGGTTGAGGGTAGGTTAAACTCCTGTATAATGGATTAATAATTTTTATTAAATTATAAAAGAGTCATATACATTAATATGATATCATATATGATCTTTTAACATTGATTTGTTAATAATATCATAGTATTATCATTGTTTCGGGTGTTAACTTACTCATTTTCTTTTATATGTTTTGTTATATAAGACGTGTTTTTCATGGATAGGTTGTATCTTATTCATATCCAGAATGATATCAAGTCCTTAAGAATTATTTTTAACCATTAAATTATAATTAGTTTTGAATGTATACGATGAGGAATGAATCTCATCGCATTCGTGGAGACGGTAGTCCGTACGTACGTACGAGCGACAATATAATTATTTTGATAATAAAATAATATATAATTGGATGATATTTAATATAGACAGAATCATTATAATGTTATATTTATTATTTACATAATTACACCTCATTATTATATCCATCCAAATAATAATTTATTTAATAACAATTACACCCTGACGTGGAGACGGTAAGACGTACGTACACACGTATGGTGACATGTCATTCAAAGGATGGATAGAATGCTGAATATGGTTGTACCATATTTATAATAACATCACAGTATATATAAGATACTGGAGGTATTATTTTATAATAACAAAGAAATAAGAAGTTGAAGAAGAAAGGAACTTGAAAGAGGGTGGTGAAAACATTACCTCTTCTTCAGGTTCTTCCTTTTGATTTGATCAAAAGGGCTCCTTAAGTAGGCTTTCTGATCAAAATAAGGCCTCTAGGTTGAAGTGAGGGAAGTTTAGAGAGTATTTGGTCAGGTTTTGGCCGAGCCAAAAGGCTTTGAATGTGTGAAATAGTGAGAAGGGGGAGTGCCCTTTTATAAGAGGGGTGAGGGGAACCTTTAGAAATGCTAGAAATATTATTTTATAATAAATTCAAATTCGGTTTCTAATGGCTCAAAAGTAGATTATTTAATGATTATGGTGGGGATAGGTCGAAAACCACTAAATAAATAGGTTTTAGACATGTTTGGGTCACTATATTAACCTTATCTTTTAGGTTTAACTTTTAGCAAATTAGTTTAACATTTACCATGTCACTTTGTATTATTATATTATATAGTTAATAAACATACTATATACATCCAAGCGACCCCCAAGTGTTCCATTAATGATACACCTATCATTATATAAGTCTCTTGTCCTATCCTTAGATATTTAGGAATTTAATATCAATTAATAATATAATATTTGTTTTAAAAACTCTATTATTTGAATTTTGACACTATTCAATAATTGATTTTTTTAAAGACTTAAAAATATTAATAATTCGAAACAAATTCATTTAAGCAATTATATAATGTCATATTAAGAAATAAAATTCATTTTTGTCATCAAAACATTGAAACTATAATAATTTTAACATTTATAATACCAATTATTTGATTCTTTCATTAATAAGGAAAATACAACATCATTATTGTGTCATAAATAATATTAATTATTAAATGTATAAAAATTATAAATTAAATACCATTATGTAGGAATATTTTTTAGACTTCTTATGAATATTTATAGTCAAATATCCAACATATATAACCCTATTTAAAAATTGTTTTTCTAAAATATATATGCTTATGTCATTTTTGTATTTGGTTTAACCTAATTAATATAATGTGTCATTATCACTTACAAGTGGCTCCATGGGATCCCAAAATCAACCCAATTATGAACATGGTCGGACATGTATCAACCAATAAGGTTAGGATATGTCTTAGGGTAATTTATTATTATTATAATATTATTTTTTTACACTTATTTATTGGATTTACCCTTTAACCGTGGTAAATAAAATATTTACCGAAGTAATTATTCAAAATGTATAAGATTAAAAATTAACTATTTACACCATTTGGAAATCATGATTCCAAATATGGAATCCATTTTTCCAAATTCAAAACACAAAAGTGGAAGAAATTAATTTAATATTAATTTCCGTTGATAAAACAAAAAGCATTTTTTAAGAGATAATAACTATTAAAAGATTGACACTTGTTCATGTCCAGTTTAATTGTGAAATTATGTCCAATGACCAAAATGGTATTAAATGGTAAAACGATTTTCTAAATATACTTTAAAACAACTCAAATTCATAATTTATCACTATTAATTATTTCGATTAAAAATGATGTTTTTAATTAAAATTTAGTAATTTTCATTATTCATCAGAATATAAATGTTATCCAAAATGTCCCAAAATTATTTCATAGGGTAATTTTTATATTAAAAATTCAAAAATGAAGTCTATTTTGAGAGATGAAATGTATAAAATTTAAAAAAGTGGGTATTACTATTCATAATGGCTAGTTTGATTGGTTGTGGTGTGTGTGTTAAAACTTGAAGTTGCGTACAACACACGCTACTGTATTATTCAAAGGAAAGCGTACCGTGGAAGCTTGGGGTTTTACAAATATTTTGTTTTTATGTTATATTCATCACAAAAATAATATTTCACTACACAGAACACTATCTTGGCTTGCGTTACACGCTATAGAAACCTTCCTCGATAGCTTGTGTTGATCGCAATACCGAGTTTCACTAAACAACGATATGTTATTAAAATATTATATAAAATTGCCGTTATGAATAGTAATACCAACTTCTTGAAATTTTATAAATCTTATCGTTCAAAATGGACTTCATTTTTGGATTCTGAATATCAAAATTATCCTAGGGTGAAATTTTGGTTTTTTCAGAAGACTTTCAATTTTTGATGAATAGTGAAAACACTGAGTTATTGGTTAAAAGCGACTTTTTATTTAAATAATCCATTTTTTATTTAAATTTATTTTAGGTAAATACATATACATAATACCTATATAAGTTCAATGTAATTCATTGGAGTAATTTTATAATAATATAGATACATAAAAAATTTATTGAACTTTTTACCGTCTTTTACCCACCTCATAGGATGATTTGCAATTTTACAAAAAACATAATTTTACCACTTATGTGAGTTTAATTTCCAAAATCTGAGAGACACGGTTAATATCAAAGAGTAAAATGTGGTTCAATAAGATAAAAATAATTTTTTCTGAATAGTAACTTTTTACTTTTATTTACCACGGTTAAAAGTAAATAGGGAAATTAAGGGTGAAAATGATATTATTATTACCCTAATACATGTCATAATTCTATTGGATAAGTGTAATTCGACCTAAAACAACCTTAGGAATAAAATATTACCCTTTAGGGCCACGTGGAGTAGATTTGGACACTAATTATTGTTTTATTTAAAGAAGAGTTAAAAGAGTTAAAATCAATTTTTAATAACTAAATCATTTTTCATATAGGGTTATACATAATATAAATTCTACTATAAATATTCAATAGTAAGATAGAAATATTTCCTACATACTGGTATTTTATATATAATTTTTAGACATTATATAATTTAATTTATTTATGACACAATGATGATGCAGTAATTACCTTATTAATGAAATATTAACATAATTGATGTTATAAATAACCAAATAAATGTAATTTAAGACTTTTTATGAATTAAAAAAATTCTAGGTTAATATGAAATGTTATTATTGATTTAATTAAATTTTTTCAAACTAATAATGCTGTTATTATTTTCAGAAAAATCAATTACCAAATAGTGTAAAAATTGACATAAAATTGTTTTTAAAACAAACATTATATTATTAATTGTTATTGTATTTCTAAAAATCTATTTTTCGGCCAAATATAAGGTTATATATATTAATAATTAACCACTTTGGGTTCTTTTTCCTTGTTATAGTACATTTATTAACCATATAGTGTAAGAAAACAAGAAGACAAGGTAAAAGATAAATTATTTAACTTGGAGATAAATCTAAATGATAAGGTTAAAATAGTTACATAAACTTGAATAAAACCTATTGGTTGAGAGGATTTATACCCATACCCACTTTAGCTTCTAAATAAGTCACTTTTGATCCATTATAAACCGAATGAGACTTTATTATAAAATAATATTTTATGTTTTTCCTAAGGTTCCCCTCTCCTCCCTTATAAAATGGAACCTCCTCCATCTCCTTTTTACACAATTTTGTGCCTTCAATCTCGGCCACACCCTACCAATTTCCCTTCCCAACTTCCCTATAAACATTATAGAGGTTTTGGTCTCCTCAAAATACCAACTCTAGTACCTTAAGAGGAAGCCTAAAAGAGGTGCGTCAAAGAAGAGGTAATCTCTTCTACCGATTCCTTCATGTTTGTTTCTTCTTCAACTTCTCTGTATTTAGTTGTTTCCTTATAAAGTAATAATATAAGTATCAATAATATACTTATATTTTATTATAAATATGAAATAACCCCATTTCACCTTCTATCCATCCTACGGAAAACAAAATCACCGCGCGTGTGTACGTACAGAATACCGTCTCCACGCTGTGGTGTAATATTTTTTTCCAACACCACCTTACATGGAAGTGTATAATGGTGTAAAGAATAACTATATATGGTTATTATGACATGGTACTAATTATGAGATATTCTATCATTCAATTCAATACAATTCCACAAACATGGTAATGATATCATCGCTCGTGCGTCCGTACAGCCTACCGTCTCCACGATGTGATGCGACTCGTTCTACATGATCTTCATTGATAAATGATTATATAAATGTATTGAATGAATAAATATGATATATATAATAATAATACAATTCTTTAAGTGATGTTTCTATAACCTAAAAAGAATAATAAGAATTTATTTTACAAAAGACGCATAAGAACATAAAGTAATAAACACCCGAATAACAAGTAGCAATGAAATATTATTAATAAGAAGATAAGAATATGACCATATATAATATCATAACAATTAATATGATTGTATAATAAGTCAATAACATTATTTAAATCATTATATATGAGTTTCGTATATGTACGAAGCATATCAGACCTAAGGTAAGGGATAATTGTTTAATCTCATTTTTATCCGAGATTGATTATACGTAAGTATTTACTGGGGTTATATTTTTCATCCATGTCCATAAAAATGTTTTTCATAAAGTGTATAATATTATTCCATGTATTTTTAAATTCATTTTTACCCCTATTTGACTTTTACTTTGTGTTATGGAAGGAATCTTTCTTTTGTTTGCCATACATGGAACTTTTTGACTTTTCTATTAAAAGTACGAGGAAAATGTTTTTTTATCTTATACAACATGAACTGATTTTTACGATTCTATAATGACTTATTTTAATGAAGCTTACTCTACAATATTTCATTACTATTTTTTAACAAAATCATTTTCTTTTAAAATTTCATGGCATTTTGTGAAAAAAAATTGTTTTTGAAGTATAAAGGATATTTTCCTCAAGAATGGAGTTCAAGTGCTTTATCAAAATTATTTTCCATCTAAGATAATGTAGGGTTTTGTTTCTATCCATATTTTTACATTTATTGGATTATGATATGATGGAATTATTGGTATTAATTCCTTTTATCTTATATGGATTATGTTATGATGGCATGATGTTTAAGAATCCCATTTTTATTAAATGGGTTATGCTATGATTTTGATTTATGATTTTGTGGCACACATAAGAATGGAATCATTATGAGATGGGTGGGACCTATATCTCCCTCCAATTCATTGCGTAAATATTTATATCTCATGATATAGACATGGCTGGAATGGCAGGTTAATCCGATTCGGTGATACATGACTGAAACGAGGAGTGAACTCGATTTAGAAATGGACTTTGACCACTAGGATAGTCGTGGAAATGAGTCTTGAATACTAAGAAATTATTCTCTATGATTATATGTTTATTCCAAAAAGTTTCATATTTTATGTTATGATTATTGGGAGTACATTTAACTACCATGATTTATCCCAAGTTATGATATTTTTATCTCTTTTGCAGGTTAATATTTTCAAAATGTTATGTTTTTATGAATATGATAAGATTGATATTTCCTTTGTTTACCCTTACAGAGCATTTAAGCTCACCCTTTTGAATGTTTTCTTTTCCCCAGGTCAGGAAGAAGGGTATTAAGTAATATATGAAAAAAAGACTCTATATATGATAAAATAAAAGGAAGACAATATAGATGATTTATGAACCAGTTGTTTATGATTCCCAATTTCTAAAGACACTATACCTATATGGTCCTTTCATGGTTTTGTTATATGATGTAATAAGTGTGATTAAATTTTGAATTAATAAAAATGTATGTAATTTATGGATTGTTATAGAGGAGGCCATCTGTACCCACCCTTCAGGTGGGATTCTCGAAGGACGACTCAGTGGTTGCTATTTACTTTACTATAGTTGTACTAGCATTTCAGTTGTACTGTACTTTATAGTTGGGTTTATATACTGGCCCATATACATTTTATCACTTACTTTTGTTTACATTATTACTTAATTAATACCTCTGTTTTGTACTCTGTTGTGTTTGTTTACTTTTATAAACGCAATGTCTTCCCTTTTTATCGGGATTTACGCCTTTGGTGCTAGTTGCGAGCCCCTGGCATATGGAAGGTGGGCTTGAGGTAGTCACGGTAGGGGCCCTGAGGACAGGTTGTAACAATGATCCACAACTATTGAGTTAAAATAAAATGTAATGCACAAATAAATATATATTTTCAAGGAGAGAGGGGTGGAGGAAATTAAAAGGGAATGAAAAATATAGAGAAATACTATACTAGAATTCAATAAAATGCTCTACTGAGGTGTTGTATATATTAGTGAAATTAGTCACAATGTGTACTAGAGTAACACGTCATGCACCATTAATCCACATAGATATTTGTGGATTTAGGATCTTCTACATGCCTCGTGCACGTCTAAACCGATTTATGAGGTCTGACTACATACACATCATGTACAGATAAATTAAGACGTGTAATGGTCCTCATCAATTCCTCTATTGTGGATTTCCCATTCCACCGCTTTGACTAATGTCATGTCATATAATGATACTTCATAACATGTAATGGATACTTCCTTTAATAATTTTTTGACTTGATTCATAACATGTCACATGAATTTCACATGCTATTAACTCCCATTACATGACATGTAATTCCAAATCACGATGTGTAATAGGTGAATTCTATACTTTTCCTACATTTCTGTCATTGAATCGTGTGAAGCCTTATTCTGTCAAAACTAACCATATTACAAGCACATTAACAAATAAATAAATGAAAATCCATAAGTAAATGACATCGAAAAGTATATATGAATTTGGATAATAAAATCCTCTTACACTTGAAAAACTTCTTGTCCTCAATCAATGAATCTCTCAATAATGATTTCAAAAATATATAAGCATTTTTTAAACAATAAATATTTATTATATATATGTAATTAAATTAAGTGTAAGAAAAAAGTCCATCTTAAAAAATTATCCCAACATCAAAAAAAATTATGCCTCGTAGATTAGTAATTTAAAAAAAATTCTAATCTTTTAATTAAAATTTTTAATTGTTCCTTGAATTATATACCCATTTTTAATTTACCTCACAATGAAGATTCTATAATAACTCAATGGAAAATTAAATTGGAGTTATGATCATACCATGAGTACATATTCCTAACCATAGACTTGCATTGGTTCTATCATATCCGCTTCATAGGGACAAGTAAAAAAATAATCATGAGGGATTCATCAGTATGGTTATGATGACTCTAATGTTATGGGTAGGTGGGTAAAGATGAAAATCAATCTCAATGGAGGGTAATATATAAATAATAATGCATGATTGTCAAGATAATTATAATAAAACGCCTTCTTCTCGCTAATCATGTACACAATCTAGAAGCTTTGGTTGGATCCATATAGATCATGTGAGAATATAATGAGTATTTTGTTCGTTTTATTTTTATTTTTTAGTTCTATTTCTCAAAATTTATGTCCAGGTCTGATCTCACATTCATCCTCTAACCACATGATATCCATCAAAATATTAATCGATCTGAAAATAGTGATTTTTTATCTTCATAGTACACAACCAATGTCTACATTTCTTTTCATTTGTAATTAAAAAAAACTATAAAAAACGTAAAATGATATAAAGTATATATGGATTAAAACAGAATAGTCTGAATAGTACACAATAAATCTCAGAAAATAGAAGCATCACAAGCTATCAAAATAACTCCCCCACACTTATTCAAAAGTAAAATCATACATCATACAAAGAGCATGGTAGGACGAAAAATTGACTTGGAATAGATTTATCCTATAAGGTCATTCATAGAAACTATGAGCTAAATGAAGGAAAGATGTAATGTAGGTCTCAGGAAAAAGTGGCTAACAAAAATTGCATCAATCATTTTAAATTTTCACTTATTTAGTTATATACTCAATAAAATCCCAATTCAAGTTCTAATAGGTTTACATGTCCCAGGTACCACTCAAGAAATAGTCCTATAAAGAGTATTCAATTAAAGGCCTAGAGTCCTATCGAGTAATAAGAATAAAATAGAAACTAGAAATTAAAATTCGTATAAAACAAAGTAATGTGTAAATTTATCATATTATCAAATTTTTTTAATTTGAATAAAATTTATAAACATAGATTTCATTATAAATAATATAAATAGATTCAAAACATGGATTCTAACAATTTCTAACTTAACCTTTTCTTAAATTTACATGGAAATAATGTTATTAAATTTTAAATCTTGTTTATAATTTCAAAAAATGTCTCCTAGAAAAGTGATAACAAATAATAATTCAAGTTCACTGTCAATTAAAATCATGAGAAACCCCCTACACATAGTGAGAGACAGTGTCTGCACTGTCCATGAAATTTTTGTTGTACTGTTATGGAAGATAATGATTAGAATAATTGAAATGGAGTTGCACAATTGTAAAATTTTGTTCATCGAGAGCTTCCTGGATAGTTTCATTCGAGGAGATATTTTTTTGTCAGTATCATAATTCTAGGTTACCTATAAAATGGGTTAGATAAAAATTCATACACTAGATGTATCATTAGTCCACAGTTTTAAGCATTTTAATAGTAGAATAATAGGCAGTTGTATAGGATAACAAGAAGAGGTAACCATTTTTATTTAATTTTGTGAAATGTTTACAATGAATTTCATTGATAGAATCAAATAGAAATTAAAAAGACTCAACTATGATGACTCCATCTAAACAAAATATCAACTAAGGTTTGCCTCCCATAACGAGATTATAGGATGTCGTCATCTAGATAGATTGACCAAGATATGTTGTAGTGGGTCCATCAGCTCAATTTATCCATTTCTGTTTTTAGCTACAGGTTACTATGTATTCTTGTTCTCAGTGAATCTTGGGTCGGTTTATGACCTTAGGTTTCAAAAAATTATCACTAATTAGATAGGGTAGGAAAGGGATCACAATTCTATTAAGCTGATGATGTGCATGTATTTTCCTAGAAAGGTATTGAAGTTGACATGAGATGACTATAACACACTAGAGTAACCATTTTTCCAAAATAGGTGGTGGTACTAGACCATCGAGAACTGTATATGACTCATAAGATCAAGACATTTATATTTAATAAAATAAAGAAATGACAATCAATCCAAAAATGAATGAGAAAATCAATCCCCATATATATATATATATATATATATATATCAAAAATACATACAAAAAGAGGTCATAAACAGATGAAAGAATAAATTCCCAACCCTATCAAAAAAATCACATAGCCCAAAAAGAAAACAATGGAATGATTAGGTGTTTGGGCCTACGATCTCCTCTAGTGCCTTCCCACCATCATGTGGTGATAGAAGAAGTCTAGCTAGTTCAGTATTAGTACCAATAGCAGGAGTAGGTGGAGAAGTGATCATAGCGGATGGTTGGGCTCTGGAGGTTGGTAGATTATTTGGGGTAGGTGGTAGAGACGTATCACTTTTTAAGGAGGTTTTGGGTTCAGAACCTAGATTAACATAGGGTACCTTTGGGGTGGATTCAACAACTAGCCCATTTCCCCTTCGGGCCTTCTCTACTAAATACTTTCACTAGGTATCAGTGAGAGGAAGCTCTATGCGTAGATTTAGATGGGTGATGGGTGATGTTGGTATGGTATAAGAGGAGAGGCAGGTAGGGGATTGTGGTGGTGGTGTAGTAAACTCTATAGGATCTATGAAGCTGATATGGAGGTGAGTGGAAATCTAGTGCAGGTTCTCTAGGATACACTGTTGGGTGGCCTAGAGACCACTTAGGGTGGGAAGGGTGAGTGTAGGTAGGGATGATGATGTGTTGGTATGTATGGGAGGAGGGATGGGTGGTATAGGTGCATGGGTGGAGTTTAAATCAATTTGTGGGTCCACTACTACTACTACTACTAGTGGTGGCTCATACGATGCTGCCTCCTGGGCGCATGGTGCCCAGAAGTAAGAATCCTCTTCCCTCACTATCAACTGCAACTTATGTAGAAACAAAAGGTCAATAAGCTTAATTGGTCCTACAGAGGTGATGGGTAGTGAATCATTAAACATGCCAAGTTGACTCTCAAGATGCGTCATTAAATATCCTCCCATCAATGTATTGTGATTCCTTGGGGCATGTGCCTTCTAATACTAGGAGAATCAGACAGTCATGTTGATGGTAGGACACCCATGGATACTATAAGGATGAGCACATACATATGGCTGAAGCTACCTTGAGACTCATCCTAATGAAGACATCTATGAGCCATAAATCACTGAAGTATATGGAATGAATTCCATCATAGTTTAGGGAATTTCATGATCCAAGACTCATGGTGTAATAGGGGGTCGTGGGTACTAAACTCCCACCACCACTGAGACTCCTATCAAGGTGGATCTAAATAAATAATAGGAATAATATAGGAAGTGCAAAACCCCTCTATGGAAATTCCAATCCCTACCCCAACTCTGAAAAATATAACTCATGTGGTCATCCAGCAAGACGGAACTAAAGGCTATCAACTACCATCTCAAAAATGGTTAAAAACTACAAAAACCACTCCTGAGAAGTCTCCTCATAGACTTCAAGGACACTATAAATGTGAAACCCTTCATGTAGGTCAAATATGGAATTACTGATGTTCATATGGCCCAGGACACACTTTTCCAAAGTCTTATTTTTATGCATGGGTTTTTCCTGCAACCGAAGAATATTGACCCGATGAGGTGGTTTGGTGAAACAGAGGATGGGTTTCATGTGCAGGCCCTAACCATTGGAGGATAAGGTGGTCTCAGACTAAGGAACTTATATAGGTTGGGGTGATTGTGGTTTGATTGGTGCAGTACTATGGGGCTTGGATGGTGGTTGTTCTTCAAAGGTGGAGGATGATGAGTTGTAGGAGGAGGAGGGTGAGGGTTGGGGTCTTTTTTATTGATCCATGAAAGAAGGTAGTGTTGTTTTGTGAGGTGAGAGAGGATAGGGGTGTGTGGTTTGAGGGTACTGGCCGAGATAGTGGAAATGAAGGGTGTAACCAGGTTTGAGGGGGAGCTTGGTAGTGGAAGATAGGGGAGAAGGGAGCGGTTAGGGTGGTAGATAGAAGTGGAGGGAAATGAAGTGTCGGGAGGTTTGTGGGTTGTGGGTTGGAAAAGTTAGAAGGGAGGAAGGTGAGGTATTGGGTCTTCTTAGGGGTGTGGTATGTGAACTTAGGGTTACAACCCATCATATTTAAAAACAGACCTCAATTAGTACACGATGTGTACTACTGATTCACGTTGTGTATAGGTAAATTAAAATTGATTTTTAGATAAATGGGTAAAAATCATGAACCACTGGTACAAGAAATGTACTAATATATTTTAGCTAAAAAAATTCCATCTCTTGACTTCAGTTCCTAGCCTACCTAAATCTTCCTAATACAATCCTAATCTATCTTAGTCTAAGATTTTCTACCCTAGGTTTCCTCCTAGTCTATGATTCTTTTTATGTCAAGAGCTTGAATCCATTAAAGCTTAAGTGAATTTATGTCTGATGACACTACCTTCCTGGAAGGATTATTTAAAAATCATCCATCTTTAACCGTTTACTTTAAATGGAAGTCCACCTTCTCTCTGAATCATAATGGTTCCATAAAGAAGTACTTCAGTGACTTCAAATGGGCCTGACCATTGAGACTTCACCTTACCTTAGAATAGATTCAATATCAAGTTTAACAATAGAACCTTATTATCGGGTATAGAGGTACACCTAGTAATGCACTAGTTATGACATTTCACTGTATTTTCCTTATATATATCTACATTTTAATGTGTGTCTCTCCTGATTTCATTCAAAGTGGTCAATTGCAGCATTTCTTGCTTCTCCAGCCTTCTCAGAATCTAAATTCAGTTTCTTGATCGCACAAAATGAAAGATGATCCATCTCAACCAGAAGATGACATGGTTTCCCTTAAACTAGTCTAAATAGTTTCTTGCCTATGGGTTCCTTGTAGGATGTTCGATATTCCCACATTGCATCATCCATTTTGAGGCTCCAATATCTTCGGTTGGAATTCATGGTTTTTTCCAAAATTTTCTTTTCCTCCCTAATTGATAGTTCTACTTTACCAATCATTTGTGGGTTGTAGGGAGTTCCCACATTGAATAATATTTCGTACCTTTCTATAAATCCTCTAACAACTAAGATTGAAAAGTTTTTTACTTGATCAATGATGTGTAATTCTAGAAATCCAAATCTTGTGAACACATTCTTCCCTAGAATGTTCAAAACAACTTTTTTTGTGTCACGTGAGGATGCTTCAACTTCAACCCAATTTGAGATGTAGTCAACTCCAAACAAAATACAGTATTTTTCATGTGTTATAAGATATGGTATCAAGTATTCTCTTCTCCAAACATCGAATATTTCGACATCTATGATGAGATTATATGGAATCACATTTCTCTTTCCTATATTTAATTAAAGAAAGAATATTTAACATATTTGGAAAATTTTCATTGTGTCTTGGTGCAGTGTGGTCCAAAGAAATCCACGTTGTAGTATTTTGGAAATTGAACGCTCGGGTCCATGATGTCCATAGTTGGTGATATGTGACACATCTCAATCACATTGTGGGTTTCTTCTTTTGTAATGAAACATCTTAATAGGCCATCAGCACAATGATCGAACAATAGTGGATCATCCTAGTAGTAATGCATGTAATCTGAGAAAAATCATTTTTCTATTGGTGATAGAGTTATTTTTGTTGGAATCTTGTGTCATGATAATTGAAAATATCTGAGAACCACGGTTGACCAGTTATACTAAACAAGGATTCATCTAGTAAATCTTCATCAATGTAAGCCTCCTCATATTCCATGATAATGGGTAGGTGATTTATGGAAAAATCATATCAAATTAAATTATATATCCCTTTTGTATCATTGATAATAATATCAAATTATTATTGTAGGAGGAACCAACATATCATCCTTGGATTGGAATCCTTTTTTTCTCATTATGTATCTGAGGGAAGCATTATCAGTCTGATCAATCACCATAGACAAAATCATATATGGATGTAATTTCTCAAAGTCATATATAATAGCCAAGAGCACTTTCAATGTAGTTTTTTAATTTACTTGATATTCCCTTAGAACGTGGCTTGCATAATAAATGGGACAAAAGATGTTTCCAATTCATTATCCCAGCACAACACATATTGCAAGGCCACTAGCATCAACCATTAACTCAAATTCTTTGTCCAAATTTTGTGTAATGATTAGTGGTGATGCTAACCAACTTTTCACTAACATATTAAAAGTTTTCATATAGTACATAGTGAATTGGAATGAAACATATTTTGACAAAAGATGTTTCAATGGATGTGACAATTTTTTAAAATCCTTCATGAATCATCTTTAATATCCATCATGGCTCAAAAAACATATAATACCTTTTACGGTTGAGGGTTCCAGTAGATACTTTATGATTTTCATATTAGTTGGATGAACATAGATTCCTACCTTTTAGATTTTATGACCAATTACTATTCCTCCTTGCACCATGAAATGGAATTTATCCCTATTCTGGACTAGCCATTTTTTGTCACAATGTTGGAGAAATAATTCCAAAATGCTTAAACAGAATTCGAATGATCTTCCATAGACTGATAAATCATCCAGGATTATTATTAGGAACTCTCTAGCCATGTAATTGAAGATATGTGTCATTATTCTCTAAGATGTTTCTGGGGAATTTCACATTCCTAATGACATTTTTCTGAAATAAAAATTTCCAAACTTTCATGAGAATGTAGTCTTTGGGTAATCAACGTGGTCAACTACAATTTGGTTCTGTCATGAATATCCATCCAAGAAATATTATAATTTAGGCCCCACTAGTCATTCTAACATCTAATCCATGAAGTTTAAGGTAAAATTATCCTTTTAGGTAGCTGAATTCTGGCATTTATAATCCACACAAACTCTCTATCCAATTATGGTGCATGCTGAATTCATTTCTTTTTCATAAGTTCTTTATACCTTGATTCCTACTTTATTAAGAACAACATAGAGGGTGATCAACATTTAACTATATTATATAATGAATATTATTCACAAATACAATTGTTTTTGTACTTCTTTTTTGACGGATTCCTTCATCGGGGGTGTGATCCACCTTTAAGGTTGTTGTTTCGACCTTTCACATTCTCCAAGAATGATTCTATAAGTGTATTAACTATTATTAATTACATTTATTTCTTTCACACCCCAAGGAATTTATTTCTCATTTCTTTTTAAATTATCAACCAATTTTCTTCTAGTGCCTAAGATAGTTCATAATTGATAATGATTAGTAGAGAGCTGGACACTGCTAAAAATGTGTATTGGGTAGAGTTTTAAGTTCCAACTGGGGTGGTTGAATGATGGAGGGGATGAAAGGTGGCATGTTGTCCCTTGTTAGTGGTTCAATGAATCTTACTTACTCTAAATTGTACTCTTATACATTCTATGAGAGTTAAACTTCACTTTCCTCTTCAATGGCCTTGTACTCATCTTATTATTGGGCGATAGAGATGGCGCTACAATCTACAACATCTTCAGATTTTTGGGATGCTTCAACCAGGTTTAAAACAACATGTTCATCCCCTAATCTCAAGGATAGACGTCCTTGATTTACATCTATCAAAGCCTTTCCTGTGGTGAGGAAGGGACTTCCAAGAATTATAGGGACATCACCTTCTTCTTCTACGTCCAAAACAACAAATTCTGTTGGAGCAATGAATTTTCCGAAATTAACCTAAACATCTTTTAGAATTCCTTTGGGATATTTTTCTGATCATTCGGCTAGATGTAGTTTTATTCTAGTTAAATTGTGTTATTAGAGTCCAAGGTTGTGGACAATAGTTATCAGCATTAAGTTTATGATGTATCAAAAATCACATATTTCTCTTCCAAACCTGAATTCTCTTATATTTTTGGGAATTGAAATACATCTAGGATCTCTCATTTTCTCGTAATTTTTTTTCACAACAACATAGAATTCCTTATTCAAAGATATCAATCCAACATCTTATATTTATCTTTTGTTAGATATCATACCCTTAATAAATTTTCATATATTTTCATCTGGGTAATGTATTCTCCAAATTGTATATTTCTGTGACATATATTTAACATCTCTACAAACTTCTTGTATCGTGCCTCATTTCTACCTTGCCTTTCTATCTCCAAAAATAGAAATGGTGGCTTTTATGGAGGTAGGGAAACAAAAACATGTTCATTCGTCTCATCAGGTGTTTGTTTCTTCATATCTAGTACACCGTTTTGAGGTTTGGTGGATATGATTTTATGAATTTCTCTATATTCTTATAATTTCTTTTTAGTCTCTTCCTATTGCCTTTCATTTTTATCTTTTACTTGTTGAAATTTCTAAATGTTCCCTTCTCTCATTACTACTACATCGGCTTCCTCCCTTGGGTATGTCTTAGTGTTTCAAGGTATGTTTCATGTTAATAATTCAAATATGGTCTCTGAGATTTTACACATTTTAATATCAATATTCTTCAATGCATCTATTTGGTTTTCATTTTTTTATCCTGGGTGGTCATTCTCTGATCTTATTTTTGGAAGAAAGTATCCAAGAGGTTTTCCAGGTTACATGGATATGTGGGAGGTGGATGCTGAGCTCTTTGATGGATGGGTTGGAATTTTTGTTGAGGAATTTGAGATAATGTTTGTTTCATAGATTATTGTAGTTTAGTAACTAATTTCATCAATGGATACCTGAGTGGTCCTTTATTACAGATTTTTGGTTAACCATTTCACTGTTATAAATATCCTTTAATCGTCTAAGGTTGCTGTTGAATATCCATCACGAGAGTAGGAGTGTGTTGTGTGGATGAAATCTGTAATGACTTGAGCTTCTTTGTGAACAGTTTAACCTGTGCTACAAATTTGGTGTTCTCATCTACCTGGTGGATATCATGATGCGGTGGTCCACAATCACTTTTCCAAAGGCTGGAATTGTGAGAAAATTCATCAATAATTTCTTGTCTGGCTTTGGGGGTCTTAAACATCAGTCCTCTATCAATAGAATCATCGATAATTGTTCAAATAGCTAGCTAGATTACATGGTCAAATGGGGGAAATTGAATCTACACATCTAATCCATGGTGTGTAAGTTTTCTCATTAGATCGTTAAATTGGTCCAATTCTTCCCATACTGATTTTTTGTCTTCTTGAAAATGTTTTGGATATCATTTTGGAGCTTCCAGTTCTGGATTGGGGGAAAATATTTTTACAAAACAATTTTCCCAAGAGCGGCCCAAGTTTTGAATAACTTGGGAGCATGAATTTTTAGCTAGTCTTTATCTATGTCCCAAAAGGAGAATAGAAATACTTATAGATTGATCGCACCTAAAGAGTCTCTCTGGTTGTGAAAAGTGTCACTGACTTCAAGGAAGTTGGTAATGTGCTCATGTGGGGCTTCACCGTAGAGACCACTGCATTGTCCCATAACTTGCATCATGTAAATGATTCTGGGTTTAATATTGAATGTGTGAGCTTGGAAGGGCGATGTACGATGCTTGGGGTTTCACCATGGTTTGATGGAAATCCATAATCCATGATGGTCTTTTCTGGATTCTTTGGTATTTCACTTAGATTTAATTGATGGGGGTTTTCCGGGTTGTAGCCCACTTGATTATGTAACTCAGCCATTGGAGACCGGATGTGGGTAAAAAGATACATTTAGATGGTGGGATAAATGGTCAAGGGTTCATCCAACTCAAGGTTCCTTGAACGAGTCAAGTGAATTTGGTACATGTACTATTATATTATAAATCAAGGATGTCGGGGAATCTTAAAAGAAAGGGGTATGGGAAAGGTAATCATAGGTCTTATGCTAGTGTTTTTATAAGCACATCATTTATCCCTAGAAACGGTTCCAAAGATTTACACGACCTCCCATGTTGTTGGGTTCGTACGGGCTGTGGTAAGATTAAATTTATTATGTCCCAAAAATTACATACTACTCGGGTGTAGTATAGTAAAAGGGCGGGGTAGATCCTGTGATGATGAATTTGGTTCTTGAAGGATACTATCATCAATCCTTTTGGTATGAGTCCTTTATAATTTATTTGGTGTTTTGGAGTTTTACTAAATCTGTGGTTTAATGTGACTTAAAATAATTATGGATGGTTCAGGATCAATTTCATGTATATATATAATGGATGTCCTTTAAAATGATTATGGGAGGGTCTTAAGGCATAGGCTATGAATCAAACAGAAGTCGCTAGTTGACTTTTCTCAAGTAACCTTGTTCTACCTAGGTAGTGACTATTCCACAATAAAAAGATAGTAACAACCTAAATTAATTAATTTTAGATTCTATGGTAGAAATAGTCCTTGGATTGTGACCATAACCTATTTCATTTAATCCAGATAGGGTCTTCGATTTGAATATCCCATGGTTAGGGATGTTCACGTGAATTGGGTAGAATTTATTATTTTTCCTTATTACTAAAACTTTATGGTTTCCTAGATTAGGATTCAATATTGATTATGAGTTCAGATACATCTACTCTTGATCCCAACCCCTGAGTGGTTTAGTTACTCATGGTGGGTTGGGATGAAAATAAATAAAGAATGAAAATCATGCATGACAATCTATTTTAATTTAATTGATTCACATTCATGAAGGGGTTAATATTTGAAATGAGAATAAAAATTCAATTGGATTTAAAAAAGAAAAATTACTAATTTAATATATCACATAATTTATATCAAAAATAGAAATGGATCTAACACATGTTGTTGGAAATTGATGATGAACGATTGAGATTTATGTAATGGGAATTTGAATGCATTGAAAAAAACAAGATCCATGACTCTTGGATTGAAAACAAATATAGAACACCATGAAATTTTAAGTTTAAATGAGATTGGGGAAAATTAAACCAAAAAAGAATAAAAAATAGAGAGAAATCATGTCTTTGAATACTTAGAATTGCTATGCCAAGGTGCTATATATATAGGCGAAATCTTTGATGGTGTGTACTAGAGATAGACATTGTGTACCATTTAACCCAATAGATCTCTGTGGATTTTGGATATTTCATGTTCCTCGTGCATATGTGGACCGATTTATGTGGATTGACTACCTACACATCTTGTACGGAGGACTCACGATGTGTACTAATCCTTCGTTGTTCCTACAATGCATATTTCTCAATTAACCACTTTGATTGATGTCATATCGTGTATTGAGAATTCAAGATATATAATGGATACTACCTCTGCAGACTTAGGGACTTGGTACATAGCTTGGATCACAACTTGTCACATGCTATGAATTCCCATTACATGATGTGTAATGCCAAGTCACAACATGTAATAGGTGATTTATGTACTTTTTTTACCATTCTATCTATGAATCCTGTGAACATTCATTCCTAAAAAAATAAGCATATACTAGGAGCATTATCTAATAAGACAATGAAAATTCAATAGTAAATGACATGAAAAAGTACATATGAAGTCATATTATCATAGGTCGACTAAGCTTTCTAGCAGCCATTGTTCCCTTGAGCTTCATAGTGCCTCCTACTGTATGTTCCCCATGAGCATGTGTCATGGTCATCTAGTGTTTTTTATTGAACCTCAGAATATGACCCTCCTTTTCTCATCAGTTCACCTTTTATGTGGCGGCATTTTTTTGGCATCGATGCTTATTCAACTGAAGAAATGGAGAAGGTCATGGCTGATTCGAAGCCATTTCTGGTTCAAAAGTCTCCTAAATAAATCAATGGAGTCTACCTCATGAATCACATTCACAGAGACCACATTACACCTCCTACGTATAGAGGCGGCTTATGGTACTCACACGATTATGATAAGACCTGCAACATTGCAAGTGTCTTTAGCGGAGGGCTCAGTGCATCCAATGAAGCCTCATAACATCAGGGATCCCTTTAACTTTATGTCATTCTTCCAATCATCACTATACCTCATTGCCTATAAATACCTAGGTCCCCCACCTCCAAGGGTTTGTTACCAAGACCTTTCAAAATCTAATCACACATTTCTTGAAGCTCCCGAGCACCATGAAACAAAAAGGAAATAGGTCACCTAGGGTACTTGAGTGTCGAAATGAATTCCTTTAATTGTCCCTCATTAACCCTACCAATGGAAAGGATTCCTTTCATGATGGTCCATTCAATTCACGGAAGATGGAACCCCTTTGAGTTTCTCGAGGCATCACGGAGCATTAATCCATTTTTAAGCACTCATCCATTGATTTGGGACTCCATGATAAGGCAAGGGTCCCCTAATTCATGAGTCCCTTCTACTTTTCTGAATATATTTCCTCCATTAAGTACCCATGATTCAATAATCTCCTAATAGTGAGGCCCCATTCTTCATGATAATCTCTTTTATGTGTCCCTATAAGTTTGTTCATTTTGATTTCAAGGTCCCTCATTCGAGATCCATTGTTTGTATTCTCTACCTCTTACTTTTTGGCCTACGTATATTAATTAATTTTTCTTTTTAGAATACCAATGCTAACATGGACCCCACGGATGACCACTCCTCTACACTGATCACATTGGGAATTGTTGATTCCTTCCCTTCCCCAAGTGTGGGTGAGTATTAGTTATATAAGTCTGATGGTTCCGGAGAGATTCCTCCCCATCCAAGCTATAGGTTGTTTAACTGCCAAACCCTGTTGTCCTTATCAAACTATGGGTGTTATCCACACCCACACATCTCTATGGGAGTGATATTTTTTTCACCCTCTTTAAAGGGAATGTGATACACCTTACATGGACGGTGATCCTCTTCTAGAATCCCTCCTGGAGTAAGCCCCTATCTTCATCTTGCTCGTCTATCTCAATTCATAATCCCCACGTCACGACTCATGGATGAATCTTCCTTGATACGATCCCTAGGTACATTGTTACATCTTTATTCTCACATATGAATTCACACACATGTGCTTAGATATTAATAGTTACCATGACTCTGTTCTTTGGGCCGCCTTAGTGCATAACCCCATGCAAATCATTTTAAACTTCATGGGTTTTGATCCCTGTCTTCTAAATATGGTATGTAAGAATGCAGCACGAGGTCTAATCCTATCCAATGGTAAAATCTAGTGATCTCTACAAGGTATATACCCTCAAGATGTGACAATTTCCCTTTATGGTACACATCCCCCAGATCCACCATCCAAAGGTTTTCTGATCTATCTGTAATCACTTTATCCATCACCTCACCCTTATCCCATTGAGATCACTTCATCTCCTTCCATCCATTTGGTCCACTAACCCTAAATATTCCTCATCATGTAAAAGGGTATCGATCCATATATAATACCTAATTCCATCCTAATCTATGTGTAATTTACTCATTTTCTCTTAAATGGGGTACTTAGAAATCCTCCCTCAGGTACAATCCTATTAACAATTCCCATCCTTGTATTTTCCTTGAGTCGCTATATCTTTGTAGGATCATTCCTCTACTAAGAATTTACAGTTCTTGTAAGTCCCCATCCATGATCTCCATACTCACAAGGAACCTCCTTAGGTTACTCATCATCCCACTCCCAATCTACATGGAATTAAATTACCAGCCACTGGGATATGTAGGAAGCATCTTCAAGGTTTAATCTCATCACCCTCTACATAGTATCAATTCCATAATAAATCTATCCATATCTGTCTTACTTATTACCTAGCCCTCCAAATCATGGTAATATCCTTACATACACATCATCGATGTTCCTAGTATCACATGGGATGCTAACAATGAAAAATCCCCACAAAATCTATATTCATCTAACCATGAGCAATCCTCTTGAAAAGGCTATCTAAATATGTAATCCTTGATCCAAACCTTTAATCTATGTGGGTTTTGATAACTATATTCTAAATATGGTATATAGGAATCCTCTAATTGTTCCAACCCCAACCAAAGTTAAACATTGACATCCCCCTCCTTGGGGTGTACCTCCCTCATTCTCCCTCAGAAGTGTCCAGATCAGCCTTCAGGGTGTGAGACCTTCTCTTTATGAGATGCACCACTAGGATTCCTCTCACATTGGGCATTCTAATCCACCCATCTAGTAAAATTACATACCTCCCTCATTAGGATGTACCCCTTCAGGGTTTGAAGTATTCTCTGTATGGTATGCAGCACCTCGGTTCTTCCCTCATTGGGTGTTCTGATCCATCCATCTGGTAAACAATCTACATTCTACCTCCCAGGGATCCACCTCTTTGATCCTTCTCCATGTGACATTCTGATCAACCTCATCTGGTCTCAGAAAGATGTTAATGTTCTGACCCTCTATCTCCGCTGGACATTAAACATTCATCTTACCCTATGTTAAACATAGGATTCCTGAGGAAATCCTCAGAAGACATGCCTTTGGAATAATATGCCTTTTGATTTCCATATGATTCCTCGGGTTTCCATTCCCTTGAAAGGACATATTGTGAGGAAGAATATAGGTGAAAAATGTTCATGTGTCCAGACATGACACAGATTCCCAACATTTCTTCTTCCCTTATCAAAGGTTCCTTCCCTTCCAGGAGCCAATGGAAATTATAGAAATAATAAGTGTAATTATTCAGTGTCAATAAAGATATGGAACTGGGAATGAGTTTCACAAAAAACTTCTTAATCCTTGAGGGAGACCCATACTATGGGACGAGTTCTACGGAGGAATCCATGGAAGGAGGAAATGAAATCCCATCATCTTGTTTTATTCATGGAGAAACCATCATTGAGAATGTGGTGAATGTATGCCACATTTGTAAAGAAGGAATACAGAGTTCAATGCGTCTATCATCTAATAATGTACAACGAGTAGATGCACCCTAGAGGAAAGCATCAAAAATAGCTGCATACCTCCAAATGATCGGTGGCTATATTTCAACACAAGATTCAAAAAAGCCCATTATTTTCACAAAACCTTATCTCCATGTATTTTTACTCTTCTATAAGGAATAGTGTGACAGAACACAAAAAATGAAGAATAAGGGTTTGGAATGGTTTATAATCCACGACAACCATTTCCCTCTAATGTAGAAATCTTAGGAACAAAATAGAGAGGTTATTTTCCTTTAAATATTTGTTGGAGAGATAATAATGTGGAGTCCTGATAGAGTTAAAAGATCATAACCCCCATGAAATATGCACAAGAGTTATCTAATATCCATAGGAAGATTCACTCTCCTGATATGTTACTCAATAACATCCATACCATATGATGTATAATTGCAAAACTAATGTCCTTGTAACATGATGCTAAACTATATCCGTGGGTCCATAAAATTGATCTTAAACTGCACAGTTGATGTTATATTATAATGACAATAAAATAAATGACCATGTTCTTACTACATTATGTTAAACTAGAAGGTTTTCATCTTAGTTGAATGACATTAAACTACACTATGATGTCCTTACAACATTACTTTAAACTACATGGTTGACGTTCTAGTTGCAATATGCTCTAATCAAAGACCATGACCTAGTCATATGATTTTATACTAAATGATAAATCATAGTTTGATGATTTTAAACTGCATGATAATGTCCTTATCATGTGATGATAAACTGAAGTAAAACTTTACTGGTCAAAAGATTGTAAACTATACGAAATTCCAATATCTAGGGGAAATCGTCAGCATCAAGATAATGTTACAGTATCTAAATAAACAATCGATGCAAAATAATCTCGATTCTAGCTATATCGAAAATTCTCCAACATCCCTTAGTCACCTAATAAGGCTGTTATTTGACATGAAACCCCCCTCACACTTAGATGTTGGCATTAATGAAACATTGTCAAATGCAGAATGCTGGAGATAGGAGGGAGTAGGCTCGTATCCCTGTAGTTTCAATCAATTACTGTTATCTTATCCTAGAAGAATGTATGGGAGAGAGAATAAATACATTCCTCCATGCATAAATTCTATTTTCATATTACTATGGAAGAAGAATGATAGTATTGAGAATACATCCTCATGTTAATCAAATACTTGACCAAAATATATTGGAATGTGAGAGTGTATAGGCATTCATTACTATACAAACCCTTTTTATGTGCTAGTGATTTTTGACGGCTATAAGGGAGTTTTCTGATATATTCTAGTTAATATATAGTGGTATTTATAAATTTCTTTTGTGATTGAAAAATCATCACAATAATATGATTAATATTAACAGGTTGATACTCCAAAAAATAACATTTGTTGTATCCCATCCCTGAGGATTATCGGTATATTCAGGTAAAGGATATGGCCTAATAAGGGGAACATATCCCCATTTTGAATGGGGATCACCAAGGAGAGATTCACATGATTGAGGATAAAATCATATTCCTATTGAAGAAAAGGCCATCAAAATACCCCAAAGGCATAGGACCAGGAACATACCCCTATTTAGATTGGACCTCACTAGTTGATTGCATCACTGCCTCATGACAGGCTCATATTCCTATCAAAAAAATACTATCATCGTAATCCAAATTCTCTAGAATAGGATTATAACCCCACTATGACTGAGGATAACCATGTGATAGTGACACATACCCCAGTACAGGCTTCTATTCATGTTAATGAATATACAATAAATTTTCCACTAGCTTATATGTGGAAGCTTATACCCTTTCTCCCATTCAAGAGGTTCGTCTATATATTATGACGGGTAATGTATATATAAACTGGGATCAAATCTCCATTTTAAAAATGATTGACCATAATATTATAGAAAATAATTATAGGCATTGTTATTTCCCTTCCAACAAATAAATTATCATCGATATACTCCAATATCATCTCATCAATGGTATCATATCCCTGTATCACCAGATGGTTGTCAATATATATTGATAGTCATGATAGTGAAGGATTATATCCCTGATAAATCCCAAAAGGTTGGTTGGAATATCTGATCTAAAACATAATACTAGATTTGTATCCCTAATCTACTCAATGTCAGTGTCCTAGGTATGTTCAAGACATATTCTTGACACCCTTAGGGTCTGTAATCATTTCAACCAAAAATAATGTGATCATTACCATGATATTCTTTCTTATAGTGGTGTGGAGATGAATGAAATGGACTCTACTCTATATATCTACCATATTCAAACTCTACACGGTGATATCTCCCATAGGAAAGGAAATCCCCCCCCCAATTATGAGACATTTTCTTAGAGATATTTTATCAATAACCAGATATCTTCTTATATACAGGTTCTCAATACACCATGGCAAATTGTATATAGTTCCCTATCAACCATAAGTGGAAAATCACCATGATCAGTAGGAAATCGTTATAGTATGACTAGGTTAAAAATATGGACAGGATGAAGAATAGGTTGACATAGAGATATATATATATATTTATCTGAAAACATATTCTAAAACATGTCCTGAACAACTTCCACTTCCAGTTATGAGATCTAAAATGGGTAAAAATTTAGTTCATTATTTACATTCACCCGAATATATAGGATAATTTTTTGAGATTATAGGATATACACATCCCTTATCATAGAATGGATGGTCACCTAGAAATAAAAATATACTTAGATTTCAAATGGACATAGCCACATCCTTTCTTGCCTGAAACCTAGGATTGATTGAGCATAACAAACACCAATTGAATGTTTTCTCTACATCATGAAAAATTTCTTCACGATTGAAAAAATTCCTTCAAAAGATCTGAGGAAGGTAAAGTATTATTTCAATCCCAAATGTCTAGGAATATCCTCTCCCTAATGAATAAATAAGAGAATGTAATCATTTATGGAATCCCACTTCAATGAATCTAGTTGTTCATGATGAAAATGAACATTCCCATGAAATATCTCACCCAAACTAGGAAATAGATGTCCCTAGATTATCCAAAACAACATAAAGGTATCCATATACTCAGATATGGAAGAATAATTAAATGTCCTCTAGAACCCCTATATCATATTTGTGGAAGTCATCTCTACCACCATCAGTGAGCTCAAATAGGTGCATCCAGGAGAATAAGAAGACTGAAAAGCTACATCATTTAGTTCCATCATTCTTTGAAAGGAGAAAAAGATGTATATTGAACCACTAAATCAACATCAGTATGTTTTCACTTGTAATTACAAAACATTACTGGTTTGGATCCCTATGTGGCTATGAAACACATAGGATTACCCGATAACAATCGAGGTTTCATGCAGGTGGCCTAAAGAATACACCCTTCTCATGCTATCATCTTGGTCACAATATGTTAAACATCACACATTCATCCTGTTTTCATAATGTTAATGTTCAACGATTTTTCCTAAACTCTTAATGATTTCCATTATTGAGTACGTCTTGGCCACATGATAATAAACTATACAAAGGAAGTCCTAGAAGCAAGATGTCAGACTACATGTAAACTCACATCCTGAAGACATGATGTTATACTATAATATAAAACATCCTCAATGAATGACATAAACTACATGGGTGACATAATCTCCCTAACCATTTATCTCACAAAATCTAGATTGTTACAAAAGACAAATGAATTACCTCCATCATAGTTTTTCAGACATATCCACATAGGGATTTACCCATCCAAGAACTATATGTGGATTGATTACTTAAATTAAAATAAACATATACACATCCAGATCTCGATTCTTGAGTCCATTCACAATATTACTTTTCCAATTCGATTTACCTTCATCCTCACCACATGACATAAAACTACACAGATACTCAACATTTATCTTATTTCACATTGATTCATATTTTTTCCCTACTACATGTTGTTAAACCACACTAATGATGTCCTCTCTACATGAAACTAAAATGCACAGTTTCCCAGAACCATGTACATCTTGATTATTATTCGAATGTGATATTAAAGGATTATGTTATTCTATATGTTGGTCTATCCATAGTATGATAAAAAAATTTCCTACCACTCATATCAATCACCTTTTTCTGTGAAGGATACCTTTCCCATTACTTTTTTAACATATTGATCATAGCTCACTTGGGTTTAGTAACTCTAGTAATGGATTCACCACATCAAGGAGGAATGTTAGTTTATGATAGGGTCTACCCAGTCTTTTATGTAAGACTTTAACAGGAACACTAAAATTCCTTATGACATGACATTAAACTGCATGGTTGATTTCCCTTGAATGACATAAAAAATGTGTGTGGGTGTATACCTCACAGTAGAGTATAGATATTATGGTTATTAGTCTCTCACCAAACCTCTATTCATGAACATCATGTGTCTTGATTCTTAACATCTTATGATTCCCTGTGACACCCAAATTTCAAATCAATGGTTTAGCTGAAATATTTCTTTCCCGTGTTAGGGATCCAACAACCTTTCCAAATGATGTTAAACTACATTGTTTCTCAAGAACTATGTGAGGCTTTATTCTTGTTATCATAGGACATATATTGATTCCTAGATCACTAATGCTTAGTCCAGAAGCTATAATCAAAGAGATCAATCCCCACCATGTATGGGTCAGACATGTGTGGAGAGTTAACCATTCAAGAACAACATGTGTCTTCATTCCTAGAATCCCATGAAATTTAGTGATTCCCCCATCTATAATATTGTTTCCATCTACAAAAATCAACATGAAACCCTTCCCCCCTAAATGTGCGGGTAAAACCATATTAATGATCTTTTATACATGAACTATATATGAATTGGTTCCTATCATAAAAGGATATGTTGGGATAGTCCAATATTCAATTTGGTTTTTATTGTTAACATTTAAAATGGTAAAAAATATATCTTAACTTCATTTTCCTTGGACCCATAAAATAAGCTTCTAAGAACCAGTCATTTGTTGCTTAGTTGACTTCCTGGTGTCCCCATGTTTCTCACACTGTGTATAGCTCATGTGATTTTAAGGGACCAAGAATGTCTATCTAGTCAATGTGACTGAGATATATTTTAGATATATTACCGTGTCCCTACATAAAGACATTAAATTTTATAGTATATTTATATCATTTTTAAATGATGTTAAACTATATGAAAAGGAATATTTCCTTACCACATGTAATTAAATTGAAAAGAAATCATCCTAGTCACACTAAATTAAATATGATTATAAAATAAATCCCCAATACATTACATTAAAATATTCAGGCCATCACCCATAACCATTCCATAATAATGGTCTAAAAAACCCTAGCCTTCGTCTACTAGAGTATGCGGTTCTTTAATCAACTTTTATAAACCTCATCCCATAAGTCATAGATCTTAAATCAACCACCTTGGGGTTCCAAAAGCATTACATGACCCTTTTAAAGGAATATATATCCCTACTTCGGTCCTTTTATATATTCAGAAGGACTTATACCTACCTATAAGTAACATGTTTTCCCTATAGGAATAGATTTCTGGTCCCTTTGATCGTGACGTCACTATGGTAGGAATCAACACCTGAGATTGTTATGGTCCATCTACAACATGATTTTCCGATATCATTAGTCATGAACTGATAACTAGGAGCCATTATTTATAATGTTATCATATCCTTCTAAGACAGATATTGCAGTACTCTTTCCATGGGTATCCTAAATAGGTTTTTTTGTAACATTCCACTAACACCATATCCATGTGCAGCATGACCTTAAACTATATGTAATATGGTCAAATATGAATGACCTTAATCTTTATCATTTTAGGGACCAAATCGCAAGACCCTAAACTGCTAGTGAAAGATACATAAAATATGTCAGGCTAAAAACCCACAATGTGAGGCCTAAAAAAGTCAAATCTCTTCTTGATAAACTCTTCATCATCAGAGTTTTAGAAAAAATTATAGCAAAAATAAATAAAGAATAAATTTCATAGGGAATAATTTGTATCCCTATTATAATCCATGTTAATCACGCTGGACTCCCTGGTCTAAGAACGAGTTATAATAATGGATTTTCCATCTCCTTTCCATGATAAATAGTTCACTTGATGTAGAAAAATCCTTTTGGTTTCTCAAACCCTTCTTGAATCATTCATTTTAAATAAATCATACATCATTATTTGAGTTCCTTAGGTCCCTAAAAACCATTCATAGACCTTGGAGAAAGAGAGATCTCTCTTTTTAACTGTTCGATTAAAGCATATGGGATTTCATCTAGAATCTTGAGACATAATGGCCCTATAGGAAGGGATTTACGACCCTTATTGATGGGAAATCATCGCAGTAGGACACAAAATCACCATGGTATGACTCATTCCTAGAGAGTGATCAAGTATATCCCCAACATGATTATCCCATATCACTACTAATGAATTAAGCACTTTTGACGTTGATTTAAAATCACTATAACCAAACTATTCATAATGATTAGACATACTTTATGTTACATCATTGTAAATTATAACCTTTATAAAAGGTTAAATGGGACACTACATTCTAGAACTATAGGAATTTCCATACCACATGACTGAAAACCCCCTGGTATAGGGTCTGAGCCTCCCAACCCAAAAGCTAAACTGCACTATAGTGCCCAAAACCTCCCTGGATCGTCCTATTCTCCATACTCTAATTCATTTTACATACTCTAGAGACATCACAAATAATCAAGAGTGTTTTTAAAATGTTGGGTGTCCCCTCTACTTGAATATCCCTGTACGCCCTATGGGCTCTTTCATAAAGGCATGAGATCCACAAACTACAGACATCACATCTTTATAAGAAAGGAACCCCATTCAACAAGATTCTTGGTGACACCGTCATTGAACCCAACACCTTAGGGTGTTTGGGATAATCCTTGATATGTATTCTCCAATCCATGATTCACTGATTCAAGATTCTATAAACATGAATTACACAACCTATATTTCAAATATTATGATGGATTCTACTTCCCTAATATTTTCACCAATTTCCAATACCACCACTAAAAGCATTCATGACCATTTAATAAAATTGGAAAACCTCTATTTAACCATTTTTGGGATCTATAAGGTCATTGAACTATAAAAATGTGTAGTCTACTCTTTATAAGAAGGGAACACCAGTCTTCATGAGCTCTAGAAAAACAATAGAGGAATTCATTAATATATTTTGTTTTGGGACAACCCTGAATATCATCCCAATATTCCATATGTATCAATCAATTCTAATAAGGAAAACATTAAACCATAGAGAATCTAGATGTATAAGATAAAGTCTTTAAACAAAAATAATATATGTTTTGAGCTAGAAGACCTTAAAATATAGGAACAAGAAGTCCACGATAAAAGAATCTAAACTACAAGTAGATGAAATTCTATGATCAAAGACACTAAACTACCAGTATCATAAATCAAAAGCTATAAGACTCCAAAATACGATCAATATAAGGGTTGAACCAAAATTATCTAAACTGAAGAAAAATTTATTCTCGAGATAGAAGACCCTAAACTACAACACAGATTTGTTCTAGTTTAAATAACTATAAATTAAGAAATTAAAGTAGACAGATTTCTCACTAGGATGAGAACATGAAAAGGTAACCCTAGGAAAAATTATATTATCCACTCACTAGATAAGAACATTATGTGATCAAGAAAATATTATCACTCAATCAATGGAAAATTAACAAAACATGTCAAGTCAAAAATGCATAAGAGGGAAGATTGAGGAAAAACCATGTACATGCCTGCTATGTCTTCCCATATATGACTATTGTTTTAAAAAGATGGAAAATGTAATAGAAAAAATACATATATTGTAGGGAAAACCATATTTAATTATAAAAAATCATGCTATTCTCACTATGTCCCCTGATTTAGTTAGAAATTAGATCATTCTTCTTCTGTGATGTATATATTACTCAAGTTATCCTTGTAAGTCGGAAAATATCAGGACAATTAGAAAAGGTACATCTATGAGGAATCTTGTTTCAATGGTAATTCATGATGATTTCTGAAGAAAAATATATTATATGAAAATAAATCAATATATAAGAGTTTGGTTCTATTTTTTCATACACAATGGATGGGTATCATGGATGATCTATGTTAAATTTTAACTAAAACATGGGTCTCTACCTGAGTTTTCATCAGAAAAAACTAACATTACCTTCCCTATGTAAGAGTTACATCAGCATAAAGACATTCATCATACGATTTCTCATCTATTAACATATATTCCCTATGCATTTACTTGATCTTAATTGGATTATATTTTATGAATATATATGACATGATTCTAAATATCATGGGATATGTACTGAATTCCTTGTACCTTACTCCAAATTCACCCAGAATTTCCTTTCTTCAAAAAAATCACTTTTAACCCAATTGATCCCATTATGAACAATTCATATATACCAATGAGGAATTACATGTTGTAAAAATTCTTGTGAAATTAAAAAGAGTATTATATTACGATTTATCCATTTAAATTCACAAGATTGGGTTTACATGGTATTATGTGTATAAATGGTTTCAGTAATGGTCTATTTGCGACCAAGTAATTTAAAGAAATCATGGTTAAAATTATCATCATTACAAGACATGAAATCACTCATTCAACATGCTCTGGAAAAACCCTCTCATGCAGCTTAATATCAAATCTCATCAGTTTTTAAACATTTTAAAAAGTGATCTACCATTACCTTATAATAATAATATTTTCATTCATAATGATTCTAATTCTAAGGGGGGATTTTGGGGCCCTAATAATTGTCCTCCATGATATTTTTAATCATTATTTTTAGAATTGTGGTGACAAAGAAAAATATCGATGTCTTTTCCATGAAATATTTGAATAATATATTCTTGAAGAATGGGATTGGGATGTAATTTATAATTTCATATATTATAGACCCTTAATTTCATCCTTTTTTACATATAATATATTTTTTAAGTCATATGGGGTTCCCCTTAGAGAACAATAGGTCCATCTCAGCTACCTGTATGACCAAATCATCCTGATCACTTGCAAGAGTGGCTTCAAATACACCCACATAGCCAACCGGCCTTATAGACCTGTGCCAAGAGAGTAGATGAAAATGGATCATTTTTTAATTCTTGGGTTTGTGTCTATCTGTGTTGGTGTGACTATGTAGTCTGTTGAATGGGAGGGTGTGGTTGGTTAGGGCGGGTGTATGTTTTTCTAGTGTAGACCCTACTGTCTAGTTAGGGTGATGCTAATGTGGATTGAGTTATTATGTGATCCATAAATAGGCACTAGTTTGATGTGGTATATGGAGAATGTGACATTTTTCATCTTTTTAAAAACATAAATAAATAATTTTAGTTGTAGGATTATTGTTCTCTATTTTTTATCACTTCATTTGATCTTCTTCAACATCCACCCACTTGTGATTCTTATGGACACCCTTGGTTTAGCCCCGAGTTTCATTCCTTATATCACCCTAATGATCAGTTGATGATCACTAGGGATATCCATATATATCAATCAATACCAATAGAACTGATCATAGAGTATGTATCAAAACCATGCTTGCTTATTTTTTTTTGAATTAAAAAAGAAATCATTAATGACGAATATCAGCAGAAGTACAAGTGAAAAGCCAAGAAGGGAGATTTTCCAACAGGAGCTGGTTGGTGTTGAATGGGCCTGAGGCCATTAGCTGATGGGCCATGTTGTTTCGATCCCTTTTTGTAAAGGAGAATTTTCAAAAAGAGAAGCAATGGAAGAGTGATAGAATTCTACTTATGATGATGCCAAAATACTGGAGCCCACCATCGTTGTGGTTAATAGCATCGATTATAGTAAGGCAGTCAGACTCAATAATAATATTGCTCTATCCGCATTCCAATGTGAGCAACAAACCAGCAAGTATGGCCATGGCCTCAACAACTATCAGTTCCCAGAAAGCCTGATGTGGTTCATATTTTGCAGAAAATATTTTCCCCAGTTGATTATAGGCTAGGAGGCTGAGGGCAACAAGCCCATCCTTTAGAAGAGATGCGTCCACGTTATTCTTAAGAATCCCTTCTCTTGAGGTATTCCAATGAGATGGAAAGGTGAGGGTAACACCTAGAATTAAATTATCATTGTGGTCTTTCCAGCCCTCAATCCAAGAAGTGGATCGTTCAATCTAGAATTCGGGTGGTTTGTGAGATTGATGAAAAATGACATCGTTATGGTGAATCCAAATAATCAAGGTCAATGTGCAAAGAGAACTGTAAAGAGCCGATGAAATAGTGGATCACCAACGCGTCAGAAGATTAGGAAGGTCAGAGGACAATTCCAGTGAAGCGGTAGAGCCTGGGCCCCATATACTCCAAATTTTCTTACCTCTTGGGCAGTGAATGATGGCGTGAAAAGGAGTTTCAATAGTGTTCGGGCAGAAAGGGAAAAAAGAATTATTGGCCATATGTCGGTAAGCGAGAAGGCTCGGATTTGGGAGAGTACCCGTGCAGGCCTGCCACCAAAATAGGCGTATTTTAGGGGGAATGTTGCATGTCCAAATTGATTTCCATGGTCCCTCATCCCGGCCGACTGAGTGGTTTCCAAGGGCCAGTTTGTAGCCAGATCTCACCGTGTATTCGCCCGAGATTTCATTGTTCCAGAAAAGATGGTCGAGGCCTACGTGAGGGACCCAAGGAATGATATGGATGATTCTTTGGTCCCTTTAATTAAAACAATCAAGGATCTTTCCCAAACAACACCCCTGTCCCTGGTCGGAAAGGAGGCATCTGAGAGTGGAATCTTCAAGAACTAGTTGGACAAGGGATGTAGCCCGCAAACCTTCCTTATCGATAAGCTAGAGATTAGTACAGATATTTACTGATGAGCCAGACCCAATCCTCCATCCTAGTCCTTTATCCAAGATCTTTTTATCCCCCCAAGTGCTTCTCCAGAGGAAGCTAGGGTGGGGGCCAAGAGAGGAAGAATTGAAGTCTGTGTGGGGAATGTAATTATCTCGGAGAACTCATGCACAAAGTGATGATGTAATGTTAACAAGGATCCATCCTTGCTTGGCCAACAGTGCATCATTGAAGAGAAGAAGATTCCTAAATCCCATCCCTCCCTCGTATTTGGGTTTGTAGAGATTCTCCCAGGACATCCAGTGGGGTTGATTCAATCCATCATTCTTACCCCACCAGAAATTGAGTGTGTGTGTGTGGATCTGGTTGAAGATTATTGACGGGAGCTTAAACAAGGACATAAAATAGTTGGGGATAGACTGGATGACATATTTTATCAGGGTCTCTTTTCTAGCTTTAGAAATTCCTTTAGGGGACCAGCCCGAAATTCTTTGCTCGATCATTTCCACTAGAAATGTGAAGATTTATTTTTTTGATCTGTCGATCATCGTGGGATTCCCAAGATACTTCCAATGTTTCAAAAACATATGAATACCCGCTAAAGCACATAGCCCATCCCTCTTAGAGAGAGGCACCCCTGCACTAAAAGAAATTTCAGATTTTCCAAGATTGATTGACTGGCCTGACGCCCTCTCATACAGGTGGATCGCTTGGCTGATCACCCAACATTCATTAATTGTTACTCTGGAAAGCAAGAGACAGTCATCGGTGAAGAAAAGATGCATCACTGGTGGACCAGCATGATAGAACATTACCACATGAATAGAATTAGAGGATGCAACCCTGGAAATAAGATTAGAAAACACTCCAGCCCCCAGTATTAAGAGAAAAGGGGAGAGAGGATCTCCCAAGAGAAGGCCTAGAGATGGGGCAAATCCTCTGGAGAGCTCCCTATCCACCTTTATTTTTAATGAGATGGCCAAGATACAGTCTAGGACCATATCTGTCAATTTTGTGCAGAAACCCATTTTCAGCATAGCGACACAAAGGAAGTGTCATTCCACTCTATCGTAGGCCTTGGTTGTATCCAATTTCCAGACCATGGTTCCCCTTTTCGTGGTGGAGCATGATTTCATAGAATGGAACACTTCATGGGCCCCAATGGCATTACCAGTTATTAGTCTCTTGGCCATGAAAGCGCTCTTATTTTCAGAGATAATATCAGGTTGCCAAGGTCGTAGTAGATTAACAAGGATCTTTGAGAAGATCTTGTAGGAGACATTGCAGAGGATGATAGGTCTAAAATCAATTATTTCCAATGGTTTATTAATTTTGGGGCTGAGGACAAGGATAGTTTCATTGATGGCAGCAATGCTAGTATTCCCGACCTAGTAATGTTTTATCATGTTGCAGATGTCGGGACCAATTATGTGCCAGTATTGTTTAACAAATAGTTTGTGGAACCCATCCAGTCGCGGGGCTTAGTGGGATGAAGATGTTTTGGATCCAGGCATATCTCATCATCTATAAAATATTTGGTGAGCTGACTATTGATCACATCAGTGATCCCAAGTCTGATACAATATTCTACCTCAGCAGACATGAAAGGGGTTCCTGCAGCAATGATGCTCTGAAAATAGTATATCAAGGCCTCCTGGATACCATTGGTTTCAAAAAAAATTCTTCCATTAGGTTGTACGATGTTGGTAATAGATTTTTTTCGACACTTGGATGATGCTTTCTGGTGAAAAAATCGGGTATTAGTGTCCCCCACTTTAATGTGGTTATCCCTCTCCTGCATATCCCAGAAGCTTTCCTTGATACACAATGAAATGTCCATCTCTTTTTGTGTGGCTCCAATATTAGAGAGAATGGAATCAGATGTGGGTTGTTTGAGGAGGTTGTCCAGTCTCTTTTCAAGGACACCACAGTGCCAGTCGGGGTGGTGTAATTTCTAAATGCTACAGGACATCAGATCAGATGCAACCTATTAGAGATTGAGGAAAACATCCGCATGAGTGCTTTTTCAGATTGATCGGATCACCTCTTTGAATTCATGGTATTTTCCCTAGATGATCTCAAATGTGAAGGTTCTTCTAGGTTTTCTATTTCGTTTGCCTTTTGTACAATCAATGAGAATTGGACAGTGGTCCGAACAGTTAAGGGCCATGTGGCCAATGTGAAACATACTGAACAAATTAATCCAATCAGAAGAATCCAAAAATCAATCAAGATTCTTAGCGATGCAGTTTCCTTTAGAATTATCGTGGAACCATGTAAAAGGATTGTCTGTGTACCCCAGATCGACCAAGCCTGCCCTAGAGACCACATCCTTGAAGTTTGACAACGAATCTGAGGGTTGGATGATTCCGCCCCTCTTTTCCTTATGGAACATAATCTCACTGAAATCCCCTCCATAGAGGATATGGCTTGGTAAAACTTATTGCAGCTAGCATAGAATATCCATTTACATCACCTTATCATTGCAGTATGGCCATCCATAGAATCCCAAAAAAGTCCAAGTTGGGTGAAAATCTGTTTGAATAGTCACTGCCACATGGTGCGAGGAAAAAGACAAAATTTTGATGTCAATATTGACCTTCCAAAGCAGTCAGAGGACCCAAGAAATGCATTGTATAGGCATCGGAAAGCATCCTTGGATTCCCCACTTCAAAGCAATACTATTGGTGTCCTTTTTTCCATTATGGTTTTGGACAGAAAAACCATATCGGGGAGACTTTGAGCACAATTGGGCTAAATCATGAGAACCGTTCGTGGTTTGTCAAGCCCACGACAGTTCCAACATTAAGCAATAATTTCTCTAGGAGGGGATTAGACTCTCTAATGATCATGAGATAAATATGGCGATGATCCTGAAAAGATATGCTGACGCTACAAAGAATATATGAGCATCCCATCATGTTTTTAATAAATCCTTTAGTCATGTGATAATCTAGCCACCACGATAATGTGTGATCATGAAATGGATTATTCATAGAAATCAGGTGATCACATGATTATCCTGATGACACATGAAGCCTTATGGACTGGGAAAATGAATACACTACATGTATGAATCACTCGACCCTTGGAAAAGAACCTACCCACCTAATTATCACCTGGCCATGCACTGAATGATCACTTGTATACAATCATGTGTGGTCCACTGTTAATCCACTGATATCACCATAAATAACAAGATAAATCATAAATGATAATTAGATGCAATGATAACATCATAGAGGAATCACATAAATAGGAACATATCCTTTCATCATGAGAGACTCTCATCTGTAGATCATGTGAAGTCCCCACCACCTCATCTAGCAAACAAAGTATGCCCACCAAAAAAGTAGGCAGCACCTTCAAGACTCCACATCCTACATAAACCATACATCCACCATAAAAAATAGTACATGAGATAGGGGAGGGACAACCATAGAGAAGAATATGGGTAATAGTGGTGGGGAAGATGGATTCCACCATCAGAGATCCTCTCCTAGTAATTGTGAGGCACACATTGCTAGAAACTACCACAAGATTTTACCACTAGAAACCATCACATGATCATCATATGAGAATGTGATTACATGAGAAAATAATATCAAATATATTTCTTATGAAATGGAATCTCCACTCAACCATGAACCCCTTATGCCTGATTTCATGATCTCTTATAAACCTTCATTCAGGTCATGTGATCACATGTGTAATTGAACCTCATGTGACATTATATTATATTCCCACAGACATATAGAGTTCATGTAATGGTGTATGTGGATAAACACCAGTGGAAATGTGAGGTCCTTGAACCTCACTCTCACAATTCTCACACAAATACATTAAAGTGGATGCTTCATTATGTAACATCCTCACAGATCTCTATCCATGAAAGGATAACACTGATGACATGCTCCACTATATATTATGCACTCTTCCACACTATGCAGTGTGTACCATTTCCATTTAATGTACCATATTTTATAAATAGACCATGTTCATGGAATGATAACCCCTTGAAATACCCATTTTAGGTCATGTTATTCTGAAGAAATTTGTATCTTCAACTGACTTTATCATACGTGGTTCCCCTCAACATGTGTATTTCCCTTCCACATATGAGAACTTCCAGGTAAGCCCTCACTTTTTCATAGAAGAACTAAGATGTGTGGCTATGTAATTAAACCCCTATAAATGCAATATCCTTTAATAAAAATAATATCCCTGTGGACATGAGGTATTTTTCATTTAGATATGAATCATCAACATTCAGGTAGGTGAAATATCATAAACATTCACGATACCCAATCACTTGATTAATTTATGTTAATGTAGTCACATAATTATTAACTAGTATAGTGATTTCCTTAGGCATCCTTGGTGTTGGGACCAATTTGTATTGAGAAGGATGTAATAAGAGTTTTTTTTTGAGATTTTTAACTTTTTTTGTCGAAGATGATAAATCAATTCACTTTTTAAAAAACATAAAAATCTAACTATGATTTACTGATTTTTGTTTCAAAAATTTCATAAGCTATGAGAGCATGTGATGCAAGAATTATTAAGGAAAGGTGGAGTACAAGGTGATGTCAGTCAAATTATGTCTTGATTTGAATGAAAGATGCTAGTGTAACATAGGGAAGTTGTAGTACTTCCTGTTGAAAATATGATGATGCCAAAGCTGTTTGACCAAAGGATACATATCACGATAGTGGATTTCGTGATGAAATCCAAAGAATGGTTAGGGGATGTAGTGAATAGGGAAATTAAAAGGAATGGATGATCTGGAGGTGGAAAAAATAACATTTTATGTTGGCTCTGTTTTATAGTGTTTTCCAATTGATCAGGCCTGAAAATCAGCACATGAAGAAATGTGTTTTTGGAGATGGATATTGTGCGCATATTTGAAGATTTATTTGTATGTTTCAAACAAGTGGAGTTCCATGATCCAAACATCAAATATATGGAATATAAAGTCTTGCATGAATGATTGGTGTTTGCGTGCAAGATTGGTTTTTGCGAGGAAGATTGAAGGGATATTGGAATCTTGTGCACAAGGCATGATTTGATGTCCAAGCATTGAAAAATGTAAATGGGATTAAGTGCATGAAAGAATAACAAATTTCACTAAGGATGAAGTTGGTGTGAAAGAGACTTACGTTCCCAACATGATGTCAAATGGGGTTTTGTGCGACCAGATAGAATCTATCGTGACACATCAGGTTTTTTGCTCGCAGGGGTCGATGAGGTCTATAAATAATAGGTGACCCCCTCACAATGATTGTGCTTGACACTTTGCGAAATCCCGACCTCTGAGGAACATAATAATTTTAAGTAAAAGGGAGTGTGCGAATGAAATAGAGTTGTGCACATGAATGAGATGTTTCACGGAAGAAGAGAGTTGCACACAAGATTGAAGTTGCGCACAAGAGGTGGTTCATGACAAAAGTCAAATATCCCATGTGTGGCATAAAGGATGCGCACAAGATACCTATAGGGGTGATAGAAATATTTGGGTTCTTCTCATGTATCCAGTTGTGCATTTTATATTTATTACAATCTTTTGGGTATGAATGGGAAGATTTGTACTCCAAATAATACACATGTTCATTGTAAAGAAGCACTGCAATACTATGATCCTATATTTTTTCTAAGAGGGTGTACACACATGAGGATTTTTTTCAAAGTTATATACGAGTTTAAGGTTATATCCTACTCCTTTTATGCCACATCAAAGGATTGTTTTTTAAGTGGATTGTGTGGTACTTGATTTTTTCCTTACCATACCAAGGACGTGGCTACTTTTTCTGAGTAGTGAACCATGTAAATATTGCGTTCATGTGGTTGTTTGTGTTCAGAAGGGAAGAAAATATTTAACAGGAGGTAATGGTTTTTTCAAAAATAAGGTACCATAAAAGGAAAAAAGATAACACTAATTCACCCCCTCCCCCTCTCAATGATACTTGGATCCTGACTGGGAACTTTACTTGGAAGAGAAACAGTTATTGTAGGAAAATAAATAAATGAAACAGGTTAATCTCATGAATAATTATTGACATATTATATTATCATGTGATATTTTATGTACAAGAAATGTTAATCCTACAATAATATATTAACATGTTGGAATTGTCTTGAGATTTCCTACTGACATTTCTACATTATAATGTGATAGTATAAGTAAATGTTAGATTTATTATGTGAAAACATAATAGAAATGTCATCTATGATTATAAAAAACAACTTATACATATTTTATTTGACTATTAAATTCATCGTAGGCATGTGTGCTTTTATTATTCTATTAATCCTGTACATTTTCCTCTGATCATGATAAAACGTCCAATAAAAGACAATTTCATTATGATGTTTTCGATTGACATGTCAATATTTAAATGAAATAGTATGAGGACATGTCAGGTTCATCATGTGATAGTATATATATTTTTCTTCTTAGATAATTCATAGAAACTCAAAACATTTTAGTTAATCAATCGAAAGAACCTAGACATGTCTTCTTTGATCATGTAGAATATCATAGATATGTCATCTTCAATCATCAATATCATTTTGGACATGTCAATTAGACACCCATGGATGTGTCTTTTATGTTATACTAACACTCAAAACATTCCCAATAGACAACAAAGTCATCTTATGGAAACATCTAAGGCATTTAATGAAAATACCATAGGGAAAGTCAACTTCTTCTGGAAGACACACTTAGAATTATGTCATGTGGACCCCAGTGAGGGACCTTCATGTGTGTTATTACATTAAATCGTAAGTTTCCATGATTGGTTGAGTTTATGCACTCATGTGACCCTATCTATTCCATTCTATCAGATAGTCTATAAATTTCAAACCAGTCATATCTAATAGACATTTCATGGCTTCCATCTCTCTTTATCTGTGAGATTATTGGGAATGAATATGAAAAATATGCATCTTTCCTAGTATAATCACATGTAATTCCTAAAATTTTGGGATTAACAATACTGTATTTTAGTATGACCACCCTTCCTAACCCATTAGCGAGTTAGGGGGTAACATAAAAATTATAACTCAAATTACTGCCAAAGCCTAGAAATGTAGGATTCCTTTCTAAGTCCCCATTATTGATTGGAATCCACTCTAGTGTAAGTCCCTTCATATCCCAAATATTCTTGACATATGGGAGTAAGTTGGCCCATTAGTCTACCATCATTAATTTTTCATGAGAAGATAAGATGTTGACTCATAGATAGACATCATTTTATGTGTAATCCCCAACTATGACGTCATGTACCTCAAACCCATTAGCAGGTTAATAATGAAATTTACAATGATGAATTTGATTCCTATTATAAATAGGGTATGGAGGATTCTTTTATATGATCAAGAAACCATACTATGTATTCCATTAGATGGGTAATCGTAACTCTCAAATGGAATCTTTGGTATGTAAGACCCAAATTTCCCCCTTGGAGGGAAATAAAATCTAGAGTGCCTGAATATGAATATGAACCAACACATCATAAATAAATTTTAAAATGATGAATAACCCCTTATTTTCACACAGTTGTTTTAATAAATAAATGTTATTAATCACATTTTTGATAGAGGGGTAACTACTCTCATATCGAAGAATGTGAAGGATTTCACATACATATAATAAATATATAAGAGATTGCTCATATAGGTAATAATTCCCCCAAAAGGATGTGATGAGCCCAACCTTCCATCCTCTTTCCCAATGTGAGTGTGTATGTATTATTGGGTTTGAAATCCACAATGACCATTAGCCTTTGGAAATGAGGTACGTACACAGTTATCGATGTAGTTACCATTGGAAATTTCGACTAATGAAAAATATGGAGAACTCAATTTTTGGAAAAAACACATAATGTCAACTATAATAAAAGTATCTCCAATGAAAAATATAGATTTATCAGGAATCATTCATGATGACAGGAGTTGTCATTCCTTCATTACATATTGAAACAAATATTCCCTAAACATTTTTTGAAAAATAAAAAAGTGAATTGTTTTGAAAAAAAATAGAAGAGTTCTTTAAAATAATTAGTAAAAATTTAATAAAGGGTAAAAATTACTTTAATGAATTATTAGGCAATAGTTAAAATATTCTAGATAGTATTTTTAGAACTCACAAACGTGGGAGAAAATGGGATTTCAACCAAATAGTGAAACAAATTCAGGTTTCATTAAAACATTATTTTTGAATATTGTGTATGTATCCGGAAAATATTTAAAGGAAAAAAATTAATATCAATAAATAACTAGAAGAAAAGAATATTCAACAGTTTTATGAGAGTTAGATAATAATATTTTGTCATTGTAAATATAATCATAAACAATCTTGATAAATAATGGGACAGTAACATAAAACATTTAACACTATGGTATCTTTTGAATTAAAATCACCATGATAGAAAAAAACATTACGGATATTTATATTGAATAATTATCATGATATGTATCATAATATACATTCATGGTTATTGAGTTCACCTTAGTAAATAAACAAGCTCTTTATATAGCATGTGTCCCATGTTACTAAAAGTGAGATGATAATCCTTTATCACATCGATTAATTTTTCATTTCAATCTCGACGAAAGAATAAAATAAAAGGAACAATTAAATATAAAAAAATTAGATTCATTGTAAAACATATCCATAGGGTATTATATAGACAACATAAAAGAAACAAGTTTTGAATATGGAATATGTCTCCCAAAAAATTGTGAGACTAAAAATCACTTACCTTTAAGTCTCAACTACTATACTACATATTTGAACCAAAAATATAAGAAAAATTATATCAATAAAACTATATTGAAAAAAATATTCTTACGTAACATACCATATATGATTTATTTATTACCTTCTATTTTACTATTTATTAATAATTCTATATTAAAATCAGGTTTCGGGTAATAACTTCTAGGTTTTTATTTTTTATTGGTATTTTTTGGTTAAATTAAAATGATCATGTATTAATAATACCCATAATGTTAACCATGATATAAATATAATACATATTCATTATTTATGTGTATTTTTATTAATCGATTAATTTTATAAATATGAAATGAATTATAGTTATCTTGGAGATGGTAGGTCGTATGTATGGATGAACACTATTTCAATTTTTGTTGGATGAAATAAAATAATCGTAGATAATTTATTACCATTTTTGAATAATTTTTAGTTAATATATATAGATATCACATATATTCGTTAATTATATTCTTATTATCTTCTATTTATAGCGTGTTTGAAGAACAAATCACATCATTTCGTGTGGTAGTAGTTTATAGTATACATGTGGGACATTATCGTCTTCCAATGGAATGGAAAGTAAGAAGTAATATGTGATTTTTCAATTACCAAGGTATAATTATGTCATAAATATCATATAATTATTTTAAATCCATCATTATATCAATCCATGAGGGTTGTTGAGGGAAAATAAATTACATCGGTTTGTGTGGTGGTAGTTTATCTTAAACAAGATAGACATTTTTATTTAAAATTTGATTGAAGAAGAGATAGATTTAGGTTATTCCATAAGCATGATAAAATTTATTTATAATCTTGATAATTATTTTATCATATCATAATTTTTGATTAGTATTTTAATTGGGTGGAAGGATAAAAAAAAGAAAAATGCTCGGTTAAGAATATTAACTCTTCTTTGGATAATCTCCTTAGGTTAGCATCAAAAGTATTATTATGAGGATCTACTAAACAAAATAAGTAACATTATAATTGTTAGAATCATTATGAATGGATTTGGGAATGTATTGGATGAAATAAATGGTTTTATAATTGTGAATAGGATATGAGAGCAGGATTCCATTTATAAGTGGGGGAGAGGACAGATATGGAATGTTTCAAAATAACAAGGTGTATACAATTTTTGAACTTGCCACAATGATCCAAAATTGATCATTAGAAACCCTAAAATGATATATGGTCGAAATATGGTCTTAACATGGTATGTTTATGTGTTTTTTTGGTCATTTCACCACTTATCGTTTTATTTTGACCCCCTAGTACACCCGTTTTAACGTTAACCATTGTAATTAATTGTAATTATTTTTACGATTCATTTTGACCAAAAGAGAAGTTGAGAAAATTATTTAAAATTAATTATTTTTATTTTAAATATTGAATCCTTATTTCCAAATTCCATTCATATATGTTGTAAATTTAATTTATTAATAAACCTATAAAAACTATGAAAAAGTGGATTTCCAATGAGAAATGTTTCATATGTATAGATTTTTTAATATAAATATTATATATAAAACTTATTAAAGTGACCTAAATTCTATTAATAAATATAAAATTAATCTAATTTTACTTTTCAAATAATCTTAAAATATAAAATGATAATTTAAATACATTAAATGAAAATTTATTTTTTTAAAAAAATTATTAATTTTTTTATCCATAAAAAATGATCTTTCCGAAAATTTATAGAATATTCACTCAGTGATATTTTAGATATTTCCATTTGAAAAATGATTTTTAATTTTTCAAATAAAATTTCTTAAAAAAGTAAATTTTAATTTTATTGTTTTTTGAAAATAAATCATTGAAAATAATTTTGATAAAAATGTTTTATCGTAGAATTTAATTACATTAACAAAATTTAGATACATATATATACATATATATATTATTTATCTAAAATTGTAATACATATATTTCAAAATGTATTTATTGTTGATCCTACAACAAATCTAGGTTATAAAGGTGTTTTTTAATAATAATATTAATAGTATATCATAGTTCATTAAAACTCTGTGTCGCATGTAATGATTTATATAAAAGATGTTTTTTTTTGTGAAATATTTATTTCTTATAATTATCAGGGAGATACATATACAAATATATATTTGTGGTTTTATTACTTTGGTTGGGTAAAAATATCTAAATTGACGACCATTTTAGGTCATCCCTTTATTGAACATCGTCATCATGTATTTAGTACAACCATTCTTGGAAACTCATTCAAGTGGAATGGGTAATGCCTTCCACTTCACTTTCTCTTACACAACTCTTCTTTTTTATGAGAGAGGGAAAAAATTGTAAATAAATTGATTTGTTTTTCTTGCCTTCACCTTTGAATCTAATTTTTCTTTGTGATATTTAATTAATAATGTTTCTAAAAAATATCATTTTTGAACATAGGGTGAAATTTAATTGTTTTTATGGATTAATATGGGTCACACTGGTCTCATATATTATAATTTGGGGTGGAATCCATGGTGGAAAGTTGATTTTGAAAATTATAAGTTTAATTTCATTCTATCAAAGAAATTATCATAAAACTAAATTTCAACATTAAATATTAATTTCATTTTAGAAAGGATCAATATATTTCCAAATATAGGGATAATAATTAGTATTAGAGGTCCACATTGTAACACCCCAAGCTTCCACGGTATGTTTTCCTTTGAATAATACAGTAGCATGTGTTGTACGGAACTTCGAGTTCAAACACACACACCACAACCAATAAAACTAGCCATTATGAATAGTAATTGTAACACCCCAACCCCAGTTACCCAGAGTCAGTGCACTATTACATAATATTGGCATGATCACAAATGATCAAGTATCGAAAGACCAATTAGTTTAGTAGTCTTGGAAACACTAGATATATTCATAAGTCTTACATTACATCATAAGGTAAAAAAATCTACAACAACCTCTTGTCTTCATATACCCTCATACTATCCATGCAGGTCATTCATAAATTACTTCTTCACATCCTAGGAAAAATAAGACATTGAAAGGGGTGAGCTCATATGATCATTAAGGATAACAATATAGCAGAAGCTTTCATAGATAAGCATAAACACTTAAGGCAATGTATAACTAAAACAAAAGCCTTTTAAACATGAACTTCACTATAATATGGAAAACATAAAATGAAATAATCTCATTTACTTATTCACATGGATATTCTACTAGTCTAATAATCACATGAAATATCAATAACCACTTTCATAATGATGAAATTCATAATTCTAGACTATCATAACCACGTAGCCAATGCCTCGTGCCGAGACTACAAATAAGATTTTGTTATGGCCTAATTCCAAGACACTAGTTTGTCTCATGAGACCTACCGATGCATCGATGATCTATATTGGGCTCCACCCATCACTTACTAAGTCCAATTCATTCCACATATGAAAGGTTTGAAACATAACATAAACATTCGTATTAAAACTAGCATACGAAACGTCAATACATTATCCACAAACCATGAATGGTATAAAAATAGCACATCCATGGTCAAACATAACTCATTCGATACAATATGAAAGATTTTATTGTATCATATTAACCACAATCGAGAATAATTAAGGATATTGACATATATGAAAATAATCATCAAAACTATTAGAGAGAAATATCCCCCATTTTCTTGAAAATAATTAAAAGTCACACTTTTTCTCAAGAATTCATTTAAAATAGACTTTTGAATAAAAGTCTCCCATACCAGTTTGAAACATTTAAAAGGAATTTTTATTAGAAAACACTAATTATCATATAAATAAATCCTTAATACTATTTTTAAAACATGGACATTAATGAGAAATATTTAGAATAATAAATCTTTAAAACATTTTAAAAAGATATTTTAGTTAGAGTTACTAAACAAAAGAGAGACAATTGAATACAAATAATTGAGGTAATAAAATCTATGTAATATCATGAGAATAAAGGGATTCAAGATATACTACGTCAAATTACATTATATACACCATATGAAATTCACTTGGTGTATAATAACTAAGGAGTCTCAATGGAATGTAAAATGAGATGAAATCTCTCATAAAGGTGGTATCCTTAGGCTAAGGATAAATCAATGACATAATTATGTGTAAAAAATATAAATAAATTCAATATTATTGGATATTTAGGGTAATACAATCAAAGGACATTCACACATATTCTTTTAAAAACAACACCAATGAATTATATGTTTAACTCAATAAATGGAGATTGAGTTAAAATTACTCTTATCAAGTTCATATCGATGACTTGAGAATTTATCAATGGAGTGATTATGTGTATCAATAGAATATCCAAAGATATGGGGGTGGAAATTAGGACATAATCAAATAAATAGTGATTCCACACATAATCTTAGAGTAAAATAATCAATGAAGTATTTTTAAAGCTGAATGAGTGGAAATTAAAATTTCAAATTCTCTTATCGATTTGGTAACTTATGAAACATACACCCATGAAAGAAGGATCATACAATGATGATTTAAATATACATAAATTAATGTATTTTACACAATGAATACAATCATGTTCAGTACACACACCACATGTAATAAATAAGTGGTGAACAATGGAAATCTCACGGAATTAAAAGTGAGATAAGAAACCCCTTACTTTGTACATTTTCATTGGTCGAAGTTAGGTTAACCTCCTATATAATGGTGAAACAATTGTTATTGAATTATAAAAAAATCATTTACATTAGTATGATATCATATATGATCATTTAAAATTGATTTGTTAATTATATCTTAGTACTATCATCGCATCGGGTGTTAACAGATTCGTTTCACTTTATATTATTTATTATGCGAGCTATATTTGTTATCGATGGGATGTATCTTATTCATATCCAGAATGATATAATGTCTCTAAAAATTATATTTATTCATAAAATAAAATTTAGTCTTGAATGGATATGATGAGGAATGAATTCTATCGCGTTCATGGAGACGGTAATCTGTACGTATGCATGAGTGACAATATCATTATTTTGATATTAAAATAATATATAATTTGATGGTATATCATATATACAGAATCATTATCATGTTATATTTATTATTTACCTGAATTAAACATCATTATTATTGTAACACCCCAGGTAAATAAAGAATATGACATCTTTATATTTATCCATATTTATGAATAAAATATTAATATTACTTTAAAGGGGATGCTATGCTCGATGGCGTACCCTATACGCAACAACAAGTTTCTTGGGAATCTTACGTTGCACTCTATTAATAAAATAATATTATTTTAAATGGTAGTTAATGCCTAGCCGTTGTAATGGCGGGAATGAACAGAACTAACTAAAAAATGATTATATGTGTTTGTCAAATATTTTTACTCTTTACAATAAATGTTTGAGGATTAAAAATGCAAATGAATCCAGTTTTTAAGCGTAAACATTCTAATATTCTTTAAAAGGTTGATTAACCGCCTTTTGATGGTGAACTCCTTTTAAATACACTTTTTGACAATTTTATAAGCTCTATTTTTCAAAATAAAAATATTATTTATGATTGGGACATTGAAAATTTACCTTGGGTTAATTTTTGGTATTTTTCCAATAAAATTCATTTTTTAATGAATAGTGTAAAATGTTGTATTTTAATTCAAAACCTCTTTTTAATATAACTTATTTATATGATTATATTATATTTTTAATTGGTTTTAAAGTGAAATTAGAATATATTTTTACCATTAAATCCAATAGTGGTCGTTGGAATTAATTTCACTTTGAAATCGGACTTATACTAGTGTCAATCTTTTGATACTTACTGTTTCATAAAAACACGCTATTTATCATGACATCAGGAATTAATTATTAAATTAATTAATGTGACTTATATGTTTTGAATTTTTTAAAATAGACTTCATTTTTGAATACGGAATATCAAACATAGCTTAGAGTGAATTTCTGGTATTTTTCTGAAAAACTTCAATTTTTGGTGAATAGTAAAACCACTAAGTGGTACTTATAAAAACTGATTTTTTGTTTAAATGAAATTTTACCACTTCTGTGTTTTGAATTTCAAAAATCTGACATACATGCTTGTCATTAAGAAGTAAAATGTTGTTCAATGGGATTAAAATAATTTTTTGTGAATAGTAACTTATTATGTTTTTAATCGCGATTAGAGGTAATTAGTGCAATTTAAGGGAAAAAGGATATTATAATAAAATGAAAATACCTTGCCACATGTCCTGCCCTTATTGTATGTGTCATGGCCGACCAAGACAAGACATGGGTAAACTTGGGGACCCCATGGAGCCACATTGGTTGGGAAATGACGTAAATAACTTTTTATTTAATGTTAATGTAAAAATGACACACACATGAGGTGTTTTACTAAAACAATTTTTACATGGGGTTGTACAAGTAAGATTTTTGAATATAAATATTCATTAGAAAGCCCAAAATAATTCCTACATCATAGTAGTTTTTTTATAATTTTTTAGACATTCAATAAATTAAATTATTTATGACATCATGATGATGCAGCGATGACCTCATTATTTAACAATTTAAATAAAATAGAAAGATATTGTAAAATCTAAGACCTACACATGGCCAAAACCTATTGGATGGGTGTATTTCGAACCCTTATCACCTTATCCTCGAAACACATCAATGTGGGACCTCTTAAATCCGAATACCATTTTAAAATAAATTGACTTTTCTATACCTTCCAAGAGTGCCCCTCCTCTCCTCTTATAAAAGGCCCCCACCTCTACCTCCTTACCCACACTCACAAAGCCTTTGTCTCGGACAACCCCTACCGATTTGGGCTCTACACTTCTCTCTATTACTCCTTGAAGCCTCACTTTGGGCATAAGTCTTCCCAAGGAAGCCTTTGAGCTCAAACCAAAGGGAGTTACTTGATTTTAAGGTAATGTCTTCTTTTGAGTCCTTTTGTTTTATTTTGCTTCTCCAACCCCCTCTTTTTATTATTTTCTTTTGTAACAACTCCAGTATCCTAAATATACTAGGATGTTGTTATAAGATGGATTCTAGCTACACTTACACACACCTACTTCTAATGGTTAAAGAACATACTGTTTCCGTGGATGGCGAATTTCTGCCTCCCGAAACGATGATTGTTCAACATTCTTTTAACACCTTCAAAGGTGGCCATTAAGATGAAACTATATTTATATATGATATATAATATGTTTATGTTTTCCTTAAGCTTCTCTATTTTTCATTTTGTGCATACCTTTATGGTTTCCATTATGGGTAAACGCGATATCTTCATTTAAGGAAGTGCGGACTACCGCCCCCTCAAAGTGATGTGATTCGTTAATGCCATATGTGGGACGTATAAAGGATGGATTTAAAGTTATTATATATGATGTTATAATGGAATTATAATATACCTCTATATCATTGTTATTTCATTCCATTAAATTATGTGATAGAAATGAAAGTAGCGTTCATGCGTATGTACGACCTACCGTCTCCATGAACGGTGCATTTCATTTCTTATCCCCAAATGTAATGTACTATTAAAAGTACATGTATATAATGGATATATATAATGAATGATACATATAAATTATTAATATAATTCTGGAATTAAAATATACATACCTCTCATTTAGTTTTAATTCCATTAATATGATGAAGAAATAAAAGTAGCGTTCATGCGTACGTATGGCTTACCGTCTCCATGAACGGTGCATTTCATTTCTTACCTCTAAATGATTATGTGATATTATAAATACCTTAATATTCTAGATATATATGATATATATGATATCAAAATCATGAATTTCATTCTGGATATAAAGAACCTTTGACCACACGAACAACATGTAATTGTAAGAAGTCCACTTTCGACTTAAGAACCAAATATCGACAAAACAAACATTATTAACTTAAATGGTTACATAATGTTTATAACATGGAAATAAGTGATATAAAAGGAATAGTGAACTTGAAAACGGTTATTAATCAAATAGAAATTAACTCATGTTTATTATTTAGGACATTAAAGAACGATCAAGTCATGTCGGACACGAGGTAAGGGATCCTACTCCTCTCTTTCTTTTTAAGTACACTCTTTTATGTCATTCCTTTTAAAGCTCATCTTTCTTGTTATTGGGATGTTCTTTTATATTAATCTTACTATAATTTTTATTTTCATGTGATGAGAGACCCTATTCTCTATAATCAATCCATTTTGGAAGTTTTGAGTGGCGCCGTTAGGCTGCCGAATTTTCGTAAGAGATCTAACCCCTCTCTTTCTTTTAAAGTAAACTCCTTTATGTCACTTCTTTTAAGCTCCTCTTTGTTATGTTGGGGGATGTTATTTTATATTCCTCTTTCAGTAAACATTATGTTGATGTGATGAGAGACCCTATTTCCTCTCATCAATCCATTTTGGACGTTTTAAGTGGCGCTGTTAGGCTGCCAAGTTTTCGTAAGAAATTTTTCATCTCACTTTTATTCCCGTGAGATTTATGCTACATTTTCCACAATTTCCTTTGAATGGTTTATTTACTTCCCATTATTAAACTCCATTTGTAATATAATTCCATTTATGGGAATTTACATATTCATTGTATGACACTTCTTCAATGGGGTGTACTTTTCGAAAGTTACCCAAGTCGGTAAGGGAACCTTTCACCATCCTCTTTTTAAAAGACTTCGTTTGCTATGTCTTTTAATTCACATAATATTAAGTTGGGATATGTTCTTCTATATCCTGATTGATTTAAATTTTATGTCCAAGTGATGATATTCCCTTTTTATCTCTCATCAACTCATTTTCTGAATTTTTGAAGTGACGCTGTTAGGCTGTCAAATTTTTGCAAGGGAACTTCTTAACCAAAATTTGATTCTTTGGGATAAACTTGTACTCCTTGAATATGTTGTTCTATGAATATGTTTGAATTACCTCTGATTGTTTTACACTTAATATCCACTTATATTTGGTGTATTCGTTTGTCACACATTATTATGCAATTGATTTATCCCTAAACCAAGGATATCGTCTTTGTAAGGGTCTTCGTCTCAATCACCATTCATTGAGGCATATTTTGTTTTATACAAAACCTTCTTTTAAACGATGTATAAAACCCTTTGACTTTTATGTTTATTCAAAAGGAATCTTTTTTCTACGAAGCGTTTTACTAAACGAAAAAATGGAATGTTTCTTTTTACGTACGCGGTGACAATGACCTTTTCCGCCGCCGCGAGTATTATTTGATATTTGGCTTCCTCAACAAGCCGTAGTGTTTTTAAAATAAAATAAATACCATATTTTTTTTTATTTTGGAATTGAAAATTGTTTTGATAAAGGAATTCTATTATGTCAATATATTTAAATGATATATTGTAATTGAAATGTGGAAATGTTATCATTCCTTTATGTTGGTTTTATGTGTTATAATTTTATAATGGTACTTGGACATTTTACTGGCAGTTATGTGATAAACCATATGACGGGTGGTGCCGTGAATATAGCATCCCGTCTTTTTATCACATAAACTTTCATTACATTTTAAAAAACCGAGGATCTTTAAGGTTTAGTGTCTTGGAAACCAGGAACATAAAACATGAAAAGAACAAAAACAATCTTCTTAAACACTTGAAAGGCTTCTACTTAAGTTCATCCTAGGTTCATTACTGCATCTCACAACCTGGGGACATACATCAAAGAAAGGGTGAGCAGAAAGCCCAGTAAGGGAAAAAAGAGAAACATTTTACATGTGAACTTGAGATACTTCAATAAAGACATGAAAAGAAAATTTAAGGCATGAGAAAGAAATAATGAGATACATCATAAAAAAAAATAACATTTTTCATAACATGAAGATGTGGCTGCAACATTTAATATTGACAATCATTTCGTTTCACCAAGGTCCATCCCCAAGGTGTCGTTAAAAATTACCAAGGTTATTCACCAGGGCGTCGTTAAAATGGTCATCTCTAGAGATTAAGTCTTTACCCAATGCATTGGAGCGCTATCAGGGCGCACCCTTAAATTTGCCTTTATTATCTTGTGATCCACATATATCATCATCAAACATTTCATAAATAACCCATATAGCATAAAATAAATGGGTTTCATTTCATAATCACAACGTTTTAAAAACAGCTTTAAAGACATGATCTTTACGTTACTTTAAACCCACAGAAAGGGAAAGCGGGTATCATGTATGTAAATCCCAGAATTTAAAATAGAAAATTTTTATATATATGTGAATACCCCTGTAGAAATAGGAGCTTTGATTATTCACTTTATAACATAAAATAATTTTGAGAAAAGAGAGGCATTTTGAGACGAAAATTATGCAGCATAACGACTATGTTACAGGGTTTTAGAAAACTTTGAAAAGAGAGGGGACATGGGTCGAACAATCATAATTGACCCATAAAACAGTATAGGGACAGAATAAGAAGTATATATGGACATGGTGATGCAATTTCAATGACATACCATTTGAAATGAAAAACATGGAAGGGAGACAAAAATTTGATTTCTCTTATGAAAATTCGGCAGCCTAACGGCGTCACTTAAACTTCAACAAAAATGAATTGAAAAGATCAAATAGGGTCTCTCATCATATGATCATAAGAGATCAGTATGATAGATATAGAGATCATACCTCAACATAATAAAAAGGAACTTGAAAGATTTGACATGAAAATCGAACTTGAAAAATGAGAAGGGTGAAAGAATCACTTAAACATTCGGCAACCTAACGGCGTCACTTAAACTTTCATAAAACGAAATGATGAGAGTAAGAGGGGATCTCTCATCATATAAACATGAAAGGGAAGTAAGAGGAATATAAAAGAACATCCTCCCACATAAAAACATGGAGCATAAAAGGAATGACATAAAAGAGGTTACATGAAAAGAAAGAGAGGGGTCGGATCCCTTACCTTAAAATGTAACTCTTAAACATCAAAGGTTGGGACCTTGAGGGCTTGGGGGCACCTTGGGATGACTCCTTGGGAGGTAATGAGACCATAAATTCGTTGGGAATGAGTGGGGAGTCGAATGGATGAGAGGAGGGCTTGGTATTTATAGGGAAAGTGAGGGGTCAAGGCATTAATGGCCAAGGGACACCTCACATGTGCTTTTCTCAAACCCATGTGCTCTCCCTTGGCATTTATCATGGAGTTAGGCCACATAGGGCCCCCAAAACAATAATTCATCACCCTTGGCCGGCCAACCCTTAAAAGATCTCATGACATCATCATGACACAATTATGATGTCATTAAACATACCGAAACCCTAAAACTGCATTTTTACTATTCACTGAAAAATTCATCTTTCTCAGAAAAATCCCAAACTTTCACCTTAACTAAATATCGATTCCCTAATTACATTTATGAACTCCATTTTATAAAAATAATTTTCTAACTATTTTTAATTCAATTTTTAAATAAATTCACTATTCACCGAAAATTCATTTTTTTAGAAAAATCCCCAAAAATTACCTTAACATAATATCGATGCTCTGAGTTCAAAAATGAAATCCATTTTCTAAAAATATTTTTCTAAATATTTTTAATTAATTTTTTAATTAAAAAACACTATTCACCCGAAAAAACTAATAATTGAATAATAATTAATGAAACCGTTATTTAACCATTTTATTGAATCACATTACTTAATCAAGGTGCCTAGATTATTTTAAAACTTTCTTTAAGTGAGATTACTAATCCATTTGGTCACATTACTAATCCTAAGCGTAAAATCACTATTCACAATTTACTATTCATCAAAAATCAAGTTGATCTTATTAGACTCTAAATTTCATACTGGACATAATTGTAGAAGACCATTTTTTGAAAATCATTACACATTTTTAATTATTTAAGGTTTACACAACCATTTTTAAAATATCCTTTTTCTAAAATTCATCAAAAATATGCATACTATATTTATCCGGTCATTTCAAAATTCATAAACTTCATCATAAGAAGAAATCCCAATTTTTATTTAAAACAAGGATTACACAAGGCAGTTACGGTCTCGTTACATAGCCCCTTATAATACCAGCATAGGACCTAAGAGTAAGGTGTGCTAGGGTGATAGAATCTTGGGGCGGCTCAGTCAACATTGCCCGAGTAGTAATTTCTATCAGTTTGAACTTCTCACGAAGGCGATTCCGTTCTAGCTTCACATGATGAAGTTCGTCTTGGATTTGATCTAGAGTAAAGCCCAATGGTGCTACCTCCCTCCCAAGCTCTGTTATATGGGCTTCGATCGGTCCAAGACTACTAGGTGAGTCCATCGAATCTTCTTTCTATAATAATTAACCAATATTACTTGTATTTAGAGACAATAATGAAAACATTTTGTTCACAGTGGTCATATTGACCGATGGTCATATAACAATCTAAACCCAATGGTCTCATTTTAATTATAATCATGTTTATCAAATAAAACATTTTTGTTGAGTATAAAAATAAAATAAAATAACACATGAAATTAGGAAACAAGATTTATTCAAAATTTCGGGCCGTTACAATCTTCCCCCCTTAAGAAATTGCGTCCTCGCAATTTTTTAAAATTGGGTTTTGAAATTTCATTGAAAGTCCCACATCGGAAAAAGAGTCAGTAACACTATTACTTTAAAAGAAATAAAAGGGAGTACAAAGGCCACCCGAGTTTACTCATACTAGGATTCCATGTAGGAAACATGGACATGGAGGAGAAAACAAAGGGTCATGTTCTGAGGGAGAGTGATAGAGAAATGATTAGGAGAAAGTTAACCATAAGAAAATCCCAAACTTATGATGTGTGTAAGCGGTCTTTGATTAACTAGTAGGAAACGTAAACCAACAACGTTTTTGTTTTACGTTCCTTTTGATAACTTTGAGGAATTCATTTACAACATATAACAAAAACATAAGGAAATATATCTACCTTCATGTAGAGTTTCATACTTTAATAAGTTTCTACCAAAACTAATCTTTTCTCCAAACGATGATCATTCAAAACTACTTGGTCTCATCAAAACACAAGAATCATCTTCTATAGAATCACATAATCCACAAAAGATCAACTATCTATTTCTTCTATCTTTAAACATTATCCCAAAAACAGAAAGAGTAAGGTAAAAAAAACTCTTCAAAAAGAAATAATCCAATAGGAATGGAAACTACTATTAAATATTCAAGTTCCATGGTACTACCCAAAGTTCATAATAGTCCATTCCGTAAATAATGGTCCTTAAGATTCCTCAAAATAAACCAAACTAAGATTGAAACCCAAATACAAGAAAGATTTGATAACATAGTCTTCCAAAATAAACTTCATTGTTCAACTCCAAACAACATCAACCACTCCTAACATCTTATAAAAAAAGTAGCTAACCTAAACATATTTTACACAAGATAGGTTAATCATTCCCGTAAGTAACCTAAATTACTATAAGGCCACCTTAAATTCATTGATTCTTCAAAATATAAGTCAACCTTACTCCTCAATGAAAACACCATAGTAATATATTTACCTTGATCATATATGGTCCTCAAAATAGTGAACGTCTTCCAAAATAATAATCATCTTTTAATCCCCTAATCATCTCTGTCGTATTAATACGGCAATCGTAGCATTTCCTATCACATTGGTTGTTGGGACATGTTCTTCCATTTCCCGCCATTAACTAAGAAAAGAAGCTATAGTTAGGGGCTTAAATACTTAGCCAATAATCATGAAAAGAAACTTAAAGCATCTAAGGATAACATGTAGAAGTAAAGTATACCCTAACTTGTGATCCCCTAGGTTCCCTTCTAGGTTATCCATGATCATATATTCTTATGTGAATCTTTATTTTATTTTGTCTTTGTTCCTTTAACAATGGTTCATACTAAGCTTATGGATTTACCAAAGCATATCCCCTGGGAGTGTCATAACCAAGAGTACAGCAAGGCCCGTTGTCGTGTACTAGTTCCCGTTTGAGTCTAGCTCAAAGCGGTGTTTTCAGGTTTTACCCCTATGTACATCTGTGCCAGAGCCACCTCTACCTGCTCGTATCCAGACAGGGATGTATTTGCTTGGAAACCCCTTACTCAATACTCACCAAAATACCAGGAATATTTCCTATATTTAAACTTTTCTATAGGGTTCTTCCTAGTGTTTTCATATCCTAATTTCCACAAATAACTAAACCATCCTTTGATACCAACTATAGTATCCCGTCTTTTTATCACATAAACTTTCATTACATTTTACAAAACCGAGGATCTTTAAGGTTTAGTGTCTTGGAAACCAGGAACATAAAACATGAAAAAAAACACTCTTCTTAAAAACTTGAAAGGCTTCTCCTTAAGTTCATCCTAGGTTCATTACTGCATCTCACAACCTGGGGACATAAATCAAAGAAAGGGTGAGCAGAAAGCCCAGTAAGGGAAACAAGAGAAACATTTTACATGTGAACTTGAGATACTTCAATAAGGACATGAAAAGAAAATTTAAGGCATGAGAAAGAAATAATGAGATACATAATAAAAAAAATAACATTTTTCATAACTTGAAGATGTGGCTGCAACATTTAATATTGACAATCGTTTCTTTTCACCAAGGTCCATCCCCAAGGTGTCGTTAAAAATTACCAAGGTTATTCACCAAGGCGTCGTTAAAATGGTCATCTCTAGAGATTAAGTCTTTACCCAATGCATTGGAGTGCTATCAGGGCGCACCCTTAAATTTTCCTTTATTATAATGTGAGCCACATATATCATCATAAAACATTTCATAAATAACCCATATAGCATAAAATAAATGGGTTTCATTTCATAATCACAACGTTTTAAAAACTGCTTTAAAGACATGATCTTTACGTTACTTTAAACCCATGGAAAGGGAAAGCGGGTATCATGTATGTAAATCCCAGACTTTAAAATAGAACATTTTTATATATATGTGAATACCCCTGTATAAATAGGATCTTTGAGTATTCACTTTATACCATAAAATAATTTTGAGAAAAGAGAGGCATTTTGAGACGAAAATTCTGCAGCATAACGACTATGTTACACGGTTTTAGAAAACTTTGAAAAGAGAGGGGACATGGGTCGAACAATCATAATTGACCCATAAAACAGTAGAGGGACAGAATAAGAATTATATATGGACATGGTGATGCAATTTAAATGACATACCATTTGAAATGAAAAACATGGAAGGGAGACAAAAATTTGATTTCTCTTATGAAAATTCGGCATCCTAACGGCGTCACTTAAACTTCAACAAAAATGAATTGAATAGATCAAATAGGGTCTGTCATCATATTATCATAAGAGATCAGTATGATAGATATAGAGATCATACCCCAACATAATAAAAAGGAACTTGAAAGATTTGACATGAAAATCGAACTTGAAAAATGAGAAGGGTGAAAGAATCACATAAACATTCGGCAGCCTAACGGCGTCACTTAAACTTTCATAAAACGAAATGATGAGAGTAAGAGGGGATCTCTCATCATATAAACATTAAAGGGCAGTAAGAGGAATATAAAAGAACATCCTCTCACATAAAAACATGGAGCATAAAAGGAATGACATAAAAGAGGTTACATGAAAAGAAAGAGAGGGGTCAGATCCCTTACCTTAAAATGTAACTCTTAAACCTCAAAGGTTGGGACCTTGAGGGCTTGAGGGCACCTTGGGGGGACTCCTTGGGAAGTAATGAGACCCTAAATTCGTTGGGAATGAGTGGGGAGTCGAATGGATGAGAGGAGGGCTTGGTATTAATAGGGAAAGTGAGGGGACAAGGCATTAATAGCCAAGGGACACCTCACATGTGCTTTTCTCAAACCCATGTGCTCTCCCTTGGCATTTATCATGGAGTTAGGCCACATGGGACCCCCAAAATAATACTTCATCACTATTGGCCGGCCAACCCTTAAAAGATCTCATGAAATCATCATGACACAATTATGATGTCATTAAACATACCGAAACCCTAAAACTGCATTTTTACTATTTACTGAAAAATTCATCTTTCTCAGAAAAATCCCAAACATTCACCTTAAATAAATATCGATTCCCTAATTACATTTATGAACTCCATTTTATAAAAATAATTTTCTAAATATTTTTAATTCAATTTTTAAATAAATTCACTATTCACCGAAAATTCATTTTTTTTCAGAAAAATCCCCAAAAATTACCTTAACATAATATCGATGCTATGAGTTCAAAAATGAAATCCATTTTCTAAAAATAATTTTCTAAATATTTTTAATTAATTTTTTAATTAAAAAACACTATTCACCTGAAAAAACTAATACTTGAATAATAATTAATGAAACTGTTATTTAACCATTTTATTGAATCACATTACTTAATCAAGATGCCTAGATTATTTTAAAACTTTCTTTAAGTGAGATTACTAATCCATTTGGTCACATTACTAATCCTAAGCCTAAAATCACTATTCACAATTTACTATTCATCAAAAATCAAGTTGATCTTATTAGACTCTAAATTTTGTACTGGACATAATTGTAGAAGACCATTTTTTGAAAATCATTACACACTTTTAATTATTTAAGGTTTACACAACCATTTTTAAAATATCCTTTTTCTAAAATTCATCAAAAATATGCATACTATATTTATCCGGTCATTTCAAAATTCATAAACTTCATCATAAGAAGAAATCCCAAATTTTATTTAAAACAAGGATTACACAAGGCAGTTATGGTCTCGTTACATAGCCCCTTATAATACCAGCATAGGACCTAAGAGTAAGGTGTGCTAGGGTGATAGAATCTTGGGGCGGCTCAGTCAACATTGCCCGAGTAGTAATTTCTATCAGTTTGAACTTCTCACGAAGGCGATTCCGTTCTAGCTTCACATGATGAAGTTCGGCTTGGATTTGATCCAGAGCAAAGCCCAATGGTGCTACCTCCCTCCCAAGCTCTGTTAGACGGGCTTCGATCGGTCCAAGACTACTAGGTGAGGCCATCGAATCTTCTTTCTATAATAATTAACCAAGATTACTTGTATTTAGAGACAATAATCAAAACATTTTGTTCACAGTGGTCATATTGAACGATGGTCATATAACAATCAAAACCCAATGGTATCATTTTAATTATAATCATGTTTATCAAATAAAACATTTTTGTTGAGTATAAAAATAAAATAAAATAACACATGAAATTAGGAAACAAGATTTATTCAAAATTTCGGGCCGTTACAGTGAATACCAGGACGGGTGGTTACGTTATAACCTCCAATGTATTGGGTATGGAAGTCGGCCGTATGGATATTCCATTAAGTATGTATGGAAGTTGGACGTATGGCTATTCGATTAAGTGATATGTGTGGAATTCGACCGTATGGTTATTCCACTTAAGTATGTTTATATCCCAAGTTACCTTTATATGTTATGTGTTATTTTTATGGGTTTTATGGTAATCTTTTGGTTACAGAAGGTTAAGTAATGAACTTTTATTCAGTGAATAGTGTTTACTAATTAGAAAAGGTGAAAAGTATTACTTTGATAAAGTATACATGGTTTACTTGTTGTTTTGAAAAAAACTAACAGTTTTCATTCTTTGTGAATCCCTTACTGAGCTTTTTATGCTCATCCCAAGTTTTTGAAATGTTTTTCACAGGACTTAACATGGAATAAGGTCAACGATGGGATCAAGGGAAAGTCATGCAACCTAAAACATGGAATTGGACATGTTTCTTTTTAAGAGTTTTTATTTTATGGAAACTTAGTAAAAGTTTCTACTTTGTAATCTTTTGAGATGTAATAGTTTAGTCCTAATTCTCTAAAACTCTAAACCTGAAAAGATACTCAATGTGAATTATTCATTTAATTCAATATTAAGTAAGGTTTAAGGATGGGGCCTTATAGTTGGTATCAAAGGTCGGTTTTGATAACTTTAGAGGTTAAGGTATTCTTTAAGCATAAGTGACATTACCACAATGGTTAGAATTTAAAAAAGAGTCCTAGTTTTAGATAAAGTGAATGAGTAAGTATATCTTAGTGTTTATCTTCCTCATTAGTACATGATGGTTTTGTTGATATACTCACACTAACATTTCTGTTTTTAGTGAATGGATGGATCTAGCAGGCACCAAAGAGACAACAGTTTTGAAGGAAACTGTGGTGGTTCACTGATTAAGATACTAGATAAGATGGGGGATTCAATTAGTAAACTTGTGGTTGTTCTAAACCAACTTTCAAGGAGTCAAGATAAACCACTTGAACCTTGGTATGATCTGTAATGCATCATGTGCGAGATGACCAATCGATGTGGAAGTTCATGTAATAATTATAAAGGTAACCATTAGAGTTTATATGATCCTTACTTTTGAGGTAATTATGGGTTATTATATGTTATTATGTAAAATGAAAAACATGAGATAAACTTGTGGTTAAAATATGTTATGATTATTTTTGAATATTTTATCTCGTTTTGGGGAATTTTTTAAGAATTTTATAGTTTTGGAAAAAGGATAACACGCAGACCGTGTGACAACCCGTCGCGTCGGACAAAGTTGCGGGAATCGAACCCACAACCTAAGTGCGACTGGTATTTATCACCTACCACTGGACTACGTGAATTCCCTGGTTAGTTTGACTGATTCTATTTAGTTATATGATTTTATGAATTAAGAGTAAGTTGATTTTGGGTTATTTATGAAAATGGTTAACCTATCATGGATGAAATGTGATTAGGTTAATTACTTTTGAATACGAGACATTAAGAGCAACTGATGTTGTTTGGAGATAAATGTTACGATTTAACTTGGAAGACTATGTGTCTAAATCCTTCAAATATTTGGGTTTAAATAATATTTTGGTTTACTTTGATGAATTTTATGGACAAATTGATTATCAAATGGTACTCATTGAACTTTGGGTTTTGTTGGACAAATTTTGGAGATTAAGAATGGATTTGCTTTTTATAAAGGGTTATCCTTTTCTGGATTATCTGATCTTGTATTAACCATTTTGGTTTTGGGTTTTGGTTAATGTCTAAAGACATGGGAAGTATATAGATCTCTTTTGTGGATTAGGTGATTCTATATAAGATGATTATAGTACTCTTAATGTGAACAAGTCTTCCTAAATACTCGTCTTTTGAAAAAATATGAGTTTGTGTAAGGAATCTAATAAAAGATGAAAGTCAACATGATAAGTGATTATGTTTCCTTATGAATAAATTCATCAATAAAAAGTAACTTAAAATAAAAATGTTGTCTATTAACTTTTCCTACCTGGGAATCGAATACCGTTTAACCCATCACAAGTTTGTGATTTTCTTGTGGTTAACTTTCTCCTAAACATGTTTTCTATCACTCTCCATCAGAAAATGACTCTTTGTTTTTTTCTTCCATGTCCATATTTTCATACATGGAATCCTAGTATGGGTTAACTCGGGTGACCTCTGTACTGATCTTCCTTTATTTTTAAGTGACTTTTTTACCGACTCTTGTTCTGATGTGGCACTTTGAAGGATGTTTCCAAGCCCAATTTTAAAATTGCGAGGATGCAATTCCCAAAAGGGGGGAAGGATGTAACACCCCAGGTAAATAAAGAATATGACATATTTATATTTATCCATATTTGTGAATAAAATATTAATATTACTTTAAAGGGGATGCTATGCTCGATGGGGTACCCAATACGCAACAACGAGTTTCTTGGGAATCTTACGTTGCACTCTAATAATAAAATAATATTATTTTAAATGATAGTTAACGTCTGGCCGTTGTAATGGAGGGAATGAACAGAACTAACTAAAAAATGATTATATATGTTTGTCAAATACTTTTACTCTTTACAATAAATGTTAGAGGATTAAAAATGCAAATGAATCCAGTTTTTAAGCATAAACATTCTAATATTCTTTAAAAGGTCGATTAACCGCCTTTTGATGGCGAACCACTTTTAAATAAACTTTTTTGACAATTTTATAAGCTTTATTTTTCAAAATAAAAATATTATTTATGATTGGGACATTGAAAATTTACCTTGGGTTGATTTTTGGTATTTTTACGATAAAATTCATTTTTTAATGAATAGTGTAAAATGTTGTATTTTAATTCAAAACCTCTTTTTAATCTAATTTATTTATATGATTAGATTATCTTTTGAATTGGTTTTAAAGTTAAATTAGAATATATTTTTACCACTAAATCCAATAGTGGTCGTTGAAATTAATTTCACTTTGAAATCAGACTTAACCTAGTGTCAATCTTTTGATACTTATTATTTCATAAAAACACGCTATTTGTCATGATATCGAGAATTAATTATTAAATTAATTAATGTGACTTATATGTTTTGAATTTTATAAAATATACTTCATTTTTGAATTTGGAATAACAAATATAGATTAGGGTTAATTTTTTGTATTTTTCTGAAAAACATCAATTTTTGATGAATAGTGAAACCACTAAGTGGTACTTATAAAAACAGATTTTTCATTTAAATGAAATTTTACCACTTCTGTGTTTTGAATTTAAAAAATCCGACATACATGGTTGTCATTAAGAAGAAAAATGTGGTTCAATGGGATTAAAATAATTTTTTGGTTAATAGTAACTTATTATGTTTTTAATCGCGATTAGAGGTAATTAGTGCAATTTAAGGAAAAAATGATATTATAATAAAATGAAAATACCTTGACACATGTCCTACCCTTATTGGATGTGTCATGGACGACCAAAACAAGCCATGGGTCAACTTGGGGACCCCATAGATCCACTTAGGTTGGGAAATGACATAAATAACTTTTTATTTAATGTTAAAGTAAAAATGACACACACATGAGGTGTTTTACTAAAACAATTTTTACATGGGGTTATACAAGTAAGATTTTTGACTATAAATATTCATTAGAAATTTAAAACGATTTCCTACATCATAGTATTTTTTTTATAATTTTTTAGACATTCAATAAATTAAATTATTTATGACATCATGGTGATGCAGCGATGACCTCATTATTTAACGATTTAAATAAAATGGAAAGATAATGTAACATCTAAGACCTACACATGGAAAAAACCTATTGGATGGGTGGCTTTCGAACCCTTATCACCTTATCCTCGAAACAAATCAATGTGGGACCTCTTAAATCCGAATACCATTTTAAAATAATGTGACTTTTCTTTACCTTCCAAGAGTGCCCCTCCTCTCCTCTTATAAAAGGCCCCCACCTCTACCTCCTTACCCACACTCCCAAAGCCTTTGGCTCGGCCAAACCCTGCCCAGTTTGGCTCTCCACTTCCCTCTCTTACTCCTTGAAGCCTCACTTTGGGCAGAAGTCTTCCCAAGGAAGCCTTAGAGCTCAAACCAAAGGGAGTTACCCGATTTTAATGTAATGTCTTCTTTTGAGTCCTTTTGTTTTATTTTGCTTCTCCAACCCCCTAAACTCTTTTTATTATTTTCTTTTGTAACAACTCCAGTATCATAAATATACTAGGATGTTTTTATAAGAAGTATTCTAGCTACACTTACACACACCTAAATCTAATGGTTAATGAACATAATGTTTCCGTGGATGGCGAATTTCTGCCTCCCGAAACGATGATTGTTCAACATTCTTTTAACACCTTCAAAGGTGGTCATTAAGATGACACTATATTTATATATGATATATAATATGTTTATGTTTTACTTAAGATTATGTATTTTTCATTTTGGGCATACATTTATGGTTTCCATTATGGGTAAACGCGATATCTTCATTTAAGGAAGTGCGAACTACCGCCCCCTCAAAGTGATGTGATTCGTTAATGCCATATGTGGGATGTATAAAGTATGGATTTAAAGTTATTATATATGATGTTATAATGGAATTATAATATACCTCTATATCATTATTATTTCATTCCATTAAAGTATGAGATAGAAATGAAAGTAGCGTTCATGCGTACGTACGGCTTACCGTCTCCATGAACGGTGCATTTCATTTCTTATCCCCAAATGTAATGTACTATTAAAAGTACATGTATATAATGGATATATATAATTAATGATACATATAAATGATGAATATAATTCTGGAATTAAAATATACATACCTCTCATTTAGTTTTAATTCCATTAATATGATAAAGAAATGAAAGTAGCGTTCATGCGTACGTATGGCTTACCGTCTCCATGAACGGTGCATTTAGTTCTTACCTATAAATGATTATGTGATATTATAAATACATTTATATGCTAGATATATATGATATATATGATATCCAAATCAGTAATTTCATTCTGGATATAAAGAACCTTTGACCACACGAACAACATGTAATTGTAAGAAGTCCACTTTCGACTTAAGAACCAAATATCAACAAAACAAACATTATTAACTTAAATGGTTACATAATGTTTATAACATGGAAATAAGTGATATAAAAGGAATAATGAACTTGAAAAAGGTTCTTAAGAAAATAGAAATTAACTCAAGTTTATTATTCAGGACGTTAAAGAACGATCAAGTCATGTCGAACACGAGGTAAGAGATCATACTCCTCTCTTTCTTTTTAAGTACACTATTTTATGTCATTCCTTTTAAAGCTCATCTTTCTTGTTATTGGGATGTTATTTTATATTAATATTACTGTAATTTTTATTTTCATGTGATGAGAGACTCAATTCTCTCTCATCAATCCATTTTGAAAGTTTTGAGTGGCGCCGTTAGGCTGCCAAATTTTCGTAAGAGATCTAACCCCTCTCTTTCTTTTAAAGTACTATCCTTTATGTCACTTTTTTTAAGCTCCTCTTTGTTATGTTGGGGGATGTTCTTTTATATTCCACTTTCTGTAAAATTTATGTTGATGTGATTAGAGACCCTATTTCCTCTCATCAATCCATTTTGAAAGTTTTATGTGGCGCCGTTAGGATGCCGAGTTTTCGTAAGAGATTTTTCATCTCACTTTTATTCCCGTGAGATTTAAGCTACATTTTCCACAATTTATTTTGAGTGGTTTATGTACTGCCCATTATTACACTCCTTTTGTAATATAATTCCATTTATGGGTATTTAAATATTCATTGTATGACCCTTCTTCAATGGGGTGTACTTTTCGAAAGTTACCCAAGTCGGTAAGGGAACCTTTCACCCTCCTCTTTTTAAAAGACTTCGTTTGTTATGACTTTTAATTCACATACTATTATGTTGGGATATGTTATTCTATATCCTGATTGATTTAAATTTTATGTCCAAGTGATGAGATTCCCTTTTTATCTCTCATCAACTCATTTTCTGAATTTTTGAAGTGACGCCGTTAGGCTGTCAAATTTTTGCAAGGGAACTTCTTAACCCAAATTTGATTCTTTGGGATAAACTTGTACTCCTTGAATATGTTGTTCTATGAATATGTGTGAATTACCTCTGATTGTTTTACACTTAATATCCACTTATATTTGGTGTATTTTTTTGTCACACATAATTATGCAATTGATTTATCCCTAAACCGAGGATACTGTCTTTGTAAGGGTCTTCGTCTCAATCTCCATTCATTGAGGCATATTTTGTTTTATACACAACCTACTTTTATATGGTGTATAAACCCCTTTGACTTTTATGTTTATTCAAAAGGAATATTTTTTCTACAAATCATTTTACTAAACGACAAAAAGGAAAGTTTCTTTTTTACGTACGCAGTGACAACGACCTTTTCCGCCGTCGCGAGTATTATTTGATATTTGGCTTCCTCAACAAGCCATAGTGTTTTTAAAATAAAATAAATACCATATACTTTTTTTGTATTTTGGTATTGAAAATGGTTTTGATAAAGGAATTCTATTATGTCAATGTATTTAAATGATATATTTTAATTGAAATGTTGAAATGTTATCATTCCTTTATGTTGGTTTTATGTGTTATAATTTTATAATGGTACTTGGACATTTTACAGGTGGTTACGTGATAAACCATATGACGGGTGGTGCCGTGAATACCAGGACGGGTGGTTACATTATAACCTCCAATGCATTGGGTATGGAAGTCGGTCGTATGGCTATTCCATTAAGTATGTATGGAAGTTGGCCGTATGGCTATTCCATTAAGTGATATGTGTGGAAGTCTACCGTATGGTTATTCCACTTAAGTATGTTTATGTCACAAGTTACCTTTATATGTTATGTGTTATTTATATGGGTTTTATGGTAATCTTTTGGTTACAGAAGGGTAAGTAATTAACTTTTATTCAGTGAAGAGTTTTTGCTACTTCAAAAAGGTGAAAATTATTTCTTTGATAAAGTATACATGGTATACTTGTTGTTTTGAAAAAAACTAACAGTTTTCATTCTTTGTGAATCCCTTACTGAGCTTTTTATGCTCATCCCAAGTTTTTGAAATTTTTTTCACAGGACTTAACGTTGAATAGGTTCAAGGATGGGATCAAGGGAATTTCATGCAACCTAAAACACGGAACTGGACATTTTTCTTTTTAATGCTTTTATTTTATGGAAACTTAGTAAAAGTTTCTACTTTGTAATCTTTTGAGATGTAATAGTTAAGTCCGAATTCTCTAAAACTATAAACCCGAAAAGATCCTCAATGTGAATTATTAATTTAATTCAATATTAAGTATTGTTTAAGGCCGGGGCCTTATAATTATACCCATCCAAATAATAATATATTGAATAACAATTACAGCACGACGTGGAGATGGTAAGCCGTACGTACGCACGTATGGTGACATGTCATTCAAATGATGGATGGAATACTGAATATGGTTGTACCATATTTATAATAACATCATAGTATATATAATATACTGGATTTATTATTTTAGAATGGGAAAAACAAAGAAATAAGAAGTTGAAGAAGAAAGGAACTTGAAAGAGGGTGGTGAAAACATTACCTCTTCTTCGGGTTATTCCTTTTGATTTGATCAAAATGGCTCCTTAGGTTGGCTTTATGATCAAAATAAGGCCTCTAGGTTGAATTGACGGAATATTTGAGAGTATTTGGGCAGGGTTTGGCCGAACCAAAAGGCTTTGAATGTGTGAATTAGTGAGAATGGGGAGTTCCCTTTTATAAGAGGGGTGAGGGGCACCTTTGGAAAAGCTAGAAATATTATTTTATAATAAATTAATATTCGGTTTCTAATGAATCCAAAGATGATTATTTAAAGGTTGAGGTTGGGATAGGTCAAAAAACACTCATCCAATAGATTTTAGATAGGTTTTGTTCATTATATTAACCTTATCTTTTAGTTTTAACTCTTAGTTAATTAGATTGACATTTACCTTGTCACATTGTATTTTTATATTATATAGTTAATAAACATACCATATACATCCCTGAGACTCCCATGTGGTCCTTTAATGATAAAAATATCTTGATATAAGTCTCTTTGTGGAAACATATATTTTTAAGAATTTAATATCAATTAATAATATAATATTTGTTTTAAAAACTCTTTCATGTCAATTTTGACACTATTTAATAAATGATTTTTGTTAAAGTCCAAACAAATTTATTAATTCGAACCAAAGTAATTTAAGAAATACTATAATGTCATATTAACCAAAAAATTCATGTATGTCATCAAAACTTAAAATTATATTTATTTTAACATTTATAATACCAATAATTTGATTCTGTCATTAATAAAGAAAATACAACATCATTATTGTGTCAAAAATAATATTAATTATTAAATGTCTAAAAATTATAAATAAAATACCATTATATAGGAAATCATTTTATATTTATAATTAATATTTATAGTCTAAAATCCAACATATATAACTCTTTGAAAAAAAAATTCTAATGATATATTCTTATGTCATTTTTGTATTTATTTTTTCATAATTAATATAAAGTGTCTTTATCACTTACAAGTGGATCCATGGAGTCCCAAAATCGACCCAAAGATTTCCATGATAGTACATGTACCATCAAATAAGGTTAGGACATGTTTTAGGGTAATTTTATATTATTATTATATTATTTTTATTACCCTTATTTAGCGGATTTATCCTTTAACCCTGGTAAATAAAATATTTACCGAAGTAATAATTCAAAATTTCTAAAAACTAAAGTTACCTATTTACACAATTTGGACATCCTGATTCTAAATATGGAATCCATTTTTATAAATTGAAAACACAAAAGTGGGAGAAATTAATTTAAAATTAGTTCTCGTTTTTAAAACTAAAAGCGTGTTTTTAAGAGATAATAACAATCAAAATATTGACACTTGTTTATGTCCGGTTTAAATATGAAATTATGTCCAATTACCAACATTGTATTACATGGTTAAAATATATTATAAATATACTTTAAAACCACTATAATTCAAAATTTATCACTATTAATTATTTTGATTAAAAAATTTGTTTTTAATTAAAATATAGTAATTTTCACTATTCATCAAAATAAAAATGTTATCCAAAAAGTTCCAAAATTTCACCTTAGGCTAATTTCGATATTCTGAATCCAAAAATGATGTCCATATTTAAATATAAAATGTATAAAATTTCAAAAACTGGGTATTATTATTCATAATGGCTAGTGTTATTAATTGTGATGTGTGTTGGAAGTTGAAGTTGCATACAACACACGCTACTGTATTATTCAGCGAGAAGCGTACCGTGGAAGCTTGTGGTGTTACAGTAATACCCAGTTTTTGAAATTTTATAAATTTTATCTCTCAAAATAGACTTTATTTTTGGATTCGGAATATCGAAATTAACCTAGGGTAAAATTTTGGAACTTTTCGGATAACATTTATATTTTGATAAATAGCGAGAATTAGTAAATTTTAATTAAAAAAAACTTTATTAATAAAAATAACTAATAGTGATAAATTATGAATTTTAGTTGTTTTAAAACATTTTTAGAATATATTTTTACCATTTAAAACAATTTTGGTCATTGGAAATAATTTAACAATTAAACCGTACATTAACAAGTGTCAATCTTTTGATAGTTATTATCTCTTAAAAACACGTTTTTTGTTTTAACAACGGTAATTAATTTTAAATTTTTTGTTGCCACTTCTGTGTTTTGAATTTGGAAAAATGGATTCCATATTTGGAATCAGGATGTACAAATTTTGTAAATAGGTAAATTTTATTTTTAAGCAATTTTTATATTTACTTCATTAAATATTTTATTTAACATGGTTAAAAGTTAAATCTGGTAAATAAGGGTAAAAAATTATATTATAATAATAATAAATTACCCTAAAACATGTCGTAACATTATTGGTTGATACATTTCTGACCATGGGCATCTTTGGGTCGATTTTGGGACCCCATGAAGCTACTTGTAAGTGATAATGATACTTTATATTAATTATGTTAAAATAAATACAAAAATGACATAAGCATATATCTTTTAGAAAAACAATTCTTACATAGGGTTATATATGATGGATTTTCGACTATAAATATTCATTAAAAGGATAAACCTATTTCCTACTTAATGGTATTTTATTTATAATTTTTAGACATTTAATAATTAATATTATTTATGACACAATAATGATGCAATATTTTATTTATTAATGAAAGAATCAAATAATTGGTATTATAAATGTTAAAATTATTAAAATTTGAAATTTTTGGTGACATTCATGAATTTTATTTCTTAATATTACATTATAGGACTAATTAAATTAATTTTGTTCGAATTAATAATGTTTTTAAGACTTTAACAAAAATCAATTATTTAATAGTGTCAAAATTCAATTAAAATAGTTTTTAAAACAAATATTATATTATTAATTGATATTAAATTCTTAAAAATATAATGTTCGGCCAAGAGACTTATATCATGAAAGGCGTATCATTAATGGGCCACTTGGGGGTCACTTGTATGTATATAGTAAGTTTATTAACTATATAATATAAAAATACAAAATGACATGGTAAATGTTAAACTAATTAACGAAGAGTTGAAACTAAATTATAAGTTTAATATAGTGATCCAAACCTGTATAAAACCTATTGGTTGAGTGTCTTTTGACCTATCCCCACCTTAACCTTTAAATAATCCACTTTGGAGCCATTATAAACCGAATATGAATTTATTATAAAATAATATTTCTAGCTTTTCCCAAGGTCCCCCTCACCCCTCTTATAAAAGGGCACTCCCCCTTTTCACTAATTCACACATTCAAAGCCTTTTGGCTCGGCCAAAACCTACCCAAATACTCTCTCAAATTCCCTAAATACAACCTATAGTCATTAGTTTGATCATAACTCCAACCTAAGGAGCCCTTTTGATCAAATCAAAAGGAAGAACCCAAAGAAAAGGTAATGTTTTCACCACCCTCTTTCAAGTTCCTTTCTTCTTCGACTTCTTCTTTCTTTGTTATTATAAAACAATAACTCCCATGTATTATATATACTGTGATTTTATTATAAATATGGTACAACTATATTCATTATTCTATCCATACTTTGAATGACATGTCACCATACGTGCGTACGTACAGCTTAGCGTCTCCACGTCGTGGTGTAATTGTTATTCAATAAATTATTATTTTCATGGGTATAATAATGATGTGTAATACATGTAAATAATAAAAATAAAATGATAATGATTCTATATATATGGAATACCATCCAATTATATATTATTTTAATATCAAAAGAATGATATTGTCGCTCGTGCGTACATACAGACTACCGTCTCCACGAACCCGATGAGATTCATTCCCCATCGTATCCATTCAAGAATAATACTAATTTAATGATTAAAAATAATGTTTAAGGACTTGATATCATTCTGGATAAAAATAAGATACAACCTATCCCTGACAGACATGTCTTACGTAAAAAAACATATAAAATAAAACGATTAAGTTAACACGCGAAACAACGATAATACTAAGATATTATTAACAAATCAATGTTAGAAGAACATATAAGATATCATATTAATGTATATGATTCTTGTATATTTTAATAAAAATTATGTCACCATTATTCAGAAGGTTAACCTACCATCAACCAAGGAAATGTACAAGTTAAGGGTTTATTTCACAATCTCTTCATTATTAGAGGTTGTTTATACGTAATTATCTAATGGGACCTCATTATCATCCACATCCATGTTTCTTAAAGATGTGTTTCAAAGAATTCTTACTATTTTACAGAATACGGGTGAAATTCATTTATACACATTTTTGACTTTTTATAAGAAGTTTATAAATGAATCTTTTCGTCGTTTTCCAAATAAGTTCTTTTTAACCTTTTCGAAAGAATTAAGGTATGAATGTTTTTTTAACTTATACGGTGGGTGTGGCCATTTTCCGCCATTATAAAATCTTCAACGAATCCCTTAAAAGTTTCTAGGAATATTTTCAAAGTAATAGTTTTATTTTATAATTATGTGAGTTCTAAATGATTTCAAAAAAGAGATATTTCTCTAAAATGGTTTTGATTTCATCTATGTCAATATCCTTTGATGGATTTTAAGCTTATTTGAAGTTTATTTATTATGATACAAATGTTCCATATTTTATTGAGGTTTTGTGATATGTTTGACTGTGGAAGTGTTATTTTTATACCATTCATGGTTTATAGAGAAAGTATTGACATTTCGTATGCTAGTTTTAATAATAATGTTTATGCTATTTTAAACCCGTTCATATGAGGAATGCATTGGACTTCATAAGTGACTGGTGGAGCCCACTATAGCTCCTCGACGCATCGGTACGTCTCATGAGAAAATCTAGTGTCTTGGCACAAGGACTTGAGAAAATCTTATTTATAGTCTTGGAACGAGGCCTTGGATATGTGGTTATGATAGTCTGGCATTATGGATTTCATCATTAAGAAAGTTGTTATTGATATTGCATGTGATTATTAGACTAGTAAGAAATCCATGTGAATAAGTAAATGGAATTATTTCATTTTATCTTTGCCATATTATGCTGAATTTTATGTTTAAAAGGATTTTGTTTTAGTTATAGATTTCCTTAAATGTTTATGCTTATTTATAAAATTTTTCGCTATATTGTTATCCTTATTGGGCATTTGAGCTCACCCCTTTCTATGTTTTATTTTTCCCATGATGTGAAGAAGTATTTTATGAATGACCTGTAGGGATAGTATAAGGGGTTATTGGTGGATCTGAATCTACAGATTATACACAAGAGGGGGGGTGAATTGTGTCATTTGCAATTTTTCGATAACTGTTTTCTTTAATGAGTTCTGTCATTTATACTTTATCAGATTTGATTGTGCAGTGGAAAAAGTTAAATGAAGAACAGAAATATGTATAGTGGTTCGGGGAACAGAAGGCCCCTAGTCCACTCCACCAACGCTCAACTCTACGAGCTTGGTGATTTTCACTATCTGGTCTTATTTTCCACAGACCGATTCACAACTGAGTATAGGCAGTTGATACCATTACAATCCAAGGCAAAAAAAATCCTTCTGGTTCAAAAACAAACCAACACAACTTAGAACGAGAAGCTGGTTACTCAAGAATAAAAATAATTTCAGAAAGATATTTCCTGTTGATCTTCACAATTGCAATAGAATGAAATTGACAGCAGATGGATCGAAGTCTCTAGAAATATTGATCTTCAAGACGAAGCAGTTCTGAGTTGATCTAGTTGCAGTAGATATAGAGAAATATTTCACAACCTCCGCAGTAGTAGATCCACATTAGATATTCGATGTAGAACAGGTGAATCTTCTATCGAGTTCCTTCTTCTTGAACAAATAGAGCTTTTACACTCCTTTTGAATCAGTAGATCAATCGTGAATAGTTGAAATCTCTGTTTTCCACCTTTTTCAACAATAGATCAATCACATCCTCATGTACCTGGTGTTTCAGAGAGAACATATATAATAAAGCATATCTCCTGCACATTTAGATCCATAAAAGTCACTTCTGATTCGCGATATTCAAGAATTTGAATTTTTAGAGAAGTCGTAACTTCCCTTAAGACTCAGCATAAAAAGATCCTTTTAATTCGATCTTAAATCCATTAATAAAACGGATTTGAATCAGTCAAAGTCGTACTTTAAAAATGACTTTAAATCTGGCTTGAAATCTGCCCAAAAATCAACTTACTGATCGTTGCACATAAATGTCGTCTGTCAAAATTTTCGACACCAAACGTAAGGTTGATGACGTGGCCTCCAAACATAGGGTTAATAACATAGTCTTCAAACGTAGGGTTGAAAACGTAAGGTTGAACACAAACATAAGGTTGACCACGAAAGGTTGAACACAAACCTAGGGTTGACAAAGTAATGTTGAACACAAATGTAGGGTTGGTCATCCATACTTTTCCTACAACACTCAAACGTACGGTAAAAGATCCATACTTTTACTTGATCCATACTTTTCCAAGAACATATGGTTGTTTACAAAATTAAGGTTGATGAACCATACTTTTGAGAAACAAATGTATCACTTAGAATTTGCGTACGGTTCTCCTTCCATACATTACTGATAACCAAAACGTAAGTTTTATTCGTAACGTAAGGTTCTCCTTCCATACTTTTCTGAAAACGTATGGTTGTTTGACCATACTTTTCTATTATATCCGAAAGTATACACGCTTTTCATCCTTATGCTGCGTTTATCCACGTAGGGTATGAACAGTGATTCCAGAACGCGCTAAAGTAGATTTCGCGCTATATTTATCTACATAAGGTATAAACAGTGATTCCAGAATGCACTAAAGAAGATTCCGAATAAGTAATGGATTATCATTATTTCAAGAGTAAAATAAATTAATAAATTCCTTCAAAATACTAAATAAAATCATTAAAAAATAACTAATGGTATTTGTGTGGATCAAAATTATCATAAAGAGATAGAGTATTATTTTCAATAATCTCCCCCTATAAATAATATTAACATGTATTATTGAAAACAATACTTTCCTCAACAATCTCCCCCTTTTTTATGATCAAAAAACCCATAAAATAATTAAAATTATTTAAACAAAAATTAACTTTCAAAATTAGTTATAAAGTTTTAAATAAAAACATCTCTTACAAAAAGATAATTATAAATCCAAATTTATCATTTAATTTTCTCCCTCAATAAATTGAATTCTCCCCCTAAATAAAATTTTATTTTTGATTTTGTGTTTATACAAATTCTCCCCCTTTTTGTGATATCAAAAAGAATGAAAAATAATGGATTTTAACATGTTTAATATTGAACTGAACTATTAGTAAATGCTATTATGAACTATTTATCAATAATTAAATCTAGAGTACTGACATATCAGAAATAAAGTCAGTATAAAAAACCAGGAAAGAGACAAATAAACAATGAATAAAATTTTCATTCAAAAATAGTAGTATATACATGACAATTATATACAGAGGAATCAAGGTTTAGGTAATATAGGCAATAGGGTCTATCTCCTCGGGATTACATACATGATTTCTGTAAACTGCTCCCAAAGTCTCTTCATCATCCCATCTCCAAGCTTGATAATGAGCTCTCTATTATCTTGAGTCTTATGAATATCCTCAATTAAATGGACTATAAAAAACTCATGAATCCTTTCCTCTTTTTCAACAAATACTGACAGCTTCTCTGATAACTGATTTAACAGAATTCGGATCGATGGCTCACTAGATGTCAGTTAATCCACTAAGAACTTCTAATTGTCCAGCAACACAGACAAAGGATCACTGTTACATTGATGATATTGTATCCTATCATTCATGTTGCTCATCACAGTTCTGATAGCCTGAAACATTCTGATTAAATCCGGTGAAGTACCTGATCCACTAACAGCATTATTTGCAACTGATGCAAATTGATTCTCCATAAACAACTTCAGATCTGATAAATCTGACTTCATAACCATTTCAGATTTTAATTGTGTAATAGCATTCAACATATCCTCTTTAAAAATTTCAGCTTCTTGCCTTGAAACTGTACACTCCTTCAGCTATTGAAACCATAAATGTTCTAAATCTAAGGCATTTCTTAGAGAAACATTCTCAGATTCCAACTGAGATATTTTTCTATACAGTTCTTCAACTTCTTCTTTTCTCAAATCAGATGCACCCATTGCTTGATTCACAGTCTCAGGTTGATGAAGCAGTACCAAAGTCAATGATTCAACATCATATTTCTCTTTTTCTCTGTCCTGAGAATATTTTTCCACAGATTTTTCCTTAGATTTTTCAAACTCTTCCACAGAAAAATCCTCTTGAAGTACATCTATGTGAACTTCAGAAGCATTGTCGTCATAAACATCAGCATCTATGCCTTCCATTGGGTTTTCAAGAACAATATGTTCTATAGTTTCCTGATGTCTGACCACTTCTTCACAAGGAGCTACCTCCATCTCTTGTTCCTGCTGAAGTGCAACTTCAACATTAGCTACAATCTGTTCTTGATTTTCCCTTTGAGTTTTTTCATAAGCTCGTGATTCCTCTACTGGAGCTATTCTCTCAGTAACATCTTCCATGGATTTATCAACAACATCTTCTCTCACAAAAGAATAAGAAAATGAAGCTTCTTTTGTAGTTTCCAAAGTAGTGGAAGTGACTTCCTCATTTACTGGTCTTTTGTTTTTGATTGAAGTCCCTCCTGACTTGTGTATTCCGCAAAATCTTCCACTTCAAAGAGAATCCATCTTGCTACATTGCTGACTCTGGATTCACCTTGTCACTCCATGGACTTAGCAGGTTGAGCCTGAGCACTATCTAAGTCTTCCTCAGCTCCTTCTGGAAAAAGTTTTCCTTTAATTGTGCTCCAGAAATATCCAACTTTCCTCAAAGTTCCAGCATTAAACATATTACTGTGATGACAGTTAACTCTATCATCCACTAATCTCACCATGTCTTGCTTAAGCAAAAATTTAGAAATAAATATACCAAAAGGGTAGAAATTTATCCTGGCCTCGCTTTGACAGTAGTAACTGAGATACTTTATCATGTATCTTGGAAAGTTTAACTTAATATCACTTAACATAAGAAACATTATATACATATCATGGTACAAAATCTTCTCTATTTCTGCCATCCATGGAGCTATTCCAGTCTGAATAAATTTGACCAAAATCTTCTGATCAAGCTCCAAATCCTTGACAAACTTTTTTATCATTGTCTTGGTACAAAAAAGAAAAGACATGATGTCTTTGGATTTATGCACAGAATCTCCTATATTCATCAAGTCGAAATGGAAAAATCCCTCCTGAGGGCAGTTGAGAATCTGACTAATCTCTACTAAAGAGATTGAGAAATCCCTATCCTCTATCTTAGCCATCATATTGTCCTCTGTATCTCCCAGAAAAAATTGTACATATTGGAAGAAGTATCTAAGTTCTACTTCATACAGAAATTCCGTATTTTCACTGTTGAACATCTGTTCAAGATTCTGAAACGACAGCGCTTGCTTCAATAATAGATTTTTCTGAAATAACCAGTCGAGATCGATTACCTTACCCTGTAAGATTTTTCTTCCCTCGGTGCATTGTATCTTGAAATTTCTTGGCTCAGCCTCACTGGCACTTTTAGTCCTTACCATTTCCGCAAGAGTATCTGAAGGTTTGAAGGTTAGGGTTTCAGATGTTCGAAGGTTAGGGTTTCAGAAGAGGAAGTGCGATTTTCAGATTTCAAAAGGGTTTTGATAGAATTGAAAGGGTTTAGAAGTCGAAAAGGCTCTGACAACCTTGATTCCCATGTAATCAATATTCATTACATATATTTAAAAACAAATAAATTTTTCATATGACGAAAGAAAGAAAAACATAAATAGTATTCAACAAAATTTACATAAATAAATAAAAGTAAATGAAAATTTAAAAATTATTTAAAATTAAATAAACCTAGCTCCCCCTTAATAAAATCAAACCTTGCAGTGGGAAGTGGTTTAGTAAAAATATCTGCTAATTGAATTTTAGTATTTATAAATTCTAAAAATATATCTTTTTTAATAACATGGTCTCTTAAAAAGTGATGCCTTATATCATTGTGCTTAGTTCTAGAATGACTAATAAGATTTTTTGAAATATTAATTTCACTCGTATTATCACATAACATAGGTGTATTATTAAAATTCAATCCAAAGTCTATAAGAGTGTTTTTCATCCACAACACTTGTGCACAATAACTGCCAGCAGAAACATATTCTGCCTCAGCTGTTGATAGGGTAACTGAATTTTGTTTCTTACTAGACCATGATACTAAGGACTTTCCTAAAAAGTGACATGTACCTGATGTGATTTTTCTATCTCACCTAAAACTTCCAATGTCAGCATCCGAATATGAAATCAAATTAAAATCAGAATTTTTAGGATAAAGAAGATATTGAAAAATAGTTCCTTTTAAATATCTAAAAATTCTCTTAATAGTAGGTAGATGAGATTCTTTAGGATTTGATTGAAATATAGCACAAATACATACTGAATACATTATATCTGGCCTGCTAGTAGTAAGATATAACAAACTACCAATCATACCTCTATATAACTTATTGTCAACTGATTTTCCAGTTTCATCCAAGTCATGTTTTATATTAGTACACATAGGAGTTCCAAATGGCTTTCTGTTCTCAAGTCCAAATTTCTTAAGTAAATCAGTAATGTATTTATATTGATTTAAAACATTTTCAAAATCTTTTTGAAATATTTGAAGACCCAAAAAAAATTTAATTCTCCCATCATACTCATTTAAAATTATTCTTGCATTAATTTTGAAAATTCATGACAATGAGTTTTATTAGTTGATCCAAAGAGTACATCATCAACAAAAATTTGAACCAAAAAACATTATTTTTCACAGTTTTCTTAAATAGTGTTGGGTCTTCCATACCAACAGTAAAATCATTTTTCAAAAAAAAAGAACTTAATCATTCATACCCAGATCTAGGTGCTTCTTTAAGGCCATAAGAGCTTTAGTAAGTTTAAAAACATAATCAGGTTTTTGATATTTTTCAAAACCAGTTGGTTTCTGAACATAAACTTCCTCCATTAAATAACCATTTAAAAAGGTAGATATAACATCCATCTAAAATAATTTAAAATTCATATAATATGCATAGGCTAAAAGGATTCTAATGGCTTCTAACCAAGATACAGGGGATAAAGTCTCATCATAATCTATTTCTTCTTCTTGATTATATCCTTTAGCTACTAATATTGATTTATTTCTACTTATTGTGCCTTGGTCAACTTGTTTATTTCTAAAGACCCATTTTGTTCCTATTACAGGATAATTCTTAGGACTTTCCACTAATTCCCAAACTTCATTTCTTTTACACTGGTTTAATTCATCTCGCATTGTTGTTACCCATAATTAATCATCTAAAGCTTCTTCTATAGTCTTGGGTTCTTGTTGAGATAGGATGGCAGAGAATTCCACTAGGTTTCCTAAGATTCTTCTAGTTTGAACAACAGTTTCTAGGTCACCTATTACAGTTTCTAAAGGGTGATTTTTAGGGTTCTAGACTGTCTAGGTAATATATTTAAAGGTTCTTCAGTATCATGTTCCACTGAACTGGACTGAATTTATTTTATATCATTTTTAAAATCATTCTTTAAATTATCAAGTCTCATGTTATCATTAAAGTCAAGTTCATCCATTTTTTCTTTCCTTTTCTCCAAAGGATCAGATTCATCAAATTTCACATGAACTGATTCTTCAACAATCCTTGACTTCTTGTTATAAACTCTATAAGCTTTGGAGGTAGAAAAATATCCTAAGAAAGTACCTTCATCAGATTTTGGATCGAAATTACAAAGATTATCCTTGGTGTTTAGGATATAAACCTTGCATCCAAAAACGTTAAAGTAATTTACTTTAGGTTTTTTGTTATTCCATAGTTCATAGGGTCTGTTTTTCCAAATAGGTCAAATTAAAACTCTATTAATTATATAACAAGCTGTGTTCATAGCTTCTACCCCAAAATATATAGGTAGGCTATATTCATTTAACATAGTTATAGCGATTTCTTGAATTTTTCTATTTCTTTTTTCTATAATCCCATATTGTTGAGGTGTTCTAGGTGCAGAAAAGGTATGTTTAATACCCATATTTGAGCAAAAGGAATTAAATTACTGATTCTAAAATTCTCCACCATGATCACTTCTCAATGAGATAATATTGAAACCATTTTATTTCTGAATAGATTTTCAGAACCTTTCAAATAATGTAAAAGATTCATTTTTAAATTTAAAAAAAAAATCCATGTAAATAATGAATAGTCATCAACTAAAACATATACATATAATTTACCAGCTATGCTTGCTACTCTTGAAGGTCCAAACAAATCCATATAAATAAGTTCTAGAGGTTTAGATGTAGAAACCTTATTAACAGATTTGAAGGATGATTTTTGTTGCTTGCCAAGTTGACATGCATTACAAAATCTATCACTTTCAAATTTGAGACAAGGTAAATTAGAAACTAAATCATTCTTAGATAAATTGTGTAAAACAGATAAATTGAAATGACCATGTCTCCTATGCCAGATCCAGGATTCACTTACTTTATCAGTCAAGTAGTTAACTTGTTATTTACACAAGGAATTTAAATCCAAAGTATAGACATTTTCAGTTCTTGGTGCTTTAAATTTAAACAATTTATCTTTAGAAACAATACAGAAATTATTAGTAAAATCGAGAGTATATCCATCATCACAAAGAGGATAGATACTTATCAGATTTTGTTTGAGTCCTTTTACATAAAGTACTTTTTTGATTGAGACTATTTTTGGATCTCCAACAGTTCCAATGCCAATGATTTTTCCTTTCGCATTGTCACCAAATGTGACAATTCCTCCTTCCTTTTGAGTGAGTGAAGAAAAATTCAATGAGTTTCCACTCATATGTCTTGAGCAGCCACTGTCCATGTACCGTATATCTTTTCTTCTCTGGTGGCCTGCTACCTGCAAAGACATTCAAACAAATTGCTTTTGTACCTATATTTTGTTGGGTCCAGAAGTGTTAGCTAACAATGATCTCGGTATCCATATTTTCTTTGTTCTTTTAAAACTATCTTAATCATATAAGTCTTTTGAAACATAGGCTTTCTTAATACCACAAATTTTAGTTTGTCTTAAGAAACCGTTTTTAGCTATATGTCCCTCTATCCCACAAAAATTACAATTAACCTCCTTAGAGCTAGGAACAAAATAGTTTTTATATAGCTTTGGTTTTTCTCCTTTACTACCAATTCCAAATCTCTCCATTTTAATGATTGTTTTTCCAAGAATTTCATTTAATTAATTCTCTCCTTTTGTAAAAACCAATGCAGCTTGTTTGTAAGATTCTACTTCATCCTGCAGTGTTTTTATTCTTGATTCAAAATTAATATAGTTAGTGTCAATCAATTTGTATTTATCAGTTAATTATTTATGTTGTTTCAGCATTGTATCTCATTCATCTGAAATGGCTTTATGTTTATTTTTTAGTGACTTATGTTTCTTAAATAGTGAGTCATATCTTTCTTCAAGCCTATTCCAGTAGGCTGCATGTTTTTCATTTGTGTAGCTTGATCCAGAATTTGATTCAGAGGGGCAATATGAGTGTACCTCGTCAGTTTCTGCCATAAAACACATGTTTGCCTTTATATTGACTTCTTCTTTCTCTGAGCTTGATTCAGAAGAGCTACTAGAGTCTTGAGAAACACTCCAAGTGGATTTCATAGCTTTATTGTCTTTCTGCTCAAAGTCATTTCATTTGAAGAATTTCTTCTTCTTTGTATCCTTCAATTGTGGGAAATCTAGTCTGATATTTCCCATCTTTCTGCATTCATAACATCTTACTTCCTTATTGTATCCCTTAAAAGATTTTTTGAAGCCTCTTTTCTTATTGTAGAATTTTCTATATTTTCTGGCTAGTTGAGACAATTCTTCATCTGAGTTGTATGAGTCAGAGCTTTCTGATTTAACTTTGACTTCTTTGATCTTCATCTTTCTATTATTTTTTTGTGAAGTTACCTTCAAGGCAGTATCTTCACTTTTGATAAGCACTTTATGTTAATTAGCCTCATCTTGCATTTCAGCTTCATACATCATCAGTGTATCAATAAGCTCTCTCATAGTTAGATCTTTGATAGGTGTTGATTGTCTGATTGCAGCTAAGATACCATTCCATCGAGTACTCTCAGTACTTTTAATGCTTGATCAGCCTGCTTGATAGGTTCTCCTAGAGAAGTTATGTTATTGAAAATTTCTGTCAATCTCCCATTCATTTGGGTAATGCACTCACCTTCAACCTTTCTGAAAATATCAAATTTTAGTTTTTCAGTTGCATATCTCATTTGCCTCACATTGTCTGTTCCTTCATATGCCACAACTATTGTTTGACACATCTCATATGCTGTCTGGCACTGAGAGACTCTGTTAAATTCATCTGGTCCTAGACCAAAGATAATTGCATTCATAGCCTTCGAGTTCATATCGTTCTCTACCTCTATAGTAGCACTCCATTTCTCAGGAGTTTCAGGAATTTCATAAGGAGTCATAATCTTTGAATATACTCTGTATCTGAGGTTTTTCAGATATATTATCATGTGCTATTTCCAGCAACCATAGTTGTCTCCATTAAAATATGGTGCTCTGACCATCGACATCACTTCTCTTGTATCAGTCATGATTCTATGTTGTATAATCCTTAAATGCTTCTAGCTTTATAATGCTCTATTAGAATCTCCTCCTCTGATACCAATTGTTGGATCTGAATCTACTGATTATACACAAGAGGGGGGTAAATTGTGCCTATTTCAATTTTTCGATAACTCTTTTCTTGAATTATTTCTGTCCTTTATACTTTATCAGATTTGATCGTGCAACATAAAAAGTAAAATCAAGAACACAAAGATGTATAGTGGTTCGGGGAATAGAAGGCACCTAGTCCACTCCACCAATGCTCAACTCCACGAGCTTGGTGATTTTCACTATCTGGTCCTCTTTTCCACAGACCGATTAAAAACTGAGTACAAGTAGTTGATACCTTTACAATCCAAGGAAAAACAAATTCTTCTGGTTCAAACATGAACCTACACATCTTAGAACGAGAAGATGTTTACTCAAGATTAAAAATAATTTGAGAAAGAAATTTCCAGTTGATCTTCACAATTGCAATAGAATGCAATTGATAGCAGATGGATCAAAGTCTCTAGAAATATTGATCTTCAAGACGAAGTAGTTTTGATTTGTTCCAGTTGCAGTAGATATAGAGATATAGTTCACAAACTTAGTAGTATTAGATCCACATTAGATATTCGATGTAGAACAGGTGAATCTTCTATCGAGTTCTTTCTTCTTGAACAAACAGAGATTTTACGCTCCTTTTGAATCAGTAGATCAATCGTGAATAGTTGCAATATCTGTTTTCCACCTTTTTTAACAATAGATTGACCACATACTCATGTACCTGGTGTTTCAGAGAGAACATATATAATAAAGCATATCTCCTACACATTTAGATCCATAGAAGTCGCCTTCTGATTTGCGATTTTTAAAAATTTGAATTTACAGAGAACTAGTAATATCCCTTAAGACTCGGCATAAAAAGATCCTTCTAATTCAATCTTAAATCCATTAATAAAACAGATTTCAATCAGTCAAAGTCGTACTTTAAAATGACTTTAAATCCAACTTGAAATCCACCTAGAAATCAGCTTACTGATCGTTGCACATAAATATCGTCTGTCAAAATTTCCGACACCAAACGTAAGGTTGATGACGTGGCCTCCAAACGTAGGGTCAATAACATAGTCTTCAAACGTAGGGTTGACAAAGTAAGGTTGAACACAAAAGTAGGGTCGACAACATAAGGTTGAACAAAAACATAGGGTTTACAACATATGGTTGAACACAAATGTAGGGTTGATCATCCATACTTTTCCTTCAACACTAAAATGTATGGTAAATGATCCATACTTTTACTTGATCCATACTTTTCCAAGAACGTATGGCTGTTTACAAAACTAAGGTTCATGAACCATACTTTTGAGAAACAAACGTATCTCATAGAATTTACGTATGGTTCTCCTTCCATACTTTTCTAATAACCAAAACGTAAGGTTCCTTCCTAACATAAGGTTCTTCTTCCATACATTACTGAAAACGTATGTTTGTTTAACCATACTTTTCTCTTATATCAAAAAGTATACACGCTTTTCATCCTTACACTACTTTTATCCATGTAGGGTATGAACAGTGATTCCAGAATGCGCTGAAGTAGATTTCGGGCTATATTTATCTACGTAAGGTATGAACATTGATTCCAGAACCCGCTAAGGAAGATTTCGAATAAGTAATGGATTATTATTATTTTAAGAGTAAAATAAATTAATAAATTCCTGCAGAATACTAAATAAAATCATTAGAAAATAACTAAGGGTATTTGTGAGCATCAAAATTATCATAAAGAGACAGAGTATTATTTTCAATAATCTCCCCCTTTAAATAACATTAACATGTATTGTTGAAAACAATACTTTGGTCAACATTTATGAGTGTGGAGACAAGATGTTTTTGATGTTTTCAATTTATGATGTAATGTAAACTTTATGAATGTATCTAGTGTTTCCATGACTACTAAACTAATCGGTATTTCAAGACATGATCTTTCTTGTGATCATGCTAATGTTATTTAATAATTCACCAACTCTAGACAACTGGGGTCGGGGCGTTATAGTTGGTATCAGATAAAGTTTCGTAAAAACCTTGGATGCTAGGTTTAGATAAACTCTGATTAGAGCACATATACCTAAGATGGACTTTGAGGATTAGTATAGAAGAACATCCTAGAATTTTGGTATTGTAGAGATTTTGTGAGTTTTCCAAGAAATACATCCCTGTCTGGATACGAGCAGGTAGAGGCTGCTCTGGCACAGATGTACCTAGGGGTAAAACCTGAAAACACCGCTTTGAGCTAGACTCTAAGAGGAACTGGTGCATGACAACAAGCCTTACTGCACTCTTGGTTAGGACACTCATGGGGTATATCCTTAGGATAACTCTCATTTACATTACAAATCATTATGAATGGTTTATAAGTATATACTTCCTTAGAGAATTTTTTTTATGATTATGGATTATATCCACAAATAGTTCAATTTATGTTATGTGTTTTATAAGTTTGGAATTATGTATTTTGATTCATAAACTGATCTAGTTTATGCTATTGTTTAGAAATGGTTCCTAGTGGATGAAATGGAAACTGTATTAATGAAAACACTCCATATAATGATTTCCCTCCTGCTCAAAATAATTATAGTGGATCGGGTGATGCAATTGGTGCTGATCAGCTAATCACCATACTAGGACAACTCGCTCAGGTTATGAATAATAACCTTAACTGTATGGAGCACCCTGATCCATAGCGTGGATGATCAATGTTAGATCTCTTCATGAGGAAACAACCACCAACATTCAATGGGAGTACAAATACCTTAGTAGCTGAGCAATGGATAAATTCCCTAGAGAAAATATTTCAGGATTTAGGGTGTAGTGAAAGGAAAAAATTTATCATGGCAGTTTACCACATCACTAGAGATGCTGATCAATGGTGGTTATTGATTGAAAAAACAAAGGAATATGATGAAGTATTGAATATGGAATATAGTGAATTCAAAGATCTATTTTTATAAAAATACTTTACTCTTGACCATCGATTAGATATGGAAAGACAATTTATGAGTCTGAGACAAAATCATGATGAGAAAGTGGCAATGTATGAGGCTAACATGACAAGGTAAGCAAGGAATGCTAGAGATTATATACATAACCCAAAAAGTAAGATTGATCGTTTCTCTGATGGGTTAAAACCATTTCTCCGTCGAGCATTAGTCTCACAATCCTTCTTGTCGTATAAAGACATTGTCTCATGTGCTATCAAGACAAAAAAGGAATTCTCTAAGTCCTATGACTTTAAAGAAAAGCAAGAGAATAAGAGATTTGCTGATCAATCTGGGAATGGAAATAATGGGAATAAGGGAAAAGTTTAATATCCATCCTACAGTAATTGTGGGAAAAAACACCCCAGTACTTTCTTGAATGGGAGTCTGTTACAAGTGTGGTGAAAAATGCCACCAAGCTCATGATTGCAAGGGGAAGAAGGAAGCTACCAATGTCCAATGCTATAATTTTAAGGATATGGGACATTATGAAAATGAATGTCCTAACTGTTATGGGATCTTTCCTAAAAAAAGTCCATGGGATCAAGGCCAATCTTATGTTTTCACTACTACTGAGGTAGAAGCTCCGGAAGACGTGGTGGCAGGTAATTTAATGGTTTCCTCAAGTTTAGAAAATGAATTATTTGATTCTGGATCATCACATTGTTTCATAGCTTCCCAGTTTGCTAAGAAAATTAGATATTTCCAATTAGATTTAACAAGGGAGTTGTCACTTAAAACTCCTAAGGGAAGTATCATTACAACAAAGTTTTGTGAATCAATCCCCATTAGAGCACATAAATGTTCATTATCTGCTGATCACATTGTCATACCTATGATTGAGTATGATATAATCCTCAGTATGGATTGGATTTCAGACCATGATGAGAAGATTTATTGTAAGAAGAAGGAGGTTACAATTTTTGATGATGATGATAAGGAACACCTTATATTTAGAGAAGAATCGTCACCACCTAATTCTTATCTACATCCACCCACAGTAGCTCAACTAAATTCAATTATTGGGGAGGAAGAGAGTGAAATTATTGTGGGTGAAGAAAGGAATGTTCAAATAAAGGATGTACATATTGTGAAAGAATATGTAGATGTTTTTCTGGAAGATTTACCTGGACATCCTCCAGAAGGAGAAGTTAATTTTTCCATTGATTTAATTCCCGGATCAAGGCCTATATCAAATACCCCTTATAGAATGACCACTGTGGAATTAGTTGAACTAAATAAAAAACTAGAGGAATTGAGTAATAAGGGATTTATTCACCCTAGTGTTTCTCCGGGGGGATCCCCTGTTCTTTTTGGTAAAAAGAAAGATGGATCTATGAGGTTATGTATCGACTATAGGGAGATCAATGTTATAACAATAAAGAACAAGTATCCCCTACCTCGCATTGATGATTTATTTGACCAACTGCATGGAGCTCAATACTTTTCAAAGATTTATCTTCGATCTGGATACCATCAGTTTTGTGTGAAGAAGGAAGACATTTCGAAGACAGCATATCGAACAAGGTACGGGCATTACGAGTTTACGGTAATGCCTTTTGGGCTGAGTAATGCACCCTATGTATTCATGGATCTAATGAGTAGAGTTTTCAAGGAATATCTCGATGATTTTGTGGTGTTATTTATTGATGATATCTTGGTGTACTCCAAAAGCTATGAAGATTATGGAAATCACCTGCGCATTATCCTAAAGACTTTGAGAAGACATTAATTATATGGGATGTTTAGCAAGTGTGAAATTTGGCTTCAGGAGATTTCATTTCTTGGCCATATTTTCTCTAAAGATTGAATCTATGTTGATCCTTCTAAGACCAAGGCAATACAAGAATGGCCATCACTTATTAGTATAACTGAGGTACATAGTTTTATTGGTTTAGCAGGTTATTATCGACATTTCGTCCAGAATGTTTCCAAATTGGCTAACCCATTAACAAAGGTCACACGTAAGGGGGTTATATTTTTTTTTGGAAAAACGAGTGTTAATAATTTTTTGAAGAGCTGAAGAAAAAATTATTCAGTACTCCTATATTGACTCTACCATCGGGGAATGATGGGTTCGTTATTTATAGTGATGCATCGAAGAATGGACTTGGTTGTGTCCTTATACAGAATGATAGGGTTATTTCATATGCATCATGACAGTTTAAAATTCATTAGCAAAACTATCCTACTCATGATCTCGAGTTAGAAGCTATGATCTTTGCTTTGAAGATATGGAGACAATACCTATATGGTGAAAAATGAGATATTTATACTGATCACAAGAATTTGAAGTATATTTTCTCACAAAAAGAACTCAACATGAGGAAAAGGAGATGACTTGAACTACTCAAGGATTATGATTGCATGATACAGAACCACCCGAGGAAGGAAAATAAGGTGGCATATGCTTTGAGCAGAAAAGATCATGGAGTTTTGAACATGATGAGAATTGAAAGGGATCCTATTTTCATGGATCTAGTGAATATGGATATGGTAATTACCATGAATGGTAAAACATCAATACTTTTTCAAATCATTGACAACCCGTCTTTACTAGAAAGGATAAAGATTTCTCAGACCGTTGATGAAGAGTTTCAAAAGAAGATTAAAGCTGTGAATGATAGGAGATTGAATGACTTTTGGTATCATGATGGAATTTTGAAATTTGCGAACAGACTTTGTTTTCCCAATATACCTGATCTAAAAAGGGAATTTTTGGACGATGCTCATAGTTCTTATTTTTCTATACACCATGGGAGCACCAAAATGTATAGAGACTAAAGGAACATTTTTTGTGGGACAACATGAAGAGGGAGATTTCTGATTTTGTGTCAAGATGTAATGGTTTGTCAACAAGTGAAAGCTAGAAGGAAACTGCCTGGAGGATTCATGCATCCTCTTCCCATACCTGAGTGGAAATGGGACAATATTACGATGGACTTTGTCATGGGGCTACAAAAGAATCCTAGAAGGAATGATTCAATATGGGTTATTGTTGATCGTCTTACCAAGTCAGCACATTTTCTTTCTATAAGGGAAGATTTACCACATGAACGTCTAGCAAGGCTATATATTAATGAAGCGGTGAGACTTCATGGAGTACCCCTGTCAATTTTTTCTGATCGTGGTCCCCATATTTCTTCAAGATTCGAGAAGAGTCTTCAGAAAGCCTTGGTTACTGAACTTCATTTGAGCACTACTTACCACCCTCAAATATATGGACAGTCGGAACAGACTATTCAAACCATAGAAGACATGTTGAGATCTTTCTCAATTGACTTTTGAGGTATGTGGTGTCAATATTTACCTCTCGTAGAATTTTCCTATAACAATAGCTTCCATTCAAGTATTTTTGATTCCATCATATGAAGCGTTATGAGAAAAGAGATGTCGCACACCAACCTGTTGGGATGTAATTAGTGAAAGAAAACTTTTAGGCCCAGAACTGGTGGAGGAAACAATGGAAAAGGTGAAGGTAATCCATAACTACATCAAAGCAGGTCAAAGTAGGCAGTAGAGCTATGCTGACAACAGAAGAAAGGATTTGGATTTTTAGGTGGGAGATCATGTTCTCTTAAAGGTATCACCATGGAAGGGAGTTATACATTTTGGCAAGAAAGGTAAATTGAGTCCCAGGTTCATCGGTCCTTTAGAAATTCTAGAACAAATTGGGGTTGTAGATTACTGTTGGGCAATGCCTCCACGTCACTCCAAATTTCACGATGTGTTCCACGTATCACTGTTGAGGAAATACATGTCTGAACCAATGCATGTACTCACCTATGAGGAATTAGAACTGGAACCCGATTTTTCTTATTGCGAAGAGCCCGTCAGGATTCATGATATGAGAGAACAAATACTGATAAATAGGACAACTCGTCTGGTAAAAGTTTTGTGGAGAAACCGTAAGATGGAAGAGGCAACGTGGGAACCCGAGAAACTTATGATGAAGAACCACCCGAGTCTTTTCATGTGGTAGTATTCTAGAAATTTTGAGGATGAAATTATTTGAAGGAGGGGAGAATGTAACACCCCAAGCTTCCACAGTACGATTTCCTTTGAATAATACAGTAGCGTCTGTTGTACGCAACTTCAAGTTCTAACACAGACACCACAACCAATCAAACTAGCCGTTATGAATAGTAATACCCACTTTTTGAAATTTTATAAATTTTATCTCTCAAAATTGAATTCATTTTTGGATTTGGAATATCGAAATTATCCTGGGGTAAAATTTTGGAACTTTTCAAATAACAATTATGTTTTGATGAATAGTGAAAATTACTAAATTTTAATAAAAACACTTTTTTAATCAAAATAATTAATAGTGATAAATTATGAATTTGAGTGGTTTTAAAGTATATTTAGAATATATTTTTACCATTTAGTACAATTTTGTTCATTGGACATAATTTTAAAATTAAACCGGACATGAACAAGTGTCAATCTTTTGATAGTTATTATCTCTTAAAAACACTCTTTTTTGTTTTAACAACGGGAATTAAATTTAAATTAATTTCTGCCACTTCTGTGTTTTGAATTTGGAAAAAATGGATTCTATATTTGGAATAAGGATTTAAAAATTGTGTAAATAGGTAACTTTTTTTTTGACATTTTGAATAATTACATCGGTAAATATTTTTTTTACCATGGTTAAAGGCAAAATCCGGTAAATAAGTGTAAAAAATAATAATATTATAATAATGAATTACCCTAAAACATGTCCTAACCTTATTGGTTGATAAATTTCTGACCATGGGATTCTTTTGGTAGATTTTGGGTCCCAATGGAGCCACTTGTAAGTGATAATGACAATTTATATTAATTAAGATTAAATAAATACAAAGATGACATAAGCATATATCTTTTAGAAAATCAATTTTTACATACGGTTATATATGTTGGACATTCGACTATAAATATTAATTAGAAATCTAGAAATATTTCCTACATAATGGTATTTTATTAATAATTTTTAGACATTTAGTAATTAATATTATTTATGACACAATAATGATGCAATATTTTCCATATTAATGAATAAATCAAATAAATGGTATTATAAATGTTACAATTATTATAATTTGAAAGTTTTTATGACATCCATGACTTTTATTGCTTAATATTACATTATAGGATTTCTTAAATGATTTTTTTTCGAATTAATAATGTTTTTAAGACTTTAACAAAAATCAATTATTTAATAGTGTCAAAATTCAAATAAAAGAGTTTTTAAAACAAATAATATATTATTAATTGATATTAAATTACTAAAAATCTAAGATTTGGACAAGATAATTATATAATGATAGTTGTATCATTAATGGGCAACCTGGGGGGCCTCTTGGATGTATATAGTATGTTTATTAACTATATAATATAAAAAGACAAAGTGACATGGTTAATGTTAAACTAATTAACTAAGAGTTAAAACTAAACGATAAGGTTAATATAGTGACCCAAACCTGTCTAAAACCAATTGGTTGAGTGTATTGCAACCTATACCTGCCTTAACCTTTAAATAATATACTTTTGAGCCATTAGAAACCGAATATGAATTTATTATAAAATAATATTTCTAGCTTTTCCAAAGGTGACCCTCACCCCTCTTATAAAAGGTAACTCCCCCTTCTCACTAATTCAAACATTCAAAGCCTTTTGTCTCAAGAAAACACTGACCTAATACTCTCTCAACTTCCCTAACTTCATCCTAGAGGCCTTAGTTTGATTAGAAATCCATCCTAAGTAGCCATTTTGATCAAATCAAAAGGAAGAACCGGAAGAAGAGGTAATGTTTTCACTGCCCTCTTTCAAGTTCCCTTCTTCTTCAACTTTTTATTTCTTTGTTATTATAAATTAATAACTCCATTATCTTATATATACTATTATTTAATTATAAATATTGTAAAACCATATTCATTTTTCTATCCATCCTTTTTAATGACCTATCACCATACGTGCGTACGTACGGCTTACTGTCTCCAGGTCGTGGTGTAATTGTTATTCAAAATATTATTATTTGGATGGGTATAACAATGATGTGTAATTCATGTAAATAATAAATATAACATGATAATTATTCTGTATATATGAAATAACATCCAATTATATATTATTTTAATATCAAAAAAATGATATCGTCGCTCTTGAGTACGTACGGACTACTGTCTCCACGAACACGATGAGATTAATTCCCCAAAGAATCCATTCAAGAATAATTCTCATTTAATGATTTTAATTTTTTTAAGGGATTGATATAATTATTGATATTAATAATATAAAACCTATAAATGAAAAACACATCTTACGTAACAAAACATATAAAAGAAAATGAGTAAGTTAACACCCGAAATAATGATAATACTAAGATATTATTAACAAATCAATGTTAAAAGATCGTATATGATATCATATTAATGTATATGATTCTTGTATAATTTAATAACAATTATTTCACCATTATACAGGAGGTTAAACTACCCTCAACCAAGTAAAATTACAAGGTAAGGGTTTATTTCACAATCTCGTTATTATCTGAGGTTGTTTATAAGTAATTATCTACCGGGACCTCTTTATCATCCACATCCATGTTTCTTAAAAATTTGTTTCAAAACATTCTTACTATTTTACATGAAATGGGTTAAAGTCATTTATACCCTAGTTTTACTTTTTATAAGAATTTTATAATGGAATCTCTCCATTGTTTTCCATATAAGGTCCTTTTTAACCTTTTCGACAGAATTAAGGTAAGATTTTTTTTAACTTATACGGCGGGTTTGGCTATTTTCCACCATTATAAAATCTTATAATCTTCCCTTACAAGTATCTTAGAATATTTTCAAATTAAAAGTTTTATTTTATAATTATTTGAATTTTAAATGATTTCAAAAAAAGAGATATTTCTCTCAAATGGTTTTGATTTCATCTATGTCAACATCCTTTGATGGATTTTAAGCTTATTTGAAGTTTATTTATTATGATACAAATCTTCCATATTGTATTGAAGGATTTGTGATATGATTTACTATGAATGTGTTATTTTTATACCATTCATGGTGTATGGATAAAGAATTGACATTTCGTATGCTACTTTTAATACGAATGTTTATGGTATGTTTAAACCTGTTCATATGAGGAATGAATTGGACTTAATAAGTGACGGGTGGAGCCCACTATAGTTCCTTGATGCAATGGTAGGTCTCATGAGACAAAATTGTTTCTTGGCACAAGGCCTTGAAAAAATATTTTTTTTAGTCTTGGCTATGCGGTTATGAGAGTCTGGCATTATGCATTCCATCATTATGAAAGTGGGTATTGATATTGCATGTGATTATTCGACTAGTATAATATCCATGTTAATAAGTAAATGTAATTATTTAATTTTATCTTTTCCATATTATTCTTATGTTCAAGTTTAAAAGGCTTTTGTTTTAGTTATACACTTCTTTAAATGTTTATGATTATTTATAAAAGTTTCCGTTATATTGTTATCCTTACTGGGCATTTGAGCTCACCCCTTTCTATGTTTTATTTTTCCCATGATGTGAAGAAGTATTTTATGAATGGCCTGAAGGGATAATATAAGGGGTTATGAGTGTGGAGACAATATGTTGTTGTAGTTTTCAATTTATTATGTAATATAAACTTTATGAATATATCTAGTGTTTCCAAGACTACTAAACTAATCGGCCTTTCAAGACTTGATCATTCTTGTGATCATGCCAATGTTATGTAATAATGCACCAACTCTAGGCAACATGGGTTGGAGCGTTACACACATCATGAAATTTTAAGGTTTAGATTTTTGAATTTCCTCTAATAAAATTATTCTGTGATATATAGAAATATATATTAGGATGGCTAAAATATAATTATTTCCTAGCCAAAATGTAGTTTTAGTGGTAATCCTAGTGTGGCCTAAATAGTGGACTGCTCATAATTTTTCTCAAATTGATTAGAGGGGTGGAATTTATTTTTAAATTTTTAAAGGAAAAAATTACTTATAAAAAGATATTGAATGAAATAATGATGAATGAGTGATTTGGATTAGGTTTGAATTTAAAAATTAATTTTTTCCATCTACCCAAATTATTTACCCATCAATTTATAAATCAATAGATGATAGTATCATAAAATATTTAACCTATCCCACATAGTTTAAGGTTTTTTTATAAAAATGATTTTAAAAAACCTTTTCATAATCTACCAGACCTCCTATGTGTATAAGTGATATAAAAATTCACTCACATATTAATCAATAAATACCCAACTAGGTATTGAACCTTCCATTTAATCCAAGAGTAACCACTTCCCCTTCCACATCTCTCGAAAACCTCCGAGAAGTCTACACCTCATCTAATTATATTCTTGATAATATTTTATTTTTAAATAGGAGGGAGTTTATGGATATTTAACTATCCCAATAAATAATAAAAAAAATTAAATCAAACACAACTAAATAAAAAATTAGGATGTGCTGTTAAATATCAAAACTAGTTTAATAAGAAGACAGTTTTTCTAATCATTGATGTTCAAAGGCTCAATCCTAACAAATGGAAAATATTTCCTTCCACAATCACTCATAATTCACTCATACATTTAATGGTATGTAGAGATAAATTAATGAGAATAAATAATAAGAAAACTAAAAATGAGAAAAATTTAAAAACAAAAGATAGATGATATATTACAATATGTTTCTAAACACAAACTCCCATTCTTTAAAATTTATATTATTTATTTTTTATAGATCCTTCATTTATATAATTATTATCCTTCATAAATCCTCTTATATTATTTCATCTAAATTTACAATAAAGATTAATTTTTCCTCACAGAATAAGATTTATATGAGATCCAGTATTTCTAAAATTCTATATATTTTTTCACTATATAAAAATATCATGCACATAATAATATGCTAGACCAATTTTTATTGCATGTACAAATACTAATGTATTAGAAAAAGTAACCATCATTAAGTGAATATGGTATTTGAAAATTTCCTTTAATTCACTCCCATAAAACAAATCGTTTCATAGTAATTATGTGTTTGTAATAGTAGAGATTTATATACAGGAAAAATTCAAGGTAAAAGAGACTAGGAATCAATAATATAATGGCCTCATTCCAAATTACACAACATGAATTATTTTTAATGTTCTCTTGATGATGGTTGAACATGAATGAATTAATTCTTATGCCACACTAAGAATCAAGGTTAAGTATTTTTTATGAAGACATGTTTGGAGTTTTTCGGATGATTGCATAGCTGTAGAATTATGGTTACACACCCATTTCCTTGAAACTTTTCTCCATCCATCCATGAGGGATGAATCTAAAACAATCTTCCAAACATCACCAAATACATTAATAGATATACTAGGTATAATTAAATGAAATGTATAAATAAATGCACCAATATGTCACTTTATAAAACAGAGGATAATAATCCATATTAAATTTATATTATTTGAAAAATTAAGTAAGATAATTTTATACCAATATTCCATTCATAAATTTTTCACACAATAATTTAATTTCACAAACAAATTCAAAAATTTATTTAAAATGAATTTATATATAAATATGAGGGAATAAAATAAATCAAATGTTAAAAAAATATTATGAATTAATGGTTCTTGTCAATTTCCCTACAATTAATTACTAAACACCTATATTATAACACCCATGTTTTTTATGGTTATCATTTTTTAATAATTGTCTTGTATTAAGTGATTTTTTAAATCATGAGGTGGTTGAATCATGGGTTTATATCCATGGGTGAGGCTTATGAAAAATTCAAAAGCATATTTTTTATCCTGTGTTCTCTCTATCAAAAAATAATAGCAATTTACCCTAATACATGGTGTTTTGTGAATACATTCTCTCTATGAAAAACAACATCACAAAAATAGTATGGGCATATATTGTCCAAGTCATGGTTCATGATAAGTCCACCTATTGTTCATGGTCTGGGAGACCCAACCAAACCCATCTTAGAGGGAGTGATATGGGGAATATTGGATTATCTTGAGTAGAACACATTAGGGGAATCTATTTTCTATTCTATGTTCAAGGAAACCACGACCAATGATAGGTATTAGTGTAGTTTTTCACAATAATTGTGAATATTTTTATTCAAAATAATGATCCCCTTCTCCCTCAAACCTTCATTAATTTGTTTTTCCCCTAAAAATATGTTTTCCGTTAACGTGGATAAATTCATACAAATTTCAATCATTCTCTATCATGTAAAACATATGATTATTCTCCTTTTTCATTGTTTGGTTAATTTTATGTGTGTTTTTATATATGTAAGAGTGTTTATATAACCTTCTTTAGAGCCCAAATTCCATACTTATCTATATGGATCATACCTTATATTTAATTAGTCTATGTCATCAATTTATCATCTTTACCTAGTGATCTTATTTGGGTTGATTCAATGGGATATTTATAGTGATTTATTCTCATTTCAAACATGTTCTCTCATACCCCCATTGAAATATATTGAGCTATATATATTATGCTATTGAAAATTACAGAATCATTAATATAATGAGGGTTTTTCTATGATAGTGGAAAATATACATCCTCATGGATATTGGTTTTCATTAGGGTCTGGGTGGTGAACCTCTAGGAAATTTAACCCTTGGTATGATCATTCATTTCTAGTTTTTATCATTATATTGTGGAATTTAACCACACAATATTTTAAGGTATTTCTCTTTTTGAATTTTTTCTCTTTGTTATATTATATTGAACCAAACACCCACCTTATCTGTATAATGAAATATTATTATTACCTAGCCATTAAATTGTAGGTAAAAAATAGTATTGACAACATTATGGAATTTCTATATATTCAAATATTTTAAAATTCACCCAATATATTTTATATGCATGATAAAATAATAAAACCAATTTAAATTATAAATAAATATATCTTTCTAAAGGTAATTGTTTTCACCTATTAATTTTGAACTTATTTCAAAGCTAAATTTTGAAATGTCAATAAATTCTATTTGAAAAATAAAATTTATTTTTGATTACAAAAAATCGAAATTTATTTCCATTGAATATTTGGTATTTTTTTGAGATGATTCATTTTTATAATAAATAATAAAAATTACTGCATTTTAGTTTAAAATCATATATTTTTCTAATTTATTTATATTGTTAAATAATATTTTAATTTTATTTTAATGTATAAATAGTTTAATAATAAATAATTTAATCTAATGTGGGTAATTATAACAATTCCACATTGAAATTATATATATATATATTTTAATATTTTGAACATTTTTACTTTAAACCCTTGTTGTTTCATGCCATATGTATGAACAATATTAAATTAATTCGTTCAACTAATGTAAATTGAATTATGAAAAATTGATCCCTTATTTGGAATAATAAGGTCCATATTTACTAAATATTCTCCTTTTTGGGACAATATGAATTGAAAACATAGTAATTTTATTTACCATAGTTAAGGGTAAATAGGGAAATTAAGAGTATCAATAATATTATGAATATCACAAAATTATCATAAAACATATTGAAATTTTATTTTATGATTGTTCAGGGATCAAAATCATTCCGGGTATGATTTTATTGACTCTAAGATCCACTTCTATTACTTTATGACTTTTATATTATTTTATTTTATGGAAAGTCAAATATGTCACAATCATGATTTCAATAAGTATTACATTTTTAATATGTTATTATCCAGAAGATATTTTAGAGTATAAATATTAATATGAAATATAATATTTTTACATTCATTGTGGTAATTTATTTTAATTTTTTAGCAAATAAATAATTACCTTAAAGACTTAAAAAATAATGATGCAAAAAATGATTAATTAATGAAAATGTCAAATAAATGATATTAACATTATTAAAATAAAAATAATTTGAGATAATTAATTTCATAAAAAAAATTTACATATTAAATACATATATGATGGATTTATTAGTGGTTTTAATGTTACATTCTGTAATTATATTTTTTTATGTCAAAAATATGAATGGTTTTAAAATGGAGATTAATAATATTTTAAAATAAATAGTATTGCATTGAATGATATAAAATTTTCAAAAATATAATATCCATATAAATGACTTAGATAAGGTTTCAAATTTAATCCATTTTTCATTTCTGGTTGTTTTATCAATTTCTTGTAATAATATTAATCCACAATGAGTAAAAATCCATGTTTTCAAAGTAAGAGTTAAATGGATTAAGTTTGAGTTAAATCCAAAGATAAGGATAAGAATATGACCTCAACATTTTTATAAAATATTATATGATAGTATTTATACCCATACATATATTATATTCTAAATAACTCAATTTTGAGATATTTTTTATTTAATATTAATTTATATTAATTGAATATTTTAATTGTTTTCTAAAGTGCCCCTCACCACAATTACAAAAGGGCACCACCAACCTCACTTAATCACACAAAACTGAGCCTTCCATCTCAATAAAAACCTTAAATATTATCTTAAAAACATCCTTATATATTTTTTTGGATGTCCAATTTTTCATAAAGGTCAACCCTAGATCCCTTAATAATATATATAAAGGAATTCCACCGAAAAAAAGATGTAATCGTTTTTACTTACTCATTCAAGTTCATTTCTTCTTCTACTTCCCCTTAATATGTTTTTTCCATTATAATATAAAAAATAAAATATCATCTATTTTTTGATATTTTATTATTATTATGCGACAACCATATCACAAAATTTATTCATCCTATGAAAAATGAAGACGTCGTGCATGCTTACATATGACTTACCATATCCACATCGTGGAGTAATTTGTTTTTCATCACCACTTTACTTTTATGGTTATAATTTTGTAAATAATGTATATATATGGTATTAATTAAATAATATTTATTTTTGGTAATTAATATATGATCCACTTCCTTACTATAATGGCTCGAGCAATGACTTGTTAAGGAGTTGTCCAAACACTCGGTTCTATCAAACAGTTCCACTGAAATGGTGGCACCGGTCACAGTCTAACACCAAAACAATGGCACAACTGAGAGTGGAATAGGGATGGTGGTACCATGATTGTGGCACCATAACAGTCACACCATCGTGGTCGCACACTGAAGCGGTGGCACTGCTGATGGTAGTACCGTGACGGTGGAACCATTACAGTCGCATCGTCACGGTCGCACACCAAAACGGTGGAACCTCTTGTGGTGTAACTATGAGGGTGGAACCATGACCATGGCACCGCTTACGGTGTCTCACCAAATGGTGTCCCGTCCCAGATTCATTTCTCAGTTCTACCCCCACAATGTATCTTTTGACATGAGAGTGTTTTAATACCCCTTTCAAATCCAATAAAAACTGATAAATGATATCATAAATCCTAAGAGCCTGAAAACCCTTTACTTACCAAAACTTGTGGATATTCCTTGAAATCACACCCTTTTCATGTACTTTCCTATTCCTCCCCTATTATGCATTTTCCTCTGATTATAAAAAACCCTTTAATGCCTAGCTGTTATGGCCACCACTCTGATGATAATTATTAAATGACAATTAATGCCATCGTGTGTAACCACCAAACTACATAATGAAACCAGAATCCAAAATTAAAGACATTGAATATTTTGATATCCCGTAACTCTGGGATCTAACCTTTTTATCGCACGATATTTCTATCTTCTTCTTGGCTGGATTCCTTCTACTCCTCCGAGTGTTTAGAGTTCCCCTTTCCCAAGGAAAGTGGGGTGCATGTGCTGGTGCCTTCCTACCCAATCATGGAGCCCCTAAGTTCTTACTTTTAACTTATTACATCCCTAGTTCTTGGAAAATAGGGATAAACTTCAATCGCCGATCATCCAAGTAGGGCTCTTTCTTGGTCTCTCCTTACTGTTTATCATGCGGTGCGAGTATGATAATTTTTCTACGGGGATGGTTGAAAAAAAACTATAATGAATATAATAAATGAAATTTTATAGTATGAAGGGGTGTTTTTGATGATGATGTTGTACTCATTTACCCTTTACTATATGTTGTGAATTGCATGGTATTGTGTCCACTGAAAATCATGGTCATTGGTGGTCTTTCCTTACGCACTAATGGACCCTTGTCTTATGTGATGATTGAATGGATATAACTTGGAAATTGGTTAATCACATTAACATGGTTGATTAAATGAATTCCTTGTGAAAATGAATCTTTGTGTGATCACCTCTGTTAACCAAACAAAAAGAAGAAACTCAATGAATGGCGTGATAGAATATGGAAACTCAATATCTCTATCTTGGTAATATGTGGGGTTAATCTTCTTAATTTGTGTAGGGTGATACAGATGGGGATGGGATCAACCTATTATGGTACAATTGTTGGGTTGTGAATCTTTGGGCGTGTGGGGCCTTATGTTGAAGATTGGTTTGATTCCAGTTCTTTGAGGGATCTCACAAATCCCTTTTGTTGTTGTGACTTTATAGGATAATTGGGTGTAACTGCTTAAGTTGATGCTTGATTATTTTTCATTCTATGGATTGTGGATATGCCAGTTAGTTACCCATTAGTGAAGAATTATTTAAAAAATAACCACTTTAATGTAATAACATGAACAAGTTCAATGGGGAATTACTTTCTGGGAATAAGTTGTGACTTGGTTGTGGGTAGTGTGCTTTTTATGAATGAATTGTAACGAGGGTGTTTATGTATCAATAGGTTTTGGAACCCCTAAGTTGGGATGAGTTCTTGTTTACCTATATGTATAATTTATTTCTTATGTTTCTTATTCATGCCCCACCCAAGCTGAGAACATCGTGCCAAATAACCCCATTTTAATGGGGGAGGGTGTTTTTTCCAACACTCTTACGAGTGGATGGTTATTAGCTCCTAATATCCTCCCTTCCCTGAGTGTACCAAGGATCTTTAGGTAGGATGTGGTAGCCTTAGGACCATTATAGCCTATAATTATTTGGGTAGGGTACGTTGTGGTGGTTGGCCCTGGTGTGTGCAGATAGGTTGTTTCCAAAGTGTCTCCTGGATGAGGCCCAGGTGTCTTCAGGTGTGGTAGTAGTTGTTCGGGCCTAGGTGTCTTTTAGTGTAGTGGTAGTTGTTCTGGCCCAGGTGTCTGTGGGTTTGGTTACGTATGGTGGTTGTGGCCCTGGTCTGTGCGGGGGGGGGGGGGGGTGGCAGTGGGACTACGGGGAGAATGGCGGGAGAGGTCTGATGCATAGGATGACTTCAATAACCAGTGGGAAAGTGGTATGGGGTACCCAAACATCAATATTTTATTTTTATTACTTTACTTTACTTGTGTTATTTGGGGAGTGTGCCTTGGTGAGGTTTGTGGGAATAGTTTTCCTTATTAGGTTCATGGTTATCTTCTTTTCTCACGAGCCATTAGAATGCCTCCCCACCTGTACATGAGAACTTTTGGTTTTCCCTACTGATTATACATGTGTAATCACCCTACACATATAAAACTTCTTTTAGGTTTCCAGGAGGACTTCGAGGACCATGCAGAACCGTATGAGTTTGGATGTTGGGAGAATTGTTGTTGCTATTTTTCTTTTCTTTGGTATTTACAATTGGAGTTTTCTTGTATTGTATCACTTTTATTGAAACATTCATATGGTAAGGGATTGTTTGGGCTTTACTCTTACTTCTATTATTGGTGTTTTTTGAATATTGTTATCTTATCTCCTAGTCTTACTTAATAAAAAGATTAATTCCTTCCATTTTGTGTGTGATTATATACCCTTGGTGCTAGTCTCCACTCAAGGACCCATTGAAGGAGAGTCTTGGGGGTCATTATCTCTCCACAAAATTGTGGAAGGAAGGTTCTGGTAGTCTGATGTCCATTATGTCATCTTTGTGAAGGAATGTCATGACATAATGGAATCAGAGGTAATGTTCAAAGATAGGATGGGGCTAGAGGTTAGGCACAATAAGTTTTGAAAGGGATGGTAGGGAAACAATGTTAGGAAATCTTGGTTCACGAAATAGGGTAGGGAAGGACGTCTAGGACATGATATTTTAGGGCCCCCCATGATCTGATGCAAGGACTCTGGGAATACCGAACGACCAAGTGAGGGTACACTGATTGCAAGGTAGAGACCCTAGGAAAGTTACATGCATCATAATGACATGTGTTCTTGTGTTTCATGGGTATATTGGGGATTCAGACTGACTATTAATTATAATAAAAATTAAAATAAATCTTCTACATTACTCAAGATTAGGCATTCCTTGATTAACTTATAGCTATAACACCTGGACGACAACTAGGAGTGGTGTGGGAGAACGAGGCCCAAGAGGTTGATTCGACTGATCGGTAGAGGGATGACCAAGAGGAGGAGATGACAACTATCAGAGTAATTTTGTGTCTTTTAGCGAAATATCCTCATGATGTACGAGAGAAGTGTCTCAAATATTTAGAGAGAGAGAGAAAGAGATGGCTTGGGAAGCTGGTGATATCTTTCAGCTTGATCCAAGCTCAGAAAGAGTAATTCATTCCTCTGGCTGTAAGCCAGATGTGGGTAGCAATGCATCAGTAGTGGATGCTCAAAATTCTAGAGAAGAGGGAGGTTGAGGTTACGTGGACTGAATTCGATTTTAGGAAGAGTTCCTCTCTTCCATGATGAATCCTAAGAATATGTATGAGCTAATCTCCCTCCAGTATTAGGGTTTGGCAATGACGGAGCTGGGGATCAAGTTCAAGGATCCCATTCACTTTTCTTCAGACCTCTTTTTTGATGAGGAGTCTTAGGAGAGACATTTATAGGACGCTATCTGAACTTATCTTTAGTATGATGTTACTTCTTTTCACTATATGACATACTGGGAGGTTTAGAAGAAGGATGAAGTGGTAGAAATGATACACATGTTGGGAGGTGTGCCGCGGGAGTAGATCCATTTCGGCTTGTCAAAGGGGAAGGCTGTCAGTAGTAGTACTCTAGCATTAGAGCCTTCAAGGTTTCGGCCGGTGGTGAATAGGCCCTAGTAGTTCCAGTTTTGATATCTTGGTCATCGCCCTTTCCTTTTGGGCTCAGGACCATGATTCTTCATCCGTGGCAGCCGGTGGAACCTTCAGAATTAGTGCTCGAACCACGAGCAGTACAGTGGGGGTGGTTCGGTTCAGTGCCCACCTCAGTTGCAGTAGGTTCCAGCCAGGCCCTTTAAACTACAGCAGTAGGGATAGAGAGCTCCCGCTCCTCCCAGAGCAAACGTTGTGGGAGGAGGAATACCTCAAGGCACTCTTTAGGGACATCAACCAGGGCATACTTGGGGAGGCATCCGACATCCGAGGGGTAGAGGAGATGGGCGTGGGCAGTTACATGCCGCAGAGGCAGCAGTTCTAGCAGGGCTGGAAGTCATTCAAGGTATGATCATCTTGTTTAGTACTCTTGACTATGCCTAATTTGATTTACGGGATTCACACATCTTTGTTGCACCTAGTCTAGCACATTCTTTATGTCTAGATGTAGAGAGACTTCCCGTACCCCAGGTTTTGAGTACTCCAGTCGGATGTCAGACCAGCTGGTGTCATGTTTTCCATGGATGTAGACTGATGTTGGGACCACATCAGTCCATTGGGTACCTTTTTTTGTAGATTAATTCATACGATGTCATTCTATGCATCAAATGGTTGTTCTCAATTTGTTCCATTCTCAACAGCATCCGAATAAGGATCGTGTTTTCAGATGTGGGCGGACAACGTTTGACCTTCATCGGCGATCGGGGCTTCCGAGGGGATAACTGATGAGTGGAGACCCTTATCTCCTTGTTAGCTGAGCTGTCAGTAGAATTGGTGGATATAGAGATTTTGGATGTCTCCGTAATTTTCTGTGAGTTCATGGACGTCTTCCCTAAAGAGGTGGTGACTCTACCCCCCTCGACGTGATGTTGAGTTCGGGATAGACTTGAAACCTGGTTCCCGGCTGATTTCGATATACCCCTATCGGATGGTGCCTTCTATGTCGTGGGAGTTATGGATTCAGATTGATGATCTGATGAAGAAGGTTTTTGTTCGACCAAGTGTGTAACCATGGGGAACTACAAAATTGTTAGCGAAGAGGACATATGGAGGTCTCAGTATATGATTAGGCTACCAGAGACTGAATCAGGTAATATGCAAGAACCGTTATCCTCTCCCGAGGATAGAAGGCCTTTTTGACCAGTAGTAGGGGCAGGATGGTTCTCCAAGATCAACCTATGGTCAGGATATCACTAGTTTAGGGTGAAGTATGGTGATATATCGAAGACCAACTTCTTGTGTAGATATGAGCACTTTGAGTTCGAAGTCTTTTCGTTCAGCGATATGAATGCACCATCTATGTTCATGCGGCTCATGAAATCCTTCTTCTAAGAATATCGGGACTGGTTAGTAGTTGTGTTTAATGATGACATCCTAATCTACTCAAGATCAGAGAAGGATTATGATATGCATATGGGACCGGTTTTAGAGGTCCTTAGACAGCACCGGCTCTACAGAAAATTATCTAATTGCATGTTTTGGACACAAGAGGTGCACTTCTTTGGACACTTGGTGTCCGATAAAGGGATATCATTGGACCCTTTGAAGGTCTAAGAGTTTGTTTTTTGGGAAGCACCCAAGATCTGGGCAGAAGTTCCCAGTTTCCTAGGTCAATAAGGTTACTACCGGATGTTCTTACCCAAATTCTCATGAGTTGAAAAACCTTTGATATAATTTAACAAGAAAGACCATGGTTTTATATGGAGTGATCAGTGCCAGAAAGCCTTTAGTTTTCTAAATGGGAAGATGGTTAGAGCCCTAGTACTGAGGTATCCGGAATAAGGGGTGACATTTTAGTTGTTCTGTGAAGCTCCGTGCCAACGTTTGGGTTGTGTACTGATGCAACAGCAGGGGGTGATCTCTTATGGGTCTAGGAAGTTACGTCCCCATGAGAATAACTATGCCACCCATGAAATTGATCTCGCAACGGTTATTTTATTACTAATTTTGTGGCAGAACTACCTCATCGAGGAGCGCTTTGTGGTCTTCACAGATCACAAGTGCTTGAGGTAAATCTTCTCCCAGCAGGACCTGAACTTGCGGTAACGTATGTGGATGGAGTGTATTTCGGACTACAACATCGAAATATCTTACACTAAGCATAATGGGAATGTGGTGGATGATGACTTGAGCCGAAAGTCATAGAAGGATGTGGTTCGAGAGATGTTAGATTCTTGGAAGGTGATGGAGGATTTGGCTACCCTACACCTGGATGTATGGGTGGATGGTGGTAGAGGTCGTTCAATTCATATGACAGTGCAGTCCTCTCAGTTGTGGCAGGTAGATGAGTCTCAGTGGGGAGACATAGAGAGTGATGTGATGCGCGATTGGGCTAACCAAGACAATGCTCCAGAATTGTAGTTAGAGTACAATTAGAATAGGATCCTTTTCCGAGTGAATATTTGTTTCCCAGAGATGATGTGCAAGAGTGTTATAGGTGAATTCTACAAATCGACTTTGGTAGTACATCTAGGAGTTTTTGAGATGTTCTGTGGCTTGAGGGGTTTGTTTTGGGGGCCCAGGGTGAAGTGAGAAGTGACAGAGTTTGTGGGAAAGTGCCTCATGTGTTAGTAGGTGAATGTTGAACACTGCATCCTAGGGGGACTATTACACCCTTTAGATGCCCCCGAGTGGAATTAGAACAACATCATGATGGATTTATTTACGGTACTATTGATATTTGAAGGGGGTGGAGATTCTATCTAGGTAGTGGTGGACCGGCTGATAAAATCATCCCACTTCCTTGCAATGAAGGAGTCAAGTGTTGTTGATGCCCTAGCATAATGGTACGTGAATGGGGTTCTGCAGTTACATGGAGTTCTTAGGTCCATCGTCTCCGATTGGGATACCCAGTTTACCTCAATGGTCTGGAAAGGATTGAAACATTCTTTTGGCACCTATCTATGCCTGAACACTGCTTTCTATCCCTAGACAGATGGGTAGACAGAGCTCACCATCTAGACGTTGGAGGATATGCTACGGGCCTGTGTTTTAGGCTTTGGGGGATCGTGGGTGCAACAATTTCCCCTGGTAGAGTTTTCCTACAATAATAGCTATCACTCTACCATTAACATGGATTTGTTCGAAGCTTTGTACGGGAGGCTGTGTCGCTTACCCGTGTGATGCACAGTGGTCAGGGAAGCAGGTGTTTTTGTCCAGGATTTGGGGCAGATCAAGACAGAGAAGGTTCAGCTAGTATGAGAGAGGATTAAGGCAGCCCTGGACTGGAATAAGTTGTATGCTGATAGTAAGGGGAGACCCTTGGAGTTTGAGGTCGGGGAACATGTGTTCTTAAAGGTCTCCCCTTTGTATGGACAATGGAGGTTCGGCATGGGGAGTAAGCTTTATCCCATGTTTTTCGGACCCTTCTAGGTGTGGTGGAAGGTCAGTGAAGTGGATTATTAGATCGGTATGTGTTGATGCTCCTTTTTTATCACAGAGTCTAAACGAAATGAAAAGGGAAATACCTCCAAAACAATGATTCATCCTTTGAATAAACATCAAAAAAAGAGAAAGGGATGAACAAGGAGAACATTTCCCATAGGCCGCACAAGTTCCAGCTTGGTCACACAAGTATACTTGCGCGCCGCCCAAATGGTCATGTAGGTGTCTTGCACGCCCTCTTTGAAAACCGCCCAGGGTCTTCTCCGGCCTATAAATACCCCCGTTGGCCCCCCATTTGAGGAGTATTTTTTCCAAAATTCAAATACAGAGCTCTAAATGCCCAAGTCTCTTCTTCAAGTCCTCCGAATAATTATAATGTAATTCTTTACCTAGAATGGAAGGTCTAAACAAGAATAATAAGGTCTAAGTGTTATAATTCACTAAAACTTGCGTGCCTAAGTGTTTTACACTTAAGGGAAATGGACAAACTTGCACGCCTCCTTACCTACTCATTGAAACTTGCGCGCCAATCTTCTGGAAGTACCTCAGGAAAATTCTAAAGGCTTTGTTCAAGGATCACCCAAGTATTACTCTATTGGTTAACTGTCGCCCATTTATATAGGATTCGCGCAAGTATACTTGCACGAACAAGACTTCCGGGCCCATGCAGTACTAGCGCGACCCCCAGGACTTGTGCGCCCTTCTATTTTTGGGTGACCTTCCTGCCCATTTCATCTCTCTTATGCCATTCCACCTCTCCTATTCAAGATTCAGTCTTCAAGACACTCTTCAAAGCCATTTATGGCATGTTTTCTAGGTTGACTTCCTTATCTGAAAGGAATTCCATGGAACATATCTCAAAACCTAGTGATTTACACAACTTTATGTCACTAAAGATTGAGATTTCATTCATTCAACCTAATCCTTTAAGATGAGATAACCCCTTAAACTGGGCCTCCTTTTCAGGAGTAAGCCCCAGTAATAATTTCCCTTAACCTAGGCCTCCTTTTCAGTAGAATTCCCCAGTCCAAATTCTCATTAATTTTGGGAATCCTCCTTAGGAGTAAGCCCCAAGTCCTCATTAATTTGGGAATCCTTTTAAGGAGTACGCCCCAAGTCCCCTAATCTGGGAATCCTATATAAGAGTAAGACCCAGTATTAATGTTCCCAAATATGGGCATCCTCCTTATGAGTAAGCCCCAGTCTTAAAGTTCCCAAATATGGGCATCCTTATCATGAGTAAGCCCCAACCATAATTCTCTTAAAATGGGCCTCCTTTTCAGTAGTAAGCCCCAGTCTCAAATATGGGCATCCTACTTTAGAGTATGCCCCATGTCCCTTAATTTTCAAATCCCTTTAACATGGGCCTCCTTTTTAGTAGTAAGCCCCAGTCTTAATTTCTCTTGACCAGTCATAATTCCTTTTTGATTTGGGATTCCTTCTCAGGAGTAAAACCCAATCATAAGTCCCCTCCTAACTTGGGAATTTTCCTTTGGAGTAAGCCCCATGATTAGAGTATCCAAATCTCCATGAAGCACATATACCTTTATGGACCCTGTTCTAGGATTTCATCTCTGAAGTAAAACTTAATCTTCATCTGTTTGGGAAGTCATACATACATAATCCCCGCATCATTGCATCTTTCATAGCATAATTGTCTGGTGTTACCAAAACCTCTAGTTTCACACACCGATCATGACTCACATGTGCTTAGAGTGTAAAAGTAATCATGTCATATTTCTTTGAGCCATAAATCTTTCATAAACATCATACTCCCTTACTCGAACTATGTGGGTTCTGATTCCTTCTCTAAACAAGGATACGTAGGTAGCCCATCTATGGGTGCGATCCCAACTCTGAAATGATCTATGTCCTTCTGATTGACAATAAACTTCAAGTACCCCACTGAGTATCTTTAAAACATGCATGGTTATCATAATAACCAAGGGAATTTTATATAATGTATGAAAGGATACCATTGACTAAGAATCTCTAAACAAAAACAGATGATTCTCTATTGATGAAGAACCTCGAATACATATAAAATATTCTCAAGATTTCATACATATTTATCATTGATTGTAAAATCTAAAGGAAAGATCATATTATTACTTGGTAATGTAATAAGGATTCATGAACATAACTTAAATCTATAATGAGAGTCCCGATGTAGAAAATAATTCCCCTCAAAAAAAGGTGTGATGAGTCCGACCCCATCCTCTCGACTAATGAAAATTCCTAAGCCTTATCAGTGCATAACTAATGAGAGCCTGCCTTTGGAATGTAGGTCCAAATGAATATGGAATCATTGGATGTTTCCGGTTCTACAAACAAACCCGTTTGAAACCGCTTTGAATGTTTGAACCTTAAATCAACAAGGTCATTCCCAATTCCATAGGGAAACAAAAAAAATGGTGAACCCGACGTGAATCCTTAACCAAGATAAAATGATGCTTTGCTTATTTGTTATGCCCCTATTTAAAACTCAATGAGAGGGCCAAAAAAACAATAAATAACATATTTTCTCATCCAAAAGATGTAGTGGGAAGACTTAACTTGATTATGTCTGTTATATCTAACAGGCACTATTTTCCAAGATCTTCTGCATTTCTTGAATGGCTTCTCTTATGTTCACATCTGTGAATACCTCTACTGTGAAAACCTCTACTGCGAATGCCACTATTGCTACTCCTGTTGTATCGTCGTCTGCTTTGAGGATTACATCACGTACGCAGCATCTTCAATGCTGGGTATAAAATGCACTGTTTAAGGAGTACCATCAAAATGGTACTATTCCGACTCTGGATGCCTCTTGATAAGGCCTCCAAGTCAATAATTCACCCTGGTCGTCCGGACAGCGACAACCAGCTATCAAGAAGCAGGCGGTGCTAACAACCATCTCCAACCATTTCGGGTCGTTATCCCAGGAATGTAATCACCATTCACTCCCATACTCTGAGGAGGTGAATGAGCAGGTACCTTGGGGCCTTAATTCAAGGAAGCTGGAGTCATTCTCGAGTGCTCCCCCAACAATCGCCACAAGACTCTTGTGGTAGTGCGCCCTCAACATGATGAGGGAATTGACAAAAGGCGTTCCACTCAAGTTCCTTGAACCCGAGCAGGCAAGACGAATCTCCAGAGGAGAAATCCGGTTAATAGTGAGCAAGTTCTCATCTCTTCCATTTCCGGAAAAGTCCACCAACCTAACTTGGTGGCAAGCAACGAACGGGCACACACACCCATCTGTTTTAATTCTGTTGTCTAGTAGACTCGTATGGAAGCATCACGCCAATCCCACCAGGTAGTTCTGATGGAGTATTATAGAAAGGAACATACACCTATTTATAAATCATCAGCTAGTTAGCAGGCTCGTCTGACTACATACGATGAAGCCTTCCAACCCAATGTGTTGATAATTTGTAAACATGCACATACACCTGCTTACACTCATCAATCCTTCCAGCAGCCTCGTCTGTCAGTGTTGAAGGAGGTTCATCAACCAAGTTTGGAGAAGTGCGATCAGCAGGCACATACACATGCTCGCATTGATCAAGCCTACCAACAGTCTCGCTTGGTAGCACTCGGAGAAGTCATTTGGAATGATTTGGTGACAAATAAGAGGCAAACTCAACTCTCTCCCCCCACACTTGAGTACTGTCAGGATTCACTGATAGGAAAATGAGGACAAGAGAAGGAATACACACCTACTCCATGCACAGAATGGACGTATATCCCCATTTCGGCAGCTGAAGTCACCAAGAATATTATATCAATGGTGAAAGAGCAGAAGAAAATCTCTGCTCATATTCTGGATGATTTCTAGGATATTATAACAGCTTTAGCATCATATCAGGGAAAGACACATAAATCTATCCCTACAAGCAGAGCGACACATCAAAATTTCACTCCGGAACAGACACACACATATGTTCCGGTCCAAGAGGTCTGTGGGGCGTACTCCCCCATATCATACAGAAAACCAAGTTAGGCACATACACCTGATTTGAGTGGAGATAGTTAGCCTAACATGGACATATCTCCTGATAAGGCACATACTTCTGCTCAGAGTATCCACTTCCATCAACAGGTGGTTTCCAAGGTGAGTAAGAAAGCATCTAAGAAGAAGACCCACCCAACACAGTCAAGAGATCAAGATCCAATCTGTAACAAGGCCTTTCTTGATGATAGAGTTCTTGAAGCCCTTAGATAGTTATCTATTGGAATATAAGATTATACTACCTCATTTCCTATTAGTGGGAACATCAATTACAAAGGTATTCAATAGACACTTCCTCATGAAGGTTTTTTTTCATGACAGTTTGGTCGATCTCGAAGATTCGTCTTCATATGAGAGCCACATAAACCCTCTATGTGGTCAGAATACCAAGGATCAAGAGATCTCATCTTTTGTTGTAACCCACCATGGTAGTCATCACCATGATGATGAATTTCACTGCGAAACTCCTCTCCGTAATAGTGATGCACATTTTCTGAAAAATGCTCTAGTGGACAATGTAGTACCGAGAAAGCCCTCTTATCTTGAGGAACATGCAAATGAGAAACCAATCATGTCTGATGCTTCTTCTCTAGTAGGTGAAATACACTCTCAATCAGAAGATAGCCCAGGGTGTACGTCATTCTCTGAACAACCCCTACATCATGCATCTTTTAGTTTAATCAGTGATATCTCTACCTATCTTATTGAATCCGATGAAGCCACAAGTAAGCACCAGCTCTGGTCAAATCAGGTAGAAGAATCTTCATTGAATGATAGGAGTAAATGCTGAACATGATAAAACAATAGGAAAATGGTGATGTGCCAGTCATGTTTTGGCCTCTGGCTGACTCTCAGTATGACATTCCATAGATGTTGATGGAAGATGGAATTCAAGACATTTGTCTCAACATATGGACAACTATTTGTCAGTAGAAAAATAAAGTATTATCATATGATGAATATGAAAATCATGCTAATATAATAGAAGGGTTACAACGATAGATTGATTTGGCATCTCTATCAGTCTATCGATATCTGAAAGATAAAAAGAAGTAGAGAGCACTTCAACATTCATGACATAGTACAATATGAAGATTTCACTAGTTAATTGCCAATGTCCCATCTAGTACTCATGTCAAAGGATGGTATGTTCATGGAGAACTACATTTCACTGTGCTCTGTAGTCAGTAATGCCCGCCGAAAATAGTATCATGAAATGTTATTGCCCATGGCCTACCACAAAAAATGGGTTTTTTTTGTAATCAAAAGCTTGCCCAAGAACATGACTCAACTATTTCTTCTCAAAATCACGAATACAGAGAACAAGTTGTTGAATTACTCCTGCATCAAGCAAACGAGAATATTGAATAGGCCTCTCGTATGGAGAAATCACATCATCAAGTAACAGAAGTGTCAGAAATTATCCAACGGCCTTTTGAACCAGGTGATAAAAGTGGATTTCGATGGATGCATCCAGCTAATTTCTGGACGAAGGTCTGCCTGATCAGGAGAGCTTTTAAGAAAGTCTCAGATATAGCATGTCAAGAGCCACACCTACTTGAAAGACTGGGGACTCTGTTAACTCAACCCTTAGAATCAACAAATAGGATTCGAGGAATTGATCAAAGATAGAAGGAACATCCCCAGTCCACCAGACTGGGGACTTTTTCAAATCATCGATCCCCTCCTCAGAGAAAGTTAGTATTCTATTGATTGGGGAAGAAGCCTCAAGAGGAAAGAATAGCCAAATTGTTAGGAGATTCTCCCAGAATTATGGTTCGGCAAGAAGTTCCTGAGGGATCAAATCAACAAAATGCAATGTCTCGTCAGGGGCATGGCAGAAGACAATATCACAGAAATACTGATATAAGGGATGCAATGCATTATGCATCAATTAATGTCATCAATGCCATTTTTTCTGATCCACCAGATGAGTCTCACTCATAGGGATCATATGAAGAGGTTTTTTATCAAGAAGTTGTACACACAGACACAAATGAAGAAGGTGTGCGTACACGAAACCAAAGGATTACTCAGAACCTACGTAATCCTTCAAGTAACCCACTTCCCCCTCTCCGAAATGGATTCAACATGGGGAAAAGAAAGAACCAGGTTACATACCCTTCCTCTGGAGAAGGAAAATATCTCTCACTAGAGAAAATATTTGCCCAACAAGAAGATGAAATGAAGGAAATGAGATGGTTGAATGCAGAACTACATCAAATTAGTCTTCCTCTTAAGCGTGCTGGATTTAGTCAGCCAAGGGAGTTTGTTACAGCTACTGAGATGGATGAAGAATATCCTCCTCTATCAGTACACCCTCACAGGTCTAATCATATAGGTCAAGTGAAACAACAATTCGTGGTGCTACCATCAGTTGCAGTACCAGCCACCATACCTGTCCAGACTCCAATTATTGCACCAACCCAAGTCCAAGATCAACCGGATGTTTCTAAAAAGTTAATAACTACCATTGAGTCATAAATAGATCATTTAGAGACTATGGAATGGAAGTGTAAGCAGGTTCAACCAGAACATAGAGCTTACCATGAATGGGTAGATTCAATCTCTCCCCCATCAAGTTTTGGGAACCCTGTATTCCTTATTTTCAATGGATCTGGCCATCCTGAACACCATTTGACGTATTACCTGTCTTGTTGCGATCCTATTATGGGAACTCTGAAACATCAAGAAGTAGTGTAACTCAGATTCGTCGTGCGAACCTTACAAGGACCAACATTTGTTTGGTATACAAGCTTTCAATCCCGGTCAATTACCAAATGGGAGGATCTTCACAATACATTCCTTCTCCAATTCAGCTCAACGTTGCTAAAGACAATAGTTTTTGATCTTACAAACTGTAAGAAAAGGGAGAATGAAAGGGTCTCAGATTTTATTACTCACTAGAAGGGATTAACTTACTCCCTAAGCTTAGCACTCCCTTAAGAAGAATTGTTGCCAATCTGTGTGGAAAATTTGTGTGACGAGTTGCACACACCACTGATCCCTGTGAAATACACAGGAGGGTTTCGAGACCTTACTTCAATCGCTCAATAGATTGAAGATTATATTATAAAGACTAAGGATAAATCTCGTGTAATTCCGTCATCTCCAGGAAAGTGAATGTGTAAAGCATAGACTACTACAATTATTCTTAAACAAGCACCTGTACCTACTTCTACATCAAAAATTTTATCTTCTCGAAGGGATCCAACTCTTGAACGCCAAAAACAGTGGCCATTTCATCAATATGATCAAAGAGATCAAAGACGAAAACAATTTGAGGATTTTAAGAGAAAAGTTTATTCTTCCTCAAATGACTAAGTTCCTGGTTACTTCATTTCGGCCCTACAGAATAATTTGGTTCAGTTGCCAAGGCCCAAAAGGCCAAATAAAGAAGGAGATGAAGACCTTCACAATTATTACCCCTTTCATCAAATGTTGGGGAATCCCATTCATTAGTGTTTTGTTTTCATGGACCTCCTGCAAAAAATTGTTGATTTGGGACACGTTAAACTGAAAGGTTCTTCAGCTCAGGTAGCATGTGTTACTTATACAGTTATATAGGAGGAAGGCGAATGGAAAGAAGTTAAGAACAAAAATGCGCAAAAATATGATGATTGGATGGTCAGAAAGATAATAAAATGAACTCATGCTATTTTGTGAACACAATTGAATAAACCAATTGTGCCTTCTTCTATAAATGCCGCAACAAAACCCTCTTCATCAGAGGGAAAATCCTCCGTGAAACTGTACAGTTCCAAGAAAGAGGAACAATCAGAAGAAGATGAGTATGTGTCAAATACAAAGTTGTCTTTGACTCTGGCAGATTTCATGCCATCTACTTCGAAGCCACATGCACCACACCACCAAACGGTATAGCCTAAATTGGATAGTCAGGCAGAGTCCTCATTGGATGAAGAGTTAATCTTTGGTTCCGTTAATATGATTCACTTAATAGATTCTTATGCCAATTGCAGTTTCGATTTCAATGAGCCTGAATTCCCTGTATCAAACAGTGGAATTAGAGGAAGTTTCCAGGGGTCTAGGATACAAAGGAAGACATTGATACCCCAGAAGACACTATTCCAATTCTAACACTGCTAGAACTGTGTACGTAGCAGAAACTCATGGTAGATCCCTTCTGTGAGCTCAGAAAGAACAAAAAAGTTCTTCCACCAATATCAAATTCAGTCCTGGCACATTTATTCTGGAGGATCGGTAGGGGGTTCCACCTTCATCCTATCAACACGTAAATAGGTCTAATCGGTCTAATCTTCCAAAACCAAGAATATTGCCAACTTCTATCCCAATACAAGATGCATCAAAATACTAAGCATCAACTTCCAAGGCACCTGCTAAACCACATGTTCCTGTTGGGAAACGCAAACCTATGGATAAAAACTTTGATGTATTGAAACACCTGGACCAAGTACCGGCCAAGTTATCAATTTTGGAAGTCTTGAATCTATCAAAAGTTCTTCGGGAGGCACTCATCGAGGCTTTTTCAAATCCCCAGGAGTTTGAAACAAAAATTGTTGTAGCTGAAGTCTACCATTTAGAGAATAATCATGTAAAATTCCATGCAGTAATATCTTTTACTGATAAAGATGAAGATGATTTCATGCCTGGATATATTAGACCTTTGTAATTATCTGTCAAGGTCAATGGCGTAGACATCCGAAGAGATTTCATTGATAATGGTTCAGGAGTCAACCTCATTCCCATTCGTACACTTCATCGATTGGGCCTCATGGAATCTGATTTATCTCCTTCAACTATGATGTTACAAGGATATGATAAAAATGAACAAGAACCACTGGGTGAGATTACACTCAGAACTCAGTTTGGAGATCTTGTATCCAATTCAGATTTCATGGATGTTGATCATGACTCATCCTTCAACATCTTTAATGGAAGACCCTGGCTACATCAACATGTGGTTATCCCTTCATCATACCATCAATGTCTCAAGTATTGATTAGATGGTCAAGATGGGACATTGTATGGTGATACGGGCCTGTTCAAGACATGTGAATCTCAATAAATTGAGGTGCAATTCCATAACATGAAGGGAATCGAGGAATCGACAACAAAAGAAATTACCAAAGTTAATGCTCTGTATGGTTAGGAAAAGATTCCAATAAACCCATTAGAACATGTGAGTACAGATTATGTGTTTCCAATCAGTCAAATTGACAGGATATAACCAAATAAAAATACTCTTATGGAAAGATCCATAATGTCAATTACAACAATTGAGTTAGACAACAAGGGAGAAATTGATGATCCAGTAGGCAATGATGAAAGCTCAAATGGGGATGTCTTCATTTAAACTGCTGAAATCCAGCATGTCTATACTTCACCAACCAGGACAGAAAAAGTTATATCAATACCAGAGGTGAATGATGATGTTGATTCTCAATCCATCATCTCCTCTTTATTTCCCAAGGAAGATCCTTCATCATCAATCGGGTCAGAAATGGAAACTTCTTTTTCAAGTTGTTCAAATTTTAACATCTCTTCTAATCATGGAAATTCTACTTCATCATATAATATGCAATTAGAAACAGATGAAGTAACACAAGTTGAAGAAGAAGAGGAAGATCTCAAAGATGCTCCTCCAGCATTTGAAGAGGGTATCTCTACCACTGTGGATGAACTCAGAGAAATCAATCTGCGAACAAAATAAGATCGACGACCCACATTAATCAGTGCGGACATGACTCTTGAAGAACAAGAGATGTATATTAACTTTCTAAATCAAAATCAAGATATATTTGATTGGAACTATACAGAGATGCTAGGGCTTGATCCTGATGTTGCCACTCATCATTTGGGTTTTCCAAAAGAACATCAAGGATTCAAACAAGCGGCTAGAAGAACACAACCAACCTATGATTCCAAAATTGAGGCTGAAGTGGATAAGCTTAACAAAGATAACTTCATTAGAGAAGTTCAATATTCCATGTGGTTGGCTAATATTGTCCCAATAAAAAATAATAATGGGAAAATTAGAGTTTGCATTTATTTCAGAGATCTTAATCGGCATTGTCCTAAGGATGATTTTCTAGTTCCGATTACAGAACTTTTAATCGATGCAACAACTTGCTATAAAGCACTTTCCTTCATGGATGGATATTCCGGAAATAATAAAATCCGAATGGATCCAGAAGATGAGGAATATAAATATTTCAAAGCACCTCAGGGTGTGTTTTTCTATCGGGTAATGCCCATTAGCCTAAAGAATGTAGGTGCAACATATCAACGTTCCATGCATCGTATCATCAAACCATTTTTAGTGAAGTTTGTGGAATGTTATGTGGATGATTTGGTAGTTAAATCCAAACAACATTCTAATCACTTGGATGATTTGGAAGTCATATTCCACAAGCTTCGAGAACATAATTTGAAGATGATGCCCTTAAAATGTGCTTTTGGGGTAACCTGAGGAAAATTTCTCGTCTTTGTTGTATGCCATCGTTGTATTGAAGTCGATCCCGAGGAGACCAAGTCAATCCTTGGTATGTCACCTCCTCAAAATTTGAATGAATTAAGAGGACTTCAAGGACACTTAGATAATATTCAGAGTTTCATCGCTAATTTGGTAGGAAAAAGCTTACCCTTCACTAAATTGATGAAGAATGGAGTCACTTACCAGTGGACTAAAGAATGTAATCAAGCATTCGATATTCTCAAGAAGTATCTCTTGAGTCCACCGGTGTTAATGACACCTATTGAAGGAAGACCACTTATCCTTTACGTGACAGCTTTAGTGCGATCATTGGGTGCCTTTATTGCCCAGATGAATGATGTTGGGAATTGGAACAACCTCTACTATATCAGTCGGACTATGCTTAAGGCAGATACCCGATATTCAATTAATGAGAAGTGCTTCCTAGCATTAATATTTGCAGTCCAGTAGTTGAGACACTACCTGCAACATCACGAGGTCCAATTGGTATCACACAAAAACCCGCTAAAATTCATCCTTAGTTGTCCAATGCTTACCGGATGTCTGGAAATGTGGGTAGTTATTTTGCAGCAGTTCGGCATTCAGTATGTGTCTCAAAAGGCAATAAAGGGCCATGCTTTGGATGATTTCCTTGCTGAACATCCTTCAGTAGAAGATACATCTTTAGATATTGAACTTCCTGATGAGGAAGTATTCTTTATTCAAGATAGTCTTCAAATGTGGGAATTGTACTTTGTTGGTGCTTCCAGAAGTCCAACAAGGAGGAAAATGGATGATCTTAAGTTCAAAAAAGTTGGGTTAGGAGTTGTACTCATTTCCCCAGAAAAGGCATTTTTACCTTATTCCTTCTCATTATTGGGAGGCGGAACAAATAATGAATTAGAATACCAAGCTCTTATCGTATGATTAGAGTTGGCGCTTCAAGCACATGTAAATCACTTAAAGGTGAAATGTGATTCAGACCTGGTAATCAAACAACTCAATGTGGATTACGAAATCAGAAAAGAAAACTAATCTCTTTGTATGATTATGTCAGAGAGTTAATGGCAGATTTTCCTTCGGAACGGACATTTTCTTATGTCCCAAGATCACAAAATGCCCAAGCTGATGCATAGGCTAATATAGCCACAGCTCTAGCAGATCCAAATCTGGACGAGAAAACCATCAGTATTTCCCACTGTCATAAAATTTCACCTTATGGTCAAATAAAAACAAAGGAAATCAATGAAATTAGTCCCATTCTTGAACCATATGGTCATGCAACAGGATGGATGACACCTATCAGGGAATACCTTCAAAACGGAACACTTGCACCTGATAGAGCTTAGAAAGAACAAATCTGGCGACGTGTGGTCAATTTTACTCTTTATGATGGCCCAGATCACCTAGAGAAAATTCTCTACAAGGATGGTTTTGATGGAGTTCTTTTCAGATGCATTGATGGTGAAGAGACAATGGCAATCCTGAAATATGTGCACGCAAGAGTTTGTAGTACCCGCCAATCTAGACATAGACTATCTGATCAGATTTGAAGGCTTGGATACTTTTTCCTTCAATGATACAAGATTGTGTTGATTTCACAAAGAAGTTTCATTCATGCCAAGTACATGCCAACTTCATTCATCAACCTCTAGTATAGCTTCATACAGCTAAATACTCGTGGCCATTTTACACATGGGGAATGGATGTTGTGGGACCCTATCCTTCACCTATGGCCAAGCAGTTTAAATATATTTTTAGTGCTACTAACTTCTTTTCCAAATGGGAAGAGGCAATACCACTCAAAGAAGTTAGTTCTAAAAGCATTGTTAGTTTCATAATGTCTAACATCATTACCAGATTTGGTGTCCCTCATACCATATTGACGGACAATGGAACCAACTTCTGTTAATCTGAGGGGAAGAAGTTGTATCAATAATACAACATCAAATCCAATCATTCATCTTGGTATCTTACAGCAGCCTATGGCCAGATATAATCCATCAACAAGACTCTGTCAAATATACCGCAAATGATGGTGGATAAAGATAAGAGGTCATGGTCTGATAAACTCTTTCATGCTTTATGGGCTTATCGAACTACCACCCGCACTTAAACGTGGTCAACTACATATTCACTGGTATATGGAACAGAAGAAGTCTTGCTAATTGAGATTCAACTACCCTAACTCAGAGTAGACATTTGTGATCAGTCATCTATAGATGAACAATCTCAAGAGAGATTGGATGAATTGGAATGGTTGGATGAAAAAATATTGTGCACCGTACACCAATTGGATGTCTATCAGAATCGAATAGCACGAGCATTCAACAAAAAAGTTCGTCTTCGTACATTCGTTCAGGGAGAATTGGTATGAGTTCTCAGAACTCCAATGATACCAGGAAAGAAACCTCCCAAGCTTGATCCAAAATTGGAAGGACCTTATTTAATGCATAAGCTCTACTCCAATGGAGCATATTCAATAATCTCAATGGATGGAGAACTCATCACTACTCCAACAAATTCCAGATCTCGGAAGAAGTATTTTGTATAAACACAAAATACACCATCCATGGTTCATGCATATGAATTTAAACTATTAGAACTTACGTCCAACATGATGCTAAATTTCATCATCCTTTTTTTCATCCAACATGACTTTAAACTGGGAAAATGTTCATAATACGTCGAACATGATGTTAAAATGTTGCCTCTTTTGTCCTTACTGCATGACATTAAACTGCACAACCCTCTTTTTGTCCAACATGACATTAAACTGTATTGTCCCCATCTTCCTAACAACATGATGCTAAACTGTATAGAAATCCCTTTATTCGTCCTACATGACATTAAACTGTATTTTTGTCCCTACTACATGACACTAAACTGTTCAGCACCAATAGTCCTAACTACAAGACTTTAAACTGCATAGTCCCTTCATATGTCCTACATGACATTAAACTGTGCATCATTAAGGTTGTCGTTACCTCTTGTTTCTCACACAGATCATGAATCACGTGATATTAGAGAAAATTTCAACCATAACACCCCCTTTGGGCCGCTAACCATTCCCAAGTCCCAAAATCATTTTTTAGGTCGTTGTTCCCAATAACAACTTGATCACTAATTCATTTTTTTTAATTGAACTATGCGGACATTGATCCTAGCCTTCCAGGATGGGTATGTAGGAAACCTCCCAAGGTTCAAGCCCAGAACCAATCTCTTCACATCGGTTCACCTCTATCTCATATGATGTTGATTCGTAAAACCGCCCCTAGAATCAATATCTTTACATTGGTTCACCTTTGTCCTTTCTATACGACGTTAAACTGTACAACATTTTTTTGTCCTGTATGACAATAAACTAAAATATTATTGGATACCCTCACCTGAGAGGGAATCATTATTTATATTGATTTTCAATCTTGTTATATACCAAAAAAATATATGTGCATACATGGAAATACCTAAACCTTTTATCTTGGGCTAAACCATCATTGCACTAAAGTCCCCTTTCACCCTTCACATGTACGAACCAAATTTGTACAAAGGGTATTTCTAGAACCACGTGGGCTTGATTCCCATCCTTATGGGATACGTAGGAACGTTCGAGTGTCCCCTGAATCCAGCCCCAAGCCTTTTGGGCCTAACCCCAAATTTGGCAGAAAAGTTCCCATGAAAACAAACTCTAGGTATTTCTTATAATGGTCCGAACTCTATGACCCTAAAATAAGATCTCTAATCCTTTTTTCCCACATGAAATTAAACTATAGTTCAAGAACTACGTATGGCTTGATTCCCATCCTTATGGGATACGTAGTTAAGTCCAACATTTCAATTCAGGACCCATCCACAACATGTTTATGGTTAACATTGATTTATATATCTTTACATACATTGAACAACACCCATTTTTTAGGTGTCATAATCCTATCCTTAAAAATTTTCAAATCTTTATAACCCTTTGTTCCTGACTTCTAATCACAAAATGTACAAATTCTGAGAATTCTTTTACCTGACCATGTAGCACGTGCCCTTAGGCGGCCTTGCATAAATAGTCTACATAACAGCACTATCAGCCAAAAGCTGATCTTATTTGACTATACAACCAATTCCATTAGGTGGCATTGAATAATTCGACCCCCTAATGGGTTTGTTAAATAATGGTAATTTCATTCTTAGGACAAAAACCTCTTTTTTGTTCTTAGTTGTCTTAACGAAGATATGTAGGGATCTGCAAAAATAGCCATTATTTACATATTTCTCTCATACACTTTTTCATAATATGAAAATATTCAAGTCTATGGTTTATATTTTCTCTTCCCAACATTTGGGTCAGACCTTCATAGGAGTTACATTCAACCGGTTCTTAAACAATCTTGTTTGGAAATATCTTCTCCATATTCAAGTACCTCTCTTCATACAGAAAACTCTATGCTTTAGACAATTTGAATCTCCATAAACATTCACTGGCTTTTTAACAGTAGAAAAGTAAATTCCCTAGAGTTCTTTTGCCAGACTATGCAGCACATGCCCTTAGGCGGCCTTGCATAAAGAGTCTACATAACAGACTTTTCATCCAAAAGATTTTATTATTTGACTATGTATCCAATACCCTTATGCGGCCCTGCATAATTCAACCCCCTAACGGGTTTGTTAAATATTGGTAACTTCATTCTTGAGAACTACTTCTTTTAATGCCTTTTAGCCCTTTTTCATATCATTCCTCATATTCAAATTTTCTTAAGTCGTAGTTTACATATTTTCCCTCATAGTTAAGTGTGGTAATATGTTTTCAAACAAATTATCAAAAAATTGAGTCAATTTTTAATCCATTCGGTCAAAGCAATATCGACCTTAAACATTAGCCTTTTTATGTTCAACGTGCATGACTTTAAACTACCCACAAAAGATAAGGTAACTCTGAATAAAATTCAAGTTTCATCTAACTAAACATACATTTTGTATGATCTATGTAATATTGAGAAATTAAACGATTAAATGTTTTTAGGGTTATTTATATATAATCCTAGAAAAAAAAATCAAACTATGGTTACTAGGCCCATTAGCTTAGGTAAAATCTAAAATAGGTAGTAGTAAAATATGTGCACAAGTGATTGAAGATGAAAGCATTCTTTCCAGTTGATGCACAAGAATTAGAAGGACACCCACAGACTGGAGTCTCTTCTCATTTCTATGAAATTACAAGAGGCTGTCAACATAAGTCTTCACTTGATGAACCACATCCCGGGCTTCATCAACAGCTACTTGAAGCTCATGCACCCGACCAAATTCACTCTTTTCAGTCTGATGGAGTGATTTCTTGGCATCCGCGATGACTTTTATACCATTCGTTTGAGATCCATCCAATGAATTATTGAGTTGGTCAAGTTCCCGAGTAACAACATCTAACTGTTGCTGGAGGTGCATTTGCTAGATGACTTTATCTTTGATTTTATGCTTCAGCTACTTCATTTTGGAAGCATAGTTGGCCTCGGCTTGGGATACTGCAACCTCAAATTCACTGATGTTGGATGACAGCTTCACCCTGGTCAGATCTTCTCAACACTTTTTCTCTTGTTCCCTTCTTAAAATGAACTGTTTCACTACAGCATGGATCTTTTCATATCCAAAACCGCCAAGTCCTAGCATGACGAACAGGGACGGAAATCAGGAAATCTTTGATTCCAGCTCTTCAAGAGGCACTTCAGATATGATTTTCCATATGTTGTTCCGTTCCTTGTGTCTTGAATAGCTAAGCACCTTAAGCACCTCAAGGTCTGATTCGACATCATCATCATAGGGGGGCATGTAATATGTGATTAATGCACTTAAGGAAGTTCTCTATTCTGCTCCTTCCCCCCTGACCCTGGTTGCTTCTCCTTCTACTGCTATTTGGGAAGAATTTGAGGTTTCACCTATAGATCTAGCCATTGAAGTTGACATCCCTATTTGATTAATTAAAATTATGGTTAGTTTCATATAACAATGAATGTTGGTTTTTTATCTTGAAAACTCAGTATAATCAATACCTAAAAGTAGATCAACAGCTTGAGAAGACTCCTCCCCATCTTTCCCAGTTTCAACAGGATCTTCAAGATGGGTCTCAAGAGGGTTTACTAGTTTTATCTCCACTTGAGGTAATGTTTCTGAAATGGTAGGGTTGACATCAATGTCCACACCCTCTTCAGGCATTGGCAGTTCAATAGCTTCTTTGGATGGAACTGCATATTATTTTCAATCATGATTAGAAGTGTAAATTATAAGAAACATTTACCAGACGAAGGATAACACTCATGCCCAATATCTTCTAAATCACATGATAACTTAGCATGATCAAAAAATTATTTTAAAGACATGCCAAGATTCATAATTTTATCCAATGATATTTCAGAATCCTGGTTAGTCTCACTAATGGGAGCATTTGATGTGTCTTCTTGGCGACCCTCATTCTACAGCCCATGACCCTGGACAGCTTCTTCAGAAATGATGGTAGATTCAGTTGTTGTGGTCGCCAATGATTCTGGTGCAGGTGTTATACCTAAAATATCACAGAACGGAAGTTAGTTGATGTTTTCATTTAACATTTAATAAATCATTGTATGAAGCATTGTTAAATTACTAGAAGTAGGTTCTTTTCTACTTGTAGCAGCAGTAGGAGCAGTACTGGGAATAGATGTTGGCTCTTTTTCAGAAGCAGCCAAGTCAGCCTGAATTTGCGTTTGTTCCACAGCACCCTCTGTAGTCCTCAAAGGAGGATCAATCCTCTCCCTCAGAGGGGAAATTGAAGAAGCCCCTGCAATCCGAAGGAAAATTAGAAATCTTTCTCATGGATTAAGATGCATGATTACCTGAGGGACTTACCACTACTATTGAAGCGTTTAGTTGTGGACTTTTTCCTTCGATGCCTTTATCTCTTTGGTTTTTTGGGAGTGTTAGCAATATCCCTTATTGGAACTTGATTTGGAGAACGGAAGGCCATGTCCAACTCCTCATTCATGGCCTGCTTGACTGGAGATATCTCGCCCGACTCGTGAGCAGATTCAGCAGCAGCCCCGATGACAGTACCACCAGGGCTATACTGTGGTGAAGGTACCTCAGTAGTTCCTTTCCTTGCAAGCTGTAAGATAAAAAAAATAATTTCCTTGTGTAACAAAGCTTTGACTGAAATCGAGTGGCAAAGTAAATAAGGGAAGAAAACATACATCTTCAGGATCCACGTACTGATGCCACTCTTCATCAATGGCGATGTGATCCATCATTTCCTTAACCTACTAGGTGATAGGGATAGAATCATATGCATCATGTATATAGGTCCTCAACTCATTGACATAGGCTCTTACTTCATTAGGGTTATTCTTGAAATGAATATTTGCAGGAGCCTGAAGAGTCCCTATTCCAGGAAGATGTATCCCTTCACATAGCTCCAACCAGATAGTTTCAGTATCGCAGTATACATCCCGTCATGTTTGGATGGCCTCTGGTCGTAGATATGCAGGTCTACTAGAAGGCTGCGAAGAGGGTCCTACAACCTTGGATTTTTATTTCTTTCTATCTTCTACAACTATAAAAAGATAATGAAAACTTATTACTCTATAAAGTTACTAGCAATTAAATTGCCTCAATAAAGTCACTCACCAATAGTTGATGGAGTGGATCTATTGATTCTGATAGTAGTATTATATACAAAACGTGGCTTCTTTGAAACATGTTGTATCTCCTGAGAATCTGATGAATAAACCTCGGTTGAAGAATTTGGTGAACCAGCTTCAAGAGTTGAAGAATCACCTGTCACGTGAATTATTTCTTTCTCAATGGTTCTCTTCTTCTTCCCCACCCAATAAATAGGTTTATTCAATATTTCCTCAGGATATGATGCTACTCAGTTTTCAGCATACCATATGGACAAATTGCTTACTCCTTCAGCATATGGTAAGTCAAAAATTTCCTCGGTACTTTCCATAGCCATTAGCAACCATAGTTGTTGGGAAAAAATTGGATACTGCTCTGACCCGACGTGCACTGGAGGAGATACAACAGTTGCCTACATATACATTAATTGGCATGGAAATCTATATAGAGCATAAGACTCACATATAATTTCCCCATCAATTCTGGTGGCCAGTACACCATCTCTGCATGCCAGTATGTAAGACCTCTATTCTATGCTGGCTGATCCATCGTCAAAAAATCTCCATGTCGGTGGATTTCCATAGGGAATGAAGTGGAATTCCTTCTGCATACCCAACATTAGCCTAATATCATAGGCATTGAGGGACAAAGAACAAACTCCAGTGAAGGCCTGAACAGAAAGCCTGAAAGAACTTCCAGGAATCTGTATTCCGTTCTGAACAGCATATGTCCGGATGTGAGGGGCGATCCATCCCCATAAAACATGTAATGGTCCCATTAATCTCAAAGGAGACGTACCCATATAGACATGGATTAAGATCCTATGAATCTTTTCCAAAACTGGGGTAGCCAACCCCACCATCTTCCTCTCAACCAACATGGTTGCAATAACGAAGGTCTCTGGCCTGGCGCCTCTCTTCGAATCTCTGACTGGAAAGAGATAGACACTGATCCATAAGGCTAAAAATCCTACCAGACGGGTCTTCTTCGGGATTTTATGATTCACTTCATACCCCCATTTCTCAAACTCTTCGTCTTCCAAAGTCGGCCAGAATGTGCCAGGAGCACCTCTCTTATCCCCTCTAGGGCAGCTAGTAGGACGAGTACAGGTGGGCCCATTTTCCCTCTTCTTCTTGAGAAACACATCCATCCATTCCTCTGGATGAATATCCCTTCTAGAATGAGTCTTTGAAGTCTTTAAGATTTTGAGCTTATGATAAATCTTCAATAATTCTGAAACGAAATCTGGAGTCTTCTCCGCATCATTAAAGGTTGCCTTTGGAGGGATGAATTCGTCATACATATCACCCAAAATTGGAACCCCTGAGATCTTTTATTCATCCCACAAACTAATGCCTAATTCTCCATGGGTCAAATGTAAAGAATTAGTTTCTGGGATCCATCAGCTAAGCAAATTCGGTGCAAAATTATCATTCCTATAAACATACGTCTGTCCAGCCCAAACGACTTCATAAATTGCAGCTCCCTCCAGATCCCCTAGAAACGCTTTACAAGTTTTTCGCACCCAATAATCCCACATCCAAGTTGGATTCACCCCTCCTCTAGAACGTAATTCCCATTTCTCCTTCCATCATTTGGATTGATCCATCTGATAATTTCGAATGATTGAAGGATAACAATGTGGTTGCAGCTCTGGTTTGTGAGGTTTCAGATCTGGTGCCCACGAGCTATGATGCATTATATGGGCTTTCATTACTGTTTTAGCATTAGAAAATGTTCATGTGATTGAGACATTTGCTGATGAAAAGTTGGTATATGACTGAAACCATGAATGCAGGAGATAGTTCGTTGCCTCTAGAATATTGACATCTTGCAAATGACCATGGCCATAGAGAGGCAGATAGATGTTGTGAAAAAAATTAATATGATGCTTCTTCAAATACTTGGCTAATTCTGGGAGAGTACATTCACAGATGGAATAGTAATCATGGCCAACGATGTCCATCATATCATCAATTCTTTTTATTTCTAGTTTATCAGCTGTTCCGATTCTCTTGGGAGCCATTGGATCTGCATAAAAGTTGAATAATTAACTCTTAATGTAAGTTAATTTTTCAATAAATTTGTGAAGGAATTTGAAAAATTGGCTATGGAATTTAGGCGCGCAAGTCCCATAGTTTGCGTGCAAGTCTCCTTCGGTCGTGCAAGTATTGGGCGTGCAGGTATCACCACACAAGTCCAAAGGCTATAAGAGAAGCGCGACGCTAGAAACAAGAAGCGCGGACGAGCAAAAGCCGATAGTCCACTTGCACGCTGAGAGAAAAACAACAAGCGAGAGTTGGGTGCTTCGGGAAAAGTGATTCTATCTATTTATAGATGCGGCCAAAGCCTTGCACGCCAGAAGCCCATTTTTCTCACCATACCCTGCGCGCCCGAAGTTCATTTTTTCATGCCATACCCTGCGCACACTAATTTCCTTTTGATTGTCACTTTCCTCAGATTCAAATCCTCATTTTTTATTGGATCCAAGTCTGAGGGGGGACTTTTGTTGACACTCCTTTTTCGTCACATAGTCTAAACGAAATGAAAACGAAATACCTCCAACAATGAAGATTCATCCTTTGAATAGACATCAAAAAAAAGAGAAAGGGATGGACATGGAAAAAATTTCCCATAGGCCGCGCAAGTTCCAGCTTGGTCGCACAAGTATACTTGCGCGCCGCCCAAATGGTCGCGCAGATGACTTGCACACCCTATTTGAAAACCGCCTAGGGTCTTCTCCAGCCTATAAATACCCCTGGTGGGCCCCCCATTTGAGGAGGATTTTTCCAAAATTCAGATATAGAGCTCTGAACACCCATGTCTCATCTTCAAGCCTTTTGAATACTTATAAGGTAATTCTTTACTTCGAATGGAAGGTCTAAGAAAGAAAAATAAGGTCTATGTGTTAGAATTCACTAACACTTGCATACCTAAGTGGTTTACCCTTAAGGGAAATTGACACACTTGCGCGCCTCCTTACCTACTCATTGAAACTTGCGCACTAATATTCTGGAAGTACCTCGGGATTATTATAAAGGCTTTGGTCAAGGATCGCCCAAGTATTACTCTACTGGTTAACCATCTCCCAAGTATATAGGTGTCACACAAGTATAATTGTGCGACCAAGACATTCGTGCCCATACAGTACTTTGGCAACCCCCAAGACTTGTGCGCCCTTCTAATTTTGGGTGCCCTTCCTGCCGATTTCATCTCTCTTATTCCATTCCACTTCTCCTATTCAAGATTCAGTCATCAAGACACTCTTCAAAGCCATTTATGGCATGTTTTCTTGATTGAATTCCTTATCTAAAAAGAATTCGGTGGAACATATCTCAAAACCTAGTAAATTAATCATCTTTATGACACTAAAGATTGAGATTTCATTCATTCAACCTCACCAATTAAGATGAGAGAACCCCTTAACCTGGGCCTCCTTTTCAGGAGTAAGCCCCAGTTATAATTCCCCTTAACCTGGACCTCATTTTCAGAGGTAAGCCTGAGTCCAAATTCTCATTAATTTTGGTAATCCTATTTAGGAGTATGCCCCATGTCCTCATTAATTTGGGCATCCTTTCCAGGAGTAAGTCCCAAGTCCCCTAATCTGGGAATCCTCCTTAGGAGTAAGCCCCAGTCTTAAAGTTCCCAAATATGTGCATCCTTCTTAGGAGTACGCCCCAGTCTTAAAGTTCCTAAATATGGGCATCCTCCTTAGGAGTAAGCCCCAAACATAATTTTCTTAAACTATGCCTCCTTTTCATGAGTAAGCCCCAGTCTCAAATATGGGAATCCTCCTTAGGTGTAAGACCCAAGTCCCTTAATTTTAAAATCCCTTCAACCTAGGCCTCCTTTTCAATAGTAATCCCCAGTCTAAATTTCTCTTGACCAGTCATAATTCCTTTTTGATTTGGGCTTCCTTCTCAGGAGTAAAACCCAATCATAAGTCCTCTCCTAACTTGGGAATTTTCCTAAGGAGTAAGCCCTAGGATTAAAGTATCCAAACCTCCATGAAGCACATATAACTTTATGGACCCTGTTTCTAGATTTCTTCCCTAATGTAAAACTTAATCTTCATCTGTTTGGGAAGTCATACATACATAATCCCCACATCTATGCATCTTTCGTAGCACAATTGTCTGCTGTTACCAATTACTCTTGTTTCTCACCCCGAGCATGACTCATGTGAGCTTAGAGTGTAAAAGTAATCATGACATCTTTTTTTGAGCCATCAATCTTTCATAAACAACATACTCCCTTAATCGAACTACGTGGGTTCTGATTTATTCTCTAAACAAAGATACACAGGTAGCCCATCTGCGGGTGCGATCCCAACTCTGAAATGATCTATGTCCTTTTGAATGACAATAAACTTCAAGTTCCCTACTGAGTGGCTTTAAAACCAGAATTATTATCATAATAACCAAGAGAATTTCATATAATGTATTAAAGGATACCATTGACTGAGAATCTCAAAACAAACACAAATGATTCTCTATTGATGAAGAACCTCGAATACATATAAAAGATTCTCTAAATTTCATACATATTTATCATTGATTGTCAGATCTAAAGGAAATCACATTTTAATACTTGGTAATGTAATAAGTATTCATGAACATAACTTAAATATACAAAGAGAGTCCCAGAGTAGACAACAATTCCACTCAAAAAAGGTGTGATGAGTCCGACCTCCCATCCTCTCGACCAATGCAAATTACTAAGCATTATCATTGCATAACTAATGAGAGCCTGCCATTGGAAAGTAGGTCCAAATGAATATGGAATCATTGGAGGATTTAAGTTCTACAAAAAAACCCATTATAAACCTCTTGGAATGTTTGAACCTTAAATAAACAAGGTCATTCCCAATTCTAGAGGGAAACAGTATGCCACTGCTTCTACTCAGAGTGAGTGATGTTTTCCATGTGTCTCAACTCCGTCAGTATCTACAGGTTGATTCACACGTCCTCGACAAGGGAATGATGGATATCGAATATGATGCAATGTTTATAGAGAGACCTGTGATGATCAAAGGTCGTGAGGAGAAGGTTCTTCATGGATGAATCATTCCCATGGGTTGTGTGTTATGGAGGCATGGGGGCCTCGAGGATAGTACCTAGGAATGGGAGGAAAAGATGCATGCCCAATACCAAATTTTTTTTTGAGTTTTGTTATGTTTTGTTTCGCACCTTTTTTTGATGTAGTGATAAACCTTGTTAACTATCAAATGTGTCATTTTCCTTGTTATATAAATGTGTGTGAAGGGTCCTGACTTTGGGGAAGGGAGGAACATATACCTAATAGAGATGCATTAGAGTCAATGTGACTAAACCCATGCGGGTGAGTCTGTGCTGCTAAAAGTGGGTAATATCTTGACATGGAGAAAGAGACTCCCTAATCCATATGTCTGGATAGTGACACCTTTATATGTTCTATGGTTACTTGATGGAGAGGAGTTCCTAGATGTCAAGTAGGTTTTCTCCTGAGAGGTATCTTTTGTGGTGGTTTTTTGGACCCCACTCTTCTCCTCAGGTGTAGTTTGATTGTCGAGGGAGAGAATAATTTGAGAGGAATCTGAGGTAATGGTACGGGAGTGACTCATTAAGGAGTTTTCAAAAAACTATATTCCATTAAACGGTTCAACTGAAATGGTGGCACCGGTCACAGTCTCACACTCATATGGTAGCACCGTAATAGCCACACCGTCATGGTCACACACCGACGCAGTGGCACCACCGACGGTGGCACCATGATGGTGGAACCATGAGGGGGGAACCGTGATGGAGGAACCATGAAAGTGGCACCGTAACTGGGTCACCGCTTATGGTGGTTCACCAAATGGTGTCCCACCCTTTCTTATTTTCCTATTTTCACCCCCGCAACGTTTATTTTGATGTAAGTGGGTTTTAATATCCCTTTAAATGCCATAAAATCTGATACATGGTATCTGAAATCCCCCAAGATCGAGGAAACCCTTAACATACCAAAACATGTTTATTTGCCTCAACATCAAACCCTTTTCCCATACATTCTTGTTCCACCCCTGTTACGCATTTTCCCCTGATTAAAAGATACTGTTTGACACCCATCTGGTATGGCCAACACTCTAGTGAGAATTATTAAATTCCAACTAATTCCATCATGTGTAACAACCCAACCGCATGGTGAAACCATGATCCGCCTTTAAAGATGTTCAAGATATTGATATCTTTTAACTCCAAGATCTCACCTTTTTATTTTAGGAGAATCTTTTCTTCTTCATGGATGGTTGCCTTCTTCTCCTGAGAGAATTTGGAGTTCCACCTTCTTAGGTAAAGTGGTGCACATATGATGGTTCCTTTTTTCTCACTCATGGATCCCCTTAGTTCTTCCTTTGAAAGTCATGCATCCACAGTTCTTGGCACGTGGAGTGAAACATTGATCGTTGGTTATCCAAGTAAGCTTATTCATTCATCTCTCCTTACTGTGTATCAAGCGGGGCGGGTATGATAATGATTCAACAGGGATGGGTGAAACCAAACCATAATAAAGGTAATAAATGGACTTTTAAAGAATGAAGGGGTGTGTTTGATGATGTTGATGTACTCATTTACCATTTACTATATGTTGTGAATTATATGGGCTTGTTTCCACTAAAAAACATGGCTGTTGGTAGTCTTTCTTGTGCACTAATGGACCCTTTTCTTATGTGATAATTGAATGGATGTAACTTGGAAATTGGTTAATCATGTAAACCCGGTTTATTAAATGAATGGACAGTGAACTAGAATCCTTGTGTGATCATCTCGGTTAACCAAAATAAGAGAAGAAACTCAATGAATGTTGTGATAGATCTGGAAACTCCCCTGATCTGTCATGGTAATTTTTGTGGTTGTTCTATCTAATTCGGGTAGGGTGATATGGATGGGGATGGGATCCCCCTGTTGTGGTGCAGTTGTTGGTTTGTGAATCTATGGGTGTGTGGGGTCGTATATTGGATCTTGGTTTGATTACAGTACTTTGAGGGATCTCACGGATTCCTTTGTTGTTGGGAATTTAAAGGAGACCCGAGTGTGAATCCTTAAATTACTGCTTGATTGTTTTTACTTCCATGGCTAGTGGCTATTCCTGTTAGTTTCCCAATAGTGAATAATTATTTAAAATAGAACCACTTGAATGTAATAACAAGAATGAGTTTAATGGGGAATTGTTTTTTGGTAATGATTTGTAACTTGGCTATGGGAGGAGTGTTTTTTATAAATGAGTAGTAACAAGGGTGTTTGTGTAAAGGATAGTTTTTGAGCCCCTAGGTTGGTATGAGTTCTTGTTTACCTATATGAATAATTTAGTTATTATGTTTTTTATTCTTGCCCCACCCAAGTTGAGCACTTCGTGCCGAACACCCCCATTTCAATGGAAGATGGTGTTATTTTAAACACTCCTTCAAGTTGATAGTTATTAGCTCCTATTATACTCCCTTTCCCAATTAGCCCAAGGCTCTTCGAGTAGGTTGTGATATCGTGAGTTCTATTATAGCACAAGAATCTATATGTAGGGTACATTGTGGTGCTTGGCCTAGGTGTGTGCGGGCAGATTGTTTCCCAAGCATCTTCGAGATGAGGCCCAGGTGTCCTTGGGCATGGAAATAGTTGTTCGATCCCAGTTGTCTTCAGGCATGGTAGTAGTTGTCCAAGCCCAGGTGTCTGTGGGTGTGGTTATGTTTGGTGGTTGTGGCCCAGGTCTGTGCAAGTGGGTTATAGCAGTGGGACTAGTGGCAGAATAGCGGGAGAGGTCTAACGTGTAGGATGACTTCAATAACTAGTGGGGAAGTAGTGTAGGGTACCAAAACATCTATGTGTTATTAGTATTATTTTTCATGAATTGCATTATTTGGGGAGTCTACCTTGGTGAGGATTGGGTGGATAGTTTTTCTTATTTGGTTATTGGTTATCACTTTTTCTCATAGGGAATTAGAATGCCTCCCTACTTTTTCATGAGAGATTTTGGTTTTCCCAACTAAGTGTACATGTATACTCACCCTACGTATATAAAACTTCCTTTTGGTTTCTAGAAGGACTTTAAAGACCATGTGGGACAGTACTAATTTTGGATGTTGGGACAGTTAATATTTTTGTTTTTATTTTCATTGGTATTTACCCTTAGAGTTTTCATTTATTGTAGCACCTTTATTGAAACATGCTTAAGGGAAGGGATTATTTGGGATTTACTTTTAATTCTAGTCTTGGTGTTTTTTGGGACTTTCTATCTTATCTCCCGATCCTAAAAAAATAAAAAGGGCAATTCTTTCCATTTTCCATGTGATTCTACACCCTTGGTGAAAGTCGCTACTCTGAGACCTATTGAAGGCAGGTCTCGGGGGTAATTATCTCTCCTTCAACATGAAGAAGTAAGGGTTTGGAAATCTGCTATCTCTTCCCTCATCTAGGTGAAGGTGGGTCGTGACACTTTCCCTTTCACTATTAAAAGAATTATATTATCACTCATGCATACATACGACCTACCATCTCCACAAAGCGATGTGCCTCATTTTCCATGTTAAAAATTCATGACTGATTATAAAAATGTATATAGTGAATAAATATTATATATGTAAACTTAATATAATTATATAGATGAAATACATATATCCCATGCATAAGATATAGACTTATATGATAAAATAAGCATGGGAGAATGATGCAGTTGACAACTAAAACAAGGGTAATAACACAATATTATTAACAAAACAATATAATAAGAAAATATATGATATCATAAATATGGATATGGTTATCTTATAAATTAATAAAAATTATTAAACCACTATACATGTGTTCAAATAATTTTCAACAAATGAAAAGTTCATTGTAATGGATTTTCATATCACTCTTATTTTGGTGGGATACGTGCCTTATTCAACATTTCATTCCTTTTCATGGTGTATATACTACACCATTAGTATAATATCATTCATCTCCATATATTCGTGGCATATAATGATTGATTTGATGTTATGGGACATACAATTAAATTTATTACAAATTAGTAATGTTTTATTTCACTATTCCAGCCATATTCATGATTGATATTGTTTAAGTCTACACTGGGGAACATTTATCCTCCATGTCCATTATTACTAAAAATGTTTTCATTTTTTTACTACTATCCAATGATGGTTTAAATTCCTTTCTATGATTTTTTCTTTTTATAAAATGTCTTCACATTAATCTTCCAATCATTTTCCAAAAGAAGGCACATTATGACTTTCCATACACAAGTGTAAAATGAATGGCTTTTTACTTATACATTATGAATGGAATTTTCCATCATCAAGACAACTTGATTTTTTTAAGAATCCTTTAATAGTTTAGAAAGATATTTTTAAATAAATTTATTTATAATTATACCGCATTTAAAATAAATGATTTTAATATAAAAAATTAGTATTTATCTCAAAAACTTCATATGATTTAAGTATACTATTTGGGTCTATGTAAATTCCCTCTTTTAAGTATATTGAATAATTGAGTTCGATCTATTATGATATCATTTTCCATATTTTATTGTATTTTTTCATATTCAGTTTGACTAAGGATATTCTATTTTGATACAATTCATAGATTACCGTTAAAAAATTCACATTTCGTATGGTAGTTTTTAATAATAATGTTTATGTTGTTTATGTCTCATTCCATTAGTACGAGGAATTCATTGGAGTTAGTATGTGACAGGTGGGACCTACTATAGCTCCTCAATGCATCCATAGGCCTCTTGAGATAAACTATACTAGGTTTTCGCTGAGGCCTTACCCATTTATTAGATTCTTGTTATGACACATTGCTAATTTTTTATTCTTGGAATGATTCCTTGAAAATATTAGATTATTGGTATAAAGCCACTAAAGTACATTTTTGACGTTTAACATTATGCATTCCATCATTATGTATTTAGTTTTTTATATTCCATGTAACTATTCCATTTAAAATAATATCCCTGGTTATCATTCATTTTTAGGTAATTATTTATATGGAATTACTTGATCATAATTTCTTCCTATTATAATATTATCAAGTTATATGTTAAATGAAATGTTTATTATTTATTTACATTTCCATATTATTTATTCCTTATTTAATTATGGAATCCACTTTACGCTTACCCTTACTATGAATTTGATCTCAACCCTTTCATTTGTATCATTTTTACCTGGTTAACAGGAATTATATTTTTAATGAAATATAGGGTTACACTAAGTGAGAATAATGGAAGAATAAATGATATAATATATGTATTTTATGTTTTATAATGTTGATTTCAATTATGTATTTAGTTTACCAAGACTAGTAAACTAGTCACTCTGTTCTGATGAAATTCCTTATATCTTATGCTAATTTAATAAATTAACCACATACTCGGGGAAATTTGGTTCAGGTCTATATAGTTGGTATTATTTAAATATTAGTAAAAAAATTGTACTATATTTAAGAAATCATGGATTAGAAAACATAACACTATTATAGACTTTGAGGATAATTCTACGTATATGATAACATACAATAGGTTTGGTAATGACAATGTATACCCTTTTATAAGCCAATAGAATAATTGATTGAGAAAAATATTTCATTATTTAGATATTAAATAAGTGATTCTTCTTGAATATATCTATATGATTATTGATTCTCACATTTGTCTTTCTGTTTTGGCCAATTATTAGAATCAACCGGGTTATAAAAGTAATGGTTATAATAATGATGATGATGAGACTCTAAATGAAAAATGAAAATAATAATGTATTGTGGTATAAGTTGACAAATCATAGTTATTGGTTTATGATTTAAAAATAATGATTAATTGTCACAAGTATTTGGATTCAATAACTATTTCATAAGTGGTCCTCTTCTTTTAAGAATCATGACATATATAAGGATTGTATTGAGGTAATTCCCCTTTAATGATTTATAAGCTTGAAGATTATCATTAAGGATTTATAGATAATTAATTATTTGGTATGTGAAAATAAGAGATACATTATGATGCTGTTGGAATCTATTTTTAAGTTGATTTTTGGAAATTTAGTGACCTTACTTCTAATTTTTTCCTTTGAATTTGGATAGTTATACATTGATTGAGTCATAAGGAATTACTTATATATTGGATTATATTTCAAATTAGATATTATTTTTTGAGTTTTAAGTATTATTTATTATGTGGGACCACATGTCATAACCAATTTGATTAAAATAAATATTTATAGGAGGTTGAAATGACATGAGGACCTTGTGATTCCTTAAAAGTCATCTCAGAATGAAAATTCTATCATGAACATTCATTTCCGGGTGTAAGGTATGATGTAAAAAATAGATTAAATATTAACAAAAGTATGAGATTTTTCTTATGAAATGGAATGTGATTTCGTGATTTTATTTTCTCACTTGCTTATCTGAATATTAAAAGAATCCCTCAACTCTAGAGAAAAGAATTTTGGAACAAAAAACATTTATAGTTTAAATTTCGTTATGAGAAATCAATGGTATTTTCTCCGATCAAAAATTTATTGATAATTGATTTTTAATCATTTAATGGCCATTTTCTCTATCACTCTTCACCATAACATGGTGTTTATATTTCTCCTCCATCTATATGTTCTCACTTCCCACTAATGTTAACCTATTCAAAAGCACATTTTTGTGGTTCCCATCACATTTTTATTTTCCTACTATTAAATGTAATATTTTTTAACCCTATTTATAATGTGGGATTCACCCAAAGATATTTTAACATATCAAGATTTTATTTTATAACAACATTTTCAAATTACGAAGACGCTATTTATTTGAGGGTAGAATGTAACACCCCAAGATTTTTTGGTATGCCACTATTTAAATTTAATCTCTTCGATAGATTACATTGCATGAAAGATCTAGATTAACAATAAAAAGAAACGTTATTTTAACATAGATGTCAAACTATATACAATTAATAAAATTAACCACATTAGTACTAGTTAAATACAATAATAAATCAAATTTTAGACATAAAAAGCTATATTTTTCTAATAGAAATTTTGTCTCCTTTTAATGGTTCACTTGTTTCAAAAATAAATTTTGAAAATATTATAAATTATATTTGATAAAATTAAAATTAAATTTAAATTAGTAATATCAAAAATTTAATATGTTTTTTTTGGTATTTTTAGGTTACAATTCATATTTTTGTGAATATTAAAAAACAATATTTTAATTGAAAACTAATTTTATGTATAATTTATTTAGGTAGATAAATTGAAATTTAGATTTGTTTTAAATTATAAATAGTTAAATAATATATAAATGTGTCCAATTTGGGTAATTATAATCAGTTTCACATTTAATTTTAATACAAAAACATTTCAATCATTTGACCATTTTTTCTTTAAAAACTCTTTGTTTCATCCCATTAGCGGGATTAATTATTAATTAATTTTTACAAATTATGCAAATTTTATTATGATAAATTAATCATTTTTTGTAATAAAAAGGTATAAATTTAGTAAATATGGTTATTTTATATCTGTAACTTATGAATATTAAACATAGTTATTGTAATTGCCACGGATAAGGAAAAAATTGGTAATTAAGAGTAAAAAATAATATTATAAATATTATAAAATTACCCAAAAACCATTAATAATTATATTTTATGATATTATTATGACCAAAATCATCGTTGTGCTAATTTAATTTCCTCCATGTGACACTTGGATAACATTAACCCATTTATAGTATTTTATTTTAAAGAAAATTAAAATTTTCATACCTATGTTTTGAATAAGTATTATTTTTTAAATATGTGGTTATTCAAAATATATATGAATCTATAAATTATATTTTAAATATAATATTCATACTAAAAATTTATATCTTATTTTTATAAAATAAATAATTACGATAAATAATTTGAAAATGATGATGTCATATTGGTTTAATTAAAGGAAATATAAAAAAATGATATTGAAAATATTAAAATAAATATAATTTTAGATAATTAGTATCATCCATAGATTTTATAGTTGACTTAGACATATTGGGAATGTGTTAATGGTTTTTAGAAGTTATCTTTTTTATTTATATTTATTAAATGTCAATGTAATGAATATTGTAATAATTGAAATTAATGATATTTTAAAGTAAATAATATTTTATAAAATGATATAAAAATTATAAAAATATAAATTTTCACCAATGAATTGAGATAAAGTTCAACATTTAATAATAGGTTCATTTATAATTATTTTATCATTTTAATATAACATCATTGACCCTCATGATGTATAATTCTATGTTGTCATGGAAAGAGTTAATGAGAATAAATAAGAGTCAAAACCAAATGATATAGGAAATAATGAGACATAAAATTTTATAAAAATAATAGGATGATAAAATTTAGACCCATAATCATATTAAATTGTAAATAAATAACTTTGGATCAAATCTTAGTTGAAAGTTAATTTATATCAATTTAATATTTTAATAGTTTCCTAAATTTTCCCTCACAACAATTATAGAAGAGAACCTCCTACCTCACTAATTCACACCACATTGAGACTTTTAGATCAAAAAAACATATCAATTTATCTTCCCAAAATCCATATATATTTTCCATTTGTCATGGTCTTCCAAAAATACAAACCCTAGAAACCTTATGAAGAGATCTAAAATAAGTCAGTCGAACAAGTGGAAATTGTTTTTACCAACTCAGTGAAGTTCATTTCTTTTTCTACATCATATTCATGTTTTATTTTCATAAAAATTAATAAAAACATTATAATATATATTCTTATATTTTATAATGATTATTTTACAACCATATTCCACCCGTTATCCATCTGAATAAAAACAAAAACACCGTACATGTGTATTAATGGCTTATCATCTCCACGTCGTGGTGTAGTTTTTATTTCTTCACAACTTTAATTAGACAAAAAATGATTAAAATAATGGTAATATGTGGTAATTATGAGTTTATATTTATTTATTATAATTAAAATTCAGTCCACTTTATTTCCCTTTATCCATAAAGTGATTTATATTGTCGTTGGTACGTACATATGACCTACCCTTTCTCCGACATGATGTGATTCATTTTCCTTGTTAACAATTCCATATTGATTATAAAAATTTATAAAATGAATTAATATTATAAATTCAAAATTAATATCATTATAGAGATGATATAAATTTATAATACAAATAAGATATAGGACATACATGAAAACACATCAATATGAAAATCAAGTAGTGAACTCTTGAAACAAGGATCACAACGAAATATTATTAACAAAATGATATACGAGGATTATATATAAAATCATAAATATTGATATGGATGTGAAATAAATTAATAATTTTCCTTAAACTATTATATAGGTGGTTAAAGAAAATTCAAATAAAGAAATTTTAAAGGTAATGTGGTTTTGTCTCACTTTTATTTTTGTAAGATAAATTCCTTATTCACAACTTCTATTTTTTTAATGGTGTATATACTGACATAAAAATATAATATCATGAATATCCATATATTCATGGTAATTAAAGATTTATTTGAATTTATGGGGTATATTTTTAATTTATTTGAAAGGGGTAAGGGTTTTTTTGAAAATATCATTGTTATTCGATATTTTTTCTTCAAGTATTCATTGGGTAATATTTCTACACCAGGTCCAGGATTAATAAAACCATTAATTTTTTTTAATACTCTCCAATTGTTATTAACGTCATATTTATCATTTTTTATTTTTATTAATTATTTTAAATGAAATATTCCTATTATTATTATAAATAAGGTACTTTATTAATTTTTTTACAAAAGTGTAAAATGAATGATTGTTTAAGTTATACGATATAAACAGAATTTTCTAATGTCATTGGTTCCTATGGTTTTGATGCAATCATTAAAATATAAATTTTTATTTTCAAATGAAAATTTTTCTATTATTAATTCAATTCCTTTTGAATACATTGTTTCAATGTAAAAAAGAAGTTTATTTCTCAGAATGAAAAGTTCAGTGGTTTTATTACATTATCTTCATCTATGTCAACACTTATTATTGAATATTTTCATTAATTGATGTTCATATGTTAAAGAAATCATTTAGAATATTTTATTGAATAGGTTTTGATTCAGTTTGACTATGAATATGCTATTTTGATACCGTTCATAGCTTATGGTTAAAAAATTCACATTTCATATGCACGTTTTTAATACAAATGTTTATTTTATTTATATATCACCCATTTAATATGATGAAGTAATTTGACTTATTAATTGATGGGTGTGGTCATCTATAATGCCTTGAGGCATTGGTAGGTATCATCAGAAAGCATATACTATGTTTTTTCGGAATACTTTCCCATTTTTTATATTCTTGGTACAAAGACTTGATAATGTTAGATAATTGAACGATACCTTTCTAGTTTTTGATTCACGATAAAAATCCTTGATAATATGCTTTAGAAATTAGGAATTATTCATTACATAATTAAGAGCTTAGATATTTAAATTCCATTAGATTATTCAGTTAGTTATAATATCCATGGTTATGTTTCCTTTTCAGGTGATTATTTATATGGAAATATTTTATCATATTTCATTCCAATCATATTATGCTAAAATTATTAATTAAATGAAATGTGTTTCAGTTATTTACCTTACATTATTGTTTTTGTATTATTTACTCATGTATTCTTCCATACACTTACCCTTACAAAGAATTTGAGTTCATCCCTTTCATATGTTTCAATTTAACCTATGATTAAAATAGGTATATTATGATTGATATGCGTGGTTACAAAAAGGTGGAATAATGGAATACTCCTTGAAATTCATTTTGTATCTTATTTTTGAAAATATAAGGCAGATTTATAGTATGTATCTAGTTTACCATGAAGACTAACCTATTTCATCCTTTGGGATTCAATTCCTTGTATCTTAAGCCAATTTTGTAATGTAACCACTAATTCTTGGAAATAGAGTCGGGGCCTTTATAGTTTGTGTCAAAGAAATCTTAATAGATTATTTGGGAACGAGATTTAAGAATTTCATGGATTAGAAAACATAACCCAATTTATAATTTTGAGGATGAGTCTAAGTACAGGATAACATCATATAGATTTGGTAATGACAATGGATAACCTAGGTAAAATCTTTGGACTCCTATATTGATAATAAAATATAGTTATTTTTATATCCTCTAAATGATTATTCATTACAATATCATTATGGTTAGTGTTTCTCACATTTCACTTTTATTTGGTCAATGATTAAAATTATTAAGGTTATAAAATTAATCGCTATACACCCGATAATGAAGATAACACTAAAGAAAAATTAAAGGAAATATATATTACGGTATAAGATAATGAATCATATTTAATTGTATAATAATGATGTTAAATTATTATTGTTCTTGTGTATTTGGAGTCAAGAACTATTTCATTAATGGTTCAATGGTTATAAGAATCGTGAGACAAATAATTATTGTACTAGTACTTCTTCCTTAAGTATTTGGAAGCATGAATATTATCATTAAGGTTTTTAAGGTGATTAAATATTTTGTATATGAATATAAGATATAAATTAATTCATATAAGGAATCTAATGATAAGTTAATTTTGAAAAATTATTCACCTTCCTTCTAAATTTTTGTACATACAATTTGGAAATAAGTATTTGGAATGTATCTTAATATAACTATGCATAGAATGGATTTAGTTGAACTCTCGATATTTTTATTTTAGGTTAATGTATTTTTTATCATATTAGAAAACATAATCAATAAATTTTGGTTTAGAGAAATATTTATAGTATTAATAAGTTACACGAGGACCTTATTATTTATTAAAAGTGCATCAGGAATGAAAAAATCAGCATGAACATTCATTTCCATGTTCAAGAGATGATTAAAAATAGATCAAATCCCCACCAAATGATGATATTATGTTTATGACAGGGAAATTAATTAAGTGAGTTTATTTCCTCAATATATTATCAATGTATTTTAATTATCCCTAAACTATAGGGAAATGTATTTTGTAAGAAAAACATTATTGGTTTTCTTTTGTTTATTAGAAATAAATATTCTTTTAAATGATAAGAAATTTATGGTTTTTTGATGGTTAACTTTCTAATGACCAATTTTATATTACACTCCATCATACCATGATAGTTAAATTTGAATTCCCTATGTAGGTTTTCACTTCCCACTAATGTTATCAAACTCAAAAGCTTAATTTTTTTCTAACATTTTCATTTCTATTTTATTCTTATTGAGATGATGTTTTTTAACCCTATTTCCAATGGGGGTTTCCTATTAATGAATTTTAAATTATCAACCTTTTATATTATCAAGTGAACTTTGAAATAGTGATGAATAAATTTATTCCGTCATGGGATAATTACACACCACAATATTTTATGGTTTGTGTCTTTTTAAATTTAACCTCTTTGATAGCTTACATTGCATTCAACACCCCGCTTAACCGTACAATGAAATATTATTATAACCTGGATGTTAAATTAGAAAAAATTTATCTATTTTAAAAATTATGAAATTTAACAATATTCAAATGTTTTGACATTAAACTGGTATATTTTATTAGAATAAGATAAAAAAAATTCAATTTTATACATAAAAACTAGATTTTTCATAAGGCAGTTTGGTCTCCTATTAGTGGGCCCCTTATTTTAAAACATAATTTTTTAACATTTATAAATTTTATTTGAGAAGATAAGCTTTATATCCAAATTTTTAATATCAATATTTATTTTGGTTTAATTTTTGTAAATTTTTAGATATGTCTCATTTTTTGATGAATATAAAAAAATACTGCAATTTAATTGAAATTACATTTTTGTTGATTTTATTTGTACAGTAAAATAATGTTTTAAATAGTTTGTATAGTATTATTAGTCTTATTATGGATAAAAAATATAATTATGGTTTTTAAAATAATATTAACCTTGAAATTGTATAGATAAACACTTCCATGTTTTGAACATTTTTACTTTAAAAACTCATTATTTCATCCCAGCAACAGGAATATTTTTAATTTAATGTCTAAACAATATGTGATTTTAATTATGAAAAATTGTTTCTATATATGTAATCATAGGTTCAAAATTCATTAAAAAAATCCCATTTATATTTGGACAATATATATATTTAAGATAGTAAATTTAATTACCATAGTTAATGGTAAATTAAGTAATTAAGAGTAAAAATAATAATATATATTTTAGAACATTTACTATAACACTTGTCCAAGTTTTATTATATGAGTTATTTTTTACCAAAACTGTCCTTTAGATGATTTTATGCCCTCTTAGAGCCATTGTAAGACTTTAGTCCTTTAATAATATTTTAGGTTATTGAAATTCAAATATGTAATGCTCTTTTTTCAGTAAGTATTGCATTTTTAATATGTGGTTATCAAAAAGATATCTTCAATTATAAATTTTAATATGAAAATTAAATGTTTATCTTCATCGACATAATTAATTATTAATTTTTTAGAAATAAATAAATTCCTTAAAGGCTTACACAATGACAATACATTAATAGTTTAATTAATTGAAATATCAAATAAATGATGTAAATAATACTAAAATAACTATAATTTTAGATAATTAATGCCATAAAATAATTTTATATATGAACCAGGAATATTTTGTATGTATTAAATGTTTTATTATCTTTTGTATTGACATTTTTTATGTGTTGATGTAATGAATACAATCAGAATTGACATTAATTGTATTTTAAAAGAAATAATATTTTACTAAATCATAAAAAAATATAAAAATATGAATTGTAGAATAATTATTGAGATATAGTTTAAAATTTATTCCATGGATCTTTTATATTTTTTCATTATATTATAACAATATTTACCCATTAATATTGAAAATCTATATTTTCATGGTACGAGTGAGAGTGATTAAATAAGGGTAAAAACCAAATGATAAGGGTCAAAATGTGACCTAAAGTTTTCTAAAAAATATTTTATGATATTATATAGAAACATCCTCATTTAATGTTCTATGTAACTCACTTTTGATCCATTTATATTTTAATATTAATTTATATTAGTTTATTATTTTAAGATATTCCTAATGTTCCCCTCAACTAAATTATAAAAGGGAACCCACTCCCTATCTTTTCTCCACATCATTGAGCCTTCTATCTCATCCAAACCCATTCCATTTCTCTTCCAAAAATCCTCATAGAACATTAAAAGGTCTTGTTTATCTAGAAATATAAAGAGTAGGTCACTTAAGAAGAGATCTAAAACTAGTCCATCGAAGAATAGGAAACCATTTTTACTAAATAATTCAAGTTACATTCATCTTAAACTTCAAATAATTTTATTTTCACTCTAAATGATAAATAAAGTATCATATATATGATTTAAATTTACTATTATTTTTGTATAATCATGTTCCACTAGTTATCAATCATACAAAAAATGAAATCATTGTGCTTGCATACATACGACTTACCGTCTCAACATCATGGTGTAATATGTGTTTCATAACCAATATACAGGGATAGTTATAATGATTGAAATAATTGATATATTTGGTAAATATTAAATGATATATATTCTATATAATTAATATCATATCCACTTCTTTAACCTTTCACCATTAATAGAATGATATTGTCGCTCATACTTACGTATGACCTACCATCATCATGAAATAATGAGAGTCATTTTACTTGTTAACCACTCGGGATAGATTATTAAAATATATATAATTAATACATATGATATATATTAACTAAATATAATTATTTAGTTTAATTTCATATATCTATTTCAAAATAAACGGGGCTGACATGACAAAACATGTATAGTAATATGAAGTGTTTAACACCAGAAAAAGGGTAATAATGAAATATTATTAACAAAATAATTTAGGAATATCACATATAATATCATAAATATGAATATGTATCTGTTATAAATTAATAAAATTATATAAACCATTATACAGGAGGTTAAATTGTGTTCAAATAATCGAAATTTCAAGGTAATTGAATTTTATCTCACTTTTATCTCTCTGAGATACATGCCTTATTTACCACTTTTTTCTTTTTCATGGTGTATATACATACCCTTTAATATAATATAATTAAACAAACTATCTACATGGTATTTAAATCTTCATTTTATATTATATGGTATATCATTCAATTTATCACAAATTTGTTATGGTTTAATTTCACAATCTCGTGGTTATATGAGATTGTTTTTGTTTTAGTCTTTGTTAGGGAATATTTCTTATCCATTTTCATGGTTACTAAAAATGTTTTAAAAAATGTTATTTCCAATCTCCAATGATTATTTAAATTCATTTTTAAATACTTTTTACTTTTAAAAAATTAATTTTAATCTTCCATTCGTTTTCTAGAGCAAGCTACTTTATGAATGTTTTTACAAATGTGCCAAAGGAATTATTTTTTAACTTATATGAAATGAATTAATTTTTTTCCATCATGAAGCCTAAATTTATTGAAGCTTATTTTACTGGTTTAAATTTTATTTTCAATAAAAAAAATTCTATTTTAAAATTTCAAATCCTTTTAAATAAATGACTTCAATGTGAAAAATGATGCATTTCTCTAAAAAATCAATGTTTTTATTAGAGTATTTTCATCTATTTAAACACCTTAAATTAAATCTTAATATTAATTGAGGTTAATATATTTTGATATCATTTACCATAATTTATGGAAAGATTTATGGAATATTTTTATAGTGGATATGCTATTTTGATACCATTCAAAATTTATGTTTAGAGAATTCAGAGTTCATAAGCTAGTTTTTAATTTGAAAGTATATATTGTTTATATTTAACACCTTTCATATGTTGAATGCCTTGGAATTATTATGCAATAGGAGGGACCCTCTATAGCCTCTTGATTAATCTGTGGGTATCATGAGACAAACTATATTGGTATTGGCCAAGGCCATACCAAATTATTAGATTCTTCTTATGAAGCCTTGATAATGTCAGATTCTCGGCAGTAAGCCTTAACAGCATTACATTATCCATATGAAGCCTCAATAGTATATGTCATATGTTTATCATTATTCATTTTATAATTATTAATTTAGTTATTGTTATTGAATTTCATCTTTAGATTATTTGGAATTTCCATGGTTATGTTTATTTTTCATGTAATTATTTATATGGAGTTATTTTATAATCATTTATTCAAATCATATTATTCTCAAGTAATTTATTAAATGGAATGTGTTTCAATTATTTCCATTCACATATTGTATGTGTCTTCTTTACTCATGTCTTTAATAGTACTCTTGACCTTAATGAGAATTTGATCTCACCAATTTTATATTTTTCATTTTACCCTAGGATTCTTAGAGGTATATTATGTTTTCTACGCATGGATTTACAATGGGGGGATAATGGAAGGATCGATGATTTTTTTTCTAATTTTTATTTAAAATTTAATTTTAATTTCTATTATTTCATTAGTTTCCCAATACTAGTAAACTATCTTTTCCTTTTGGATTTGATTCCTTGTATATTGTTACAATATAATAATGTAACCACATACTCTGTAAAACTAGGGTTGGTTTATTTACAGTCGGTATCATAAAATGTTTAATTTATTCTTGTAGAACAAAATTTAGGTATTTTATAGACTAAAAAATCTAAACCTATGACTTCATTGAGGATAAATCTAAGAATATTATAGCATCAGATAGATTTAGTGATAATAATGGATAACCTAGGTTATTCATATGGATTTTTTATTAAGAAGTGTATCTCATGATTTAGACATCCAATAAATTATTCTCCATGAAAATATCACAATGAACAGTTTTTCTCAAATTGTGATTTTTGTTTTGGCCATTTATTAAAATCATCAAGGTAATAAAAATAATTTTCATACTGCTAATGATGAAGAGACTATGAAAGGAAAATTAAAGGAATGAGGTATTAATGTATGAGATAATAAATCATAGTTATTGGTTTAAGAATTAAATAGAATGATTAATGTTATTGTGTATTTGGATTCAAGAACTATTTCATCAACTGTTTTTGTGGTTATAAGAAGCATGATACATATAAGGATGTATCTGTAAGGATTCCAAAGCGTGAATTTTTTCATTAATGTTTATAATTTGATCAAGTATTTGGTATGTTACATTAAGAGATACATTATATAGTTTTGATAATCTAATGTTAAGCTGATTTTGGAAATTTAGTGACCATACTTATAAATTTTTGGACATTGGAGTTGGATAGAAGTATTTTGAATGATTTTTATGGTAACTATTTATATAATGGATTAATTTTAACATTGGATACTATTTTTGGAGGTTAAAGTATGATTTATAATATTGTACAACATGTGCTGACCATTTTGGATTATATAAATGTATAGAATAAAAATTAATGACATGAGCACTATATGATTCATTAAAAGTGCTTCTGGTATGAAAATTTCATCCTAAACATTCATTTTCATTTGTAAGGGATGAATTAATAATAGATATAATCAAAAAAAGTAAGATATTACAATTGTGGCATGGAATGTGATCATGTGAGTTTATTTTATAATTTTCTTATAATTTAAATAATGCCTTAACTACAGGGAAAATAATTTTGGACCAAGAACATTATCTGTTTAATTTTCATTCTATGAAATCAATTCACTTTTAGTAAATCACAAATTTAATGTTTTTTGATGGTTAAAATTCTAATTACAATGTTATTTATCAGTACCTATCAGATCTTGATTTTTATTTATCTCCTCTATGTCCAGGTTTTCACTTCTACTTATTGTTATCCTACTCAAAAGACTAATTTTTTGGTGACCTTCGCATTACAATTTTCTTTTTATTAAAAGGATGTTTTAATAAACCTATTTCAAATGTGTGTTTCTCAAAAAATAATATTACAGTATAATTTCTCAAGGTGAGATTTAAAATATCTAAGATAAATTTTATTTAAATATTCTATAATTTAACCCCACAATACATTAAGATATGTCTTTATTTAAATTTAATCTCTTTGATAGCTTACATTGCAAATTAATGCCAGCTTATCCATACAATGAAATATTATTATAACTTAGCCATTAAATTGGTGGGAATGAATATGATTAAGCACATTATGAAATTAATATATTATTAAAAAAATTACATTCAACCGATAGATTTTAAAAGAAATAATATAATAATATATCCAATTTAAACATAAAAAAGATATATTTTTTATATAAAATGTTATCACCTTTTAATGGATCAATTTTTTTAAATATAAATTTGGAAACTATTAAAAATTATATTATAAAAAATATAAATTATATTAGAATTTGGAATATCAAAATTTATTTTGGGTGAATCGTTTTTAGTTTTTCGAAAAAGTTTCTTGTTTTGATGAATAATAAACAATACAACATGTTAATTGAAAATTGAATTTCATCAAATTTTTTTATATTGTAAAATTATATTATAAATTTATTTTAATGTATAAAAAATTCAATTATACAACAATAAATATGATTAGGGACACTATAATCAATTTATCATTCAAATATGATATAAAAATATTTCAATATTTTGAGAATTTTTTTACTTTAAAAACATGTTATTTCATCTCATCAGTAGAATAAATTTTAAATTATTTTCTCCTAATTATATGAATTTAATTATAAAATGAGGATTAAATTTTTGAATTATAAGGTCCAAATTTAATAAATAGGTCCCTTTTACTTTTCAAAAATATTAATAGTAAGCTTGGTAATTTTATTTTCCACTGTTAAGAGTAAATCAGGTAATTAAGAGTAATAATAATATTATAAATATTGTATAATTACACTAATAGTTGTCCTATTTTTATTGGATGAGTGATTTTAACCAAATTTATCCCTGGAATTATTTTATTTAAACTACAAGGCACTTGGATTACTTTAATCCTTTTATAGTATTTTTTAAGAAAATTCAAACATGTTGTTCTCATATTTTAAATAATTATTCAAATTTTCTATATGTGTTTATTCAGAATATACTTTTACTATAAATTTTAATTTATAATCTAAAAAATTTATCTTTGTCATGGAAATTTATTTTCAATTTTTTTTGAAATAAATAATTAACTTAAATACTTACACAATGATGAGGAACAATTTGTTTCACTAATGGAAATATCAAATAAATGATATTAAAATATTAACATAAATATAACATGAGATAATTAATTTCATGCATCAATTTATTAGATTTCATATACATATTAGGGATTTATTAAAGGAATATTTTTGATCTTATGTTTTGTATTGATATTTTTCTAAATTCAATGTAATGAATAGTTTCAAATTTGACATTAATGTTATTTTAAAATAGATAAAATTTTATTAAATGATATAAAATTAATATAAAAAATAAAATTCTTCAAAATAATTAAAATAATATTTAAAATTTCATCCATTGTTCAATTATGCTTAGTTTGTTAGTTTATAGTTAAAATCGTGACCCTTAAAGCGTAAAACAAAATGTGGTCATGATAAGAGTTAAAGAGATTAAATAATGGTTAAAGACAAAAGATATGGGACATAATGTGATTTAAAAAATCCTAAAAATTATTGGATAATTTTATTTCTACACATCATTATATTATATTATAAATTAAAAAATTTTGAGATATTTTTAATTGAATATTATTTTAATATTTTAATATTTTCCTAAAGTTTCCCTTACTTCAATTATAAATGGGAACCTCCTCCCTCACTTCCTCACAACACGTTAAGACTTCTCGCTCAACCAACCCATTTCGTTTTATCTTACCAACATCTTAATACATTTTATATTGGTTCCAGGCTTTTAGAAAGACAAACCATAGATCACTTCATAAAAATATCTAAATGATGTATTCTGAATAAGAGTTAATCCTTTTTATTAACTAATTATAGATCGTTCCTTATTCTACATACTATTCCTATTTTTTCAAGATAAAGTAATAAATACGGTATCATATATATGATGATATGTTATTATGGTTATATTAAAACCAGATCCCACGTTTTATCTATCCTTATAAGAATGAACACACTATGTGTGGTTATGTATGGCTTACCATCTCCACGTTGTGGTGTAGTCTGTTTTCCATCACCACTTTACATTAATAGGTATAATAATATAAATAATTGACATATATGATAATAATTACTTGATATTTATTCTATATAATTAATATAACATCTAATTAATTTCCCTTTCACCATTAATGGAATGATATCATCACTTGTGTGTTGGTATATCCTACAGTCTTCAAGACGTGATATTAATAATTTTCCATGTTAAATATTGAAGAATGTATATTAAAATTTATATAATGAATAAATATTATATATACAAACATATAATCATTATGAAGATGAAATAAATATATCCTATTCATGAGAAACCTAACCTACATGATAGAACATGCATAAGAAAATTAAGTAGTTAACACCTAAAACAAGGGTAAAAAAGAAACTATTATTAACAAAACAATATAATAGTAACATATATGAAACCATAATTATAGAAATGGTTTTCATATTAATTAAGTTCATTATATAAAACATCATACAGGTGGTTGAAATCATTTTCAACTAAAGTAATGTGCAAGGTAATGGATTTCATCTAACTTTTATTTCTGTGGGATATATACTTTATTCACCACTTATTTATTTTGCATAGTGTATATACAATAACTTTAATATAATATCTTGAATATACCTATATTTATGATATTTAATGATTCATTCTATGTAATGGTACATAGGATACAATTTTTAACAAAGTGGTGGGGTTACCTTACAATTTCATCATAATTCCATATTGTTTTTTAAGTCTTCATTGGGAAATATTTCTCCTCCATTTATATGATTGCTAAAAATGTTTTAAATTTATATTTTAATACTATATAATAATTTATTAAGGTAATTTTTATGCTTTATAAATAATTTATAAAATGCTCTAAAAGTAATCATCCTGTTGTGTTCCAAAATAGTGTACTTGATGACCTTTCTTTAAAAATGTGTACAAGAAATGTTTTTTAACTTATACTGATTGAAGGGAATTTTCTACCATCATTATTCTTAATTTTATGTGGATTCAATTATAATTTTCCTGGTTTCCTTTCAAATAAAATTTTATCCTATATAATTTTAAATCCATTCAAACAAATGTTTTCAATGAAACAAATGAGTATTTCTCTCAGAAATATATAAATTATTCTATTATAGTATTTTCATCTATGTCAAAAACCTCCATTGAATCTTATTCTTAATTGAAATTGATATCTTATGACATAATTTGACATATTTTATTGATTAAGTTATGATTTATTTTAACTATGAATATTTTATTTTGGTATCATTCATAGTTTATAGTAAATGAATTCACATTTAGTATAGATGTTTTTAATAATAATTTTTAAATTTTTTATATTTCACCCCATTCATATGGGGAATGGATTGTACTTATAAAGTGATGAGAGGGGACCTCTATATCCTCTCAATACATCAGTAGGTCTCAAGAGATAAACTAAACTAGGTTTTCTATAATGCCTTAACCATTTATTAGATTCATTGTACAAATCCATGCTAAAGTTGAAATCTTGGTTAAAAACGTTGATAGTATTAGATTCATGATACGAGGCCTCAAGAATATTTTTCAACTGTTTGGAATTGTGAATTCCATCATTATGAATTAAGTTATTGACATTTCTTGTTATTCTTATACTATTTAGAATATTTATCGTTAAGTGTCATTTTCATGGGATTATTTATATGGAATTTTTTGGTTATATTTTATTCGTATCATATAATGAACATGTAATTGATTAAATATAATATCTTTCATCTATTTACCTCTCCATATATTTTATACGCTATTTACTCATGGATTCCATTATACGGTTACCATTACTAGGAATTTTATCTCACCCCTTCCATTTGATTCATTTTCCCCACGATTCCATTAAGTACTCTATGATTGATATGAAAGCTTACAAAAATGGGGAATAATGGCCTAATCGATGAAATTATTTGTTTTAATTTTTAAAATGTAAAGATGATTTCAAGTGTGTATCTAGTTTACCATGACTAATAAACTATTTGGTCATTTTTTATGTGACTCTTTATATCTTTTAACAATGTAATAATGTAAACAATGACTTTGGGAAACTAGGGTTAGGTTCTTTACCTGGAATCCCTATTCATGAATAGTCATGTGATATTGCATATTGTTCTTAGGGTCCTTGGAGTGATCTTGTTTCTAGTTATTACCTTCTTGGAACGCTTTTATTATGATATTTACAATCTTATAGTAGGAAATTACTGAACATATAGGTCATTTTATATGTTCTTATAATTATTTATCAATATTCTTGATACCCTTTTGTGAAATGTGATAAATTGATTTCGGATTTTCCTCATAAAAATTATTATTGATATAACTTATTTTTCTTTGTATGTTATGAATTTTATATGGTATTACATAGTTGGTGGAGCCTTTATTCATGTATTAAAATGACCATGTCTCGTATATTCGGTTTGACAGACCCTTATAGTAGGATCAGGATGACATGATGATGACTACAATGAAAAGATCATTCGATGGTATGGGTTGGATCATAGAAATTTTTCTGACATTGGATTAGACAATGAATGGTATTTCATAATCCATTTACTATATTATGAAGTGGGATAATTCCATTCCAGGGTGATGTGAAAATCCAATTATTTCAAGAAAGTATGTTTTAACATACATTCATCCATGGATAATGCTATCATTAGGGTGGGGTATGCAATTCTCATATTAATGACCACCATTATGTTGGACCCTGTTGTATTTTCATTAAAGGAATAACATTTTCTAATAGTCATATGGTGAGAATTGATGTCGGATCTCTTTTCATTTCTTTTTACATAGAGGAACAAACATTGACTTCATTATCAATAATGATCTAAAGCTGCTAGGGTTATGGATAGAGTGGGGTTTGTTAGAACACAATGACTCAGTGCATGTGTGGATGTATATCTATATTTTAATTTACCTTATATCCTTACATAAATTTTTATATATAGTTTTAAATTTAATTAAAGATACATTGGTGGTTTAATAATTGTTTTATACTAACTCCCTGTATAGGCATCTCGATGCATGTATAGAATCATGATCAGGGACCCATGATGGAAATAGGAAAAGTATCAATTGTCTTGGGGATGGTAAATAGAGCCTATATTAGGTAACATGAAATACTCTATAGGTGTTCCATACAGATTTATTTTATTTCTTATTTTTATCATACTATTATTTGACCTATAATTATTTTGTTCATTCTTTTATCGTATGACTTCAGATACATTCTAGGTTATTTTATAAATCAATAATTATTTAATCTACTGTGTTTAATTTGGATATTTTTTTATTATTTTACTTATTTATACTCAGGTTATTGTATTCCCACTAATACAACATGGACCCTTTTTTGTATTATGCATCCTCTTTCTTATGTGGATGAAAAAATTAGTTCATATTGAACTCCGTCTTAGACCCAGTGATTCAGTCTAGGGTATTACAATGTTTTATGGAGGATTTATTTTTATTTTCATTACATAATTTTTTGGGATATGTTATAAAGGATATTAGTAGGTGTGTAACTTTGGTAATTGAGTTATTTTAGTTCTAGGCTGTAAAATGTTTAGTGGACCTCTGAGTTTCAATTATTGGTACTACTTTTGTTGTTTTGGTTTGATAATTTTATGTTCGTCCTAGGTATAATTTGATGTTACTATTTGTGGGATTTGGGAGTGTTAATGAATCATGGATCGAATATTAAGATGAAATTCCATATATATATTTATATGCTTGTTGTGTTCTATATAGTATTTCATTAATTAATTCATTGATTTATAATATATTTTTTGGATATACCTTTATTTTATATTTGGTCACATAGTTTTGTTCCCTAATTTATGATACTTCAATATTTAGCATTAATTATATTATCATGATAATTATTGTATGTTATATATATATATATATATATATATTATCCTGACTAAAGTATAGGTTTGAAGAACATTCCTTTGACTATGGTAGGTTCTTGGGGTTATAACATGGTATATGAGTATCTTACAAGGTTAATATTTGCGTGATCCCATAGAATAATATAGATCTATCAATAAGTTACTAATTAATTATTCATAAATGTTCTTTTTGAGTTTTTGAAATACCATAATAATTAGCCAATTATTCTCATATTATGGAGGATGTTCATGAACAACCACAAAAAAAACATATGAGGTTGTATCCTAGAATGTTCCTTTACTGTCTTAGGTAATTCATTCTATAGATCCAGTTCATCTAGAGCATTTTTTGTTTGTTCCCATCCAAGAAGATAAATCTATAAAGACAATAATCTATTAAGTTTGGGAAAACATGCTCGAACTTCCACCATCCTTTTTAAAAAATATAGCATTAACTTCCAATGTTTGATGGATAGACATTTTGAAGAGTATATTTTATATGATCCGGGATTCTAGGGATGTGAGATTGTTTCTAGATACCATCATTTTCCTAGGTCATTCCATGAGATAGTGGACTACCATGAATCAAGAAATAATACAAGAGAGTCTCTCTGGGGAGACCATCATGGAGCTATACCTCAATCAATATTTTAATGGTATAATGATGTTACATCATACCTAGGTGTTTGTAGAGTTATAATATGGATATATGTCTGTTTCTATATATTATTATAGTTTCATATAACTCTTATTATTTACCCCTATTCTCCAATGAAATGATATTGAAAATTCCTCTAAGATCAATGATAGGCCTCCATCCTAAGTTCAAATTGAATTTTACGATATTTTATCTAAGATAATACCTAAAGGTGATTTACAAGGCCCTAGTCATCAATATGGTTTTAGAGAAGAATGGGTAGCTAACTTATTTACTATTCTAATTGAAATATTTATTGACCATTCTCTCACAATTTTGAGATCCTTGTATAATATTAGAAATATGAAAGCTGGTATAGAGAAGAGATAAAGTAGGTAGATTGCTCGGAGTATGACATTCTCAATGTCCTATGTGGGAAGTTATTCATCAAGGTTATTTAATTATAAGGGAAGATGGGATTTATAAATTCTTGAAGTATGAATCATTTGGAGTGACACAAATGTGGAATATATTGTCATCTTCACTATTTTTATTTTAGGCCTTCTAGGAAGGGTTATGAGAGATCAGTGAGGACAAAAGGTAGAGGACCTCAACAATATATTCAAACTCTCTAAACATCAAATAATCACACGTAATGTTATCGATCTATAGTAGGAAGACTTATTTTTTATGTTATACTCATGATATTGGTGGTTCATGTATCTTTATTTTTTATGGTATGGCCTTGATAACCTAAATGTTTTCTAACACTTTGTTCCATACTAATTCTTCATATTGGTTTATCTCTTATCATGTGGTATATGGATTGTACATAATAGTTGGAATATTTTTGGATATTCTTTCTCTCGACACAAACATGGGGACTAAAATGGACCATCTAAAAAGGTTTATAGTGTTTCCTCTTGTGATATGATACTATGAGAATATGTTTAATATAATTATCTAAGATATGTTTATATTTGATGTGATATTTTGAATATAATATATTAAGAGTTTTCATGCACACATGAGCTAATATCAAATAAGGGTATCCATTACCTCTACTAAGGGGGATATGATTATGATTACTAATGATTGAGAGTTGGGTGCTGGAAGAGTGAGCCCACATTTGAGTCAATTTGGAGGTAATTAGGTGCGAGCATTAGGTTTTGGTCAATCATTAGGACCAAAGTAAGATCCCTCACCTTTATCTCCTATTTTATATCATTATCATTATGTGTTTACAAAATATTTTTTATATATACAACCTAAGAGGGTGATTGAGTTCAAAATATAAATCATGCTTGGGTCGCAACCTATATTGATACCTCAATATCGTATGGACCCAAATGTATTTAAGGATGTCATGTTTCTGTTTGAAAACATGGAAAGGAAAATATTTATGAAACTGAGCACATATCCACGGGGTTCTTCTTTTTTAGTCTCTAAAAATGTGGATGATATTATTTTAATTTATGCGTGTTATAGTAATTTCAACTAGTTGAGATTGAATAACATGTATCGTTTTTCCAAGATTGATGATTTGTTTGATCTTTTTTTTCAAAAGATCCTTTTCATTAATTGATGGACCAAAATTTAGGCTTCCATTTTCATTTGGTCTCCAAGGAAGACATACTGAAGGTTTTTATAAAGATAATGTATGCGAAATATGATTTATTGGTGATTCAATTTGGTTTCACCATTACTCCAATATTATTCATGTCTTTCATGAACATGTTATTTTAATCATATATTGACTAATTTTTCATGTTGTTTATTAATGGAATCTCGAGATAATCTTGATCTCACATCGATCACATAAGATTTAGGCTAAGATGTTGATGTGTCCCATATTGATTGAGGTGGTTAATTTACTCATGAATGTTGTGTTAAAGGCAGAAATAGATTATTATATGATTATCAATGTCTATTCATAGAAATATTATTCCTTTTATTGGATAGTGAATCTATAGTCGGGATATATATATAATGACATTAGATGTTAGTTTGGTTGCTAGGAATGAAGATGTATATCAATGGTTTTGATTCAAATTGTCTTACCTGTAATAGATTAATATCTGGGTATCAACATCCTAGTGGGTTTTACCACTTCCATGTTCTATCATATGAAAATGGGAATATTTCATGATAATTTTTATTTTAGGTTTAGTAGGGACCTCAACGAATATTCATTCTTTATAGGTGATAGTGAATCGACTAATGAACGTGCCACATTTCTTACTAATATGAGTGAATCATTCTATGGATGATTTGAGAAAGATATTTTTCATAATGTTTTTATATATTCATGGAGTTACCATGAAAAGTTCATTAGATAGAGACTCATTTTTTACATCACTATTTTGGTAGGTCTTTACAAAATATCTGTGTAATCAGTTGAGATTGATCACGGAATGTCACACATAGACAGATGTATAGTCAATAAGACAATCCATATTCTTAAGGATATGATTTGAGATTATTAACCAGAATTCATAGGATCATTGGATAATAATATGGAATTTATAGAGTTCATATATATAATAAAATTTACTAGGATTATATATAATTGTAACCCTATGAGGATCTCTATGAAAATCCATATACTATATATGTCTTCCTCATTGTTACTGGGGTATGCATGTTGTGCCCCACATGCCTTAGCTATGGATGAAAATAACTAATAATTAGAAGGTTATAGACTATGAGGACGTTGAGGTATAACTAGAAGTATATTTCATTGAGTGCATGGTTCTTGTTCATAGACCATAGTGAGAACATTTTAAGATAGAATACAATTAATCTTTTTAGACCTTATGGATACAAGGACATGTCCTAGAGGAAACAAGGGTTTGGGGTTTAACTTTTGTTTTCAAACGTGTAGAGTCATTTTAGGTTGACTGTGGAGATGATTCATAGGGACTATAAGTCCATATAATTGGAGAATATTTACACCATAATTTTTTTGGTTATCTTTATGTATAAACTCTCTTTTTTGGTGTTTTAATCATTTTGATGGTTCAGTTAAGGGTGTGAAGTTATTTTTTGTGGATTATAAATATCTGAAATGTTCATTTTGGGTATTTGAGATCTATCTATCTGAAATAGCTTGTTCTACACCCTGGAAAAATCTGTTTTGAATTTGATTTTCTCTGTGTTAGCAGGATAATGGGAGAAATGAGTTATCCCATCTATGATAACAAATTAATATATGAGTGGTATTGGTGTGGAACACATCCTTGGAATACACACCTTGACCATTATGGATGGTTTGATGAGGGTAAAATTGAATGTCTATGGGTATATTTTTGTTAGGGAAATCATTTTAGGTTGTGTCTTCAAGGACACCATGTCCAAGGTCATACCATGGTATATGATGTGGTGATATTAGTTTTTATTTGTAGTGGAAAAAACTATCATCTTCTCCCTTTAACATCTATAAACATTCTTTTATTGGTTTTCCAATTGTGTTTGATTATTATTGGGGAGTTATGAATAATCTTTTCCTTTTTCCCCCATTTATAAGACTTTATTCTTCCCATTTTTCATTAATTATTATCTTCTAAAATCATTTTTATAGAATCTTGAGTGGTATGGCTGCTTTCTTTGAAGCACATATTTATTCCATTTTCATCTTGATACTATATTCCTTTTGATATATCTATGTACTTACCTCATCCTCATTGGATATTTCATCTGGTTTGGGTTTATTTGGAGGGCTCCTTCGTGTGAGTTATTCATGTTCCAACAAATTTCTATCGCAATTCATGGAATAATAATGAAATCAGTCAATTATGGTAATAACTGTGACATTTCATGTAATATGATGATGGATTTATTGATAATAACGGAAGAACAACTTTTACCAATGACATTGGAATTCGTCAAAGTCTTATTGGTGAACCAATTGGAAATTGTCTCCTAGGTGAGTCAATTGTATTCTAGTTTTGATTTTCCTCTTATGGAATCCCAATTCTTGAACAATCTTGTGATATTGGAGTTGGTTATTATAGTATTGTGTGTGTCTTTTTTCGGGTGACTACCTTCATAGAGAGACTATATATTGAAAACTATTTCATTGAGGTAAGACATTCCTAACCATATATGGCCATATATATGAAATTTTCTTCATTTATTGAAATAATTGATTCCCTTCATTGATATGTGATCAAATTTTGTATGTATTTTCATGAAAACTATTCATGATATTCCTTATTTATCCTTGTTATGGTACATGTTTTTTGGGTTATTTTATATCCTTTGGAACCATTATTCAGATATCTAGATGAACATGAATCTCATGTTTGGTCATATGGACCCATGGAGGGGGAGGCATGATTAAATTATAATGGTTGTAGACTATGTAATGTTTGATGGTGTGGGTTATATCATGAACATGTTAATAATGTGATAGTATACCATGAATGGAAGTTGAGAATTCATCATCTATTGTCTATATTTTGAGATTCCATTTACCGGGGTGATGTACATATGCCATAAGATCAAGAATAACATATGGTACTTACCATAATATGAGGATAATTACCCTCACCATGGTGGATCTTATGGTGTTATTTTTGAGTAACACTATCAGTATTGGAACTATAATTTTTTCTATAAAGGGGGGTCTAGGATTAATAGGAATAAGGTGAAAACCAATCAGAGATATTTTGGAATGTCTTGTGAGCAATAATGATATCCATTTACATCTTTCCTAGAATTGTGTTGAATAAGGTAGGGCTAGGATTTTGGTGATTTGGTTATCGTACGATGACTTGGTGAACGTGTGGTTGTATGTTTAATTTAGAATTATCTTTATATAATGATATACACTATTATATGTCATGTATTATTATGTTAAAGAATTTTTTTTGATGTCCTACTGGATTTATATTCATATAATGAAAAGGGTATCTCTGGGCTTCTCTATACTACATGCTCAAGGATCCAGGGGAAAGAAAATGCCCAACGTCATGTTGTTAAAAGACAAATCATTCTATTTGGAGGCTATATCAGAAAAGACTCCATAGGGATACTATAGTATTTTATTTAAATTACTATCTATATCATATTTTTATTTGACCTTACACTATGGGGTTTGTTGGTTGTTTATTATTTATTTCTTGATGTGCATTTCATCCCATTATTTATCAAATTATTTATTTAATCAAGTTAGATTATTTATGATATTAGTTACACTTGTTATTAATAATACTATGGGTATAGTTTCTACACTAACAGAACTCAGTCCCAATATATTAGTTGGTAACCTCTAATATACATTGAGTCATGCATAACCCCATGTGGATCTCTGGATCAGAACTAGTGATTTAGGCCGGGTGTTATATTGAGAAGTGAACATAAAAATAATATCTTGGAAAAATTAAAAATAATCCATGATGAGTTCCCATTTTATAAACATGGGTCAAAATATTATAATTCCTCTTTAATACTCAAAATTCAATTTATAAATTAAGGATATTCATTTAATTATTATATCTTATATATTTTCCTTCACACTTATACCTACCATTCAAGAAATATTTCACCTATCACTCAAGTATGAGTTCCATTAAATGTTATCATTATTCAAACTTAATGATTGTTTCCCCATATAAATTTTGAATTTATACATATTAACTAAATGGATCATGTATTCACACAATTAATGAGTGATTTTCAATGTTTCTCTACTGTATTAAGTTAGTAGTTTCTAATGAAACAATTATGAGGTATATTTGTTAGTCTTCCACTATGAAGAAGAACAATACATAATTTTAATTTTCCATCAATAATGAAATCTGTTGAATCTTCCTCTTCCACTAATACAACTCCACCCCTTTGAGGTTTTAGTTAGATCATACACACCCTTTTTCATTCAGGAGTAGAAATTATTTCCACTATCCGTTTTATTTACCATCCTATGATGATTTATTTAATTTATTATACTATTTAATAAAATGAGGGGTATTGAATAACCTTTATTGGTTTCATCCCAACATTTACATACATTAAGATGTATTTCACTTCTTTTATGATTTTTTCTAGGTTCATTCCTCTAATAAATAATAATTTTTTCAAAGACTTCTCATATTAGACAATAGATATTATATTATATTTCTTCTTCTAAATAAATCTAGTTGACTTTTAAAATCATATTCAGCTTCAAAGGCCTTCCATATTATTGAATATTATAAATAATATGAATCTATTGACTCACATTGTTAGTAGTTTTCCCCATTGATTTCAGATCATGAATTCAATGCGCGTTTTGATATTTGGTCAAATATGGGGGAAATTTCACCTCAAAATAGTTCAATAATTCCATGAAAATAATTGTATTATATTTGTACATATTTAAATATTTATCAAAATGATTTAACTAATATAGTTAAAGAAAAAAATTTAATCACTTCTCTTTTCTGTTCAAGTCGATATGTTAGAAAAAATTGTACCAATTTACCTTCTTCCTTCCCCATACTTACACTCATCCTTGATCATGAGTAATCATATAAATAATGGAAGATATATATTTTTGTCCAGTAATATGTATTATAAAAAATATAATTCAAGGATAAAAATGGATACAATGTCACAAATGTAAAAGTAATCTATAATTAAGGTACATTGTAAAAGGGGAATTAATATCGAATGATTTCCATAACAATTTATAGAATAATATGAAAAAATACTCCATGGTTTTCACTAAATAATTTTAAATGATATGATTATTTTGATAATTATTTATTTTATCATGAAAGAGTTAATTATAAATTAATTGTCTGAGTATGTTCAAAATCTTCTAACGTAAGTGATAAAAATGTATGATGGTATTCCATGATAGTATATTCAAAAACCAGCTGACCATTTATAAAATTAAATCACATATAATTTGAAAAAAGGTTCATTTTAACATTAATGGAATGTGATTAAAAGATTAAAATTAATCTCTCAAAAATTGAAATCCATTCATTGTTTCATATGGATTAATATTAATATCAATAGCATTCCAAAACTCATAAATTGTTGGAAACATACAATTTTTTTAATTTTTTTAAATTTAATAAAATAACACCCCCCATACATAAAAGACTAAGTGGAATTAATATATTATAATATATTTGAATGTATTTAGAATTTAAAATGATTCATATAATTTAATCATGAATTGGGGATATGTCCATCTTCATTAGTTTTCATTGATAAAATCTTAGGTGAGTGTGATCTTCTATCTTGGTTCGGGGAAATGATTCCATGGAATCTCTTCACGTTATTCCCATTAACGATAAATGGATTTTACTGTACTTATTTCCCAACCTACATAAAAATAAATCTATATACATGAGTGTCAAAAAATATACCTCCAAATTTGGAATGAAATTTATCTAGTATCATTTTGAGTCGTGATTTATAAAAAAACAAATATTCCCCTTTATAAAATTATTTTTATTGAATTTACTTATAATGACCCACTCAATTTATTTCATTATAAATTATATATTTCTCGTGAGGAGCTCTTAAAATTTCTCTCAAATCTTATAGATATATTTTTCTTTCTTCCAAAGAATTTTACTATTCTGAATTCATCTATATCACATCATAGAATACATTGTGTTCTTTGTCCATATTTATATTATAGTTCATTCCACAATTTATCTTATATAAATCCATTTTCATTATAGTCTTTCAATATAATCTATAAGAATTTAATTTTTCTTATAACTTGTGGATCAAATTTTTTTAGTAGTTTTCCTCGAAATCCCATATATCCCATTATTGGAAAATTAATCTTGGCCATTTATTTAATAGTGGTATGTTGTAGATGTAATGTTTTTTACTTAATATTTCCTCATATAATGTTTCTTGGTCCTATTATATATTTGGGTTTCTCAAACCCTAACTATTTATCATGGAATTTAAAACCTCTTAGAGATTTTTTCTTTAATGAAAGCACCCAAGGCATTAGTATATTCTGTTACGATGGTCTAAGATACAATCCTATTGGGGTCATAATAAACTTTACGTACTATATAATAATTAACAAATCAGATAAGAAGTGTTACCATAAAATTTATTCCCCAATAATTCAAAATTTTAGAGAAACTATTTTTCTGGGTAGTTATTTTTGAATATTTGATATTTTCCAATGAAATGAAATTTATCACATTTTTTTAATTCATGTTTATTTTTAAAAATAATGAGGTTGCATATTTATAATTATAACATTTTTATTTTTTTTCTTTAGGGGTCCAAAGTGTCCACAACATGAATGAGTGTGGAACAATTCAAAAATGAATTAATTATCTCTCTCAAGTAAGCTTGTTCTTATCATTTGGATACTAGAATTTTATTCAGTTATAGATATTTAAAAGTGTAATAGTTTTTCTAGTTTTATTGAAAACGTTTTTTATAGAAATATATGTGATGGGACTCGATAAGTTACCAAATAATCTATCATTTCAGTACTCCAATACACATCTATGTTACTTATATAAATCCACTCTAATGGAAAGTGGTAATTAAATGGGACATGTTTTTTAATTTCCTATTTGGCTATGAGGGGTAACTAACTACTTTAACAGACAAACCAATTTTATTATCTTTTATGATCTTTTATCTCTAGATTAATTTATTGAGGTAAAAACACTCATCTGACTATCCTCGTTTTTTCTTGTGCATTCTTTTTCAAGTACCTAGGAGATGTATAAACTGGAAAAATTCACATTAATTAAAAGGAAATAAGATTAAAATCTATCTTATGCATAGAAATATTCTATAATCTATAATTATATGGTTGTTATTTCGATAGGGGGTGAATATATGGTTATAAAAGAATAGTATGTGACTTAGGATTTTATATTAATCATTTAGGATAGATTTTCTCCCATTGCATGGTTGGAAGAATAAAAAAAGTGCATTAAGGATTGTTTAATGATTGGTGGCTACAAAAATTGTGTGGTGATCAGTTAACTCTTTAACATAAAATAATATTCATTTCACTATTCAAAAAAATCAATGATATATATATTAAATATTATCCTACAAAAGGGGGTGATATCATATTAAAATCCTATATTAACCACATATAAAATATCATATCATGCAGAAATGGTTGAACATGTGTCACACATGTTGGATAAAGATATTAATTTATGATATAAATTTTATATATACCCACATTAATTAAATTGAGTGAAATAACATGAACTATATTGATTCTTCATTCCAACGTGTAATTATTGTTCTCAAATTCAATAATAAGAACCTTTTTAATGGAATTTTTAAAGACCATGACCAAATATTTCTAGAATGGTTCAAATTATTATAAAAAACAGTCAAATCATATAAAAATAAATTGAGGAATTTTTCAATATTTTTAGAAAATATACTTACTGTGCACTCATGAATTTTACCAGGGGCAACATAAAATCCAAAGTAAATTAATTTTTAATCATATATTGAAAAGGGTCCTATAATTGTGTACTTATCTTTATTTTCTAGGTAAATAATCAGTTAAAAATAACCATAATATCAATAAAAAATCAATATTGAATTCCCCGTTATAATATCACCAAAATATTTTCAATATATTGATGGGTAAATGCTCGTTCAGAGTAACCTAATTCAGATTCCTACAGTCTACATAGGCTATATAACCATTCTATCATCCCATAGTCATTAACTCAAGTTGTTCATTAATCATAATGGTCAGTCCTTTTTTCTTAGTAAATGCATGAATGGGAATGAATTTCTGTGAATAATATATGGAAAATATTACTTATATCTCTAAAACCTTCTCTATCACCTTCATTACTACATCCACTCTGGTTGGATTCTTCCTTTATTGTGTCTACCTAAGTGGTTGGAAATTCATTTCAATAAAAATTAGTTGCATGGTGATATTTTAAATATTTCCAGGAATTTCACTTAAACTCCACCAAATTCCACAAAAACATTAAGTAAAGTGTTTAGTGAAATTGTTTTATTGAATAAAATGATCATTATATGTTTTTATTTCTTCATATGTTAGATATAATTATATTTTAGTGGGGATGATATTTAGTTCAATATTTGGGGGGTTTATAATGATGAATCCAAATTGGATTTCGTTAACTCACTGTATTAACTAATATACACACAAGATGATATATGAGTTTATTTATTAAGAAGAAAACTATCAATCCAATTAAAAAACACAGATGTTACAACTTTTTAAAATCTGAATGATAAGTTTTAATAATTGAAGATTGCTTCATTATCCATGGGATTCTCAGGCATCACAAGAATACCTAAACTAAAAATTCATTTATCATACATAGATATTAAATAGGACCAGCCTATGTGATGTCATAATGTGTAATAAGTGATTGATCCTCTAATGGGTTCTTTATGGAGTCCAAAATGATGAATTTGAATGTGTTATCTCCAAAATAAATGATAAGTGTTCCTTCTTGAAAATTTATTATATTATTTCTTATTTTTGAAAATATTCTCCCTTAAATTATGGATTTTTGTGGTATCTACAAAAATTTCATCCATGTTAAAGAAATAAAATTCTGTGAAAATGATTGGTTTGTAAACTCTAAATATAGAACCTCTGGGATTCCTATTGGAAATGTTGTCGATATGAATTTAAGATTTACCACCACACATGATTAAATTAACACTTCCGTATAGAATTATATAAACATGGAGGGTGGAATTAAATTTACGGTTGAACCTATATCAGTTACAGAAAAAAAGTGAACTAATGGTTAATTATATAGAAATCTTCATTAGATATTTATATTTTGAGGAAGCTAGTGGTGATCATTGCTATGAATATTCTTCAAAAATTGACCTTTTAAATAATTTTAAACATCTTCATTTGGGTTCATAGATACTAGGAAAAATATCATACATGGATATTTGTTTAACAGATCCCAAAAGTGTAACATCAATATTAACTTTTAGAAATATTTCCATAATTTGTCTTTGATGTGTTTCCTTCGGTCTTATTGTATTTTATCTTACATGATGATAATGGGAGTGGAAGGTCTTTACATTACAATTTTTTTCAAAATGGTTTTTCATGTATCTTACTCTATATGAAAACCCTATATTTATTGTTTTTCTTTTATTTTTATTTTGATTATTTTGTATGAACAAATATATATAATTGTATTCTTATTCTTTCTAAAAAAATCATTTGGTATTATTAGGTTCAAGTGGTGTTCATGATGTTTTTTCTTTAAAACCTATGATTATCACCATACTCACAATTCCATTCATTTTTGGGACTAACTAGGATGGATATTTTCGTAGTTTTTTTAGAAAAATTATTTTCTAGTTTATTGATATAATTTCCTCAAAATCTGACTTCACTCTTTATCTTCTCAAAATTAAGATATTCTTATGGTTAAAATTGTTTTTATATAGTGGATGAGGGTTATATAAGGGTTTTATTATACTAAAAAGGAAATTTATGTTTGTTAAAATGATGGGTGTAACATGATTTCAATGGTTTTTCGAAAGGCGGTGGGTTGGTAAATTTTTTGGATAATATTGTTGTTATTGAAAATGATTTTGAATTGGTTTTATAAAATATTTCTATTGAATTCCAAAAATTTATTGTAATTTCATATTTTCTATCCATATTTTGGTGGACTATTCATATTTCATTTTGTGAAATATTTTTGTATTTAATTATATTCCTTGTACCACCAAAAACTAGTGGGGAAACTTTTTTTTGGGATGAATAATATATATATACCTTAGATTGTGATTATTATTACCTAGTCTATTTCAAATACATATACATCAAAAGACTATTTATGTATTTATGAATATATTCTATCAATATAAATGATTTGATTGTTTATACCTTATGAATTCCTCTGGTACAAGTGCCTTTTATTCTATACACTTTAGAGTGTTTCAAAATCATCTCAATTATTTACATAGATTCCACTGGTGATTATTTTATTTTATATCTTCCAAATGATGTGTCCAAAAGTTTTTTTGGAATTTTATAATTTGACTTAAAATAAAAAGAATCAAAATTTATATTACTTCATATGGATAACTAAAACATAACATCATCAACATATCCATTTTTCTAAGATAGTCTCTCAAGTATAATTTAGGATAGAATTAAACAATATTTTTATTACTAAACTCATTGTGGTGTTGAATAATCTCTAAATAAAAAAATATTTTTAGGCCATCCTGGTCTTGAAATATACCAAATTTATGTTTAAAATTTATATTTTTGTTTTGCTTCATGTATAAAGATAATTTAATTCTTTTTTTTCTTACTATTCTACCGGTATTCTTAGATTGAGATTAGAGAAAATACATGTGAATTCTATGATATATTTGTTTGGCTCATATCATTTCATTACATCATTTTTTAAAGAAATTTAATTTATCTACTTTTTAACTCAATATAATTTTTCATCATAGTTATGGAAATTTTATTATTCCAATGGATAAATTATTATGAATATTGGTGTCATAGTTTCTAATTTGGGTTAGATTCCATGTATGTAGGCTATAGATGAATGCTATATGTTTCTCCTCATTCTATCAATGAAAGCTCATATAATTAATATTACATGTTTAATTATATACATAAATTTGGAATTGTTCTTGAAATATCATTATATACTGGTTAATTGGTTTCATTAAATGTCATAGTCTTATGATTTAAATCATATAATTTTGGATCATTTAACCTTAAAATAGAGTCATTTTTTTTACAAACTATTCAAAAGGAATCTCAAAAATCTAAATATTTCATATATTAAAAGTATTTTTAGTGATAACTCTTGAGTGTTCTCAAGAGATGAGTTCCAAAAAATTATTTTCACTTAAGGTAGAAAAGAGGGTGTTATTGGAATTTTTTCATTTTGAAAAAGAAAATATATATATGAAGTAATAGTATTGAAACAATAATAATGAATTGGTTAGTGAGAAAACGATTGATTTCATATTTTAAGGCTATCTAAGTCTCAAATTCATTAACTCTTCTTATTTTGAATTAATGAATGAGAGGATCATTAACAACTTCACCTTTTACCCATGGTTGAATTGTTATATTTATAATTTTATAAATATAAATAGTTTCCCCTCATACCCTTATTCATATGAATATTAGCGTTACATTAAAACACTAATAGATAACTTAGGTAATACCCAATTGGGTCATGTTCCTCCCATGAAATCCAATAATAACTGATACCTTTCCACTTTTTTTAGAAACTTACAGCCACATAAATAATATTTTTACAATATTCCACCATTTATTGAATATAACTAATTGGAAGGATATTATATATCATCTTCCAAGATAATGAAAAATAAAAATAAATAAATCAAACCCAAAAACATTTGAAATTATGAAGAGTAATGGAACATGGAAACCATTTTAATTAAAAGAAGGAGTTCTTATTCATTGATGTAAAATCACCCAAGAATAAATAAATGAAAAAAATATGTTTGATGATCACATAGAATTCACCCTCACCTTAACATTGAAGACTCGAGGACCACATAATAATAATTGGAAATGGAAAACATAATGGCATGGGAATTTAAAGAGGATAATTATGGCACTTTTTTATTATACTAAGCGGGGAAGCATATCTCCCACAAGAGAGAATCTTTCCTTGTGTAAAGGGAATGTGGTCTGAAAGCCCGTCGTAAAACGTTCATAGGTTTTCCAAGTCTAACATGATGGAGGTGATGTATGTGGTATCAGTTATGACCCCATTGCTGGATCAAAAATAAATCTTCCTTGTAATGGCTTATATACAAGAGGGAAGGCGACATGGTAGTTTGATGTGGGACGTGATATTTTTACGTTGATCGAATATGGGTCATCCCATCATTCCCCCCGATGATCTGCACATTCCAATCGATCCATCCGCTAATCTAAGCCATCTGTCTTGATCTTTTCCCTCAAAAACTCCAACTCAAACCACTCTCAAACCTCACAAAATCAAATCATCTCAAACTAGTGCACTGCAAGACCCATGTCGTCAACCTCCCAACACCCTGCTTCGGCATCCTAAGGCACACATGATGCTCGATTGTCATCACTACCATCTCTATGGTACTTTTTTGATATCTGAAAAATTCTAAGACAACATATAGGAGCCACCTCAAGATTGAAGCATAGATCTCCATTGGTGTTCCACGAGAGTCCCCAGTAACTCTCGAGGTTGTCGGATGATCATCCTTTGATCATGTGACTATTGAAAAGACTAGATGAGGCATTATAAGAGAATATATTTAGAGCCGTCGCAATTTTATTCTTTGATCATGCGACCGACCCGAGGGGGAAGGCTAAAGGTGTCATGATCACTCCAATTACTATGAACATGTCTGACTTCAATTGAATTTCATCTAATTTAAATCGAATTTTTTCTGATAATGAAACTTCAGATAAGGCAAATTGAGGCTGCACATCATCAAATGAAATTATCTTGTGATGAAATATCTATCAGTGCTTTTCTAGTGAAACCCGACACCTCCTCTTGGAAAATAATCTCTATACATGGCCTCACACGACCTATATAAACATGCTCCCATTTAGAGAAACATACCAAAAGGGAGGGGAGAAAAGGGATCTGACAAAGAAGAAAGGTAGAGGAGCAGAACAAGTCAGTGATTATCACCAAGGATCTCATATAGGTAAATAGTGAATCCCTATCCTGATAATCCACCACGGGATGTCATCACAAGTGTTCATCTCATGATCATCACATGATCACGCTATCGCATGACATGGTAACCTCATGGGAATCCTTTAAGAGGAAAGATCTCCATGTGGATATGAACTCTCATAGACATACATCCTTATCTTAAAAAACTTCTCTCTTTGTCATACATACCCAAGGAGCAATGAGATTTTCCTGCATAACTACCCTCTAACCTTGAGATTGTGCATGAACTGTTCATGGGGATAGATGCGGACATGCACTTTGCATCCATTGTAGGATATCGACCATGAAGAAAACCCCAATGCTAATTTCCCTTTTCACGTCCAAAAGATCCCCTGTATGACCTTCATGGGAGGGTATTTTTTATATATGTGTTTAAAAAAATTCAAAAGGAGATAGGTTTTGAACTATTTTTAAAAATGGGTCTTGAGATACATGAGCCCCATTCACATATCGTTTCTCACCAGGATTCTTGACCATGGTTCACGCATCCATTGTAATATTTATAAAGGATTTGTGACCTCCATTCATGCATCCTACTGAAAGTACTATCATTTTTTTGTTTATATATATATACATATAATCATTATATATATATAACAAAAACAGTCAATAGAAATTATATAATATTTAATATCCAGTAGTACTACCATTATAGAATTATAGATTCTAATATAAACCCTCACCCATGGATCAATTTTATAAGATGGAAAGCCCTAGAAATCATTCTGCATTTCTAATTTGGGATTCAGGTTCTTCCTTTCCTGTGCAAAATATTTTTCAATTCTGATGTGGGATTCTGTTTCAAGTATGTGTCTTTGAAAGACTATGAAATATACACTAAAAGAACAATATGAATGAAACATAAAATATGGATTAAAAATTTAAGAAATAGTTAAAAATTAAAAGAGTATTGTAAAAAAATTTGATGAATAATAACTTATAAGCATTCAAAACAACCAACATGAAACATAAAAATGTTTAAAGTATCTGTCTTTGAAAGACCATAAAACAAAAACTATAAGAACAATATGAATGAAACATAAAATATGGATTAAACATATAATAAATAGTTTAAAATAAAAATAATTTCATAAAACAATTTGAGGAAAAATAATTTATAAGCATTAAAAACCACCAACATGCAACTTAAAAATATATCAAGTACAAGGATTTGAGAGACTATAAGATACAAACTATAACACCAATATAAATTAAAATCAAAACATGAATTAAACACATAAGAAATGGTTGAAAATGAAAAGAATTTAGTAAAAATATTTGATTAAAAGTAATTTATAAGATTTCAAAACTACCAACTGGAAACCCAAAAATGATTCTTATATGAGGCTTTGAAAGACTATAAAATACAAACTATAAGACAAGAATCAATGAAATATAAAACATGGATTAAACATATAGTAAATAGTTAATAAATAATTAGTTAATATGTAATATAATTTCTAATTATATAATTATTAATTATATAATTATTAATAATATAATTATTAATTATAAGATTAATAATTAATATATTTATTAATTATTAATTATTAACTGCTAATATACAATAATTAATTATATAATTAGTAATATAATTATATAATTTTTAATTGATAATTAATTAGGAATTTAGTAATATATTTATTAATTATAATTACTAATTATTAATTTTTAATTATCTAAATAATTAATTAGTTAATTAGTAATATAATTATTAATTATAATTATTAATTTTATATTATATACTAATTAATTAGTAATTTACTAACATATTTATTAATTATATTTATTTATTATTTATTATATAATTATTAGTTATATAATTTGTTATATAAATATTACTTATAAAATAAATAAATAATAAATAAATAATATAATTAGTAATATAATTATTCATTATAATTATTAATTATTAATTATATAAAAATTAATTAGTTAATTAGTAATATAATTATATGTTATATAAAAATTAATTAGTTAAGTAGTAATATCATTATTAATTAAAATTAGTAATATGGTTATTAATTATAATTAGTAATTATTAACTGTATAATAATCAATTATTTAATTATTAATTTAATAATTAATAATAATTATTAATTAATGATATAAAATAACTAATTAGTTAATTAGAAATATAATTATATAATAATTTATTAGTTAATTTGTATTATAACTATTAATTATACAATAATTATTTAATAAGATAATCATAAATAATAATTATTAATTATATTTATTAATTATAATTATATATTATTTAATTAGTTAATTGCTAATATAATTATTAATTATAATTATTACTATAATTAAAAATTATCATTATTAATTATTAATTATAGAATAATTAATTATTTAATTTTCAATATAATTATTAATTATAAATATGAATTATAATTAGTAATATAATTAATAATTATAAATTTTAATTATAATTACTAATATATTTTTTAATTATTATTAGTAATTATTAATTATATAATAATTAATTAGCTAATTCCCCTTATAATTATTAATTTTTAATAATTAATTATATAATAATTAATGAGTTAATTGTTAATAGAATTATTAATTATAATTATTAATTATTAGTTATATAATAATTAATTAGTTAATTATTAATATAGTTATTAATTATATAATTAATAATTATAATTATAAAAAAATTATATTACTAATTAACTAAATAATAATGATATAATTAATAATTATGTTACAAATTAACTAATTAATTAGTATATAGTTAATTATTAATAATTTATAACTTATAATTCTAATGAATGAATCTAAATATTCATTATATTACAAATTTACTAATTAACTAATGAATTATTATATAATTATTAATTATATTACAAATTAAATAATTAATTATTATATAATAAATATTTATATTAATAACTAACTAACTAATTATTCAGTAATTAATAATTTTTTACGAATTAACTAATTAATTATTATATAATTAATAATTATATTGTTAATTAATTATTATATAATTAATAGATATATTACTAGTTAATTAATATATAATATATAATTATATTATTAATTAAATAATAATTAAATAATTAATAATTGTACTACTAATTAACTAATAAATTATTAACTATTACTTATATGTGTAATGCATGTTTTAATTTTCATTTATATTGGTCATATAGTTTATATATTATGGGATTTCAAATCCATGTACTTGAAATGTTTTTAAGATTCATGTTGGTGGTTTTGAAAGCTTATAAATTAGTTTTCATCAACATTTTTTTCGAATTTTTTTTATTTTTAACTATCTCTTATAGGTTTAATACGTATTTTATGTTTCATTTGTATTTGTCTTATAGTTTGTATTTTATAGTTTCTCAAAGACACGTACTTGAAACCTTTTTAGGTTTCAAGTTCGTGGTTTTGAAAGCATATAAATTACTATTCATCTGCATTTTGTATGAAATTATTTTTATTTTTAACTTTTCATTATATATTTAATCCATATTTTATGTTTCATTCACATTAGTCTTATATTTTTTATTTTATAGTCTTTTAAAGATGCATACTTGAAATAGAATCCCACATCGGAAATGTAAAATGTTCTGCGCAAGAAAGGGAGAAACTGAATCCTACTTCGGAAATATAGAATGATTTCTAGGGCTTTCCCTCTTATAAAATGGAGCCATGGGTGAGGGTTTCTATTAGAATCTAGACTACTATAACGGCAGTACTACTGAATATTAAATAGTATATAAATTATACTGAAATTTTTTGTTTTATTTATATATATATAAACAATACTAAAATATAAAAATACAAAATATTTTTAAAAATAAAGAATACAAAAAAATTAAAAAATTAAAAAAAATTATAGGATGTGTGAACCTCTTTCATCCATCCTTCATCAACTTTGTGAAGGATGATTGAATGATGTTCATTCGTCTTTTAGTGCTCCTATGATTCGTGAACCTCATTCACACATCTGTTTGGGATTAGGGATGTGTGTACAAGGTTCATGCATTGTGGGACCCATTTCTAAAAATACTCCTAAACCTATACCATTTTAGAAAAAAAATCAAAAACACACACACACACATATATATATTGTTCTGTGGGATCAAGTGATCACCCAAGGATATAACCTCAATTGATGCAATAGATGCCTAACATCCCAAGGGCATGTGAAACACTCATATGAGAATCAACATAATTGAATTAGTGGATAAGCTAATAGTGAAGTGGTGAATCCTACAAACTCACTGTGATCGAGTGTCACCTTGTATGTAAAGGATTCAAAAGGTCATGCCTCACAAGCCCCTTGTCTTGTAAAGGAGGCATAATAATGAGAACCCCATACACAAATATGGGTTGATAGTCTTCAGTCAAAACCATCATCTGTGCATAAGACACTAATGGGAAACACCATCACATGTTCTCAGATCACCCTTTTGATGATACCTCATATACGTTGCGATCATAGGCCCTTGTCCATGCAATCAAGATATCAGTAGCGTAGACCATCAGTTTTATGATGCTCAAACATTAAGAAGCAGTAGAGTCAATTGGGAATTGCCAGTGATTCTTGGGTCATACAGAGGATGCTCTGAGGATGTGAAGCCCTTGATTAATGGTGCGCTGATATTCCTTGACTGAGAACCCCTATATTTATATTTGGTACCGGAAGGCCTCCCCCATATTCATTTGAATATTCTCCCATTTAATCCTTTAGATATCACACACTCTCGTGATGGTTATGAAACCATAAAGTGCCTGGGTAGAAATTGTACGAGTGCCACTTTTCCATAATAATTTAGGAAGCCACACCTCAAGTCTTGTGATGGAACCCCTACAAGGCCTTACAGTGCATGTATTGGAATATTCTCCCCTTCTATTTGACATGCATTTTCCAACATTACCCATGCATGGAGAGGATTCAATATATATCCACCATTCATGACCACAACAACCCTGTAAGACCTCATTAATTTCATGTGAATTGCATGAAGTATAGAGTTCTATGTGAATCCTTGATGGGGAGATCCCCTTTCCTATGCATCTCCGCAAAATTATTAATAGTCTATGGACATACCCTTCTATACCCATGCACCTCTCAGCCTGTCCATATATTTATTTTATCATCTTAGAGAATAATCTCATTAAACAAGAACATACAACACATGGATGAGTACAAGATCCTAGACACATCCGTGAGACCCCACCATGTGAATAGTTAAAGGATACACGATTTCAAGACCCATTAATGGTCTTGTGATGTCCTTGGGTAGCATTTTACGTGTCATGTTTATAAAAATAAAAGCCCCAAATGTGTCATATTGATCTCGTGAAAACATTTTAGCATGTCTTGATGTTAATTTCCTGGCCCAAGGATAATTAATTTTAATCTTGTGAAGAAACATGAAGATGTCTGCATTGATCATGCAAAGACATCCTAGGAAACTTACTTCGATCATGCGAAGGAAGTTATTGACATGATGGAATGATCCATAGGCATGTATGTAATGAAAATTGATAGTCGGATGATAGGTTAGGTTGATTATGCGATAGCCCTTTATCTAATAATCCTTGACACATGGAATCCCTTGATTATGTCCAAGAAACTTCACAGTTCTCTATGAAAAAACATAAAAACATTTCACTTATATGCTTGTACACTCTCCATATGAACCATTTTAGTTAGAAATAACTTCCCAAAAAGATCAAGAAAAAATTCTAGACATTTCTCATGGATACTCGCATAATCCATGACATTTTTTAAATAAGAAAAATAAGATAGAAAGGGAGGAGGTGATAGTTGTTCATGGTAACTGAAGGTAATGTGATGTCCACCTAGAGACCCACACTAATTTGAAAGTCCTCAGTGACACATCCACCTTGCCTCACTAGATCCCTTTGTCTCTTTATCCTCACCATATAAAGCACCCCAAGGTATCTCTATGTCACTCTAAGGATAAAATAATATATTTTTCCATGGGATACTCAGACACCCCAATATGACCCATATTTTTTTCTTGTTGCATCACCAAAAAATGAGTAAATATCCTCGACATTACCTATGCAAAATCACATAATCTCTAACCTTTTTAAAATAATAAAAAGGAGTTAATAATGGATGAGGAGAGTGGTTTTGAAGTCCCTACAATACATATGATGCACCCATGACATCAAAAACACGACTCTACAAACACAACTGACAAGTCAACTAGACCTCTTGTTTTTATCATGCCTAAGACCTGAACTTGTCCACTTCACTCAGGATAAGACTCCTGATATAATTCATTTGATCATCCACAATACCCCAGACATTTCCACCATAATCAGGTGAAGACATCTCAGAAAAGAGAAGACACTTGAATCAATATATTTGATCATTTGTGACACCCAAGACATTCTCTCTTTGGTCATGTGAAGCATCATGGACATGATTCATCAACTATTCGAAGGCATACAATGCATGCCAATTGATTAGGCAGACACCCTATGATGTATCTTTTATATCAAATTTACTCCCCAAAATATCGGTCAGACAATGAGTAATTTTCTAATAGATGGTCAAGAAGTGTTGTAAAAATCCTCTAGGATATGCCAACCTTGTCCAGCATGCCTACTTGGACACATTCCATGTGGACATAGGCTAAGAATCTTCATTTGAATAGCCCTTTGACTAGGGATGTGTCCTCGATGAGCTAGGTTTATGAACTTACGTTACCCTATAGACATAATGCTTTCAGACAGACCATCACGGTCACCACCACCTCTCTTTAATCCACTATAGGATAAAGAATGAGTACAATATATAGGTAACCTCATAGTGTAAGGAAAGAACACATGAGAAACCTCAGTGTGTAAGATCTAACATAAGGTTACATATGAGGACTTTGATTTCCTCCATAACACGGATATGTATGAAGCCTCCATAAGTAATTTTCTCCAATGGGCATCCACTCCGGTGTATGTCCCTTCCAAATCCAATCATTCCTAGTTTATGGGATTAAATCATCCCATTGTTCTTCCATTATTCATCTTCTATCAGCGGATGATGAGATTACTCTTACCTGGGATTCATTGTAAGTATAATCCCTGATCTTTCCCTCAAGTATCTCAAACCCGTCAGCTAGCTAAGTGATCAGTGAACTACAATAACTATGATTCCAGCCTTAACTAGTATACATAGGAGCCCTTCCTAGGGCCCAATCTTCATTCCATATCCTCCATGATATGGGCGATCATTCCTCTCAAAGTGGAAATTTAATGTGTAAGCATCGTACAGATACAATCTCATGTAATATGTCCAATCCATCATTGTCACTCTTTTATCACACTGATCAGGGATCATGTGGGATTTCATATTAGTTCTTCTTATACTAATAGAATGATTAGAATCCCCCCATTAAGTGATTTTCACCATTGAGATGTAAGACTAATTGCTTCTCATCCCCACTCAAATATCCATATTCTCGATGAAGTTACCCAGGGAATCCTTATACGCATTAGTTTCACCTAGGGCCTTTATTTTCACATATATCATTACACAGAGGACCATTACAAGAACTAAATTGACTCTCATTCTTGTAATAAACAAGATATATAGGATGCTTTATCACGTCCTGAGCCCAATATTCAAAACCAGACCATAGGATGTTAAACTACATGTGCGGGTCTAGTCATACAGCCTTAAGCTATGTCAAATGTACAATGTGGGTTTTGATTCCTATTTTCATGGGATACAAAGGACACCATGTAGAGGTACAATCACATCCCCAAGAAACCAACCATATCTATGGACATTAATAAACTCTATAGTACTCGACCATGGCTATGTCATAAAGCATCATAATTAAACAAGAGAGCGATAGAGAACCCTTCATATGCACATGATTGTCTCTATTAATACAAGTTCATAATCAAGTCATTAAGATGGAGGTAACCAGTCCAATATCGAGGCCTGGTATGGATTTCATGAACAAATCTTAATTCAATAAGATAGTCATAGAGTAGTGAATAATTCCCCCCATAAGGGTGTGATGATCCCAACCTCCCATCCTCTCGCACAATGAGAGTCCACAAGTGTTGATGGGACTGAAAAACCAAGTGAATGTCGGCCATTATAATGGATGTGTGTAACCAACTACAGATGGGGGAACCATATGGAGTTTCTGGGAAATGGAAAAATGGTAGCCCAGTAGGAAAAACCCTTTCCATGGAATTTTCCTGATGAAACATAAATGGTAAACCCGATGTGAAATATTTTAACTGTTTCATCCCTTTCACGGATTAAGAAGGGTATATTTACATAATTATCATCAGGATAGTTGACATTGTGCTTATCAAATAGAAAAACAATTGACTTGACATGTTTCTTTTACCCAAAATAGTCCTTGTGTAAAAATAATGGAATTCCTCTGTATCCTTTACCTATGAAATAAATTGATCTAACATGTACTCATATAAATGATGATTCACTAATAAGGTTTCTTGTTTTTTATAGGGACTTCTCATGATTCTTTTCAATCTAATTTATGTCCTTGAATATTCCAATGACTACCATGTTTGGTCAGCAAGCTACTTTGTCCTTGATGCCCTGACGTACATTATCACCAACACACTGCTTCCTTCTTCAGTTTTTGAATGTATTGGAATAGGAATATCAAATCAAAATCTCTCTATTGACTTTAGAATTGGATCACGAATTCCTTTGAAAGGGTGAGTTCACACCTACCATCTTTTCCACAACATGTCTCAGGAAAGAAACTGACCCTTATAACCACATTCAACCTCTTTGGGAACTAATTGTTGGAATGTAGTAATGTACACCTTCTCTATATTGTGAAGGTGGATGAGGATAAAAAATATGAAAAATAAATCACCAAAGAGATACATAGGATATATCCCATTTGTTATTATCATCATCTCTTATATCTATACATGATTCCACAAGGATCTGTAGAGGAGGTTGTGCCTACACCAACTATCTAAGATGTGGAACCCAGCAAGAGAACCCTCCTGGGGTAGCCAAGCAATACAGCTCTTGAAAAGGTGCATATCCTTGCTACTTCTAATCTGATTGAGGTCGACCGGTGTGTCCCAACAGTAGCACAAGATCAATATTTGATCACTTCTAGTTAGGAGCCTTTGACTTCATCTTAGATTTCAACAATTATTGCGGAGTCCCAAGGAACACCCCATCCCACATGGCTGATGGAATTTTAACCATATTTTGCCCTTGGATCATATTCATCATGGGAAATGACCAATCAAATAGTATCTCGGACACCAACCACCTAAATGGTACATCAGGTGACAACCCTTCCAATGATATAGTCTGTCATGGATGCGCACCAGCCTGCTTTAGTCTCATTTGATATGGTATCAGTCATATTTGAAGACTCACCATCAAATCAGTAAAAGTGAGCTTCTCTATGTTACAATCATATCCTCTTATAGTCATCTATGTCATAGTATTTTATCCAACCTTCTAACACTAGAACAAGAACAGAAAGGCTCAGTGGAATGCGCCATCAATCTATCGAAGGTGTTTCCATCCATATTTGAATTTCAAAGGATAATAATAATGGGACACATGGAACGTGGCATCTATGAATTCAATCCATGGGGTTATTTTTAGAATTACCATCATCATCCAGTCACCCTCACAATAATAGACGAATGGGTGTTTTCAGGGATCCTTCCAACCAGCACCATGAGGATGACGATGAAATTTATTCAGAAGAACATATCACTCAACTCAAACCAAAGTATAGGAATATCTAGGAGATAATTTTGGTAATAATCCTAATGTATCTATCATAAGATGATGATCTATAATATGTCTATGAAATAATTCCATGAAATGAAGTTCTCCATCTCATATGGATGGGGGGATTTTCATATTTGTTGTCCCCTCATCAAGTGAAATCTAGAAGTTTTTCCACCTCACCCTATCTTATAGGGATGGGGGAATTTCCATATTTTCAACCTCCACATTATTGATATTATGGGAGACATTTGACCATAGGTGTAACCACAAAACCCTAATGAGATTTTCGGCCATTTAATCAATGGGATGTGTCTTCATCATCCAAGGCCCTCGATACTTCTTCACCTATCCCAGGATCAATAGAGTCCATCAACCTATTTTCCAAACTCTAGACTCAAGCATATATCCACACCAATGGTGGTACATTTAAAACATGGGGGAAGTGATTTGGTTTCCCATATCTTGATTAAAGGTGGTGAAAAGTATATTCCTTATAAATCAAACATGTTTCTCTTGGTAATTCAATTATTCCATGGAGAGTGGTTTGATAGTTCTCTCGATGATGAGAAATCTAAGTGAGGTTGGATTGATAGGAGATTATGACTATTTCCCCTATCATCAAAATTTCATAAATTCTATTGAAGGTTGAATTTCCTTTATAGATGGTATTCATGTATAGAAAGAAATATGAATATTCAAAACACCAACACCTGAATCTACACTCCATTAATCCGATCACCCTAAATCGGATACACCAGTTTCGTAGTGGATTATGTGTCACATACCTCCTAGGGATAAGTGACCATATTTCCAATCAAGATCAAATAAATCCTATTATTTATAAACATAGCATGTATTTAAATATTTTTACTCTGCCATGGTATACTAGAACTCCCAATAGTGAGCAAGACACTTGAGGTGTGGTTGATAGGTCATGACAACTATTTCCCCTACCATAAATGTCTAATAAACACAATAGAAAATTTCATTTCTTTCCAAAATTGGTTGGAGGAATTTCAGTTTGTAGGACTGATAGAGTTTAAAGATACTGAAACTCTTGTAATATGAATAAGAGTTTCCCTAAATCCTGCAGACAAGAGACTCTCCCAATAGGTTATTCAAGATTACTCACCACAAGATGTTAAACAACATGGATCTTGTCCTTACCAAATGATGTTAAAATTTCATGGATATCATCCTAACCACAAGATGATAAACTGCATGGAGTATGTCTTTACTGCAAGATGTTAAACTTCATGGATCTTTTCCTCACCGCAAGATGTTATACTGCATGGATTTATTCCTCACCGCAAGATGTTAAACTACATCGTTCTCATTTCCTTACCACATGATGATAAACAACATGGATCTAGACTTCGTTGCATGATGTTAAACTGCATGGAATGAGTACTTACTGCATGATGTTAAATAACATCGATGTCATCCTTACTGTAAGACGTTAAAATTGCATGGATATTTTCCTAACCGCATGATGATAAACTGCATGGCTCATGTCCCTAGTGCAAGATATTAAACTGTATAAATTTATTCCTCACCGCAACATACTGAACATCATGGATCTCATCCTTACTGCAAGACATTAAAACTGCATCAATCTCATCCTCACTATAGGATGATAAACTACAAGGATAATTTCCTTACCACAATATATTAAACCCCATAGATGTCATCCATACCACATGACGTTAAAACTACAAGGATTTCATCCTTCCCACAAAACAATGAACTACAAATCTCATATCCATACTGTAAGAATTTAAACTGCATGGATCTTATCATAACTACAAGACGTTAAACTGTATGGATCTAGTCCACACCATAAGACATTAAACTTCATGAATGACATCTTTACTACAATCTATTAAACTGTGTGAAGATTATCCTCGCCGTAAGACATTAAACTACATAGATATCATGTCCCTACCGAAAAATGATATATAGTCCGACCCATGTCATTGTTGTATGATGTTACACTACAATGTTCTTATAGAATTATGTTTGGATCTATTATAATTTTCAATGAGATACATAAGGACTCCTTGATCCAATATCTTGGACTAGTGACCACCTGATATAAAATACTCTTATACTATCCTACATCACCCATGAATGGGGAAAGAATCCCTTATCACTCCATATTTCTCACACCAAGTATAGCTTGTGTCTTCATAGGAATTATGAAAAATGTTTCCCCACAAAAAATGGAATGTAAACAGGATACAAGGTCATTATTTTCCTAAATACATGGTGATAAAGGGATAACATGTATCTAGAATGCATGATTTTAACCTGTATGTTCTTATGAACCTTTCCCAAGAGGACCATCAATGCTGGTTTGTGTATCCTACCACACCTAAATTATATAACTATCTATGGTTTGATTCCCATACATATGTGATATGTACTGAATCCCATACACTTTGTATATGGGCCCATCCATAGGCATTCCTTGGGAATGTATGGACCAACATGAGCCTCCATTTTCCTCATTCATATCAGGTTATATAAAGTCATTTCATACAGACACCATCAAAGGTAATCCCCATTTACATCCTTACCGCATGATGAAAAACTACATGGAGCATGTCTCAGTCATAGGATGATAGACTATGTGACATCTCAATATTTGGGATACACTATCGGCATTGGATGGGAAATTTGACATAGAACATGGTGATAGTGCCCCCCATCGAGACTTGTGGAGAAACATATGCTAAAGTAGATTCATAAAATAATGTAGGTAAGTAACTAATAGAGGATGATGATATACAATTCATAGCCCCCAATGGATTTGGGACTACCCCTATGAATCCCTAGAGTATGCTCGATGGGAACTATGTACTCCCCATAAACCTGTTCAGGGTCATAGATATAATCTCAGAGGTTCAAGCCCTTACTATCCCAAATTAAAATTTCAAAGACTATAATATCTAACATAACTATATAATGAATTTCATAAAAGGGGATGATAATGTATCCTCTTATGGCCTCTCTCACCCTCATAGCGACAGAGGAGCCCCTTGATTTCCATCTTCAGCTGGAAGTGTCCAAAAAGGCTCAAAATGAGGGAGATATAGATGATATCAGGAAATCCTCTCCAAAATTCGAGGAATATTTCTCTTACACCATAGATGAGATCAGGTAGATGAATCTGGAAATAAAGGAGAAAGACATTATGCCGACACTTATTAGTTATTCTATGCCTCTAGAAGACCAAGAGTTGTACATCGTATTTCTGCAGTGACAACAATATTTGTTCTCTTGGGACTACACAAAAAATCCAAGATTGAACCCGAATATGGCTATGGATTATCTCAAAATACCCAAAGGGAATCCACATCAGTGTAAGTCCCATCATTTATCCTGATTACTTGATGTTAAACTATAGATGTTTTTCCTGACCTCATGATGTTAAACTGAATGGATTTTTTTCTTACTACAATGTGTTAAACTAAATAGTTTACAAAGAACTACATGTGGCTAGATTCCTATAATCACAGGATACATAGTGATTCCCAAATATCTAGTTTTTGGTCTAGACAATTTATTATTTTCCATTCATGTTGGGTGATCCAGTTTCCTTGCAACATGAAATTAAACTGCATAGACCTAGAACATCCCCCTTTGTGATGTGTGGAACAATTTCCTCACCACATTACATAGAACTTCATGGATCTATGATATTCACCCCCATTCAGGTTTAGTCACCTACATCCCTTATGAAAGATATTATGATTCCCTGTTTTTCTAGAACAACATTTGGGTTGATTCTCATTTTCAAATGGGATACATTCGGATTCCTCAATCAGGTATATTGGTGCAACCAATACATTATGTATAATAACCCTATCTCACATGGGGCCCTAGTTGCTCCTTATTTCTCATACTGAGCATGGATTACATGGTCTTAGGAATTATGGAAATGGAATCCCCACAAAAATAAGCTGTGGAGGCCTTGATAGTCTCTTCTCCTCACCACAAGACACTAAACTACATAGCTATATATAAATATGTGTGATTTAATTCTCATTCTCATGAGATATGTATTGATTACCAGCCTCTATTATTGTGACCAACCACAATATCTCCATTTATTCACATCGATCTACCTTCATCATCACCACTTGATGTTAAACTGTATATAATTTTCAAAACTATGTGTGGTTTGATTCTCCTTCTCATGAGATACGTAGTGATGCCAAGAATGCCACCTTCAAGTCCAATCATAATGTTCTCGTCAATTAACGATGGATTGCCTCCATCCCTATTCCATGATGTTAAACATCATGTAAAATCAAGAACTATGTGTGGCTTGATTATAATCTACATGATATACATAGTGACACCTAGATCTCCTATCCTTGGCCCACCTGCAATGGTCAACATAAATAATGTTGACCTCTTTTTATTGGTCAGACCTTCATAGAGTATTTACAGCTCATGTACTATGTATGACTTGATACTCATTTCCAATGAGATAAGTAGGTATTCTTCAATCATATATCTTGGTAAGTCCATTTCTTGATACAAAATTACCTAGTTATCCCCCCTTCTATCTCTCAATTATTGGAAGATCTGTGCCATTCCTTGTTTCTAAGAACAATAATGGTTCATGTGAGCTTAGGAATTGTGGTAGGGACTTTCCCTCACAAGAAAAAAATAATGGACCATGAAGGGCCTATTATGGTCCTAAATTAAAGACCATAAAATAAATATAATTATTCTTCAGAGCATGAAATTAAATGGCATAATCAATGTCCATACCACATGAAATCAAACTACACAGTTTTCCAAGAACTACGTGTGGTTTGATTCTCATTATTATGAGATAGGTAGAGACACCCATACATCCACTCTTGGGCCCAATTGTAGTGTTCCATATAATCCACATTGGTTCATCTATATCAACACTTCAATATGGTAAACTATATGAAATTGTTAGTACTACATATGGTTTGATTCTCAATCTCATGAGATATGTAGTTACACCCGGTCTCCATCTTTGTGCCCAACCATAATGTTCCCATCAATTCATGTTTGTCCACCTTAATCCTCACCCACACGAAATTAAACTAAATGGGATCTCATGAACTATGTGTGGCTTGACTCTCACCCTCATGAGATATATAGTGATGCCAGAATCTTCATCTTTAGTCCCAGCCAAAACCTTTCTACCTTTTCATGTTGGTTCTTACATCCTTACCGCATGATGTTAAACTGTATGGAAGTATTTATGTACTTCATGATGTTAAACTGTATGGAATTACATCCCTACTAGATGATGTTAAACTTCATGGTAGTCTATCCCAACCGCTTGATGTCAAACTACATGGAAATACATCCTTATCTCATGACGTTAAAATAAATGGAAAACATTCTAGTCATATAAAATTAAAACTATACGAAAAACATCCACACTACTTGATGATAAATTGTGCAGAAAATATACTATTTTTCATTCCTTATCAATGTACCAAAAGAGACTTACCCTTGTCAACCAGAGTACAGGGTGCTTCTACCGTCATTTAAAAGAAACTCAATCCGTGTAACACACATCATGTCTTGTATGACTCATATTTTTGAAAGCCTTTTGTTTCCCATGGAAAGGGATAAATATATATCTTAGTCAACCATGGTACCAATGAAAAATTTATTTAGACCCACTGAACGATGATATATATGAACAATTTAATGGGACTCTTAATCTTATTATCCTAATGTCTCCATGGAGGATCATAGAACCCCACTGTGTTTTAGGTTATCCCCAGAATGATTTTCCAATTTCATTTCACATGATCTGATGAACTTGATCTATGATTTACAAAATTTCCACCTTCTTTTCAAATTGATGTTGGAATATTCTTGACCCCGGGACTCTTAACTATATACTTTTGTAACATCTCTTATCTGAGTTCTGTGTGATTCATGACCTTAAACTACCAATGCTTTCTTCAAATTTGAAAAAACATAAACTAAAGACTGTAATTGTCCAAATAGAATGACCTTAAAATGATAACAAAAGTCCCACATAACTTTTCAGGTCAATATCCAACAAAGGGAGACCTGAGTAAAAGTAGTGTCTCCACCCTCTAGACTCTTATTCCTATAGTTTAGGAAATAATTGGGGAATTAATCAATATGGAATAAACTCGTAGTGTATACTATGTATCCCTACTAAATGTCAAGCTATGATAACTAGACCCTCTGTTCTAGGAAAAAAACATATCAAAGATTTATCACATCTCCTCACCATGAGAACATATTCAGTAGGAGGTGGCAAAAATTTTAGGGTTCTCAATCCCTTCTTGGATCTTAAATTATCCACAAATCCCACTTCATGATCTAAAGAATCACAGGACATTACAAACCTTTCATTTCCCTGAATTGGAAAATAGATCTCTCAAATTGTCCATGCTACAAAAGTATAAGGGATCATACCCCCTGACCAAAGACATATTTTCCTAGTATAAAGGTATTTATATTCTTATGATCCTAGTTTCATCATGATATAACTTATTACCCATTGTGTTTTAATATATACAAGGTGGGAATTTCCAACAGCTTCCCTATGACCTGAGGACTTTGGTCTATGGTTCACAATCTCCATATCAGATGATTAAGTCAGATCTGATATCCATGATGTTGTTACACCATGTTTTGTACCCTTTCTCAGGGCCAGAATGTGACCCTTCATTCTTGAACCATTAGGTGACCCACACCTCCTGATTCAAAACCCTAAGGCATAGGACCCGAGCTGTTCAATTAGAGCTAAGATGACCTAGGGTGCTAGAACCTTTCCTGGATAGCCTTCCATACATACTCAACTTCATTGTAAAGATTTTTGAGTCTTCACAACCCTTTCATAACCCCTATAAAGAAAAATAGATCTCTTACTTTGGACATGCTAACAATACAGAAGTGATCATACCCACTGATCGGAGACATCTTGGCCCAGTATAAAGTGTTTCCTAATCCTTGTTGGTCTCAACAGTACCGTGAAAGAACTTGACACCCCAAAGTATTAATGGACATACACGACATTTCTAACCCATTCCATATTACTAAGCTCAAAGTTTTAGGTTGGGATTTACATCGCCCATGTCCCAACTATCAAGGTTGGTTTGGCATCACTAGTAATTTTCTGTTCACCAACATTCCATATTCCATGGAAAAAGAGTAGATATTACCTTCTATAGGACATTCTATTGATACAAAATAGATATAACCCGACAACTGGAGTCATTTTCTCCTTGAATCAAATGAACTCCAATCCTTGTCAGCCTTAGCAGAACTATTGTAGAACTCATCACCCCATAGTATTTGAGTCATCCATGATCTTCCAATGCCATATTCCATAAAATTCATGGCAGTAAGGCATTAAACTACATGGAAAACCAAATGTCCAATCTATATGAACTTAATATAATGTACACCAATAGTCCTATATAGAATACACAAAACTACAACACACTATAGGTCTGAGCTAGGAGACTTTAAATTACAGTATAGCAATGGTTTAAGCTAGAAGGTCTTAAACTACAATAAAAAAGTTCGAGGTAGAAGACCATCAAATATAGTACACCAAAGGTCGAAGATAGAATACCTTAAACTACAGTACACCAAAGGTCCGACCATAAAGACCATAAACTATAGTACAACAAAGGTCCAAGAAAGAATAACTTAAACTACAATACAAAAAATGTCCTAGCTAGAAGATCTTAATGTATAGTACAATAAAGGTATGATCTAGAATACCCTAAATTATATCACAATGATGGTCTATCATGTAGGTACATAAAATAGTGAGAGATATAATACTCTCCCTGGTAAATACCCAATGAGGTAATCTGTGGAAAAAGTCAATTCTCACTTATTGTACATATACTTTGTGTGATCCAGGATCTATTGATCATTTATAAAATAAAAGTGGCATAAAAACATATTGGATCAAAAATCAGTAAGAATATAGTCTGAGAAATATTCATATTAATTCCCACTACGTATTCCGCTATATGAAGCTTCATAAAATGTTTATAAAATTCAAATAAAGAGATAAAAATCTTGTATGGTCCGTTAGAAGGCCTTATCAAAAAATCAAGCTATGATATCTAAGTCTCTTAACATAGGATAAAGTTATATTTTTTCGGAAGGATATCATGTCCTAAATGACATTGTAAATGGGAATATCTCAAGACTACAAGATTAGGTTTAACAATGATGGATTTCATGTTAGTGGGAATTTAGGAACATTTCTCAAAGATCACCCTATTGGAAGTTTAGAACTCAAATACAGGTGATTGGATCTGGTTGGTGTTACACATAAAAGATGGTCATCATGGATGATCTGATCTACATCTCCACTATGAAATGGATCTTTACCCAAGGTTTCATCACAAAATAGTTACATTTACCATCTCACATACGAGTTAGACCTATGTATGGATATTCACCATAAATTTATTCATCCATGAACCTGTGTCTCATATGCATGAGTTTGATCTCAGTAGTGGTATATTTACAAACTATATGCATCTTTATTCCCATCCTCATGGGATACATAGAGACATCCGAAGTATTTTACATTATATTCCACCATAATTTCCTTTCTACCCAATCCCTATACATTTCAATTTCATGTTGTCTATGGACCGAGTCAAATTTACTTCCTATATTGGTTCTAACTGAGTAGTTATGTATAGATCTATCATCTTCATAACAATTGAGTGTTCCACATTCATACTTAGTAAATATCCTCTTATGAACTTCAGTATCATGAATTTTCAGATATTCATATAAGTGGAAAAGAGATCTACACTCACCATAGTATCAGATTCATTCATCCCAATAAATATCACTCTAGGGGGGGGGAATTTTTGGCATTGATATTTATGCACTCCTATCTTTTACATCGATGAATATAGGGAAATATAATAACAATTGGAAATTTCATACATAAAGGACTGGGAATTTAAGGACGATAATTGTGGGACTCTCATGTTCTATTATGAATTAGAAGGATTGGGAATCTAAGGAGGATCACTGTGGGACTCTCATGTTCAACTTGAATTTTATTCTTAGTTTTGATACCACGCTTATCCAAAAATATTGCGAGCCACTAGCCAACCAGACCCATTAAACCACAGCCCATGTGGGACCAAGGTTGACCACACCCATAGGATTCAGACCGAGTTAGCCAGTGGACCATGGGGGAGCATAGATCCCATGAGAGACAAGTTGATCCCATGTATAGGGCCCATGGAGCCCAATCCTGGAGGTGAATATGTATAGGTAGGCCTTGGTCCATGTGATGGAGGTGATGCATGTGATATGCGTGTTAACCATATTTTTTGTTCAAACAAACAACAGCCATAGAATGGATTATATACCAAAGGGTAGGTGACATAAGAACTTGATTTGGGATGCTATATTTTCATGGTGATCGAATCTGAATCATCTGATCATTCCCCCCGATGAAATGTGATATCCGATTGAGCCAACCGTTTTACCCAACCATCCATATTGACCTAATCCTTGCAAACTCAAACTCAAACTGGTCTTATGCCCTAGAAATTCAAATCAAGAAAAACCCATCTTCCACAAGACCATTATCTTGAAACTCTTGACACCCTGGTTCAATATATCGATGCACACCCAACACTCTCCCATCATCACTGGAATCTCCCCAGTAATTTTATGATATTTGAGAAATTCTGAGACAACCAACATGATCCATCACTATATCCAAGTCAATAGATCTTTTGGAATTCCGTGAGAGACCGTGAAAACACTTGAGGACATTATGTGATCATCATTTGATCATATGACTGAGGTGAAGATACGATGAGGCAACTCAATGGATAAAAGTCAGGGATGTATCCTGATCATTATTTGATCATGAAACTGAATCGAGGGCAATGGATGGAGGTGTCATGAGAATTCCAATGACAATGAACATGTATATATTTAGGTGATTTTCAATCCGATTTAAATTGGATTATATCTGATCATGTGATTCCATAGAAGAGAAACAGAGGAATCACATGATGACATGAAACGATCATGGGATGTTATATCCATCACTTCTTTGATGGTGTAGTGTGGAACCCTCTACATGGAAATAATCGCTATAATCAACCTTACACATCCAATATAATCCCACTCCAATTTTTGAAAAACACAGGAAAAGGGAGGGGAGAAATGTGTCGGATAACAAAGCTGTATTCCATGGACGGTGCCAAATATCCACTGTAGTGATTGAGGCTTTGAGATCATCAATCAAGGCTACTTCAACATGTTTGGCGTTGAATGAATGGATAGAACCTATGGCATAAATTAGTGTCATTTTTTATCTCTATTTATATCATTGTTTTGGTGAATGAATGTATCCCTAAAAATAGGGAGGGTTGAGCGTGTTGTAATTTGAATACTGAGGAGAAGAAATAAATTCCATGTTGCTGCTACTATATTTTTTTTGAGATCACATTTATTGATCTACATTCATGTTTCTGCTACCCACGATCCTTCATCATTTGTATCAAATGGTTGGAAGAAATCTATGTTGAAGGATCAGTGAGATTCGCATTTATGTCTACTTCTACTGTCCATAACCACCTTTAGTGTTATGAGAGAATTTGAAGGTGAGTTGCGCTGAGGGTGATCCCTGAGATCTACAACTGATAACTATTGCGATGTTGAAAGAATAATAATGTTAATAGTTCACCCAATTTTCACTACACGTGGTTGGTTTTTCCATACAACCATTTATTTTTTCTATCTCTCTATTTTTTTAAGTTGTGAAATTGGGAAAAGTTATCTTTTTTTATTCCAACTTTACTTTTTTGTCTACATTTTTCCTTCACTTTCTCATTTGGAAACATGAATTGAATCTCAATGTACAACATGATTTATTATCAAAATCTCTCACACCCTAACTATAATTCAACTTATTAATTCACAAAAACATATTCCATCATTCAATTTTATTTCTAGAAAAAATGTAGATTCTGATCAAAAAAAATTGTAGTTTGATAATCAAAAACAAAATCCATTTATAATACGAAAAAATAGTTGAGTGATCAAAAAAATTATTGCGGTCTGCCAATAAAATGAAAAAAAAATTACTCAGACCTTCTAGATATCTGAATCTATTATTGTTCAAAAAAATAGTTTTTTTCCATGGTGAATTTAATTTCACAAGTCGTGATCATGAAGCTAACGAAGAACAATTATGATAATTGGTGAGGCAAAATGCATTCGATGCATAGAACACTATATTTCATGAACATCATGGGGAAAGGATACCCCGATCCAGAATCCAAAGAAGTGGAGGATCCTCTTCTATATTTTCAAAAAAACACTCTTTGGGAGGAACAAAAATCGGTCTGCAATGTGAAATACTACATTTATCAATGCCTTGATGAATTGAGTTTCGAAATAATCACTTCATCGAAATGATAAAATTATATCTGAGATACTCTTATCAAGTAATTCAAATGCACTGAAGAAGTAAAGTGGATTCAACTTCAATATCTATGAGGTGAGTGCGATCCCTATTTATGAAAAATTCTAAAACTATTGTTAGGTATCATACTTGTTTAATGGTTGTGGTGAACCAATTGCGAAGAAATAGAGAATATATTTCTAACATGTGGGTTTGTGAGAATTTTTTTTGATTCTATGATCCAAATTTGGATTACATTTTCATTTCACTTGAATAAAAAAAGGGCCTTGAGATGATCACTATCAAAGTTCTTATTGGATCTCCATAATCACACGAATTGTAGGTGAAGAGACGGAGTGATACCAATGGATTGGAGAATACCCTAAAATCCAAGATGTATCAAAAAAACTCTGAAATGGAGAATGGGGGGACATCTCGAAGGACCTGAGGTTGATGATTCTGTGTATATGGATTTGATCCAGGAAGAGGAGGACAAGGTTGAGAAAACCCAAGTCAAGGAGGATGTGACTATCAAACCTATACTCTAAGAGAATGTGGATGAGGAAGAAGTTGAGGATTAAATAATCACCAACCAGAAAAAAGAAACATTAAATGATATATTATTCATAAATATTAACATAATATCAGTGAATTTTGGGACAAGAAACCCATGGAGAATGACACCGAGGAGGAACATATCATCGCAGAAGAAGATTTTTTTGATGAGGCCTATGTGTTGATGGCACAAAAAGTGAAACAAATTAATGGTATGTGGTATCCAAACTCTGGATCTAGAGACCAGACAACAAGGAACAAGTACATGTTTACGAGCCTAGATGAGTGCGTTCGAGGAGAGATTTCATTTAGCGATCTCTCGATAATATTTTTTATGGAAGAAGATATATTCTGACCAGGAAAATAATATTATAATCAAGTTTTCTTCTCTAGAATCTACTATGTACCTGACATGAAGACCAACATATTGATTGTTGGAATTTTGGTGGAAACATTCATTCACATAAGCCTTCAAAATAAAAAAATGGTGATTTTCGATGATATGGGATGGTTTCTCAGAAAATTACCGATAGAGAAGAACCACATGTTTCCGCTCCTGATTCAACCCAATGTACCACGGTGTTTGGGGATGGTACGTGATGAGAAATACTAGCTATGGAATTTCAATGTTAGGAATTTTAACATTGATAATATAATATTATTAGGAAGAAATAAGATGGTGAATGGGCTTCCTATCATCTTCCACCCGAATAAAATTTTTGAAAGTTCTGTTCTAAGAAAACAACATTTAAACAACCGTGCAATGAAGACCAACTGGAAAGCTATATCCCTACTATAACTAGTTTGTATTGATGGGTGTGGTCCATTGAATACAAAATTAGATGAAAAAATGAGGTAGTTTATGAAATTTATTGATGATTATAGAAAACAAAACATGGATATATTTTCTCAAAATTAAGTCTGAAGTATTTGACATCTTCATAGAAATAAAGGAGCTGTTGGAAAACCAAAGAAAGCATCGCATACAAACATTTTGATCTGATCGAGGTGTGGAGTACACCTCTGATGTGTTTCAAGAGTACCTCAAGCAGCACGGTATTCAGCATTAACTGATGCCATCTTACACACCCCAATTCAATGGATTATATTAAACAAAGAATCACATCATTCTCAATATGGAAATAAGCATGCTGGGAGAAAAATATGTACCAATGAATTTCCTGGGTGAACCGACCTCATGTCTGGTGTATCCACTCAATAGATTCCCAAAAAAACCTCCAAGAAATGATTCTTCATGATTTTTGGAGTACTCACAAGCCATGTGTGAGTCATCTTAGAGTTTATGGTTCAATTTCCTAAGATAAGATCCTTGGGGAAAAACAAAAAAAAAACATGTGGAAAAGGAATGAAGTGTGCCCTAATGGGATAGAAAGATCGAGAAATGGGATAACATTTGTATAATCTCATTACCAAGAAGATTATATTCAGAAGAGATGTTATCATTGATGAAAAGGAGATATTGAATTGGAATCATGATGATGATTATAGAGAGGTACGACTCACTCTAGAAGATGAATAAATAGTTAAAGAAGTACCATTGGAGGAACAAATAACTGAATAATCACTGATGTCGTCACCACATAATCCTATATCTAAAGACATCAAACAAGAACTTTCCTATTTATGTCTTCAAAACGTTCGAATCCTTGAAGATATATATGATAGAATGGAACCAATGGAGGTGTACGTAAATTTGTATTTCCTCTTATTGATTTCCAATCAAGTTATCATTGAGGATGTTAAAACTGAAGACATGTGGAAGAATGCGATAGGAATGGAAATTCATTCCCTCAACACCATCAGAGGCTATAAGAAAAATTAAGTCATTGACATTGGTGAATTCATTGCACAAGTTGGATAACCACCTGGATATGATGCAAAATCATGGGTCTTGAGGAATATGAGTATAAGGGGGGATGTTGTATAATAAAATCATATTCCACGGATGGTTCCAAAAGGCCAATGTAGTGATGGAGGCTTGGATATATTCAACAAAGGCTGCTTCAACATGTTTGGTGTTGACATATTAGACGGAACCTACTACAAAAATTTCTAGACATTTTTGTTTATCTCTGTTTTGATAATTTTTTGGTGTATGAATGTATCCCTATAAATAAGGTGGGTCGTGTGTGTTTTAATATGATTCCTGAGGAGAAGAAATAAATACCATGTTGCTACTGCTATATTTTTTTTCTTCTGATCACCTCAAGTGATCTGCATCCGTGATTCCGCTTCCCATGATCCTTCATCAAAATGGGCTCCTAAAAATAATAAAGGAAGGGGAGAAGAATGTGATAGTGATTATTAATAGATATCACCTACCAGAAAATAGGGAATCTAACTCATAAAGATCCACCATGGGATTTCATCAAAAGTTATCATCATGTGATCATCATATGATCACACGATCTCATTATAGGGTAACCTCATGCGTATCCTTCTAGAGGAATGATCACTATGTGGATATTAACTCCCACATATGTACATCCTTATCACACAAAACCTCCCCATTGATATATATTCTCAAGGATCAATGATATTTCCATTCATAACTCTCCTGTAACCATGTGATCAAGCATAAATTATATGTAGGGATAGTTGAAGGCATTCACCTTGTATCTAGTGTAGGATATTGACCATGAAGATAGCCCCAGTGCACATTTCCAGTTTCACATTCACAAGATCCCCCTGTAGAACCATCCTAGGAACATGCAATTATACAAGGATACAACTTCATGTGATGAGATAAATGTATACCTTCCCCTGGGTGCGTGGGGCACTCATACAAGCATCCATCTAAAGGAATTGGTGGATAGGATAAGAGTTATGTAAGGAAACTTATAGAATCACAATGCTCGAGTGCCACCATAGAAAAAACAACTTCAAAATTTCACGCCTCATAATCATTTGGTCATTTAAATGAATCATAAAAAATATATCCCCATATGCATAAGTGGGCCGATATTATTCAGTCTAAAACGTCATCTATGCATACAGAAATAATTTGAAACCACAATGCATGTCCATGAAGCCCCCTTCACATGATCCCTCATTTATCATCTGATCACAATCCATTTTCCATGAAATCCTTATATTATTAGGCATTCTCGAACACCATGTATCATGATTCTCGAACATGAGGAAGAAGAGGCTTCAGTGGTTAGTGGCTCACGAGTCTTAGTTCATGCGGAAGAAGTACCGAGGATGTGAACAAACATGCCTGATGGTGAAATCATATTCCTTGACCTAGAAACCCTATATGTATATTTCATACTGCAGGGCCTCCCCTATATGCATCTAAAGAGTTTATCATGTGATCGATTAAGTATAACATGATTTCATGATGGTTATGACAGAATTTAGTTAATGTGTGTAAATTGGATGAGTGGCCCCTTACCATACTAAATTAATAAGCCACACCCTGAGTCTTGCAATGGAACCGTTTCTCGGCCTCACGATTCATGTTTGGAATGTTCACCCTTCCTCTTCGAAATACATTGTCTTAAATTAACCATTCATGAAGATGCCTCAATAAATATCCCACATGAATGACCACAATATCTCTGAAATACCTCATTAAATTCATTTGAATTTCATAAAGGATGGAGTTCCATATGAATCTCTCAAACAGACATCCCATAGACTGTGTATGGCCTCAACATGGTGAAGAGTCCCTTGGATGACCCTTCCATATCCATGTACCTCTTAGCCTTGGAAAATATTTCCTTTATGAGATTCTAGAATAATCCCTTTAGACATTAACTTGTGGAACATGAATAAACATAAGATCCCAGACATATCCCCAAGACCGCCACCATGCGAATTGGTCAAGGACACATGATCACGAGACCCTTCGATGGGCTCACGATGTCCTTGGGAAGCCTTAGACGTGTCCTGTTGATCACAATAGAGGCCTTGGATGAGTCATATTGATCTCACGAGAACCTTATGGCATGTCACCATGGTCTTTCGATGACCCAAGGACCAGTCATTTCAATCATGTGAAGAACCTCAGAGTTTCCCACCATGATCATGTGAAGACATACTAGGAAACAAACTTTGAACATGTGAAGGATTTTTTGAAATGTTATAATGATCCATTGGCATGTATGTATTGACAAGTTACTTTTTGAGGAAAATTTAGGTTGATCTTGTGACAACCCTTTGACTCGTTAACCTTGCCACATGGAAACCCTTAGGTATGTCCAAGAATATTCTAGTACCCTAAGGGAAAATAGATAAATATTTCCTCGATATTCTCGCACACTCTATATGACCCGTTTTGTTCAAGTGAAACATCACTAAAAATTTGAGAAAAAATAAATTACATTTCTCATCCAAATTATCATAATCCTTATCCATTTTAAAATGAAACAAAAGAGATAGAAATGGAGGTGGTGAGAGGTGTTTATTGTCCTAATAGGACATGCGACTCCCCCTAGAGACCCAAAAGAAGTCCTGAGACCTCAATGACATGTCCACCTCACCTCACGAGAGCCCTTTGTCTTGTCATCCTCGCCATATGAAGCTCCCCAGGTAACTCCATTGATCTATAAGGACGAACTAATAAATTTTCCCATGGGATGCTCGTGCACCACCATATGTCCCATATTGGTCACGTGATACATCATCAAAAAATCGATTAAATATCCTTGACATTACTCATTCAAAATCATTTAATCCCTGAATTTTTTAAAATAAATCAAAGTGGGTAAAAATGGATGAGGTGAGAGGTGTTCACAGTTGCTTCAAGATATATGACTTGCAATTGAAATCCACAACATGGCTCTATAAGGCCGCCTGACAAGTCATCTAGACCTTCTATTTTGATCATGCACATGACCTTAGACATGTACACTTCACTAAGGTGAATACATATGAGATAAGTCATTTGAACATTCACAAGACCCCAGATATGACCACATTGATCCTACGAAGACATTTAAGATAGGCGAAGACACCTGAGTCGAGTCAGTTAATCATGTGTGTGACCCTAAACATGCCTGCTTTAGACATGTGAAGCATGTAATATATAAAGCTTCTCCCATTCAAAGGCATACAAGGAATGTCAATTGATTAGGTATACACCCTTAGATGTGTTTTCTATGTCATATTGGTGCCCCACCCTATCAGGTGAACAATAAAGACATTCCTAGTAAATGGTAATATGTGTCAAAAAAAATACTCCAGGATGTTACAACCTTGTCCATAATTCCCACATAGACTCATTCCATGTCATCCTTAACTATGAATATTCAAATCCATACCCCTCTTACAAGGGACATGTCCCATATGATCTTGAGTTATGCACTTATGTGACCCTATTAACATCATGATTTTGGACAGACTGTCATGGTAATCAATACCTCTCTTTAATCCACCATAGGATAATGAATGAGTACACTACATGGGAAACCATATAGTGTAAGACCCATCCACACTAGAAACCATAGTGTGTATTCCCTAACATAAATTGAAATATGAGGAATCTGATTCCCATTTTAAGCAGGTTATAGAGGATTTCTCCCCAAGGACCGATCTCCAATGCTAATCCACTCCAATGTACGTACCTTTCCATTCCAATAATTCCTAGATCATGGGATAAAATCCTCCAAAGATCCTCCATTCTTCCTCATCTATCATCGTATTATAAGAGTACTGATATAAGAGAATCATTCTATGTATAAGCCCTAATATTTCCCTCAAGTACCTCAAACCCATAACTGAGCTAAGTGATCAGTGAAATATAAGAACTATGATTCCCACAGTAATCGGTATGCATAGGAACCTTCCACAGACCCATGATTCATACGATATCCTCCATGATATGGATTCTCATTCCTCTCACATAGAAACATTAATATGTAAGCCTCGTATAAGTACACTCTGATGTAATGTGTTCAATCCATCGTTGTCTCTTGTTTATCACACTAAGCATGGATGATGTGGGATTAATTATCAGTTTTGTTTATACTAATCGCATGATGAGAATCTCCCCATTATGGGATCCTCAATATTGAGATGTAATACTAATTGTATCGCATCCCCTCTCAAAGGTCAATATTCCAAATGAAGTTTCTCTGGGCTGTCCCATATGAATAAGTCTCTCCTTCAGCCTCTATCATCGTGGATCACATGACATGGAAGCCCATCACAATAACTAAGTGCACTCTGATTCCTATATAAAATATGATACATATGATGCCTCATTAACGCATGAGCCTAATAATCACATCCTCACCATATGACATTAAACTAAACTGGTGGGTCCAGTAATATGACCTTAATCTACATCAAATGAACTATGTGAGTTTCGATTACTATTTTCACGAGATAGGTAGGTTGCCTCATAAAGGTCCAATCCCATTCCCAGTACACCATCCATATCCCAGGACATCAGTAAGCTCCAGAGTAATCGACCGTGTTCGTGGCCTAATGCTTTGTAATTATATAAGTGAGAGATATAAAACCCATTTATGAACATGATTATCCCTATCGATACATGTTCATAATAAAATTCATTGATATTGGGTCATCAAGTCCTGTATCAGGGCCTGGGATGGATTTTAGGAATATATCATAAATCTGTAATAGAGTCTTGGATTGGGAAATAATTCCCCCCAAAAGGGTATGATGAGACCAAACTCCCATCCTATGGATCCATGTATGTCACCTTTATTCATTGGGATTGGAAAACTAGATGACTGATGGCCTTTAAAATGCAGGTGTGTACAAAACATTGGATGGGGAAACCATTGAATGTTTTTTTGAAAAGTTACAATAGTATACTGGTAGATGAAACTCATTCCACACCATTTTCTCGACAAAAAAAATTGTGAACCTAAGCTGAAATAATTTAACTATTTCATCCCTTTCACATGTCAAATGGATTTATTTCCCTAATGTCTATCAGTCTAGTTTATGTTGTTCTCATCACACATAAAAATAGTAGACCCAACATGTTTCTTTTAACCACACTAGGCCTTATATAAAAAAGAAGGTATAACCTCTATATACTTTAACTTTGAAATTCATTGATCGAACATGTACTCTTCTAAATGATTTTCCACTGATAGGTTTCTTTTTTTCATCTTCAAAGACTACTTAAGATTCCGTTCTATTGAAATGGCATCCTAAAATGTTCCAACAAATCCCAAGATTGTTAGACACGGTACTTTGGCCTTGAGGCCCCAACATACTTTATCACCAACACATTTCTTCCACCATCGGTTGGAGAATGTCTTTGGCTAGGAATACCACATCAATAGCTCCATCACATCTCAAGAATCAGATCATGAAATAAATTAAAGGATGATTTCCCATTGATCGTCTTCCCCCAATAAATCGCCGGAGAGTAAGTGACCCTTATAACCACATTAAACTGATTTAGGATCCTATCGATGGAATGCAGGAACACACACCTTTCCTATATCGGGGAGGTGGATACAGATAGTAAATGTGATAACTAAATCACATAGGAGCTTCCTAGGATATCTCCCATCTGTTCTGATCATCATCCCCGATATGTGTCTATGATTCTACAAGGATCTGCATAGGAGGATATTTCTAGACCAACGATCTAAGATGGGGCAACCAGAAGGCGAACCCACAAGGGGTATCCAAATAATGTTACTCCAGAGCAGGATCATATCCCTGATATTTTGAATTTGACTGCGGTCCATCGGTGTGTCCCAATGGTGGCCCAAGATCAATCCAATGTCACTTCTAGTTAGGATCCTCTAACTTCATCTCAAATAGCCACAGTGACCTCAGAGTCCTAGAGAACACCCTAGACTAAAGGGATTGGGGAAATTTTACAGTTTTTTACCTTGGGTTCATATTCATCATGGGAACTAAACCATAAAATGATATCATGGGAACCAACCCCCCAAATCATAAATTTGGCTTTGACCTATCTAATGAAATACTTCTTCAAGTAGGAGCACAATATTTCTTGTGTCTCAATCAATATGATATTAGTCAGATCAGGAGACTCTTCATCTGATCAGGACAAGAATAACCCTCAAGCGTGAAATCATACCCTCCTATAGTCAACTGAGTCACAATAGTTTAGCCTACCATTTTTCACTGGAACAAGAATACAAAGGCTCAATGGTATCCACCAGGCATCTATAGATGGTGTTTCTGACCATTTTGGCATTTCATAGGATAACAAAAATGAATAATATAGACAATGGAAATAGTGGATTTCATCCCTAGGGACTATTTTGGAATTACCACCACCATCCACTCACCCTAACAATTATAGAGGAAAGGATGTTTTCTTGGATCCCTCCATCCATCCCCTTGAGGATGATAGTGTAATTTCTAATGAAGAATAGATCACTCAACTTCAACAATATAAGTGGACAATCTGAGAGATAATTGTGCAATTAATTCTAAGGTATCTATCTTAGGATGATGATCTAACATTTTTCTAGAAAAGCATTCCTTGTAGTGAAGTTCCCCAACCCACAGGTCTAGAGGAATTTTCATATTTTTTGTCCCCTTATCAGGTGACATCCATACATTTTTCCACCTCAGTGTTTCCTAAGGATTGGGGTAATTTTCATATTTTCCACCTCCATATCTGGGATATTCTGGGAGCCATCTAACATTAATTGTCACTAGAAAACCATTAGGAGAGTTGGGGGACTTCAATTAAATTGATGCATTTTCATCCAAGACCCCCGCTACATCAGCACCTATCCACGGATCAATAGAGACCAGGACCCTGCATCACAAAATCTAGACTCAACCATATACCAGCACCAATGGTGGAACAAAAAACACGTGGGAGAAGAGATTTGTTTCCTATCTCTTGAATATTGGTGGAGAAAAGTATATTCCTTACAAGAGAAACAAGTTTTTGTTATATTTTGATTATTCCATTGAGAATGGATTATACATCTCATAATGAAGATAAAGTTGAGTGAGGTATGGTTAATAGGTCATGATGACTATTTACACTATCATTGACGTCTCAAACAAACCATTGAATGCTGAATTTATCTTAAAGACTTTCTTCAAGTGAAGATGGACATATGAATATTGAAACCACCAATGCCTGAATCCCCACTCCAGTCATATGATCACCCTTATTCGGATTCACTAGTTTTTCAATAGGGCATGAGCCACCTACCACCTAAGGATAAGTGACTATATTTCAAATAAAGATAAAATAAAGCATGTTATTTCTAATCAAAGCATGTATCTACCTATTTTGATTGCACCGTGGAAAATTGTATGTTGGAACTCACAATAGTGAGGAAGCCACATGAGGCAGGGTTGATAGGCTATGGAAACTATTTCCCCAACCATCAATGTCTAGGGTATATAAATAGAAAAATTATTTGTATTATAATATTGAATGGAGGAACATGTATCTACATGCCTGATAGAGTTAAAAGGTCCCAAAACTCATGTAATATGCATAATAGTTTACACAGATCCTTAAAACAAGCTAGTCTCTTGATAAGTTATTCATGATTCCTAACCATAAGATGTTGAACAGCATTGATCTCATCCTTATAGCGAGATTTTGAAATTTTATGGATCTTATCCTTACTTCAAGATGATAAAATACATAGCTCATTTCCATACTAGAAGATGTTAAACTCCATGGATCTAGTCCTCACCGAATGGTGTTAAATTGCATGGATATAGTCCTCACAACAAGATGGTGAAATTCATGGATCTCGTGCCCTTAACACATGACGTTAAATTTCATGTATCAAGTAATCTTAATAGAATGTTAAACAATATGGATTGAGTCTTCACCATAAGATGTTAAACTACATTGATCTATTACATTATACAGGGCCTTAATACTACTTAGATCTAGTCCCTACCACAAGATGATAAATTGCATGACTCATGTCCTTATTGAAATATGTTAAACTAAATGTATTGAATCCTAATTGAAATATTTTAAACTATAAGGATCTCGTCCATACCGAAAGATGTTAAAATAACATGGATCTCATCCATACCGTATGATAATAAACTATAAGGGTCTTGTCCTTACGAAAAGATGTTAAACATAATGGATCTATTCCTCACAGAAAGACATTAAACTAAATGGATCTCATCCTTTCCAAAAATTGTAACAAATTCATGGATTTCATCTTTATCACAAGATGATAAACTAAATGGATCATTTCTTTACTAGAAGCCATTAAACTGCATGTATATATTCCTCATCACATGATGTTAAACTACATTGATCTAGTCCTCACTATAAGATGTTATACTACATGCCTGACATCCTTTTGAAAAGACATTAAATAGTGTTCCCATAATCCTCACTACAATACGTTAAAATGCATAGATCTCATCTCCTTACCACAAGACGTTATACTACATGGCCCATGTCCTTGTCGCATTACAGTATACTGCAGGGTTGTTCTAGAAATGTATAATTATTGAATCTCATTTTTAATGAGATACATAGGAATTTCTTGGTCTTGTATCTTCGTATAGACACCCTGCGACATAATATGCTCCTATAATATCCCCATCACCTTTTAATGGTGAAATAATACCTTATATCTCCTTTTTATTGCACCAAGAATATCTCACATGAGCTTAGGAAATATAAAAGGGGTTTTTCCACACAAAACAAGGAATGGAAGATGGTTACAAGGTCATTAATATCCTAAATACAATGCAATAAAGTGATACCATGTGTCCTGGCTACATCACGTTAAACTACATGGTTGATGTACTTTTCACGAAATAAATTTATACATTATTATAAACCATGATTGAGAGGACCACCACTGATGGTTTTAGTCTCCTATCGCACATGCATTCCATAACTACATGTGGTTTGAATCCCATCCTTATGAGATACATAGTGAATCACTGATGATTTCTCTTTGGGCCAGCCATAGGCCTACCTTTTGAACGTATGGAATAACATGGGCCTCAATAGTTCTCATTCATGTTGAGTTTTCTGAGGTCATGTCATAATTACCTCATCAGAGGTACTCCCCCTTTGCATCCTTACTTCATGATGAAAAACTGCACGAAACAAGCCCTAGTCATAGGATGATAAACAATGTGTTGTCTCAATATTTGGGTGAAACTGTCGGCATCATATGGGAATGTCGGCATACCATATGTTTATAATGCCCCCTTCAAGACTTGTGGAGCCACTTATGTTGAAAAATATTCATACAAGAAGGAAGGTGAGAAACCAATGGAGTATTATGATATACAGGTTAAATCTCCAAATGGATTTGGGATCTCCCCTGTAAGTCCACGAATAATTTTCTATGAGGAATACATACTCCCCATAAACCTGGCTCGGATCACAGATATAATCCAAGAGGTTCAATCCCTTCATATCCATAATAACAGCACCGAAGACTATCATATTTGAAATCCATTTGTAATGATTTTTATGTATGTATATGATAATGTCTTATCTTATGGCTTCTCTTAACTTAATAATGATATAGGAGCCCCTAGATTCCCATATTCACCTAAAAGTGTCCCCACATGCTCAAAAAAAGAGGGAGATAAAGATGATCTAAGGAAAACCTCTACAATATTTGAGGAATGTGTCTCTACCACCATAGAAGATATATTGAAAATAATTCTGGGAACAGAGGAAGACTCGAGGCTTGAACCGATTAATTCTTCCTTACCCTCGAAGAGAAAGAGGTGTACATCACATTTTTGCAGTGGCGCCAATATGTATTCTCTTGGGACTGCACAAAAACACCCAAACTAAATTAGGATTTGGCTATGTAGCATCCTTGACTACCCAAAGGGCATCCACATCAGTTTGCATCCAATCATTCATCCTGAGTGAACGACGTTAAACTATAAAAGTGTTTATTAACCTCATGATGTTAATTTGTATGGAGTCTGTCCTTGTCCCAAGACATTAAATTGAACATTTTGTTAATGAATACATGTGGATTTATTTCTATCATCACATGATACATATTGAAACTTGAATATATATTTTTCGGTCAAACCATAGGATTATATTCCTTTCATTTAGGGTGATTCAGGGTCCTTACCACATGACATTGAACTGTACAGACCCATAAATTCCACTTCATGATGGGTGGCCCAATGTCCTCACCGCTTGATATAAAACTGCATGGATTTGTGATATTCATCCCCATTCCCATTGAGACACCTACATCATTTCTGCATCATGTTAAACGACATGGTTCTTATAGAACTATGTATGTATTGATTCTTATTTTCAAATGGTATACGTTGGGACACATAAATCTAGAATCTTGGTCCAACCACCACATGATTCACAATACTCATATCCTACATGGGGCCCTTGTTGCTCCTTTTTTCTCACACCGAGAACGACTCATGTGTGATTATGAATTACAAAAAACGAAACCCTGTATAAAGAAGGTCTATGGGCCTCAACATGATATTGTACTCACAAAAAGACGCTAAACTGCATGACTATCAAGAACTACGTCTGGTTTGACTATCATTCTCATGAGATATGTAGTGACACCTAATCAACATCCTTGGGACCAACCACAACATATCCATTTATTCATGTTTTTCAGTCTTCATCCTCACCAAATGAATTTAAAATACAAGGAGTTTTTAGAATAATATGTGGTTAGATTCCTGTTATTATGAGATATGTAGTGACCCACAGATTTCCACCTTTGGGCCTAATCGCAATGTTCTCATCAATTCATGATGGTTCGCTTCCATCACTACTGCATAACATTAAATTGAATGGAACATAAATAACTATTTGTGTCTTTATTATCATCCTCATAAGATATATAGTGACTTCTGGATCTCATATCATTGGCCCAACTGCAATGGTCAATGGAAATAATGCATACCATACGTATGAGTATGACTTGCATAGATTATTTCGCACTCAAGAACTATGTATGGCTTGATTCTTATTGACAATGAGATACATAGGGATTCTGTGATCCTATATCATGGCCCATCCACTACATGATTCAAAACTCCCCAGTTATCCCCCCTTTTGTCTCTACATTGTAGGAAGATCTGCGCTGTTCATTTTTTCTCACACTGAGCATTGATCATGTGATCTTAGGAATTATGGTAGGGAAACACCCTCGCATGAAAGGAATAAAGGAACACGGTGGGCCTATTTGGGTCCTAAATTTTAGACCATAAAATTCATATCCTGCATCCCCACATCATGTTGTTAAGTTGCATGGTCAATGACCTTGCCGCATGACATTAAACTGAACGGTTCTCAAATAACTATGTGTTGTCTGATTCAAATTTTTATGATATATGTAGTGATGCCTAGACTTCCTCTCTTGAATCCAACCATAGTGTTCCCCCCAATCCACTTATATCCATCTACATCCTCACTACATGACGATAAACTATATGCAATGTTCAGAACAACTTGTGGTTTGATCCTCATTCTCATGAGATACATAGTGAGGCCTAATCTCTATATTTGGGCCCAATCGCAACATTCCCATAAATTCGAATTGGTCTACCTTCGACCTCAATGAATAAAATTAAACTGTATGGAACATCAAGAACTATGGGTGGTTTCTTTTTCATCCTCATGAGATATGTTGTGGAACTCGAATCTCCATATTTGGGGAAAGCCACAACCTTTCCACCTTTTCATGTTGGTTCCTATGTCCTTACAACACGATGTTAAAATATATGGATGTACATCTGTACTACATGATGTTAAACTGCATTGATGCATGTCAATATATGCGTGACATTAAACTATATGAAAGCATTTCTTTACTACATGATAAAACAATTCATGGAAATTCATCCTTACCGAAAGATGTTAAAATTCATGGAAAAATTCTTGGTCACATAACATTAAAAATGAATGAAAAATGTTCCCACTACATGATGATGAACTTTTCAAACCATCTACCATTTTTTATTCCTTATCATAGGATCATAAGAGACTTAACTCAGTAAAACATAGTACATGGTGCTTCTAAATGTTTTAGAAGCACCTCAATCCATGTGCCACACTTCATATCTTGTATCCCTCAGATTGTTTAAAGCCATTAATTGGACATGAAAGGAGAAAAATATATCTCTTGGTCAGCCATACTACCAATGCAAAAGGGATTTTGACCCACTAAATGGTGGAATTGTGGTCAAATATAAAGGGACTCTTGAGTCTCATGATCCTGACATCACCACGGTGGAACCTATCACCCCATTATGTTATAGGTTTCACGAGAATGATTTTCCTATATCATTTCTCATGATCTGAGGAACTCAATCAGTGATTTAAAACATTTCCACCTCCCACTCAAAATGATGCGGGATTAGTCTTGACCCTTGGAATCCTAACTATCCACTTTTGTAACATCACCCATATTAATTCCATGTGATTAATGACCTGAAAATACATGTTCTTTGGTCAAAGTTTTACAACCCAAAACTATAGCATATAATGGTACAAATCACAATACATTAAACTGATAACAAAATAGATACATAACTCCTCAGGTAAAAACCCCACAAAGGGAGATATGAGTAAAAATAGAGTCTCTACCCACTAAACTCTTCCTCCCAAAATTTTAGGAACTAATTGATGAACAAATAAATAATGAATAAATATCATAGCGACTATTATGTTTCCCAAGTAAATTCCAAGCTATGCTTGTTGGACCCCCTGGTGTGGGAAAAAATTAGAGAAATTATTTTTTAAATCTCCTCACCGTGACAACATTTTCAACAGGTGGTGGTGCAACATTTAAGGTTCTCAAACACTTCTTTGATCTTAAATTTTCCATAAATACCACTTATTGATCAAAAGTGCCTCAAGTCATCACAAACATTTCATTTCCTTGAAGAGGAAAAATATCTCTTAGTTCATTTATACTACTGATGCAAAACGAATTATACCCACTGACCATAGACATCCTGGCCTGGTATAGAGGGCTTTCTAATTCTTGTGAGCCTAGCATCATCACGAAAAATTTAGAACCCCATTGTTTTTTACAATATCCTTGGTGTGACTTTCCGATACCTTCATCATGACCTGATCAGTTTGAAATATGATTTGCCATCTCTGTATCAAACTATTCAAGGGGATCTAATATCCTTAATGTTTCATCACTATGTTTATTACCATTTTTCATGGCTGGAATGAGACCCTTCATTCTTGATCCTTTCGGTGGTCCACTCCTTATGATTCGAAACCATGAGGTGTAGGGACCGAGCAATTCAATGAGAGCTATGTTTCCTTAGGGTGGTAGAACCATTCTTGGATATCCTTCTTTCCATACTTAACATCATTATTTAGACATATTAAAATTTTCAAACCTTTCATAACCCCTATAAGAGAAAAGATATCTCTCTGTTCGGCCATGATACTGAGGTAGAGGGGATCAGACCCACTGAATAGAGACATCATTTCCATGCATAAAGGGTTTCATAATCGTTTTGGTCCTCAATGGAATTGTGGAGGAACCTCGCACCCCATATTATTAAGGTATATACCATGCATGTCTATCCCATTTCATATTACTCAGCTCAAACTTTTGGGTTGTTATTTACATCACCTGAATTCGAACTGTATAGGTGGGTATAGATTCCCTTGGACTTTTCCCTCATCCATATTCACACCACAAACCATGCATAAGCCCTTATAAATGAGTAGAGATCATCTTCTTTTGGACATGATATCGATGTATAATTGATTTAACCTTCCTACTAAAGTCATTTCATCTTTGTTACAAAGGAACTCAAATCCCCATGATCCCTAGTAGTACCACAACGGAAATCAGCGCCCCATTGTGTTTTGAGTTATCTCTATTTAACCAACCCTAAATTCTATAAAATTCTTGATGGTAAGACTTTAAACTACATTTCATCTCAAAGGTCCGAGCTAGAAGATCTTAAAATATAGTACACCAAAGGTCCAATCTAGAAGGTGTTAAAGTATAGTATTCAAAATTCCTGAGTTAGAATTCCTTAAACTAAATTACACCAATTGTCCGTGATAGTAGACCATAAGAAAAATTACACCAAATGTCCGAGATAGAAGACCTTAAAATACAATACACCAATGTTCCTAGCTAGAAGACCTTAACGTATAATACAGTCAAGGTATGAGCTAGTATACCTTAAACTACAGTTCACCTATGATCCTAGATAAAAGACCGTAAACTATAGTAAACAAAATGTCAGAGCTAGAAGACATTAAATTATAGTTCACAAAAGGTATAAGCTAGATTATCTTAAACTATATTACACCAAAGTTACAAGTTATAAGACCCTAAATTACAGAACAATGACAGTATAGAATTCTGAACCATAAAATACTGGTAGATATAATACTCAACATGTTGAAAAATAGATGGGGACATCATGGGGAAAATTCAAGTATCTTCTCACTAGAGATATAAATTATGTGGTCAAGGACATATTGAGCATTTAAAAAATTAAAGAGGCCTAAAAACGTATCATGTTTAAAACAAATAAAAAGGTGACATATGAAAAATTTATGTCCATGCTTGCTAAGTCTTCCCCCAAGTAAATCTTTGGAAAAAGTTTAGGATAATAAAATAAATAAAAATAAAGATTTTATGGCCCATCATATGGCCATAGAGAAAAAATAAAGCTATGCTCAATAAGTATCTTAACATAGAAAAAATTTAGATAATTCAGGAATTATATCAGGTCAAAATTTTCCATGTAAATCTTACGATCTCAGGACTACTAATGCAGTTGTATAAATGATGGATTTCATGTAGTTGGAATTAATGAACATTTATCGAAGATAATCCTACTGGAAATCAATCACTCAAATCCAGGTGATTGGATTTGTTTGGTGTTACACATAAAGGATGGGATTCATAGATGATATTGTCGATATCTCCACCAAGCCATAAATCATTACCTAGGGTTTCGTCACAAAATAGTAACATTTCCACTCCTATATATGATCTTGATCTATATAAGGACATTCATCATATGGTTCTTCATCCATGAACCTATGTCTCACACGCATATGTTTGGTCTGTGTAGTGGTATATTTCAGAACCACGTGTGTCTTAATTCCTATCCTCATGGGATAAGTAGTGACATCCAAAGTATTTTACATTGTATCCATCCATATGTTCCTTTCAACCCAATCCTTGTGCATTCTAATTTCAGGTTGTCCACACCCCGAGTCATAGCTACTCCCTATATTGGATCCATCCAATCAGCTGTGACAAGATGTATCATCTTTACAACACATGAGAGTTCCTCATAAATACTCAGGACAGATATTCTCAGGATGCTCAATATCTTGAATCATCAGATATTTAGATAGGTGGAAAAGTGATCTACACTCAACATAGAATCATATTCCACATATGGAATGGTAGTCTATACCAATAGTTTTTAAACCATTTGTATAGGATGTATAACCATTTTATATCATATACCAACAGTTTTCCAAACCGTTGGCTAGTTAGGAATTGGGATAGACCTATCATAATTGTTATACTTCAACCAATATTATATAGATCTATAAATTTCAGTATCCTAATAGTTTTAGAACAACCGTTGGTATATATTTATACCAACGGTTTATTAGCCGTTCATATATAGTATAATTTAAAAGTTTAGAAACTATTTCAAAACATTTTTTATAGAGTTTTACCAATAGTTTTATTACATCATTGGTCAATCCATGCTTTTAAACAGTATACAAATGGTTTTAAACCGATGGAATATAGTTTTTATATAATTCTATATAGAAGCCATCTAAAATACCCTCCATTGTTTATACCTTCATACAACACATAAAAAACACAAAAAACACATATAATAGCACAAAAAATAGCATACTCTTCCAACAATGTCATGTACTAGAACATAGTATTCTCCATTTCAATCTTGATATGACAACCACTCTTCTAACTAACCCATTTCAATTTCTTTGGTGCAAACATCTCAAAAATTTGACTTTACACAAAATTATCACAAATATTTTATCACCGAGTAATCATTGGTGTCTTATCTACTACACCATGACATAGTTAAAACAACTTTTTTAGAAAATTACATGAAAAACGATCATTTCTTGGGTAGAAAATATCTTTTACTTTCTATATGAGCATTATAAAGACTTGTTGTATAGCTATTATTGATTAATGATTTTATTATTTACAACACTAATGATTTTTTAAAAATTGTTATTGATGGTAGGTACTGGTTTTTATAGACATATTCAAATGAAGAGTTATGATGAAATTTAGTAGAACACTTACTCAATGAGAGATTGATGAAACCATCCATGAATTTATGGATGAAGGGAGCCATAATCATCACCATAATGATGACATACCAATCACCTTTATAATGTGTGAATGATATTGGATCAAAATGGCGTCCCATAATGTAATGAATCATAAGAGAATGAATAAGAGTAAGATGACTTAATATTATATAATGATAATTAATAAGCTCAATTTCTTCAACAAAGAGTTTGAATGTATACTTTGGTGGATCTTATGACTCACTGAAGGCTACCTGGGTAGTGTGAATGGTCATTGGGCATCCACTGAGAGTCTAATAGACGTCAATATAATGAAATTGTTTTTTAGAATGTTGTAAAATAATGTTTCTATGGCCAATTCCATAGGCAAGTCCATTAGTAGTGGAATAGTGCACACCACCATGTCCATGAAAAGGTATCATGGTTGTAGGATAGGATGATTAATAGATAACATGGGAGGGGGTACTAGGATGTGCCATGGACATGGGTGGTTTTGGTAGGGAGTGTTGTGCTTTAGGGAGGGTGTCATGGTTAAAGATGGGTAGGGTTGTGAATTATCTTTGATACGATGTAAAAATAGAATTTATAGGATCTAATTACAGATAAGAAAATAAAGATACAAGTAACACCACATACCTCATAAATCCATTGAATTTTGGACCATATATTAAATATCCAAATACCCATATTACTTTATCCAAAAAAATGATAATACATTGTTAAAAGGTAATCTAATTAAAACTTTATAATGTTAAGGCTACCCTAGACAAGCATAATGTGACCTAACTGATCACAGAAATATTCAATCATAGCAAATCAGCAAACATCAAATGTCAGTAATATCATCCAACAATATAACAGATCAATTTTTCCCTCATTACCATCACTGTAATTATCATCACCATCATCATCAACCTCATCCTCTTCTTCTTACTCACCCTAGACCATGTCCTCTTCCCCATAATCATCCTCTTCCTCATCCTTTTCGTCACCCCCTACCTCATCCTTGTCCTCATCCCTAACCTTTTCCTCCACCATGGCCTTTTCCTCTCCCTCTCCCTCATCCTCATCCTCAACCTCAGCCTCTATATCATCCTCGTCCTCAGCCTCTTCCTCACCATCGTCATCACTTGGAATGACTTCATCTCAACCAACACTATAAAGTTCACTTGGTACACTATATTTTGAACCCATCGGTGACATATATTCATCACAAATTGTGATGAGCTCTGGTGGAAGTGCTGGACATAAAACATTCATTAGTTTGGTAAATTATGTGCTTCCCTATTAGGTCGTTATTACACCTGTGTGGCCCTTTTTTCACCTATTCGACACAAGCCTTACTCTTTTCAAAATCAGTGTCACTACAACAAGTACATAAAGGGTTTCAATACCTATTCGGGACTATACTCTTTTCAAGTCGGCAGCGTACTCTACCGGGGTTTTCATCTCCCAACACCTGATGTAAGTGATCATTTGGCCCAAAATTGTCAGGTTCTTGGGCGTCAATTGCCTCCAAAGCAGAAAATTAAAAATATTAATAGATTATTTATGTAAAATATATATATTCAAATTTAAAATAAATAAATTAAAACTTACAATATGTTGATGTGTCACTTCATTAACCACACTTCAATATTTTTCTTTTTACTCGAGAAAAATAGTTTTTCTCGAGGCACATGTCCTTCAATATTCAATACATTCCTCTAAAATTACCTTAAATAGTGGAAACCGTAATTAAAAATAGGTTACAAATAATTATGTTTATAAATAAAATTATATGAAAATTTTAGAAATCAAATAAATTATGGATGAAACATTAGAAAATAAATTTCCTAAAGAAAATTTATAAACAACCATCGTACCTGCTTCCTCTCATGAAATGACTTCGTAGTATGTCCCACAGTGTCGAGGTATTTTTTAGCAACAATGTTTTTCTATATTTTCCAGATGATTCCAAAATAGAACTAAATAATATAGAATATAATATTAATGAAAAACATTTAAATTTTCATATAAATACCTCAAATGTGATTAATACATTATACATGATTATCATTGAGCGAGTAGTCATTGGTTGATACTATTCTATTAGATAATAATCCATGATAGGAATCTCCTCTAACTCTATTCTAACTATAGCATGCTATCCAATATACAATTCATGCTTATAGGCTCTCCAAAGCTCACCTAACTCTTTTAGAGGTTCTGTTCGCGTACCCTCACCATTGGGAAAATTAAAATGAAGCTGACACCAAAATATCATTTCATATAAATACTGAAATAATTTTAAATTAAATACAATATATTTTTTACACATATCTATACCAAATAATTATCCTTGACATCGTTTGGAAACTGCCTTCATGAGATTGGGATGATGGGAATGATGCTGAAGTATTTGGAAAGAATCACTAAAAAACTCTTACATTATTTCATATTTTTTAGATCATTTGGTTGTCTTCTTTATAGTCCACTATCAAATATGTATGGTGGTTCCACACCGAACGCATGTCTGTATACCCCTACCCCAACCTCCAATCAGTAGATTTATCTGTTATTAACGAAAAACAAATATTATATCAATTCATGTTATAATGAAAATAAATTAAAGTAAAAAAATTTATGGTTTTAAAATATATACATGATAGTCTGTTAAATGGGAGCCTTGGGATCCATTTCCACTGAAGGAACATCACCCTATAGCGGTGGAGTGGGACTCAGTGTTTGATCTGTAGGCACAGACTATGTTGGAGTGGGTTTGAATAAAGAAGGTATAATAATAGAGAAAAATAACTATATGGTGAATAACATGGCATGGATGGATGGCCAACTGCATAATATGGTTGGGTAGTGGGAATCATCATAGGATATGGTAAAAATGGGTGAGGAGGCTCAGATTTAAAGGGTGGTGGAAAAATGGGATGCCAAAATATCCCATGTGTCCCTAACGACACAGTGGGATCAGAATGTTTTGAAGATGGTATGTTATTGGGAGGGGAAGGGAATAAATGGCTATGATAACTATAGTGCCTAGCTCTCATACACCCCCACCCTCATACCATCAGCCTAAGTATATGGACCACTACTAGGATACTTCTCAAACTACTGGCACCTAAGTGGTGGATCATGCATAAATGTTTAAAACAAAATTAATCACATGAAATTATATGTTATTGATATATATATATATATATATGTGTGTGTGTGTGTGTGAGTGTGAAATAAAATAATCACAACATGTACTAATGGATGAATTCCCATCTCATCCATTCGACGATTGTGGTCTGTCAACTTTTTTCTTCAATTCTCCTCATATGGTTTCATTTCCTTCATATGAAAAAAATATGGAAGTAAATTGGAAATTATAACTACTATGTAACCATATAAAATAACGGGATAGAGTATTGGTGCTTGGTTTTTCTGCTATTTTTGTTGTGGTTTTGCATCTCCTACACGATTTTCTATTTTTGCATTGGTTTTTTGTGATCTCTTGTTTTCTCCTTTTTGTTTTGGAACTAAGGTATATATGAGAATCAGACGATTTTTTGAGCTTTGGTCAGTATCTATTATCATTTGGAATGTGTGTCTGTTTCCTGCAGATGGCATTGGGAGGGTGACCTTGAATGTGGGACCAGTGTGTTGACACTCATCATTCAGTTGTTTGTTCTCATTTGGATGGAAGAGTACTCTGTTGTTTCTTTATAATGTTTTTTGTCTGGTTTTTCACTTCCTTAGGTTGACTGTGTAGTGGGTTCCTCACTTGCATCATCGGGTGGGTGGCTCACAAGAGAGATCGGTGTGCTAGCATCTATTGTTCATTCTCTTCTTACATGTCAATGTGTGATATTTGAGTTCTTTTCATTGATTGTGTTTACAGCATGACACACTTCTTGGCAAGGGGGTTGGCACATCATCATTGACGGATTTTGATGTTGCAGCTTCTAATGGGGGGGGGGAGACTCCTGGCTAGCTCTGATTCCGATGTTTGTTTTTTATTTGGAGTTTGGGCCCATGTAAGGCCTTTTTTCCTATTTTTTTTATATTGTCCTTTTAATGGGAACCTCATTTTCCCATTCCACAAAAGAATAATTTTTTTTGAGATCATTCAAATGACTTTTCCCCTCACCTTTTTTAAAAAACAATTACTATTGTGTAACAAAAAATCCAACAATTTGAGACATGGATTATTTGTATTAGGTAATTTGGTTCATATATTATGTTAGGTAATACAAATATTTTTTGGGTTTGTTAATTAATTTCATGGTTTTTATTTTCATATCAAATATTTAAATATTTCTAATTCTATTCATCTTTTTTTTGTTACAATTTAGCAGTTTTGGTTTTTTTTGGTTTTGTATGTCTAAAAAAAGTTCAATTCAATATAATAAAATGAAACTCAAAGAAATATAAAACTATTAAATATTTAAAATTCACATAATATTTTGGTTTTATTAAAAATATTGTTTACCAATAGTAAATCAATTTTTATAGCACAAACCTCAACAACTCAAGTTGTGCTAAACTAATAGAACTGAGAACACAGACGAATGCTTCTATATATTTCCCACCACAACTTTAGGTTTGCAATAAACTATACCAATTAAAGTATTGGATTCATCATAATTAATAAATGGATTAGGGAAAATGGGAGCAGGGATTGTGTCAATTCCATCATCACCGTCATAAAAAAATATGTTTTGGGATCACTTCAATAATCGCACCAAATTTAGGTTGAATAAGATTTTTGACATAAAAACCATGTTTCTCAATTTATTCCAATACATATGGTTCATCGGTAGAAAGAATTTTTTCCATGTCAATAACTCAAAATCCAAAATCATCAATAAAGGTGCTCCACCTCTTCGATGAATCAAACCACTGGAATTTCATCATAGCGACTCAACTATGAGAGTAATAATCCAATATTATTATTTTTTCAATGACTCCATAATAAGATATATTTTTCAAAACTAGGTCTATTATCTGATGCACTGGAAGAACAGTTTGTTGTGGTAGTTATCATAACACCATAATGTTGTTTTCTCATGTTCATTCCTCATTCGGTGACAACAAAACTGTACACACTGGTCACAATTGATTTATATACATGAACCTCAGAATTAGGACCAAAAGAAAAATATATTATTTCCTCAGAGATAGTGTTTGAAGGTAAAATCAATACCTGAAATATAAATGAATACTAATCTTAATTAAATATTGATTTTATTTATTTATTTCATCCATATTTCAACCTTCAATTTCAACCATGCAGAAAACTCTTTGCTAGGAAAAGTCTCACCCCTTATCAGATATAAAGAACAATGCTTTTAATTTGTCATTTCATTATGCTCCTTGTAGATAAAAATAGAAATAGTTTAATAGATATTTACAATTACAAGATATGACATAATATATACATGTTTAATTTAAATACTTGATGTGTTCATCAAACAAATCATAGTTAAACAACAATGTGCGATGTGTTATCTCCCACTCTTCAACGCATAATGTCTTCAATGTATATTTTCTACGAATTCACCCTATTTGATAAATTGATGTAAAACTAGGTTCAATAATCTCATATTGTTATTCTTCATTTCTCATTGGTATTTTCATTTTCATAGTATGATTAGACAAATACATTGAGCAGAAATCCATACATTCTTGAGGTAAGTAACCATTCAGGATAGAAACTTCTGGATGATTCCAATTCTATACATAAGTTTTTAATGTTTACATATCTATTTTGGTTGGATACATCTAATGAAAAGCAACAAGATCTCCTAAAAGTACTCTGGATGGAATGTTTACATTCATATACAACATTCATGTGAAAAATGATAGAGGAAATATTTTATATAAATCACACAAAATTGATGGTGTCTCTGCCCAAATTTAATGCAAGTAATATTTGGAAACCATCTTAGCACAAAGATATCTAAACAAATGGAACAACCAAATAACAGACACCCTTAAATTATTGGAAAAAATGACATATTTCTATTCAAATCAACTCCTGCGGAAGGACATGATAATCACAAGTCTTCAAATATTTCAGCTTCAACACTCTTCTGTAGAACATTTTTGATATATTAAATAAATATCCATCAAGAACATTAATAGTCTCTAGTACAACTAGAAATTTATTTCTTTTTGTGGGTGTCATAGAATAAGAATCACATGGAACATGCCATTTATTTTCACTGATACACACAAGATGCAATTTTGTTTTGACCCCCCAATCCACCAACTCACATAGAGATCATAAATTATATTTTTTCTTTACCTTAATATTTAGAAGAATCGAATATAACATTTCACGTATATTCTTTTCAATGTGAATTATTTCTATGAAATGGTGTAACAAATTGGTTGACCAATAAGGAAACTCGAAAAAGATACTCATCTTCATCCAATTATAATAGGTATCATTGGAAACATTTTTTTCTCTTTCTAGATTTCATTTGACCCTTCCAAAATGAAAAACTAAAAACCTTTAATTTATTAAGGACATCAGTTCTAGACATACACTGAGGTGGATTGTCGGTCTCCATGGTATTATCAAATCATTGAGTATTATTTATATATGGATGGTCTAATGGAATGAATCATTTATGTCCCATAAAGATAAAACTATGGTGATATTTCAGTCTTCTGGAATGATTATTCTTCATAAAAAAAATAGACTTTTCATTTTTCCCATCGTTCTCTATCCATACAACATTGCATTAGTTGGAAAATCAGTGATCATCCACATAATTGAATCATATATATGAAATATCCCTCATGAAGATGCATCATATGTGCACACACCAACATCCCATAGAATTTTAAACATATTTATTAAAGGTTTCATTTATACATCTATATCATGGCCAGGATTAGAAGTGCTAGATATATGTATTCTCATGAAAGTGAATTGTTCTTTCATACAAAAATATGGGGGAAGGTTGAAAATGTGTATGAAAACCGGTCATGTGTTGTATAAATTAAACATCTTCCCAAAGAGATTAAAACAATCACATTAAATACCTAGCCTCGTATTACGTGCATCAGCTGAAATGTCAGGATATCGAGCATCAAATCTCTTCCATTCAAATCTATTTGTAGGGTGAACCAACTATTAATTATTATTATTTCTTTTGGTATCATTCCATCACATTTTTATTGATAGTTCGTCAGACATGATAATAATATATAGTATGGGGATCAATAGAAAGTTCCACATTACTTTATGTGGCACATAATGGGTTTCCATAAGCTTTTGGATTCTATCGTGATGTTCATCATTTTATAAAATCATATCATTCATCAGTTTCCTCCTAAAATAATATACAATCTTTTAAGAAAGCATGAATTTTGATTTTTTTAAATCCATGTTCTTCAACTATCAACCATACCATATAGTGGTTTGAGGGAACAAATACATCATCAGTAAGTAATTCCTTCATGAAAGTAAAAAATCTAATCAATTGTAGTATTAGAAATACCATATATGGTTTTCCAATGAAACTATTATATTAAAAATTCCATCTTTTTCTTTTTACCAGATATTTGATATACTGTCTTCGTCACAACATCCTTCAATTTTCTCACCCTATCAACTTTGTCATTTTCGTTGGATGCATTGTGTGTGCTTGCATTCAAGTCTTATTGGGTGGGAATCCTTTCCTTATCATGGTAATGAATAAACTAAAACCTGCCATATATCAAATTATCCAATTCATTCTTCTCATTTGGATCCTCAACAATTTTATATTCCACTTTCTCCTTATTGTGATACCACACAAAAATAGTTTTTTTGAAAACCATATTTGGTTATATGGTAGATAAATTCTTCAAGTCTCAACCAATGTCTTCCAACACAATTATAACATGGGTTGTGTATGTGACCACTATCTGAAGCATTGACAAATTATAAATATAAAAAACTCTCCAATATGTTTTTAAGATCTCTTGATAATCGATCTATTTCATACCTCCAACTTCTATCCATTCTGTTCAAAAATTGTAATATGTCATTTCCTCAAATCAATTCAATAAGATTTAAGATCAATCGAAAATATATTTAAGTGAACATTAATTTTTCAGTTTATATAAAACAATAACTAGCACACTACTATATATAATAATCATAATATGAAAGGAAACAAAAATCTATCAATAAAAAACTGTGATATTTAGTAGAAACATGGTGTATGTGAGGGAAAATCATTGTATAATGAATGATCTCTCTAGGATAAATATGAGAAAATAGTTAGCATTATGTCTAACATTATAGAGATCATTGTATTTCATAATTAATGACAAATTTTTAATCAATAGTGTCATTGTAGTATTATTCATCAATGATATTTTTTATGGGGTGTGTTATTTAAAAGGTATCCATATTGGTGTACTGAGCTAGAAACATGTAGATGCTCAATGAAAATTATATAAATCCAGTAGGCTGAGTTATTGAAGGTTTGATGGACTTCAAGGTATACCCCAATGTGTTATATTTACCTTACTCTAATACATGTGAATATTTTCAAGGGAAACCCAGGTTTCTCAAGGGACACCTAGCCCACAATACCTACTTCAGTATAAGTTGGAATAAATCATTTGATTTGTCACCATGTATATTGGTGTATATATATATAAGTATGTTTGAATATATATTATCTATATATTTTGTAACATATATATCCATATATTTAGATATATACTAATAGACAATATGCGAGTCCTTAATCCAATGTCCCTGTATAATAATAGGAGTCTCATAATTTAAATAAGGGTCACCATGTCCATATGTCTCACTGAAATATAATGGGAACCAAGATTGAATTTCATAATTAATATAGGATGTCATGATGATCATCATAATCAATTTAGGATTTCATGCAAAATATTATAAATATCACTGTTATGTTTCACACCCATCATCACAATATAGGGGAATGGAATGCCATTACCAACAAACTAATTGAAGTGAAATTCCATTTAAAAAATCCTAGACAATGGGGGTTATAAATTCCATGTCCAAAAATCTAACCAATTTACCTCTACAAAAATTTAGTATAATGTAGTCTCACTTTCCCTATGATACCTTGTCAATGGAAATCCATAGAGAGGAACCAGACACCGCTCAAGGTCCAGTGTACCTTTATTATCATAATTTAGATTAAATTAAAATAATATCCAATGAGATCATATATTCCATGATATAATTAATCAAAAAAATATAAAACAAAATCTAATTCAAATAGAATAATAATATTGATCAATAGATAAACATCGAGCATAAAGTAAGATATCAAGGGAAAATGGGTTTATCAAAACATATTTCAATTTATTAAATCTTTTATAACATTCCATGAAATTTAAATAACACACCCAAAGAGTGGTTTAATCACTATTCAAGGATGGTAAAAATCATTTAATTTTTGGTGTTAGTTCCCTAAAACCAAATTCTTTGTACATTATGAAAAACTTATATTCATGGTTTTTAATTTTAATAAATTAATTATCACATAATGATTGTTCCTATTTGTAACATAGCATGTGATAATGTCCCAAAAGTAGTAATCTCACTAAAAGGTCATAGTAGTCCCCCGCTATGATGAGAACTAAGAAGTTCCATGATAGTATTTTTGAACAATTGTTTATGGCTATATTATATAATTTAAAGGGAAACAAATGATACAGGTTATAAAGGGTATAGAATCATAGAACTTTGAGGTGTCACCTTCTCATGTTGTATGCATCTGGTAATATCCAGTAAGATATTATGAGAAAACTACCTAATATTTGGAAATCCACATTATAAATATCAATAGATGTTCCTATTTGTGGATGTTTGTAATCGTACTTAGATTTTAAGATTAATATTAATGGATATCCTGAGTCACACACTCTGATTTATTTGTGAAAACTATGATGACTTATCATCGTGGTGAGGTAGGATGCGTTGGGTGTGTCATTAGTAATATTGCAATAATGAATAATGCGAGAAAGGATTTTTCCCTTCTATTCATTAACATGAGTAAATATCTCAATCCCTTTGATAGAAATGATATAGCCTAAATAAATACATTTCCATGGTGTTCACTAGGAATTTATATTTCAGGAAAGTCAAAGAACAAGTTGTCGAGTATATAAGTTGATGTCACTAGCATGAAACCTACTTGATAGGAGATATTGTGATAAATTTATTATATAATATAGTAAGAATTTTTATGATGTGACATGTTGTTTCGGATTTAACTTCATTCTCTATGGGTGCCTTGTCTTGTTGCTAGATGCTAACATTGGTCTTTATGCGGGCTCACCTAATTCCACAGAGCAATATCTAAAATCTCTGTTAAATAATTTATTACTTAAAAAGATGAATAAATATTATTCACAATTTTTGTTTAATAATTTTTCAGGATTTTTAATCACATTTTTTTTATTTATTGGTCAATAATGCAGTTATATTTATTTATTTATTTAATAGATAAATAATTTTTATTCATGTTCTGATAAATATTTTGGAGGATGGGTGGATTATGTTAAAGGGTCTATTGAGAAATAACATTAAATATTTTTTTATTATAATAATATTTAATTATAACTTTCGTGAAAAGAAAATGTCATTGAAATAATTGTATTACTATTATTATTTGATATGGGGGTTTCAAATGGAATAATTAAATAAGTAACAACACATGTGATAATTATTTATTATTACCATGTGAATTAAATTATTGGTTTTATAGTATTTTCTTATTACCCAAGGGGGAAACCTACGGGCTAAAGAGCTAATTTTTTGATTGTGCACAAAATTTTGGAGAAAAATGTCTCAAGACTAGAGAGATTTTTTCCTCTAATAATGCTCTCAAGAACAAGAGTGTCCATCATCCATTGGATCAGAAAATACTTTGGAAGTGGATCTCAAGGAGTTCAAGGGAAGACGATGCAAGTACAAGGAACATCCATGATAGAACCCAAATAATCCTTTGGAGACATCCATAGACTTATGAATCACATTTGGATTACCAACACATGAGATCTAATCTTGCTTTCTAAAAAGAAATGAAAGGATCACCGCAGTACTGTGGTCAAACACATCAATGAAGAAACCAAAACCATGGACGTATTAATTTTATTTAATTAAATTAATTATAAAAAATATATTTCAATCATATATCAAGGTTTTGTGCCTATTGTTTCATTACATAAATGTTTGATGTTATTCCATGGATACAAGCATTTATCATTATATAGGTATTAGAATAATCATTGATCAAAGTAAAATTTAATGTTGGGCATTGGCCCAACTGCATTTTCGATAGACCAGAATCCTACAATTGGTATCACAGGGTTCATATTTTCATATATAATTATTCAAATCCTTATTTCGTGATTTAATCTTAAATAATTTATTTTCTCTATTCATTTTTAATCGTTCTTGGGATCTGAATTTGGAGATATGTTCTTCCTCTTTCATTTCTCAATGATCTATCAAAAACAAATAATTTTGTGATTAAAATTAAATTTAGAATATCATTATGAGGTGATAATGAATCATTACAAGCAACACGACAGTACATGCCATGTATTCGATGTTGCATGTCATGTAGTATTCATTACAAACTTTTAATCCAGATCACACACTGTTTAGTTGTGACCAATGCATCAGGAGTAATTTGGAGATTACTCAAGTTGTGTGCATTAATGACACATTGTGTAGATAATTCATACACCATGGTTTGATCGGGATAGATTGGCACATGGTCTTCTAGAATACATGTCGTGTGGCCCAGTGGATAGGGCGTGTTGTCCCTTCGGGTCAGGATCAAGTCATGTATCCCATACATGACTTTCCAAGCCGGTGACCATGTAACGCAGAGCTTATACATCATGTGGCCCACTGGACATTCCCTGTACTCTGAACATTTTCAATGTACCCCTCACACACCATCTCCCTGGGTGTGTACTTCGAATAAATGGTAAGGTTGGTTCATGTTGTGTAGTCGGATCTACACATCATGTACGTTTTCCAGATCACACATATTAAAACATTTATTTTTATATTATGTAACCCTTGAGACATGTAAATTTGTGTGGGCGTAAATATGGTACACAACATGTGATAGGTTATATATATATATATCTGTGTGTGTGTGTTTAATTTACAAATACATAATGTTCAAAGATCTGCACATCATTTATGAGCTGTATTACAATTATAAATCTATGTGAATGATACATGTCATGAAGAATAAATTGTATTAAATAATTATACATTATGGGTAGTTTTTGATAGGTATTCACCGGGTTTCCTCAAAGGTACCTGTTATGTACATTGTTAATTTTAAATTAATTTATTAATTTCATTAAAATTATAATGGATTAGAATCTTAGGTAAATTTAGAAAATGTATTAATATAAATGGATTGACTAATTAAAGATAATAATAAATCGATTCGATCATGATTATTCTTAATAATAATGATTAAAAAATTTAATGCTAGTTTTAATAAATGCGCAATTCGTTACATGTTTCTGGATGATCACGAGCTAGACCATACCATTGTATGCTATTTGTTTTCTTTTAATTTATTTTTTAAATTAAAATTGTTGGAATGCATTCCTTCTTCTCATTAATATGTAGGGTTTGTGTTCCCATGGATTCTTTTATATAAACCCCCTTTTACCCCTCACCTTCATGTGACTTAAAAGTATATGTAATGAATGGAGCTCCCAAGCTATGGGTGGCGGTTCAAGTTAGGAGGTGATGTGAAACCAATCCATAGAGATACAATGGTGGAAATTTAGAAAGATAAAAAAAAACATTAAAAGGTTAAAGGTGTTTCCCCCTAGGTTAGAGTTAGTTTTTGAAGTTCTAGGTAATCTAACCATTAGAAAAGATCATGATCATACCCTTTATTTTATTTTATTTCAGTTTCATTGTTATTCATTATTGATATATTGTTCCTATCACGTAATTAATGAATTAACAAAGAATGAAATATGGAACTAAAATTAAATGTCTTCTGCATTAATATTATCAAGACATAATTAATCACATAAGTATTTCCCTCTTAATATAAATTAGTGTGTGAAAATATAATACGATGAAATTTATGCATAAAGGGTAAAATACCTCAATAAAATATTAAGTCGGTATAGCCTTCCATTACATTAGAAAGAATTGAACCAATAGTTAAATGTTCTTGACTAGCCAATGTTTGGGAACTTTCAATTATAAGGGAATTATAAATTGAGGTTTTGGGTTGACATAACATGGTTTACATCAAGGGTTAACTGCCAAAGCAGGACTCCACGTAACTAAGAGACAAGGGTTGAGGAAATATAAAATAATGATTTCTAGATTGGGGAATCAAATCAACATATCAAGAAGCTATGAGTTAATGTAGTTGGAATTTGGAATGCCTAGCTAAAACCATTCAATATTCTGGACCAGCCAAATTTTGGGTGATGAGAATGGAACATGAATCTTTGCCACTATAATATCCAAGAAATAGGATATTCCAATGAAAATGGTGAGGGATATTGGGTTTCATTAAAATAGTGCCAGACTAATGAATATTTATTTTTTAAAATGTCTTAATTTTATCAAATATTGTACTAATACCCTCTTCATCTTATTTTTAGAAACATAATTAAAAATGACATCAAACATATCATAATGATCCATACATGACAAAGAAAACCTTCTCACTGGAACTAATTTATTGAAGTGTCAAAGGCACCTTCAGGTCATTATTCTCCATGAAATTAAAATATATGTGCTAGAATAACCTTTAACAGTTATGCCTAGGAATGAGGCGAGTGACGAGGAACTCTCTATGTATGAGAAAGATCGGAATGATGCTACGAATTTTTAGTGTTTCATGAATTCATCCATGACCAACAAGCTCTTGAAGCAACATGATGAAATGGATGATTATAGAATTATGTCTCACCATCGAGGTATCTGTCAAGAGAAGGTGAGAAAGGAGAGGCATGAGATCTCAAATTCTTTATTCACTACTATGATTAAGGATTCTGCGCTAGCTGGACCACATGCAGTCAAGCTTATTGGCTATATTGTGCATCTGGACATCTTAGGGATTAAATTACCAGATGAGTTGCATACACATCTTATACTATCATTACTACCCAAGGCCTTCCCTAGTATTATTGTGAATTATAATTTGAGGAATAATTATAAGATCTTATCACAACTTATGGCCCTGATTCTCAAAGTGGATAAGGACATGGGGCATGAAAAACCTACAATCCCTATGGTGAATAAGAAGAGGATGGAAAACGAAAAGTGACATAATATTTATATACAGTATAAATCATCGAAGCCCCGTCCGACCAAGAATAAGAACATCCAAAGGTTAGTCGAGGAAAAGGATGCACTATGCTTTGCATGTGGCAATTCAGGCCACTGGAAGAGGAATTGCACATAGACGAAAGGAGAATCTGAATGTGCATTTGTTATAGACTGACATCTTTCCATTTCTACGCATTGGGAATTTGATATAGATTTTGGTGCTCACATATTTATTAAAATGAATAAACCATGTAGATTTCATAAACTTTCTAGAGGAGAGGTGGATCAGCATGCCACCAATGGTTCGAGGCGGGATACTCTTTCCATTTGGGGCCACCACCATTTGTTTCTGACTTCATTGATTTTTGGTTTTACAAGAATCATATTATATACCATGTATTACCAAAAACATAATTTCTGTATCGAGTTTAGATTAAAATGGATTTATATTCGAGTTCATAAATAAATTTTGTTTCTTTTATAATGACAACATATGTTCTGGTATGTCACTTTTACATTTCGATCTTTAAGTATTAAATTAAGAAAATCATGTTCTATAAAGCAATAACGAATCAATTTCACATGACTCGTAAAACACCCAGTTGTGGAATCACCATCTTGGTCATGTAAATGAGAATCCCCTGACAATGCACTATCAAGATGGTTATTTAGACTCTTCTAAGCTATAACCACTCGATAGATGTCATGATTGTTTACAAGGAAGAATTAATAAAACATTATTAAGTGGGTATGGTGAAAGGGTCATAGTGTTTCTAGGATTGGTACACACTGATGTCTGTGGACCATTTCCAGCAAATTCTAGATGTGTCTATTCATACATCGTTACTTTTACTGATGACTTGAGCAGATATGGCTATGTCTACTTAATGCGGTATAAGTTTGAGTCCTTTTAGAAATTCAATGAGTTCAAAAATCAATTAGAAAATAATCTTATTTAGAAAATAAATAATCTTAGATCATATTATGGTAGATAATATCTTAATCCAGAGTTCATCGACCATTTATGATTGTCTAGGATTTTATCTCATCTCACTCCACCGTGTACACCTCAGTGGAATGGTGTTAGTAAATGTAATAACTGTACTTTGTTGGACATGGTATGGTTGATAATGAGTCATGAAAATATTTCAGTATCCTTTTGGGGATATGTATTACAAAATTTCGTATACACAATAAACTGACTGCCAACTAAGGTGGAAAACAAAATCACTTTCTCGTTTTAGAGTGGAAAGAAACCTGTTGTTCCCATACACATGTATGGGGATGTGAGGAGTTTTTTGGATTTATCAGGCAACAAACTAGAACCCCAGGGCATCAAGTGTATCTTTATAGGGTATCCCATCGAAATATAGGGATACTGCCTATAAAAACCATGTGAAACGAAATTTAATGTTGTCATATAGATTTTCATTCATGATAGAGACCACATCCTCAAAAAGAAGAGTGAGAGAAAGATTGACTTTTATGAAGTTGACGCTCGAGATACACAGGGGTTGGTATAGGAATAAGTTCCACAATTCCCCAAGGAAGAAGTAGTTCCTAAAACACAAGTACTGTCTAGGAGTGTAAGATAGGTAAGGGAACCCGAGAGATATGGTTTTCTTTTCACCAAGGATGGTGACACATTATTGTTGGACAATGATGAACCTCTCTCCAACAAGGTTGAAGTAGAGATATAAGAAGCAGAAAGGTGGATAGAAGCTATGAATTCTGAGATGGATTCCATGTATCATAACCATGGTTGGTTTTAGTTCGATGCACTAGTTGATGTAAATCCTATTTGATGTAAATGGGTATTATAGAGGATACTGGAAATAGAAGGTAATATAAGTACCTATAAATGCTATTGGCTAAAGGTTTTAAAAAGTGTCAAAGAATTGACTATGATGAATCTTTTTTTTCAAATTTTTGTGTTTAAATCCAAAAAAAATCATACATTTCATAGCATCTTACCATGACTTTGTGATTTGGAAGATAGTTGTCAACACTGTGTTCTATAACGGGAACCTTGTGGAAGATGTCTATATGACACAACCGAAAGGGTTTGTGACACAAGGTGGTTCCAAAAGGGTTTTTATGTTTTAAATATACATTTATGGATTAAAGAAATCATCCAGGTCATTAAATATTTGATTTAATGAATCCATAAAATAATTTATTTTCATTAATAATGAATCTTATCCAAGCATTTACAAATGTTTTAATGGAAATTCGGTTATTATCCTAGTGGTATATGTTACTGATAGATTTCTTATTTGAAATGACATACTGGTCTTAAAGTCATTTAAGTAATGGTTGAACAAGTACCACTCCATGAATGAATTAGGAAAATAATATGACATTTTAGGGATCATGATCATTTTTTTAGACCCAATATGATTTTTGGGGTTTTTTAGAGCACATAGATAAGCTAGATAATAAATAGGTTTAGTATGGAACAATCCAAGAGGGGATTGGTTCCAGTATCAGATGGAATACTTCTTTCTAAAAAAATGATCCCTTATACACAATAGAAGAAAGATATAATGAGTAAGATCCCATTTTCTCCGGTGATATGATCAATCATGCATACCATGTTATGTATTAAACTTGATGTTGCCTATACACTAAGCATGGTATGCATGTATCAAGAAGATATAGGAGAAAAACATTGGACTGCTATTAAGGATATCCCAAAGTATCTTAGAAAAACTAAAGATATGTTCCAGGTGTATGGAGGAGACGAAGAGATTTTCATCAGAGGGTATGATGATGATGGTTTGTAGACATAACAGAATGATCTAAAGTCATAATCAGGATATGTTTTCTATCTCAATGGAGGAGCTGTGAGCTGGAAGAGTTCAATGCAACCAGTTTTCATGGATTCTACAGTAGAGTCTGAATATATAGCATCATCTGATGCAGCAAACGTTGTTTTCTAGATTTTGATCTTTTTCCAGTAGTTTGATGTAGTTCCTGGAAATAGAGACCCTATCACATTGTATTGCGATAATACTATAGTAGTGGATCATGAAAAGGAGTCAAGGTCAAGTCAACAGACAAATAACATACTCAGGAAGTATTACCTCTTGAGATATTTTTCATTATAAGGGTAAAGTTCAGGGAGTAGAGTGTCCATAGAGAATAACATGGAAGACCACTTGACTAAAGGATTATATCAGTAGAAGAATTAATATCATGTGAGAGTTATAGGACTGAAGGTTGTTACTATTTTCTCTCTAGTACAATCGTGAGTTTATTAGAGTTGGTACCATAGAACCATCTTCTTTCTACTTTATGATAAATTTATATTCATTGATTTGAATATTAATAAATTCAGTATCACATCATGATTTTTCTTTTGTGTAACATAGCATGTGATAATGTACTAAGAGTATCTGTCTCAATAAAAGGTCATAGCAGTTCCCCACCATGATTAGAACCAGGAAATGTCATGATAGTATCCTTGAATGAATGTTCTATGGCCGGATGATATAATTTGAAGGGACACAAATGATAAAGGATATCAAGGGTGAAGACTCATAAGACTTTGAAGAACCTTCTCATGGTGTACGCCACTGGTAATATCTAGTAGGATATTCGAAGAATGAGACTCGACACATTGAAATCCACATTATTAGTTCCATTAGATGTTCTAATATATGGATTTGTGAAATGGTCCTTGGACATTAATATTATTATTAATGGATTTTATGAGTCGCAAAATTTGATGTATTGGGGAAAACTGTGATGATATATCCTCGCGGAGATGTAGGATATGTTGTGTGCGTCATGAGTAATATTGAATTAATAAATAATGAAAGAAAGGATTTATCCCTTCTATTCATTAATGAAAGTAAATATCTCATGCCCTTTAATAAATATGATATAGCCTAAATAGATTCATGACCTTGGTGTTCAATAGGAAAGTTCTATTTCTGGAATTTCATTTAATGAGTTATCGAGCATATCGGTTGATTAAACTGGCATGAAACCTTCTATATTGGAGATATTACAATAAAGGGATTATGTCACATGGTAAGCATTTGAATGAGGTGACGTGTCTTTGCGGCATGGAATTCACTCTCTATGGGTGCCTTGGAGTGTTTCTAGATTCTATCCTTGGACATTAGGTAGGCTATCCTAATGCCTCTACGAAAGAGGGCTAGAGGGTAATATAGTAAGTGTGTCCAAAATCTCAGTTAAATAATTTATAATTTAAAAAGTTGAATAAATATTATTCCCATTTGTGTTTTAATAATTATTCAGGTATTCCTGATCACATTTTATTTATTTATCGATGAAAAATGTAGTCAGATTTTTTGATTTATTTAATAAATAAATCATCATTATTCAAGGTTTGATAAATATTTCAGAGGTTGGGCGAACTTATTTAAAGGGTCTAGTGGGAATATAATATTAAATATTAATTTTTTAAAATAATAATTAATTTTAACTTTCAATCTAAGAACATTTCATGTAAATAATGTTATTACTCCTATTATTGGAAATGGGGTTTCACATGGAATAATAAAAAATGTTATAGAACATGTGGTAATTAATTATTACTACCTAGTGAATTAATTTCCCAATTACATATTATTCTATTATTAGTCATGGGGGAAAACTATAGGCTAGAGAGCTGATTTATTAGTTGTGCACAACATTTTGGAGAAAAATCGCTCAAGCCTCAAGAGTGTTTTTTCTTCAAGAATGCTCTCTAGAACGAGGGAGGTCATCCTACAGTAGATCAGAGAATGCTTTGGAAGAGTCTCTCAATGTGATTTAGGTGGGAAGACGCAAGTGTAAGTACCTTCCATGCTAGAACTCTATGATTCCTTCAGCGAAGTCTAGAAATTTGCGAAGCACATGTGGATTACTGCTAGAGGAGATCTACTATTGATCTCTTCAATGAAACAAAAGGCTCATCACATATCTATGGCCAGACAAATCAATGAAGAAATAAAACCTTTGAAGAATTTCATTCGTATAATTAAATTATTTATAAACAAAATAAGTTGATCCTTTATCAAGGTTATAGTAAAATTTATTATTTATCTAAATAATTGATTTTACTCCGTGGATACTGGAGTTCATCATCATATTGATCCTTGAATAATGATTGATAATAGTAAAATTTAAAGTTGGGTGTTGGGCCAACCATGCTTCCACAGTGCCCGGAACCTATATTAATTTCACTTAGAATATACATATATGAGTATAAAGATACAAAACCAGTATCTATGTTTATTATCATCTATGTGTATTAGCATATTTGTTTATAAAGATGCATTGTATCTATAAAAATTCAATATAATGTATTTTTACAAAATTAGTGTTTATATAATTCATATATGCAAAAGAATCACTGAATATATGTGTATAAATATATAGAATATGAAAAATAATCAATACATCTAAACGATGAGAAACTACACACAAATGGAGAAACCAAAAATAAATGGAAGAAAACATACACACCAATTGGAAGATAAATATAGGTAGAAACCGACTGGAAGTGGAAGAAACCGATTTGAAGTGGAAGAAACAGAATTAAAAAAATGGTGGATTGTTGGTGGAAGAGTAGTCATTGAATGGAAGAGGGAGATGCATGATTTTAGGGGAATATAAGAGATCTAGAATGGGGAGGGTGTAGCTCGTGCTGCATCTAAGGGAAATCTATCCCATCAATTTTTAAAAACCATTCTGATATATCATCTACACCAACTGTTAATGAAAACTATTGTTATAGAGTGGTAAAACCATTTGGAAACCATAAAACAATGTACCAATTCTGGATGGTTTTTTGAAAACCATTGGTAAGGGGTAACCAATCCCAATGGATTCAGCGAACCTTTGGGACAGGGGCATTGGTAAAAACCATAATTCTAGTAATGAATTATTTAGATCCGATTAATCTCACTCTGGGGGGGGGATTTTGTTGGAATGGATATTTTGGATTTCTTCCACATTCCATCAAAGACTCTAGGACCACATAATAATAATTGAAAATTTTATACGTAATGGTTTTGGAATTTATAGAGGATAATTGTCAGACTCTCGTATTCTACATAGAAATTATTCTTAGTTTTGATATCACTCTTAGTCAAAAATATGTATATCCACTCTACAGCCATGTCGATTCAACCATGGACCATGTGGGACCATAGGTTGACCATTCCCATGGGTTAGCTCGAGCTATCTAGCAAACCAGTGGGGGAGCATAGCTCCTTTGAGAGACTACACATGCTTGGGAATTGTAATGAACTATTTTGTTCTGATGAATCTTACTCTAGGGGGGATTTTTTTGGAATGGATATTTATGAATTCCTCTAATTTCCATCGAAGACTCAAGGACCACATAATAATAATTGAAAATTTCATACATAAAGGTTTTTGAATTTAAGGAGGATTTTTGTGGGACTCTCTTATTCTACTAAGAATTTTATTCTTAGTTTTCATACCACCCTTATCCAAAAAATATGTCTAGCCACTAGCCATCCAATAAAATTCATCCATGGACCATGTTGGAACACAAGTCGACCATTCCCATGGTTCAGCCCGAGCACGATAGTAGACCCCTAGGGGAGAATAGCTTCTATGAGATACAACCCATGCCTATGTATATTAATAAATTATTTTGTTCTGATAAATCTCACTCTAGGGGGGGGGGGGTTGGTTGGAATGGAAATTTTTTCATTCCTCCCCTTGAAATCGAAGTCTCGAGGACCACATAATAATAATTGAAAATTTCATACATAAAGGTTTAGGAATTTAATGAAAGTGGGACCATAGGTCAACCATGCACATGTGTCATCCTGAGCCTGCTATCAGACAAGCGGGGGACCGTAGGTTCTGCGAGAGATAACCCATGCCTAGGTATAGTAATGAATTATTTTGTTTTGATGAATATCACTCTAGGAGGGTAATTTTGTTTTCATAGATAATTTTTCATACTCTAGAGGGGTAATTTTGTTTTCATGGATATTTTTTCATTCCTCTTCATTATATCAAAGACTCGAGAACCACATAATAATAATTGAAAATTTCATAAATAAAGGTTTGGAAATTTAAGGAGGATCACTCTAGGACTCTCGTATTCTAATAAAACATTTATTCATAGTTTTGATTCCAACTTTAGCCAAAAATATTTCTGTCCACTAGCCATTCAAGCTGATTCGTCCACAGAAAATGTGGGAACACAGGTCGACCAGGTACATAGGTCTGCCCAAACCAACTAGAGGACCAGCATGGGAGCATTACTCTTTCAAAAGACAACCCATACATGGGTATAGGGACCATAATTCCCAAGCCCACAGAATGGTGCACACATGTGGGTGATGATCTGTGTGATGGAGGCGATGCATTTGGTTTGGATTTTGACCCCATTGTCAGCTTGAACAAACAAAATCCATGGAATGGATTATATTGAAAATGGTAGGTGTCACAATAATTCAATGTGGGATGTGATATTTCTACATTGATTGAATCTGGGTCTTCTGATCATGCCCCATGATGATCTGCACTATCCGATTGAGCCATCTATTGATCTCAGCCTTCCGTCCTGATCCAAATCCTCGCATGCTCAAACTCAAACTAGTCTTGTGCCTCAAAAATTCAAATAAATACCAAAACGTGCACTCCAAGACTCTCAGTTTCAACCTCCCGACACATTGGTTCAACATCCTGAGGTACAACCAATGCTCTCCCTTAGTCACTATAATCTCTCTAGTACTTTGATAATATCCAATAATTTCTGAGATGACTAACAGGAGCCATCTTGAGATCAAAGCCTCTAGGTCTAGTTGCATTCCTCGAGAGTCCTCAACAATACTAGAGCCATCACATGATCATCCTTTGATCATAGGACTAATGTGAATATAGGATGAGGCATCGAAAGAGAAGAGAGTCGATGTTGTCATATTATCCTTTTTTATCATGCGACTGAACTGAGGGTGAAGGCTAAGGGCATCGTGATCACTCCAACAACCATGAACCTGTTAGCCTTCGGTTGATTATCAATCTGATTTAAATCATATTTTATCTGATCATGCAATGCCACAGGAGGGAAACATAAACATCAAATGATCAAATTAAATGATCATGTGATGCAATTTTCATCACTTATTTCCTGGTGCAATGTGTCACATTCTCCATGGAAAGCATTTCCATAATAGGACTCACATGACCTACATAAAACCGCTCCAATTTAGAAAAATGCATGCAAATGGAGGGTAGAAAATAGTTTTGAAAAATAAGTAATATAGAGGAGAAGAATGCATCAATGATTTTCACCAAAAATCTCCTACCAGTAAATAGGGAAACCCTATAATGAGGATCCACCATGGGACTGTTGGAAATGAAAAAAACCAACATGTCAAGAAGCCTTTGTTTATTTTCCATGTGTTTTTTTAATGCACCGTGTATTAACTACTCACATTCCCCCACACATATTTATTCCCCACGAGTCCATTTAATTTGGATGTTCTATTTCATCAATGTGTCTGTTTAATGTGTCTATATTATTTCATTAATCTGTCCATTTAATTTTGTTGTTTCATTCCTTTGTAAATGTCTCTAAATTCATTCCAATTATAGTCCAATGAATATGCTATATAAAAATATTGAATGCATATTTGTGTTGTGTGCCAATTTTATTCCCCAAACATCATCATCATGTATAGCTAGCAAACTGGTGTCAGATCCAGGTTACCAGGAACCTCCAATTTTTTTAAGATGGCTGAAATCCACCTGCATATTCCGAAGCTATCTAAGGACAAATATGGAAGGTCGTGCATCAAAATGAAGGTGTTATTTGGGTGAAAATAATTATGGGATATTTTAACTGATGGGTATATTGTATCTTCTATGAAGGAAGAATCCGCCTTCATGAATGAAGAAAACACGGGCCTCAAAAATCAAAGAAAAAAAGACAAAAAGGTGTTGTTCCTCCTCTATCAAGGGTTGGATGAATTAATGTTTTAAAATATTGTCAAAGAAATATCAAGTAATCATTATTAGGATACCCTTGAAAAAATCTTCAAAGGTTTTGATCGAGTGAAGAGGGTACATCTTCAAACATTATGAGTAGACTTTGAAGTGGCGCACATAAAAGAATGTGAGAGTATCTCCGATTATTTCTCAAGATTAAATATTATTGTTAACAATTTGAAAATGAATCGTGAAATAGTGGAAGACAATTGAGTTACTGAAAAATCACTTTGATCTCTCATACCCAAGTCTGAGCACATGGTTGTGGAAATTAAAGAATTAAAGGATTTGGAGAAACATTCCATTGAAGAATTAATGGGCTCATTGCATGTGTATGTTAAACGGATGCAAAAGAATGATGGTTCAACAATAGAGCCTACCTTAGAGTCCAAGTTGGCATTACAAGAACAAAATAATAGCCACACCCAATGAGGCACTCATCGTGCAAGAGGTAGAGGGTGTGGATATTATCCAAGCCATCGACAAATTCAAGAAACTCCTACCATCATTCATGGAAGAGGGAATGGTGGAGGTCGATTCATGCATGTACATGGAAACAAAAAGAACAATCAATGACACAACTATATGATTTTTTTCCATTATGCCTCTGATTGGTAGAAAAAAGTGTATCATGATGAATGGTCCAATGTTTCTGAAATATATCATCATGAAGAAGAAGGTATCACACTCCTCCCCACACAAGAAAAGGAATGTGAATGCCCAAATGTGTGGTATCTCAACACGAGTGCAAGAAACCACATGAGTGGTAACAAATACTTGTTCTAGGAACTCATAGAAGTAGTTTGTGATGACGTGAGATTTGGAGACTCATCAAAGGTACCCATGATTGGAAAAGGTAAAATAAAAATCTATCTAGAGACTAGTGATCCAAATTACACCTCTAATGTGTATTATGTACCAAACATGAAAAAAATATCATTATTCTTGAGAAACTCCTTGAGAAGGGGTATGTTATACACATGGAAAATTATTCTTTGTCTATAAGTGATGCTCACAGGAGACTTGTTGCTCAAGTCCAAATAGAGAAGAATCATATGTTTCCACTGCATATCTACACAATGTCTAAGGAGTGTCTATTGGGACTCATCAAGAATGAATCATGGAGATGGAATATGCGCTTTGGATATATGAATTTTAGTGGGCTTAAAATTCTATCCTCTTAATGATTGGTGTGTGGATTGCAGACCATTTATGTTCAAAATCAAGTGTGTGAGGAATGTAAACATAGAAAGTAACAAAGGAACTCTTTCTCAATAGGAGTGTCCAAAAGGGAAAATGAACTACTTCAGTTGGTTCACACTGATATCTATGGACCACATAAAAGAGGATCACATAGAGGTAATAGGTATGATATTACCCTCATTTATGATTTTAACAGGAAAATATGGGTGCATTTCATCAATGAGAAATGTTATGAATTTGTGATCTTTAAAATGTCCAAATCTTGTGTTGAAGCTGAAATTGGTTATATAATCAGTGTTATTAGATCCAAAAGAGGTGGAGAATACACTTCAAATGCATTTCATGATTTTGGCATGTAACAAGGCATCATGAAATATTATACTACTGCCTACATGCCACAATAGAATGAAAATGCAAAAAGGAATAATTTCACCATCCCCGACATGACGAGGACCATTCTAAAGGAGAAAGTCCTACCAAAGAACTTCTGGGGAGAATCTGAAGCATGTACTGCCTATCTAATCAATTAGTGTCCAACCAAGAGCGTAAGAAACTTGAAACCACAACAAAAAACATGTAATTATTATTCATTGAAAATATAGAGTACATGAATAACAATGTCTGAATGGATAGACCCAAAGAAGATAAAGACACAAGGGGGCCTGAAATATTGTAAACCAAGGGAATCTCCCCTAATGATATTAACTCCATCAGGTTTCCAACTATCAAAATCATTAAACACTATCTATCTATACCACTAATGTTAATAGAGTCAAGGTAGTCGGCCACCATATTACCTTCGTGCTAGTTGTGTGAAACTTTTATATTAACATCCATGATAATTTTTCGCTTTATAATAATACAATAAATAGACCAAGGAATAGAACCTTGCCTGGTGATAGAATTATATAAAATTATGGAATCTATTTCAGATTTCGTAATCTAAAGATTTCTTTGCAATCAGAGGTTAAGCCAAATAAACATGGCCATCGTCTCTGCATATAAGGAATTGCCTTATCATATTCTGATAGAAAAGGACAAGAAAGTAGATCCACTGGTGTCTTGCACAATGCATCCTCCATGGCTCTAGCCAGAAATAGAAGATCAATCACTATTAAGTTTTAGTCCCCATAGAGTAGGATTCCAAAAAATCCAATTTCCTTGATGAAGATAAGCATATCCAGATGTCCGAGAGTAGAAGAATTTCTGAAAATAAATATACTTATTCAACATGAAAAAAGCCCTGATAAAATCACTGAGCGTATTTTTTTCTACATATAATCATCTGAAGATTAGAAGTAATGCCCTTATAAATGAATAGATTTCTCACCTGCCATAGGCACCAACAACCAGCCTATAAAATAACTGCATGTTCCATTCTTTCAGAACTACCAATTCTTGATACATGAAACCATCGTTCAAAAACGGATTTATGGGCCATAGCTTAACATTAAAGGGTAGTGAACTCAACAAAATAAATCCATACATTTTGATCACATTCACTATCAACAAAAAGATTTTTCGAGCATTCATCTTTATTTCTTTTATAGAAAACACATTTTGAAGCAATAAAAATCCCACACCACTTATCATTTTCTACGGTAGGATTAGCTCTATTCCAGATCCTCCATTTAATAAAGTTATATTTATTGGGAATATATTTAACCCGTAGTGTATTATTCCATGAATTATCTAGAATATGTAAGGTATGAATCCTACGATAATCCTTCATAGTGAAGGAGCCAGAAGGAGATGGGGTAATGATACACTTATCAAGTTCTAAGGATAATATAATGAGATTGAATATATCCTGTTGATTGTTGTCCAATAAAGAATTAGTAAAATATGGATACTGGTAAGATTCCTTGAAAGATATATAAGTAGCAAGACATCCCGGATAACCAATTAACTCAACAATCCAGTTTTCATGCCAAAATAAGATATCACCATATGCAACCAACCACTGAGAATAAGGCTTAAGATCATTAACAATAGAACAAATATCATAACAGAAGGGAGAATCATTACCATAAAAACCTATCTCCCACTTAAGAACCTTGAATTATTCTTCACTGTAGTTTGAAACATTCTAGGACCTCCCATGCAAGTTTTTCATGAATGCTCCTAATAGTATCTTTACGAATATGACCATTAATTCCACCTTTATGCATGGGGCGGGCCAATTTATCTCATGACACCCATATCCTTTTACCCATGGAATTAGGATCCCATAAAAAATTACTAATAATACTGTCAATGTTTTTGATCACTCCCTTGGGAACCTTGATAGAAGAAAGGACATGAATATAAGAAGCAATAAGTAAACCATTAGTCAGAGATATTCTGTCCCAAAATGAAAGATAACTAATTTTCCTTAATAATTCGAGCCAAAAAATTATTGATCATAATGTAATAATTACGAATCCAATGTCTCCTAGACGATATAGGTGCACCTAGATAATCCAAAGGGAAGTTCCCTTTCTGCTTGTTCTGGATATGACTCACAGAATTCACACGGCTTGATGAGCATGTACTAGATATATAAAAATAGCTCTTTCTTATATTTATAAATTGACCACTCCAAAATCAATACTTATCCAAGACACAACTTAAACCACACAACGAATTACATGATGCATTTAGGAAAATAATGGTATCGTCGGCAAACATTAGATGAGATACCGAAGAGGATCCCATTCTATCCAAGTAAGGAAGAATGAAACACTGATTAAATCTTCTTTGAATAATTTGACTGAGAACATATTGAATAAAAATGAAAATACGTGGATAAATTGGATCCCCATGTCGGAGACCTCATGTTGATTTAAGGAAACCATATGTTTTCTCCAAAAAAGAAACAACCATCCATGAAGAACAACAACATAAAAAAACATAGACAATGCCTCAGATTCCAAAACAGGCATGGAGTGGCTATAAACCGAGCGTAGAACACCTAAGAATATTCGGGTTTTTTTCCTCTTCTCAGGTTCCATAAGGGAGAAGAAGTAATCTTGATGATCGTGGTAAGATGTGAATCTTTATCAGCTACAATAAGAGTATAAAGCATATAATCTCTATAAACCACTAACCAATAAATAAGTGGTGAGAAGAGATGTGGTCTTTAGTGAGGAAGAATATTGGAAATGGAATTTTGAAGAATCAACCAAAGATATTCTAGTCAAAATAGATGATCTTAGAGGAAGGCATGATCATCATGAGAAAATGCCAGCAACACCTTCTTTAGGAACATCGTCAGTACACAAGAGTCCAGTAGGACATTCCATCAATCATGAAAGGAATCCATCAACTCAAAATTTGACGAGCTCATCCTCACCCATGAAACCCATAAAAATGAAAATCTTAAGAGACATTTATGAGAAAACTGAAGAGTTAAATCTTTTTTTCGTGTATGTAGATCAGGAACCTATGATGTTTCAGGAATCCACGAGGGAAGAATGTTGGAGAATGGATATGGAATAAGACATTCATACCATAGGGAAAATCACACATGGGAGATGACCCCACATCCTAATAACCTGAAAACCATTGTTGTAAAATGGGTGTTCATGATCAAGAGAAATTATGATGGTGAAATCGATCGCAATAAGGAAAGGCACATAGAAAAGTGATACAAACAGAATTATGAGGTGGACTATGAAGAATTATTCTCTCTCTTTGCTTACCATGACAATGTGATGATGATTATATCACTTTTTTCATCACAGTTGGATGATATACCAAATAAATGTAAAGTATGCATTCAAAAATGGAATTATAGCGGAACAGGTTTATGTGGACAAGCCTGATTGGTTTTCTATGAAAGGGGAGGAAGACCAAATTTATCGACTGAATACAGCTCTTTATGGGTTGAAGAAGGCTCCTCGTTCTTGGAATGCATGCATTGATATCTATCTTTGAGAGAACAACTTCAGCCAATGTCCATATGAGCATGCAGTTTACATCAAGATGAATTGTTGTTGGGACATACATATTGCATGCTTGTTTGTTGATGATTTTCTATTTATAGGGAACGACCAATCGTTGTTTAGTGAATTTAAGGAGGCCATGTTCAAGGAGTTTGAGTTGATCGATGGAGGTATCATGTCCTTATTTTTGGGAATAGTGGTAAAGAAAGAACATGGAGGAATTTATATATCTCAGAAGAGGTATTGCAGGGAGTTTCTTGAAAAATTCATGATGGCCTGTTGAAATACTGTAATCAAACCTGTAGCAACAAGATTAAAATTGGAAAATATGGAGAAGGAAGAAACATTGACTCAACTTTGTTCAAGAGTCTAATTGGGAGCCTGAGGTATCTCAAAATCACAAGGCCCAATATTTTCTACAGCTTTTGGATTCTAATCAGGTACATAAAAGGACCAAAAGAGGAACATTGGCTAGAAGAAAAACGTATCCTCAGTAATGTTAAAGGAAATATGGAATTTTGTATTTTTTATCCATAAAATAAAGAAGAAAATTTGTGTGGACACTCATATATTGACTGGGGAAGAGACCAAGATCCACTGGGTATGTTTTCCTTTCTTGGATTTACTGCTTTCACATGGAATTCAATGTATAAAAGTTTGATCACCTTTACCACATGTGAAGTAGAGTACATGGTGGAATAATCCACTATTTGTGATGGAATCTAGTTGAGAAATATGTTGAAGGAGATGAAGCATCTGCACGATGGACCCACAGTGATATATGTGCATAAAAAGTCGTCAATTGAACTTGCCAAAAATCCAGTGTAGCATGGATGAAAAAACATATTGATACCCAATTCCATTTTCTGAGAGATCATGTAAAGAAGAAAAAGATAAAATTGGTATATTTCCATACTACAGAATAGGTGGCTGATATTTTCATAATGTAATTACTGAAAGATGTATTCAAAAAAACTAATAAAAATTCTCATAATGAATCCATTTTTGGTTTGAAGGTGATTGTTGGAAATAAGAACAAAAACCCACAGGTCAAGCAAACTACATTTATTTTCCCTATGTTTTTTTCATGAATCGTGTATTAACTACACTCATTTTTCCACTATCTTTCTCTCCCTACTTGTCCATTTAATGTGACTGTTTTATTTCATTAATGTGTTTTTTAATGTGTCTATTTTATTTCATTAATATTTCCATTTAATTCGGATGTTTCATTCTTTTGAAAATGCCTATAAATTGTTGGAAATTGTTTTCTGAAAAATATTTGATATAAAAATCTCAAAATCTCCTTTGTGTTGTGTGCCAATTTTTCTCCTCTCAAATTTTTAGGCTAGTATAGCCAACATAGATTTCATCCCAAGTGTTCATATCATGATCATCATATGATCATATGATCACATGATAGCATAACCTCATGCAAAACCTTTGAGAGGAATCATATCTAGGTAGTTATGAACTTCCTCAAATGTAGTTTTTTTCATAAATACTAATAATATAAATATATATTACTTATATAAGGTATATTTCAAACTATTTACATATTTGATGTTTTTTCTCAGTCTGTAGAAGACAATAGATAACTTCTCAGAGAGCACCTTCTATGATATCATTTATTGGAATGATTTTTATATATAGTCACCTTCTTAAAATTCATCTCTAAGAGGTCACTATGTTGAAAGCCAACCTTCGAGCATTTGTTTCAAAGAAGCCACATTCTCAAAATGCTTCTTCTTCAAACTAATTTTTATGAAGGCAAATTCTAGGATTGTGCCTTGTTTAACAATAAAAAAGATAAAGGACCTCTCTGAGTGATCGCCTTCTACCTTCTTTAAATTATAGTTTCAACCATGGATATAATCCCTAATTCAGAAAACCTCCCCCCCCCCAATCCATCATCTTCTCAGCGAGAACCCTGGATCTCACCCCTCATTCAGCGACATCCCCCCATTGTCTTTTTCGTGAAAGTATTGCCTCGATTCGTCACTCTTGAATCTAGATCCACTCTCGGAAAAGCATAGATCTGGTTTTTAGAAACCATTTATGCAACCCCTGGTATTTCATCGTTGATGTCAGATACATCTAGATCCCACTCTTGGCGAAGTGTTTTATGCAACCCACTAACCGGATCGTTGAGTCAGATGTTGTGATGAACACCCCTCAAGAACACCAATGAAGAACACCCCTCGCAAACCCCTATGACGGACCCCCCTCCCAAAGCTAGTGTAATGCCCCGACCCCAGTTACCCAGAGTCAGTGCATTATTGCGTAACATTGGCATGATCACAGAATATCAAGTCTCAAATGACCGATTAGTTTAGTAGTCTTGGAAACACTATATACATTCATAAGTCTTACATTACATCATAAAGTAAAACAAAACTAGAAAAACATCATGTCTTCATATCCCCTCATATTAACCCTGCAGGTCATTCATAATATACTTCATTACATCCGGGAAAAATTAAAACATTGAAAGGGGTGAGATCCAATGCTCAGTAAGGATAACAATACAGCAGAATCATTTATAAATAAACATAAACATTTAAGGCAATGTATAACTAAAAAAATCCTTTTAAACAGGAACTTCAGCATAATATGGAAGAAATAAAATGAAATAATGCCATTTACTTATTCAAATGGATATTCTACTAGTCGAATAATCACATGAAATATCAATTACCACTATCATAATGATGGAATGCATAATGCGAGACTTTCATAACCACATAGTCAAGGCCTCGTGCCAAGACTACAAATAAGATTTTGTCAAGGCATCGTTCCAAGACAGTAGTTTGTCTCATGAGACCTACCGATGCATCGAGAAGCTATAGCAGGCTCCACCTGTCACTTATTAAGTCCAATGCATTCTTCATATGAATAGGTTTAAACATATCATAAACCATAACATAATCGTATCGCATAAAACATGCAAAAAAGAACATAACATTTCCACATTTCAATCAAAAGATATAAATACAACACATTGATATAATAAAAACACATTCAAAACAATTTTCAATACCAAAATAAAAGAAAATTAAAACTTTTTATTTATTTTTCATTTAAAAAAATGTTATGGCTTGTAGAGGAAGCCAAAACTAAAATAATGGTCACATCAGCGAAGAAGTAATTGTCGCCACATAAGAATGAAAAAAAAACATTCCCTTTTGTCGTTTAGTAAAATGCTTCGTACAAAAAATATTCCTTTTGAATATACGTAAAAGTCAAAGGGGTTTATACACTGTATAAAAGAAAGTTGTGTGTAAAACAAAATATGCCTCAATGAAAGGAGATTGAGACGAAGTCCCTTAAAAAGATCATTTTTTTAAATAAAATAGATCTATTATGTGTATTCACTATAAGTACACACAAATAAAGTAAAAAATACATGATAGGACATAATAATATCATGACATAATTTGAAGGTATGAGATTAGCCCAAAGAACGAAAATTGGGTTAAGAATGTCCCTTACCTTGTATCTGACTTGACTTGACCGTTCTTTAACCTCCTGAATAATAAACTACAGCTAATTTATAATTTCTTAAGAACCTTTTTCAAGTTTATTATTCCTTTTATATAACTTATTACCATGTTATGAACATTATGTAATTATTTATGTCAATAACGGTCGTTTTGTCGATCTTTGGTACTTGAGTCAAAAATAAACTTCTTATAATTACAAGTTGTTCATGTGGTAAAATATACATTATATCCAGAATTATATTCATGATGTAGATATCATATATATCATATATATTCATTATATTCATTCATTCATAATATTACGTAACATTTAGATGTAAGAAATGAAATGCATCGTTCATGGAGATGGTAAGCCGTACGTACGCATGAATGATACTTTCATTTCTATTTCGTATATAATGGAATGAAATCATATTGATATAAAGGTGTATTATAATTCCATTATAATATCATATATAATATCATTTACTCCATCCTTTATACATCCCATATATGGCATTAACGATTCAAATCACTTTGAGGGGGCGGTAGTCCGCACTTCCTAAAATGAAATTATCGCGTTTACCCATAATGGAAATCATAAAGGCATTCCATAAATGAAAAATACAGAAGAATAAGGAAAACATAAATATAATATACATCATAAATAAATACAGTGACATCTTAATGGCCACCATGAGAGGTGTTAAAAGAATATTCAATAATCATCGATATGTGAGGCAGTATTTCACCACCCAGAGAAACAATATGTTCTTTAACCATTAGACGAATGTTTGTGTAAGTTTAAATCAAATAATTATTATAACAACATCCTAGTATATTTTAGATACTGGTGTCATTACAAAATAATGTAATAAAAAGATTTTAATGGGTTGGAGAAGCAAAATAAAACAAAAGAACATAAGAGAAGACATTACCTTAAAATCGGGTAACTCTTTTTGATTTGAGCAAAAGGCTTCTTTGGGAAGACTTATGCCCAAAGTGAGGCTTCTATGAGTAAGATAGGTAATTTCACAGAGTATTTGAGTAGATTTTGGCCGAGGAAAAAGGCTTTGAAGGTGTGAATAAAGTGGTAGAGATGGGGGCCTTTTATAAGAGGAGAGGAAGGGCACTCTTGGAAACTCATGAAATGTTACATTATTATGAAATTATTTTTGGATTTTAAAGGTCCCACAATGATATAGTTTTAGGATAAGGTGATAATGGTTTTAAATATACTCATCCAATATGTTTTTGACAATTTTAAGTATTAAAATTTACATTAACCTTCCATTTTATTAAAATCATTAATTAATGAGGTAATCTCTGCATCATCATGGTGTCATAAATACATTAATTTATTTAATGTATAAAAATTATAAAATAATTACCATGATGTAGGAAATACTTTTATCTTTCAAATTAATATTTATAGTCAAATATTTAGCTTATATAACTCCATGTAATAATTGTTTTAGTAAAACAACACATGTTTGTGACAATTTTATTTTTAATTTAAAAAAAACCTTATTAATGTCATTCTCTTACCCATGTAGATTCATGGGGTCCCCAAGTTTACCCATGTATTGTCTTGGTCAGAAATGACTCATCAAATAAGTTTAGGAAAAGTTTAAAGATATTTTTATTTTTTTATAATATCATTTGTACCTTAAATTTCACTAATTACCTTTAATCACGATTAATAAAACATAAAAGTTACTATTCACGAAAAATTATTTTAATCCCATTGAACCACATTTTACTTCCTAATGATAATGATGTATGTTGGATTTTTGAAATCAAAATCATAGAGGTGGTAAATTGTCATTTAAACAAAAAATTAGTTTTTTAACTACCACTTAGTGGTTTCACTATTCATCAAAAATTGAAGTTTCTCAGAGCAATACCAAAAATCCACCCTAAGAGATAATTGATATTCCGAATTGAAAAATGACGTCTATTTTAATAAATTCAAAATATATAAGTTTCATTAATTAATTTTTTAATTAATTCTTGATGTCAAAACAAATAGCGTGTTTTTAAAAAAGAATATCAATCAAAAGATTGACAATTGTTTATGTCCAATTTCAAAGTGAAATTAATTCTAATGACCACCATTGGAAATAATGGTAAAACTATATTCTAATTATACTTTAAAACCACTAAATCATATAATTTATCACTATTAATTATTTTGATTAAAAAAATTTTTAATTAAAATTTAGTAATTTTCAATATTCCTCAAAATATAAATGTTATCCGAAAAGTTCCAGAATTTCACCCTAGGCTAAATTCGATATTCTGAATCCAAAAATGAAGTCCATTGTGAAAGATAAAATTTATAAAATTTCAAAAAGTAGGTATTACAATTCATAATGGCTACTTTGATTGGTTGTGGTGTGTGTTAGAACTCGAAGTTGCATATAACACACGCTACTGTATTATTCAAAGAGAAGCGTACTGTGGAAGTTTGGGGTGTTACATTCTCCCCTCCTTCAATAAATTGCGTCCTCGCAATTTGGAATTTTTCATTGAAAATAAAGGCTGAAAATAGAAAATACCTTTGTGGAAAACCCACCTCGGAAATAGGGTTAATAAAAATATAACTTTAAAAGAAAGAAAGAGAAGTACAAAGGTCACCCGAGATAGCCCATACTAGGATTCTACGAAAATATGGATATGGAGGAGAAACAAACCATCTAGGTCTGATGGAGAGTTGTAGAAAATAGTATGAGGATAAAGTTAAACTATAATAAAATCACAAACTTGTGATTGGTTAAACGATCATTGATTCCCCAGTAGGAAAAGTTAACCAACAATGTTTTTGTTTTAAGTTACCTTTCATAAAGTTGAAGAATTTATTTAGGTGATTTATAGACAATGTAAGGAAATATACATACCTGTCATGTAGACTTTCATTCTTTTATAAATATTTACCACAAACCCATCTTTCACTGAAAAAGATAATAGAACTCAAAAATATTATATTTATCTTAATTGTACAACGTTCCAAATATTAGCACATACCATTTAGATTAGGAAAACTATTTTGTAATAACCATGGACTTCTTATAGGCTAGTGGTAGGCAATAAAGTCCTGTCGCACTATGGTTGTGGGTTTAATTCCTACAACTTTTCTGATGCGACGGGTTATCCCCCAACCTGTAGGTTGTCCTTTTCCTAAAACTATATTATTATAATATTCCAAAAATAATCTTCATAAATGTTTTAACCTTAAACAATACTATCTAAAGTTCAACTTAATCCATTCCAACCTTTATATTAATCCAAAATACTTATGTCCATAATTTCTCTAAAAGGTCTCTAAATTCAAAATTCAATTTTATCATCAGATTCCTCAAGCAAAGTAAAGTTTCTCTTATTGTCACATAAAAAAATATGATTACCTTCATCATATTAAAACCTTAATGAAAACAATAAGTACTGCAGTACAATCCTTATATATATCACATTATTCTTATAACCAGAATATAATCCATGAGTCTAAAAGCACCAATACATTAATGATTCCACTTCAACTATAGTAACAACATAAGATTGTCCTTGATCCCTTGGCCTTTTCTATGTTATGTTTTCCTGATGCTTAGGACATTCATTTGAATAATGCCCCATTTACCTACAATTGTAGTATTCAACATTGATAGTCTCTTTCTTTCCCTTACAATCACGAGCCTGGTGACCTTTTTCTCCACATTTATAACAAACTCCTAATCCTTTTAGGTAAGTACCAGGGTGATTCATCCCAAAATTATCGCATAATGGAAAATCCTTATTTCCCTTTTTCCCTTTATATGTCTCTTATTACACTGTTCTCTTCTTCTCTTGCTTTATTTTATTGTCATAAGAATTAGAGAATTCCTTTTCTGTCTTGATAACACCTGAGACAATATCTTCGTACAACGAGAATGATTGTGAGACTAAGGCTCAACAGAGAAACAATTTGAACCCATCAAAGAAACGATCAATCTTACTTCTTGGGTTATTTATATAATCTATTACATGCCTTGATAACCTTGTAAAGTTAGCCTCATACATTACGACATTCTCATCCTCCTTTTGTCTCAGACTCAGAAATTGCCTTTCCAAATCTGCTTGATGGTCATGAGGGAAGTATTTTTCTAATAAAATATCTTTGAACTCCCTCCATTCAAAATTTTATACTTCATCATCTTCCTTCATGTTTTGAATCAGTGACCACCATTGATCGGCATCTCCAGTGAGGCAGTAAACTGCCATGACAACCATCTCCCTTTTGCTACTCCCCAAGGCATGGAATAATTTCTCTAAGTAGTTTATCCATTTCTCAGCTACTAATGGATTTGTACCCCCATTAAATGTTGGCGGTTGTTGCCTCCTGAAGAGTTCTAACATAGATCCTTTACATTGCGGATCAGGGTGCTCCATACGAGTAAGGTTATTATTCATAACCTGAGTGAGTTGACCTAGTATGGTGATAAGTTGATCAGTACCAGTTGTTTCTCAAGCTCCACTATAATTATCTTTAGTAGGAGGGAAATCCCTACATGGAGAGAGTGCATTGATACGGTTTCCATTCCTCCCACTAGGTTCCATTTCTAAACAATGGCATAAACTAGATTAGTTTGTGAATCAAAATACATAATTCCATACTTTTAAAACACTTAATATAAATTGAACTATAATAATAAAAATGTTTTCTTTGAGGAAGTATATACTCAAACACCCTTCATAATTATTTGTAAAGAAAATGAGAATTGTACTAAGCATATCCTCCAGGAGTTTTGTAACCAAGAGTGATGAAAGTCCCGTTGTCGTGCACTAGTTCTCGTTCGAGTCTAGCTCAAAGCAGTGTTTTTGGGTTTTACCCCTAGGTACATCTGTTCTAGATCCTCCTCTACCTGCTCATGTCCAGATAGGGATGTATTCCTCAGAACACTCGGAAAATCTCTATAATACCAAACTTCTAGGAAGTTCTTCTATTCAAATCCTCAAAGTCTATCTTTGGGCTATGTTCTCTAATTATAGATTATCTAAATCTAGCTTCCAAGGTTAGTACTAAACTTCCTCTGATACCAACTGTAACGCCCTTACCCCGGTTACCCAGAGTCGGTACATTATTGCATAACATTGGCATGATCACAAAAGATCAAGTCTCGAAAGACCGATTACTTTAGTAGTCTTGGAAACACTAGATACATTCATAAGTCTTAAATTAGATAATAAAGTAACATAAATCTAGAAAAACATCCTGTCTTTATATCCTCTCATACTATCCCTGCAAGTCATTCATAATATACTTCATCACATCCTGGAAAAATTAAAAAATTGAAAGGGGTGAGCTCAGATGCTCAGTAAGGATAACAATAATGCGGAAACATTCATAAATAAACATAAACATTTAAGGCAATGTATAACTTAAACAAAAGCCTTTTAAACTTGAACTTGTGCATAATATAGAAAAATATAAAATTAAATAATGTCATTTACTTATTCACATGGATATTCTACTAGTCGAATAATAACATGCAATATCAATAACCACTTTCATAATGATGGAATGCATAATTCCAGACTATCATAACCACGAGTCCAAGGCCTCGTGCCAAGAATACAAATAAGATTTTGTCAAGGCCTCATGTCAAGACACTATTTTTTCTCATTAGACCTACCGGTGCATCGAGGAGCTATAGCGGGCTCCACCCGTCACTTATTAAGTCCAATTCATTCCTCATATGAATAGGTTTAAACATATCATAAACCATAACATAATCGTATCACATAAAACATGCATAAAGGGAACATAACATTTCCAAATTTCAATCACAAGATATCAATACAACACATTGATATAATAAAAACACTTTCAAAACAATTTTCAATACCAAAATAAAATAAAATTAAAACTTTTTATTTATTTTTCATTTAAAAAAATTATGGCTTGTAGAGGAATTCGAAACTCAAATAATGGTCACGGCGGTTGAGAAGTCGTTGTCGCCGCACACATACGACAAAAAAACATTCTATTTTGTCATTTAGTAAAATGATTATTATCAAAAAGATTCCTTTTGAATAAACATAAAAGTGAAAGGGGTTTATACACAGTATAAAAGAATGTTGTGTATAAAACAAAATATGCCTCAATGAAAGGAGGTTGAGACGAAGTCCCTTACAAAGATCATTTTTAAATAAAATAGATCTATTATGTGTATTCACTATATGTACACACAAAGAAAGTAAAAATAGAAAATAGGACATAATAATATCATGACATAATTTGAAAGTAGTAGATTAACCCAAAAAAAGGAAATTGGGTTAAGAAGTTCACTTACCTTATGTCCGACTTGACTCGACCGTTCTTTAACCTCCTGAATAATAAACTAGAGTTAATTTATAATTGATTAAAAACCTTTTTCAAGTTTATTATTCCTTTTATATCACTTATTACCATGTTAAGAACATTATGTAATTATTTATGTTAATAATTGTTGTTTTGTCGATATTTGGTACTTGAGTCAAAAATAAACTTCTTATAATTACAAGTTGTTCATGTGGTAAAATATCCATTATATACAGATTTATATTCATGATGTAGATATCATATATTTCATATATATCCAGTATATAATTCATTCATAATATTACGTAACATTTAGATGTAAGAAATGACATGCACCGTTCATGGAGACGGTAATCTTTACGTACGCATGAACACTACTTTCATTTATATTTCATATTTAATGGAATGAAATCATAATTATATAAAGTTGAATCATAATTAAAGTATAATATCATATATAATATCATTTAATCCTTCCTTTAGACATCCCATATATGGCATTAATGATTCAAATCACTTTGAGGGGGCGGTAGTCCGCACTTCCTAAAATGAAATTATCGCATTTACCCGCAATGGAAATCATAAAGGTATTCCATAAATTAAAAATACAGAATCATAAGGAAAAAAATAAACATAATATATATCATAAATAAATATAGTGACATATTAATGGCCACCATGAGAGGTGTTAAAAGAATATTGAACAATCATCGTTTTGTGAGTCAGTATTTCGCCACCCACAAAAATAGTATGTTCTTTAACCATTAGATGAAGGTGTGTGTAAGTGTAAATCAATTACATATCATAACAACGTCCTAGTATATTTTAGATACTGATGTCATTACAAAATAAAGTAATAAAAAGTTAATAATGGGTTGGAGGAGAAAAATAAAACAAAAGAACATAAGAGAAGACAGTACCTTAAAATCGGCTAACTCTTTTTTATTTGACCCAAAGTATTCCTTGGGAAGACTTATTCACAATGTGAGGATTATATGAGTAATAGAGGGAGGTTTATAGAGTATTTTGTCATAGGTTGGCCGAGCCAAAAGGCTTTGATGGTGCGAATAATGTGGTAGAGGTGGGGGCCTTTTACAAGAGGAGAAGAGGGGCACTCTTGGAAACTCATAAAATGTTACATTATTATGAAATGATTTTCGAATTTTAAAGGTCCCACAATGAAATATTTCGAGGATAAGGTGATAAGAGTTCTAAATATACTCATCCAATAGGTTTTTGATAGGATTATGTATTGGATTTTACATTATCCTTCCATTTTATTAAAATCGTTAATTAATGAGGTAATCGTTGCATCATCATGGTGTCATAAAACATTTAATTTATTTAATGAATAAAAAATATTAAAAAAATTACCATGATGTAGGAAATAGTTTTAGAATTCCAATTTATATTTATAGTCAAAATTTTAACTTATATAACCCCATGTAATAATTGTTTTAGTAAAACAACACATGTGTGTGACCATTTTATTTTTACTTTAAATAAAAAGATATTATTGTAATTTTCTTACCCAAGTGGCTCCATGGGGTACCCAAGTTGACCCATGGATTGTCGTGGTCGGCCATGACTCATCCAATAATTTTAGGACAAGTGTCAAGATATTTTTGTATTTTTATAATATTATTTTTACCTTAAATTTCACTAATTTCCTATAATTGCGATAAATAAAACTTGAAGTTAATATTCAACAAAATATTATTTTAATCATATTGAACCACATTTTACATCCAAATGACAATTATGTATTTCAGATTTTTTAAATTCAAATCACAGAGGTGGTAAATTTTCATTTAAATAAAAAATTAGTTTTTTTAACTACCACTTAGTGGTTTTACTATTCATCAAAAATTGAAGTTTCTCATAACAATACCAAAAATCCACCCTATTCTATAATTGATATTCTTAATTAAAAAATGATGTACATTTTACAAAATTCCAAACATATAAGTTCCATTAATTAATTTTATAATTAATTCCCGCTGTCAAAACAAATAGCGTGTTTTTAAGAAAGAATATCAATCAAAAGATTGACAATTGTTTATGTCCAATTTCAAAGTGAAATTAATTCTAATGACCACCATTGGAGAAAAAGGTTAATTTATATTATAATTATACATTAAAACTACTCAATAGTATAATTTATAACTATTAATTATTTTGATTAAAAAAGTTGTTTTTAATTAGAATTTAGTAATTTTCACTATTCATCATAATATAAAAGTTATCCGAAAAGTTCCAAAATTTTACCCTAGGCTAAATTTGATATTCCGAATCCAATAATGATGTCCATTTTGAAAGATAAAATTTATAAAATTTCAAAAATTAGCTATTACTATTCATAACAGCTACTTTGATTGGTTGTGGTGTGTGTTAGAACTCGACATTACGTACAACACACGCTATTGTATTATTCAAAGAGAAGCGTACTGTGGAAGCATGGGGTGTTATAGCTAGGAAGACATACCACCCCTTTGAAAAACTCGTCTTCTTCACGAAGGCACCACGAACATCTCCTTCACGAAGCCACCCTCGAACCCATGTCTTCTTTGCGGAGCCCCCTACAAAAGAAGTATATTGTCAAATTTAATTAAATTTTTGGTGTATTTTATGAAATTAATATTTATTGTAAATATTATATTAGTTTTTAACATTTTATTTAATGTGATTTATTATTTATTTGAAAATTATAAACATTGCATTATTTTTATTGTATTTCAATTATTAATTTTTATTGGTTATATATTTGTTTGAATTCAATAAAATACATTACTAAATTAATTAGTAATTTTATAATTAATATATTTATTTTTTTTATACTATATACATTAAATTATTATTAAAATTAATATATATATTATGTCATTGTGTATACATATATTATGTCTTAGTTAATTAGAATGTTTTTAATTAATATATTATTGCTCTGTAAAAATATAAATTTTATAGTTAGTTAATTGTAAGATTATATTTTTAGTTAGCGAAATTAACTATTTTATATTTAATTTCAATTAATAAAAAAATTCCATCAAATAATTTAATTTGATATATTTCATTATAAATTAAATTAAAACAAATTGTTCTTTAATTTATATATTAATTTGTAAATTTGTTGTATTTTATTAACTTTAATTTATTCGTTATTATGTTTTATAGTGTATATATTTATATTTAATGAATATTTTCGTATGAATTATTTCATTCTATTACACATGTGTGTAAATATATAATTTAATTGTATAAAATATTTTAATAAATTAAATAGTAATTTTGAAATTAACATATTATTAAAATGTATTCTATATCATATAATACTGCATTGTAGTTATTATTATAATATACATTAATATATTATTATAATAATAAAATTAGATCTTATTTTTATGTCATAGTATCGTAACTAATATATATATTATTGGTTAATTAGTAATTTTGTAATTAATATATTATTGCATTGAAAAAATATATACTAATTAATAATGTAAGTGTAAGGTAAAATTTTTTGTTAGTGAAATTAACTATTTTGTATATTTCAATCGTATAATATATATATATATATCTGTATTTTTGTATTCTATAAAACAAACTTATGTATATATATTAATATAATATTCCATTGTAAATAAAATATTATTATTTTGTATTTAATATATTAATAAATCGTTCTTTACTGCATCTTGACTGCTCATTTTCATTGTCAGTTTCGTCTATTCTCAGAGGAATTATAATCGAATTATTCATAGTTACACTTTGTTGGTTTATGATTTATCTGAAGAAACATCGGGGTAAATATTTAACATGAAATTTAATTTCAAATAAGAGTTTTAGAAATATGGATAAAAAACTACATGCCTTTGTATATGACAGAGGTGAAATAATAGGCGATGAACATGGGATATAATATATTGGGGGTCCTCAAAGATTAGTAAATCTTACAGTATGTCATATGATGAATGCAGTTAATAGTACAATTCACGATCAACTGAAGATAGGTGGGAATCAGGGTGTATCATATGTTGTTTATAGATTTACTCAAAATTAGGATAATCTATATTACATGCATCATAATTTTGTCAATGATAAATATTTGAGGGTTTCATATGATACATACCAAGAGCATGGAAGGATTAGTGTGATGGAATTGTATATTGATGTTTGTAAAATTATTGATACGATTCAAATCAAACATTACTTATCAAACGATGGTGGATTTTCCATGGGGGATATGTTTACATATGAGCTAGTTGTTCAAGGTGAATCAAGTGAAGAAAATATATATAGAGCATGGAAAAGATTGCAGATGACAATACTTGTACATGTTCCTACAACATCTATTTTTGTAGCTGATCCATATATGTGTAAGAGTTGGTGTCCTAGAACCAACTGGTTTTACATTTATTACATGGATATTTACTTTTTTTAAAATATTAAACATCTTATTACATATTGTTAATTGTTATGCATGACTATGTTGTAATAACTTCTTAGAGTATTTGTTGCATTGATAATGTCATAGTAGTTCCCCGCTATGATGAGAACCCTGAAATGCTATAACAATATTATTAAATATAGTTCTGTGATTGGACGACATACTATGATGGACACATAGCATGCATACCATCAGGTGTGAGTACTCGTAATCAGATGAGATTTCCCCTCATGAAGTTTGCACTTGGTAATCTCCAGGATAAAAGATTATGATAACAGTCCCGCTACTAGAAATTCCGCATGTTTTGATGTCATTGTATATTTATATTTGTGAGTGTGTGTAATGATCCATAGACTTTAAGATTATCATTAATATGTTTCACAACTCGCACACTTTGATTTGGTGATGAAATCTATCATACAGACAGTTGGTGGGAAGTAGGGTATGTTGGGTGCATCACGAGTGGCATGTCATTAATCGATAAGTCAAAGAAGGATTTTTCCCATCCATTTATGGATATTGATATATATGTACTTTTATTGAAAAAAACCATCACGCAAAACTCCATGAACATGGTGTAAGGATGATTTTATTTCAAGTAGTTAAAGAATCATGAATCAAGCATAAAGGTTGATGAAACTATCATCAAACATGCCTGGTGAGATATTGCGACAAATGTATTATATTACCCAGTGAGCGTTCATATGTGGATGTCGTTGTGGTGCCTTTAAGTTCTTTCTCTTGGATTCCTTGACCCGTAGCTAGACAATATTGTTGAACATTAGGTAATCCCACCTAATGCCAATGAGAAGGAATCCTATAGGGTCACACACTAAGTGCTTCTGGTGTTCTCAGTTAAATTTATTTTAATTTAATTAATAAATATTATTCTCAAGACAATGGAATAATTTTATTCAAGTTTAAATGATTGCAAAAATTAAATAAATAAATATTTCACCAGATTGTGGGTAAAATGTATTTATTTATTTTATTAAACATTTTATAAAAATATATATTAGTTTGAAAATAAAATATTTACATAAGAGAATAAATTATTTATTTATTTATTCAGGTGTTCAATAACCGGAAGTGGAGTTCAAGTAGCCCAAGGTAAATCTGGTAGTAAAATAATTATTTGAAAGATGGTAAATAATTATTTTAACTAGTTGACAAAAATTAAAATAACACTCTTATTATTTTGTGACAGGGAATTATATTTACAATTCCATTTTGTGAAAGTTGGTGCACCATAAATAATGACAAGTTATTACTATTAATGTTGGACCCATGGTCTTCTATGCATGATTTGGAGTATGTTTTGTGTTTGTTGTCAATCAGCAGTATAATTTCATAATATGTACCTGCAAAGAGATCATACAGTTCAAACAGACAACATTATTGAAGGTGGGGCCGTTTCCCAGTGGTTGTCAAATTTTTGGGCCTGAAAATCGACAAATGGATAAAAGTGTTTTTGGAAAAGAGACTTGCGCTTAATGTACTGGATGAAGAGGTAACTTGCGCGCCATATGTTTCTCAATATCAGAACATGGGAAAATTTCCAAGGGATAAGGGACGCGAAAGATTTGGGCGGGTCGCGCAAGTGACCTGCGTGCCATGAAGAGACTTGTGCGCCGATGCCTAGGGGGACTGGAAACGTGCACGCCTATTGTTTTTCAATATCATCAGTTCAAAATATGGAAAACGAAAGAAGTTTTCACAAGTATTTGTGTAGGTCGTGCAAGTGAGTAGCACGACAGAGGCTAGGGAGGATGAGCTGTGCGCCGGAACCTGCGCACCGAGGGAAGACTTGCGCGCCACCACGCAGGGGGTCCGGTTTGGCTATAATTAGAGGACCCCCTATTCATTTGTAAAGAAGTTCAAGACTTAGAGACTTTTCGAGCTCTCTTCGCGAAAGTGGTTGAGTCACGCAAGTAGTTGTTGGGTCGTGCAAGTAGAGGTTGTGCGCCGATTGTTTGTTGCGCGACCAAGGCAGTTGGGGAGTTAAAGGCGCAATGTCGTCCAAGTTTGGTGTTGAAGGAGGCAGTGTCACGCAAGTAGTTTGTTGTCACCTGTGCTCCTAATTTGTACTTCACAAGTGACTTGCACGCCGGGATTGAAACTTGCGTGTCGGGCTTGGAGAAGTGCGAGAGGGTTGTTAAACTCCATCTGTCCTTTTGAAGTTGCACGAAAGCTGGAAAATCGCCCGGTACCCTCAGTGCAATGTGAGATTCATCTTCTGGTGAGAGTTGTCCTTTAACAAAGCATCTACATATGAAAAAGGATGCATTCTTATGCAATGATGAAGAGACCTTCACGTCTATAAACTGAGTGGGACTTCAATTAAGGGCAGTGAGGCAGGGGGAGTCAACGGGAGTGACCTGAGGGAAGCAGTGAACTATCCCTAAACCTTTGTAAAGGAAGTGAGCCTGGGATAGAGTGACTGTGCCCGAACCACTATAATACACAACTAGAAATGATTATTGGAATTAGGTATGATAGAAAACTTGTCGGCGTATGCTCCTTGGACGTAGCCCTTAGCGGTGAACCAAGTAAAAAGTGATGTGTCTTCTCTGTGCATGTGAATGTATTCTTTCTGATCATATTCATATTACAAGTTCAACAAGATGCTACCAACATGGGAAAAAGATCCATCACATTAAAAGAAAAAGTTGTCACCCTGATTCACCCCTCCCCTCTCAGGGTGTCCCGGGGTCCTTCAAGTGGTATCAAAGGGTAAAGGTTGCTGGTGTTGAATTAGTCCTTTATCGTCATGGAGATTGAAGTCAATGTCAGTGGAGTCCCTCACATCGATGGAAGTAATTTCTAGATCTGGAAGAACAGAATGAGATCTCATCTAAGATCACATGGAATGGAAGTTCTCTTTTTTATAGTGCATGGAATACAAGTCACTGACCCAACATGCCTGGCTATGACTGAAATAGACAGGAAAATTCTTGATGCAGATGCTAAAGCACAAAATTCACTTACTATATCCCTTTCTGATCAGATCTACCTAATGCTGATGAATGGAACCTCAGCAAAATCCATGTGGTATAATCTCGAGAATATTTTTGATGGAGATAGCCAAGTGAAGGAGGTGAAACTACAAGTGTTGCGCAATCAGTTTAATGATATGAAGATGCATCCAGACGAGAATGCAAACTCTTTCTCCAATCGAATTACTGAAGTGGTTGGAGAAATTCGGGGTCTAGGTGAAGAAATCAAAGACATTGATATTGTAAAGAAAATATTAAGAAGACTTCCTCCTCTATACAATGAAAAGGTGTCAGCCCTTGAGGAAAGAGATCCTTCCAAACATTCTATGAATGATCTACTTAGTAGCTTGGTAGAATATGAAATGAGAGTCAAACCAGAAGATTCTATGACTCCTGTGAGAAAGGAAATGGCATTCAAGGCCATGTATAAACTGAAAATCTCAAAAGATATTAGTGGTGAAGATGATGAAGAAAAATAAATTCATTCTCTCATTGTAAAGAAGTTCCAGAAGGGGAAAGGGAAATTCAATGGGAAGTTACCTCTCGCATGTTTTCGTTGTGGAAAAGTTGGGCACATTACCTCTCAGTGCTTTAGAAAGATCAATGATGAAGATAGTGAAGATGAAATCTTCAAGAAGCCTTGGAGAAGGTTCTTCAAAAATGGAGACTTCAAATATGGAAAGAAAATGAAAAGGAAGAGTTTTGTCTGTGAAGAGCAAGAAGATGATAATGAATTCTGTGATGAAGAAGAACCAGAATTCAAAACTAGGAACCATGCTTCCATGATGGCCACTGTTGAAAAGTAAAAATATACTGGTGGAGAAGAACAACTGAGAACTTTTGAATATCCCGAGATGCAACTTAAGGATGTTGTTAGTAAGCTTAAGATTAAATGTAAGAGTTGCAATAAGTGGAAATCAATTGTAGAAGAATCAACTGAATACGTTTATCAACTTGAAGCTCAAATTGAACGACTAAAATAATTTGTGATGGTAAAGTATATAATAATTGAAAGCAATGATGATGTAGTGGATCTGAAGCTGAGAATTGAAGAGCAGGCAAAGCTCATCAATGTCCTCACCTCCAGACTTGTTGAAAAATCCAAGACTGCTGAGGGTCTTGAAGAAGACGTTGTTACTCTAAGGAGTAAACTTGAGACTGAATCAATTCCAAAAGAATCAAGGAAGAATATACAGTTTGAAAGATTCTCAGATGCAGAATTACTAGCAAGAGCCATGTGTGGTTCATATGGGGTTGGAAAAATCTTGAGTGATCAAAGACCCACTTGCATGGGAAATAGTGGAATTGGTTGTGAGGCTGAGACATCAACTGCTGGAAGTGAAAAGATCCAAAATAAAGATAAGATGAAAGTTGAACATTTTGAAACTTTACCTAAAGTTCCGAAAAAGGAACCCTCAATCAAAACTAAAAGGAGAAGTGAAAATTCCACTCAAACATTCAGAAATGACAAAAAGTCTAACCATTATCCAAGGAAGAAGGTATGAGGAGAAATTCAAGTGAGAAGGCATTTCCTCTCAAGATGTGTCAGTTCTGTGGCTAGCAGGGCCATACCATGTCTTATTGCGAAGAGGCAAGAAGCTATCTAAATGGAGAATATATAGAAGTTCAACAAAGGAGAAAAAATTCATATCCTAATTCTTATAGAAGAAATAATTTATATGGATATTGATATCATTGTTCTAAATTTGGTCATAAGGCTGGTAATTGTAGGCAGAGAAGGGACATGTACACCTCATACCGAAGTTCAAGACAAGTCATGTCATGTCAGCAAGACAATGTTACTCTTTCAAATAGGTTTTCTCCTCTCAAAGAAGATTTTCACTATGAATAACCTGGGTATGCGGAAGAGATAATTGAAAGGCCATCAATACTATATACTTAATCCAATGTCTCATAGAAGGAAATAAAGAAGATTGAGAAATACAACTTTTCAGAGGTGGCCCACAATGCTACAAAGAACAACAGTACCTGGATTCTCGATAGCGGTTATTCATCTCATATGACAGGTAATATCGGCCAGCTAACTGATATCAAATGGATGTTTGATGGTACAATACTATTTGGTAATAACGGGGCTCTGAAAATCAAAGGGATTGGAAGCACCAAATTAGCTAATGGAGAACTAAAGAAGACTTAAGTCCTTTACGTAGATGGTCTACGCCATAATCTCCTCAGTGTGAGTCAACTCTGTGACTCGGGACTTATACTTACTATTAATCAGAAAGGCTACATTGTCAAGGGAAAGACAAGAAATTCACTTATGAAGGGATGCAGAATAGAAGGCAACTTGTATCAGGTTGATAGTGAAGAAATTGTATGTTACATGACTGTTGAATAAGAAAACAATTTGTGGCATCGGAGACTGGGACACATCAATCAACAAGACATGGAGAAAATATCAAAATTGAAAATTTTCATGGACATTCTCAACCTGAAGCATGAGCGTGAAATATCTTGTGATTCTTGCATTTGTGGGAAGATGGTCTGCAGTTCATATCGGCCAAAGAAGAAAAGGGCATCTCACCTTCTTGATCTGATTCATACAGATGTATGTGGGCCGATAAATGTTGTCGGAACTCATGGAGAAATTCACTTTGTCCTTTTCATAGATGATTACAATATAATGGCATGTGTGATGGTCATTCATAGGAAATTACAAGTCCTTGACTACATGAAAACATATCGGCGAATCACCGAGAATGATACTGGATGAACAATAAAAGTGTTGCGATCTGACATTGGAGGAGAATACACGTCCATTGAATTTGAAAATTATCTGTAGAATCATGGGATATAGCATGAGGTAGCTGTTGTGAGAACTCCACAACAAAATGGAGTTGTTTAACATAGGAATCGATAGGTGAACAACATGGAACAAACTATACTGATTGAGATTCGTATTCCATGACATTACTGGAAAGAGGTTGTTCAAGCTGTAGTGTACATTCAGAATCGAACATGACTTTATATGGGTGAGACGAAGACACCATATGAATTTTGTCATGGACAGAAGCCTTTTTTAAAATACTTTTGTGTCTTTGGAAGTAAATTCTTCATCAGGAACAAAGAAGGAAATCAAGGGAAATATGAGACAATGCAGATAAAGGAATTTTCCTCAGTTACTCAATGTACAACAAAGCCTACAAATGATTCAACAATAATTTAGTAATGATTGTGGAAAGTAGTGATGTTAAGATAATTGATGAGAAAACCACAAATGCTTTAAGGATGTCATATAATGATGTGATAGACTGTCAGGAAGAATCTGAACGTGAAGAAAATACAAATGCAGAAATAGAGGAAGTTGTTCAAAACACTCAGCAGTCACATCATGATGTTGACTCAGAAGAATAATCTGAAGAAGAAACTTTGGCAGAAGAGAATGCTACTGAACCTCGTAGGAGAAATTGAAGAGCTGAGATCGATCCTTCCAACATCATTGGGGACAGGAGTGCACCCACTCAAACAAGAAGTATGAGTAATAACATGTAATCTGCATTTCTATCAGTTGTAGAGCCATCTTCATTCGAAGAAGATGCAAATGGTGAATCTTTGGTGAAAGCCATTAATGATGAATTAGATAAGATTGACAAGAATCAGACATGAGATCTTTTCTAGAGACACGAAGGTCACAATGTGATTCGTACCAAATGTATCTTCAAAAATAAGTTTGATGAGCATAGAAGTGTTATCAGAAATAAGGTACGACTAGTATGTAAAGGATACTCCCAGATTGAAGGCATTGATGTTGAAAAAACCTTTGCTCCAGTGGCTAGACTGGATTCAATTAGGATTTTTCTTGCCATGGAACTCCAATGATGATATATAGTATATCAAATGGATGTCAATACATCATTATTGAATCGTTTAATCGAAGAAGAAGTCTACATTGAATAACCAGTGGGCTTTGTTTTGGGTACTGATGAAGCAATGGTCTGCAAACTGAAGAAAGCTCTATATAGTTTGAAGCAGGAACCACGGGCGTGGTACTCATGGATGGATTCATATCTAAAGAAGCTTGAATTCAAAAGAGTAGGATTTGATCACAATCTCTATGTAAATAATTCTCCAAAAGATCAATTCATGGTTTTAGTCTACGTTGATGATATCATATTTGGTGGAAACAGGCAGAAATCAGTGGATGAATTTTCCAACCACATGAAATCATAATTTGAAATGTCTATGATTGGGGAGCTCACATATTTCTTGTGGTTTTAGGTGATTCCAAATAAGGAATACACTTTCATTTCTCAGAAAAAATATGCAAGAGAGTTGCTGAAGAAGTTTAATATGCAAGACTCCAAACCAATGTCAATGCCGATTGCAGTTGGAACTAAACTTGGAAAGCATGAGGATGGGGACTCTGTTGATCCCACCATGTATAGGAGGATCATTAGGAGCCTACTGTACCTAATAGTGACATGGCCAGATATTGTCTTTGCCACATGCCTTGCATCCCTCTTTCAGAGTAATCCAAAGGAGGAATATATGGCGGCAGTAAAAAGAATCATGAGGTACATTCAAGGTACACATAACGTTGGGTTATTTATGCTGGAGGTAGGGACAGTGAATTACCAATGTTTTCTGATGCTGACTAGGCTGGTGATGTAGTAGGCAGAAAGTCCACTAGTGGTGGAGCTTTCTATATTGGGAAGAAATGTGTTCACTGGTTGGGAAAGAAACAAGAAAGTACATCTCTTAGTACTATTGAAGCTGAGTATATCTCTTTCACAAAGGCATGCACTCAACTGATATGGATGAAGCAACAATTAACAGATATTGGTGATGCGGTAAAGCAACCAATGGTGATTTACTGTGATAACAAGGGCACAATTAATTTTACGAAGAATCCTATTCATCATTCCCTTATGAAACATATTGAAAGCAGGTATCACTTTATCAATGAAAAAGTTGAAAAAGGTGTGATTAGAATAGATCATGTGGGAACTGATGAGCAAGTGGATGATATCCTGACCAAGCCACTATCTGCGGCTGTGTTTGAGAAGCATCTGTTGAACCTCGGTGTTCAGCCCCCTCCCAGTGCATAAGGAGGTTACACAATACCCCTCTCCCCATTTTTGATAACTATTTTTATCTGTTTATGGCTATGATGCAGGTTTATGGGGGAGATAATATCCAGGGGAGTATGGTTTGAGCTGAACCACTACTACAAACACGACCTTTATCAGCGCTAGAAAAGTGCTGATAAAGCCAGCGTAGAAAAAGGGGGGTACCCTTTATCAGCGATTCCTTTATCAGCGCTTTCGTTTTAGCGCTGATAAAGGACCCTTTTATCAGCTCTTTTTAAAAAGCGCTGATAAAAGTTAAAAAAAAATTAAAACAATTTAAAAAAATTAAAAAAAATTAAAAAAATTAAAAAAAATTAAAAAATACTGCCAATCGGGGGGGCTTTTATAACCCTTGAAACCCCTCCCCTTTTACAGCGCTTTTCGACCCCTATACAACACCCCACGCACCCCCTCCACCCTTTAACATCGCTTGCTCCAATATTCCCCATGCGCGCGCACCCCTGCCTCCACCAGGATTTGAACTCGAGACCTCCCCCCTGCGCGCCTAAGCCATTACCACTACTCTATTTTGATTTGCTTTCCAATTCATGATATCTCTCTATATATATATTTATATATTTAGTTATATTTATTCGTATAGTAATATATATTTATATTAATATATATATATAGTTATATTATAATATATAGTTATATAGTTATATTATAATATATATAGTAATATTAATATATATATATAGTGGTATTAATATATATCTATATATATATATATTTAGTTATACTTATTTGTATAGTAATATATATTTATATTAATATATATATATAGTTATTTTAACATATATATAGTTATATTAACATATATATAGTTATATTAACATGTATATAGTTATATTAACATATATATAGTTATATTAACATATATATAGTTATATTAACATATATATAGTTATATTAACATATATAGTTATATGAATATATATTTATATAGTTATATTAATATATATATATATAGTGATATTAATATATATATTTATGGTGATATTAATATATATATATTTATAGTAATACTAATATATATATATGTAGTTATATTAATATATATATAGTTATTAGATTAATATATATATAGTTAGATTAATATATATATATAGTTAGATTAATATATAGGTATATAAATATTCATATATTGGTATTTTAAATAAAATGGATATTATTTATTATTTAGATAAAGCTAATATATTTTATATGTAAATATGTTTAATTATTTATTTAAAAATTTTAATTTTTAGGTGCGAATATATAAAAAATATGTACATATAGTTATATATTTGATTATAAATAGCAGTTCATTATAATAAAGGATGAAATTTCAAAGACATAATATCAATATGAATGTAATACCTTGGAATAAATTCAGTCCCCGCCAAGAAAAGCCAATAATACCCCCTTAAACGTGTTTGAAAATCCACAAATTGTTAAAAAATCTGGGTACCCCGACAAAAAACTCAGTTTTGGAGGCCTTCTGGGCCTCTTTTGGCCTCGAAAAATGTTTGATCGGGATACCACCGGGTCATAGCGACGTAGAGCTCATCGCAGGCTTCGATTTGATATGTGGTAGAGCTCAAACGGACACCCGGATCAAAAGTTATGGTCATTTGAAGTTTGAGTTGCATTTTCAACATATTTTGGATCTTTTTTTAATTTTTTTTAATTTTTTTAGTCCTCAAATTGTTATTAAATGACTATTACTCCATAATGATTATCAAAATATTAATTAAAAATATTTTTTTAATTTTTTAAGAAGTAATTTTCACTAAATATATTATATATTAAGTATAATAAGTGTAAATGTACATTTATACTTATCTAAAATATATTAAAAAATTATATATTATATTTATATAACAATATAACTATATTTATATATTAATATATTAATATATTTTCAATTTTTTTGAAGTCGACCCTTTATCAGCGCTACTAAGCAAGCGCTGATAAAGGGGGGCGCTGCGAAAAACTTTTTTTGTGGTAGTGAACATTGAACAAATTACTGGTCTTTGGATTTATTTTCAATGGTGGAGAAAGGAATAAATTCAGGAAAGCAATGCTTCTGTGATGAGAATAATGAGAATGAAATCATTGGAAGTATTGCTTCTGTGATGAGAAGAATGAGAAGGAAAACATTGGAACCCAATTCAAGCTTCATATCTTGTTTTCTACACCGAGCATTTCTCACATAGACTTAGGATGTTGGCTGAGTTGATTCTTGCGTTTTTGGTTTTCACATGTATGGAGATCTATTGAATTTATTTTCTGATTGCCAACAAACCCAAAGGGGGAGATTTTTGGAACCATGGTCATCTATGCATGATTTGGAGTATGGTATGTGTTTGTTGTCAATCATAAGTGGATGTTCAGAATGTGTACCCGCAAAGAGAGTGTACAGTTCAAGCAGAAAACAGAATTGAACTTGCACGTTGTGTACTTTATGAATAGGAAACTTGCACACCATATGTTTTTCAAGATTATAACATGGGAAAATGGCAAAGGGATAAGGGTCACGCAAGTTTTGGGCTGGTTGCGCAAGTGACCTGTGCACCATGAATAGACCATCGAGCTGATGCCTGGGAGGACTGGAAACTTGCACGCCTATTGTTTTTCAATATCATAACTTCGATATATGGCAAATGAAAAAAGGTCACACAAGTATTTGTGTAGGTCGCGTAAGTGAGTAGCGCGATAGTGGCTAGGGAGGATGAGTTGTGCGCTAGAACCTACGTGCTGAGGGAAGACTTGCATGCCACCATGCATGGGGTCCAGTTTGGCTATAAATAGAAGACCACCCTCCTCATTTGTAATGAAGTTCCAGACATAGAGATTTTTTGAGCTCTCGTCACGCAAGTGGTTGAGTCACGCAAGTGGTTATTGGGTTGCGCAAGTAGAGGCTACACGCCGATTGTTGGATGCGTGACCAAGGCAGTTGGGGAGTTAAAGGTGCAATGTCACGCAAGTTTGGTGTTGAAGGAGGTAGTGTGACGCAAGTTGTTTGTGTCCCCTGCACGCCTAATTTGTACCGCGTAAGTGACTTGCGCGCCAGGATTGAAACTTGCGCGCTGGGCTTGGAGAAGCGCGCCAGGGTTGTTAAAGTTCATCTGTCATTTTGAAGTTGCACGAAAGCTGGAAGATCACCTGGTACCATCAACGCAAAGTGAGATTCATCTTCTGGTGAGAGTTAGACTTCAACAGAGCATCTACATATGACAGAGGATGCATTCTTATGCAATGATGAAGAGACCTTCACATCTATAAACTGAGTGGGAATTCACCTAAGGGCAGTGAGCCAGGGGAGTCAATGGGAGTAACTCGCGGGAAGCCGTGAGCTATCCCTAAACCTTTTTAAAGTCAGTGAGAAATGGACAGAGTGACTATGTCCAAACCTTTGTAATCCATAGCTAGTGAAGATTAATGGAATTTGGTACGACCAACAACTTGTCGGCGTATGCTCTTTGGACGTAGCCCTTAGTTGTGAACCAAGTAAAAAGTGTTGTGTCTTATCTGTGCATGTGAATGTTTTTTTCTGATCATATTCATCTTACAGTTTCAAAAAGTTCCTACCAACGTGGGAACAAGATCCATCACATTAAAAGAAAAAGTTGTCACCCTGATTCACCCCTCCTCTCTCAGGGTGTCCCGGGGTCCTTCAATTAATACCATGCGTTTTCTCTAAGGTTATGAATTTATTTAATTTATATTATGAAATTAAATATTGTTACCAAATCCTAGTTTTAATAAATAGACACATATTTCTATTGTGCTAGGTACCAAACCGCATGCCCTGTGATTGAGAATTGTAGTGAAAAACTATTTCCCTCTTGAATCCTCTACTCGTATCTCTCGAGAATGATAGATGTTCTTCAAGGTCGAAGAACAAGTGATCAATAAAAACTAACACAATATAATCATTTCATCATGTTAGCAACTGGAGAATGATAGGTGTCGATCATAGTCCATTGAAGCACATGTGGATCACAGCTAAATTTATTCTAGTTTGGATCCTTGAAAGTGCAACAAGATTATTCGGAAGGGTCATTCCGGACGATCAAAATCATCATAAAATAAAATACCGAATATCCAGGTATTATTTTCTTCATTAAATTAATTAAATTAATTATTAACATGATGTGAAAGATCCTCTTTAATGGTTTAGGGCCTCTTAATTCTTTATCTAAATCATTCATTCTATTCTATGAATACAACCATTCATCATCGTATTGATCCCAGAAGAATCATTGATCATGTTAAAAATTAATGTTGGGTGTCATTACAACCATGCTTCTGCTATGCCCTAAACCTACAAATGGTATCAGAGCAGTTACATCATAGTGTATAATTATTTATATAATTTGTTAATGATTTATGGTTTAATAATTTAGTCTGCCAATCCAAGTTAATCGTTATGTAAATCATAATCTTGTGATCTGTTCCTCCTCTTTCGTTTCACATTCACCTTCTAGAAACAATTATTCGTTAAATTGTGATTAAAATAAAATAGAGGATCTCATCTTGAGGTTCCAATGGTTCATGGCTGTACAATACCAGAATACACAGCCTGTATTTGAATTCACATGATGTGTATCAAGATTCAATGAATTAGGACTGGTCCTCCAAACCAAGCCATGTAACTGGAGTGTGTCTAAGTCTTAATGACTCAGCATGTTGACTAGGAACATGTGGTACATGATTTCAATATTACACATTGTGTGGCCCACTAGACACAGCATATAGTCCCTTCTGGTTAGGGCTAGGCCATGTACCCCATACACGGCTTGCCCTGCAGAAGACCATGTAATGCGGATACTACATAGCATGTAGCCCAATAGACATTCCATGTACTTAGAGGATTTCCAAAGTACATTTACACATCATATCCTTGATTTTGTACTTTAGATGGATTGTGAAAGATAGTACACACTGTGTAGTTAGAACTACATGCCGTCTACTCATCAAAATTACGCAGATTTTTTAAAATTTATTACTATATTATACAAACCCTTGAGACGTGTACCATAGTGCGAGCATAAATATGAGGCACAACATGTGATAGGTGTTATATATATATGTATTTAAATTAACATCTGCGTAATTTTCATTTCTACCCATTGGGTATTTATGAATGAGAATTCACCAGGTTTCCACTATGGTACATGTTACATACAATGATAATTTTAAATGATTTTTTTGTTTAAAATTATGATGGATGATAATATCTTATAAATTTAGAAAAAAGGTTTAATATTAAAGGATTGATTAATTAATGATGATAATTAATTTATTCAAGCATGGTTTATCTTAAAAAATAAATATTAAATAATTTAATACTAGATTTATTAAATATGTAAAACATTGCATGTATGTGGGTGATCACGAGATATACAAAGACCTTTGTATGTGATTGGTTTCATGTAAATTTATTTAATTTTTGGGTTGCGAGCCATCTCTCCTCATTAATATGTAAGCCATGAATTACCATGGTTTATTTGATGTAAAACTCCTTTTTCACCCCTCTACTGCGTGTGAGTTAAAAAATATTATGTAATTGATGGAACTCCCAAGAAATAGGAGGTGGTTCGAGCTAGAGCTGAGACAAAACCAATCATAGGAGATACAGAGGTGGATAACTGGAAATTTGAAAACATAAACCCAAAAGGTTCAAGGTGTTTCTACCCTAGGTTACTATCAGTTTATCAATGAATAAATAAACTAACCATTAGAAAATATCATGATCATGCCCTTGGATTTATTTTTTTCGATTGGTTGTGTGGTTTATCATTGTGGGTGTGTTGTCACGATCACATAATTAATACATTAAACAAGCATGCAAGATGAAACTAAAATAAACCATTCTTATGCATAAATATTATCAAGACATGGTTAATCATTTAAGTAAGTTCCAATTAATATTAACAATCACGTGATAATGACAATAACCAATTCATTCATCAGAGATATAAATTCATCAAATAAAATATTAAGTCATAGAAATCCTTTTGTATCTTTATTAAGGGAATAACTCAATAAAACTATCTCTTTGACCAACCCTTCTTGGGACACATAATTTTATATAGGAATATCGTATGAAAGGTTTTGGGTTGACTTAATCATATTAAATCAAGATGAGTGTCCCTTGTTAGTCTTGATGTAATATTGGAGGCAAGACTTGAGGAAATACTAAGTCAAGATTTTAGGATTGGGGAGTCTACTCAACAGATCAAGGAGCTGCATGCCCATAGTTGTCAAAGACCTGCCTACCTAAATATCGTCAAATAGCTTGAACAACCCTTTTGGGGGTTATAAGATGGGGAATATGGATCCTTAACACTATTATTTTAGGAAAATTGTATATTCTGATTTCAATGGTGTGGGCCATTAGGTCTTGATAAAATACTGTGAGACTAAATTAAAATAATTTACTATTTCTCATAAAAATCAAGAAACTACTAATGATATGCTCTTTTAATTGTTGAATAAAAATGACAAGAACATCAAAAACACAATCCCTATGATAAATTATAGATAAATACAACATCCTCACCAGAAATAACTTCTAGGAATGGTTTGTATGCCTCTGGGTTATCGTATTCCATGAACAGAAGTCTTACATGTTGGAGTTATCATTACCTGATCTGTCTGCCAAAGAGGTGAGTGATGTGGATTTCCTGGTCTATGAGAAACATATGAATGACGTGGTCGATGTTCAATGTTTTATTTTATCATCAATGTCTAGTGAGATTGTGAAATCTCATGGAAAAAAGGATGATTATAGCATGCTCGAGCACCTCTATGGTCTTCACCAAGAGAGCAAGACAAGAAAGGATTGATATATCCATTGAACTCTTTCAGAGTAAGCTTGGAGGGGGTGCCGCAACAGGGCCTCATGTAGTCAATATCATTGGATACATTGAGTTCTTGGAGATTCTAGGGTTTAAAATCCCCAAAGAACTAGGTATTGATATCATTCTCACATCACCCCCCCTATGATTCTCCAACATTGTTGTCAATTTCAACGTGAACAACATTGAGAAATATATATATGACCTTGTTATCCTCATTCACAATGTCGACTAAGATATAAATCCCAAAAATCCTTATGATATTATGGTGAATAAAAGGAATGTGAAGGAAAAGAGCTTTAAGACTGAAGCTTCATCACGGCCTTCCAAGAAAAGTAAGATCAAAGGGGAGGCAAGGGAACAAGAGGTTGTTTCTTTTGCATATGGAAAGAAAGGCCTCTAGAATAAGAACTCCATCTAGACTACGAAGCAAGGGGAATATTTAGGTGTGTTTTTTTATCAGATACAATCTACCTATTTTTATAAATTGTGTATTAGATATAGATTGTGGTGCTCACATATGTATCCAAATGCAGGAACCATGTAGATTCATGAAGTTTGATTAAGGGGAGGTATATCTACGAATAGCCTACAGATCCATAATTGTTGCGGTTGTAGTCGGGGACTACAATGTCACGTTTCCAACTAAGATGACCTTTGTGTTAAATGGATGTTATTATGTGCCGTATGTTACTAAAAACATTATTTCTCTATACATATTCGATACTGAAGAATTTTGTTTCTTGTTTGTAAATAAATGTTTCTTCTTTTGTAAAGATATCATTTGTTTTGGTAGGTCATATTTACACAACGATATTTATATGTTGGATTACACAAACCATGTAATGGAAATCGATAACAAAGATAATTCACATGACTCATACCACACCCAACTTTGGAAACACTTTCTTGGCCATGTAAATGAAAAAATATTAACAAAGTTACATCTAGATGGAAATTTACATTCTTTTGAACTAAAACCACTTGGTATATGTCATGCATGTTTACAATCCAAAATGATTAAATCCCCATTTTCTGGTAAAGGTGGAAGGGATAATGATATTCTTAAATTGGTCCATACCAATGTGTGTGGATCACTTCTAGTTGAAGAATGTGGAGTGTACTCATACATCATAACTTTCACTGATGATTTTAGTAGATATGGATATATCTACATAATGAGGTATGAGTCAGATTTTCCTGGATAAGTTCAATGAATACTAGAATGAAGTTGAGATCCATGTTGGTAATAACATTAAGAAACTATATTCAGACCGAGGCGGGGAATATCTTAATAGAGGCATCATTGATTACTTACGGGAGTTTGGGATCCTATCCAAAACCTTCTACACCCTAGTGGAATGGTGTGAGAAAAAGGAGGAACTGCACCTTGTTGGACATAGTTGGATCAATGATGAGTCATAAGATTCATCCATTATCCTTTTGGTGATATGCATTAAAAACAGAGATGCACGTACTAATCCATGTACCAACTAAATCGATAAATGGTATTCTATTCGATATATGGAGTGGAAATAAATCTATATTTTTGAATTTACATGTGTGGGGTAGCGATGAATTTGTTAAGGCCTATTCGGATAACAAACTTTCAACACAAGGCACAAAGGGTACCTTTATAGGATACCATAAGGAAGCAAGGGTATATTACCTATAAAACCCCTCAAACAAAAAAGTTATTATAGAAAGACACGCCCAATTATTTGAGAAGGAACACATATCAGAAAGAGGTAGTGGGATCAAGAAAGACTTTGATGAAGTTGATGCTCAAGGTACAAAATAGTTGGCACAATAGCAGATTCCACAAATCTCTGTGGAAGAAAGAACTGTTCGAGAGACACAAGATCTACATAAGAGTACAAGAGAGGATATAGAACTAGAATGGTACATTTTTTCTAGTTATCAAGGATGGTTACACATTGTTAGATGATAATAATGATCCAATAACCTAAAAGGAAGAAATAAGTGGAAAAGATGTTACCAAGTGGCAAGAATCCATGAATTATGAAATAAATTACATGTGCCAAAACCAATTTTGATTTTTTGCATCTCCTCCATTTGGTGTAAACCCTGTTGGTTGAAAATGTGTATTCAAGAAGAAACTGGACATTGGAGGATAAGTCAGTACCAGTAAGGAATGACTGGTTGCAAAAGGGTTCAAAAAGCAAAAAGGTATTGACTACAATGAAACATTTTCACCAGTTTCAATTCTAAAATCAATTAAAATTATATTGGCCATTTCCGAATACAATCACAATGAGATTTAGAAATTGGATCTCAAAACAACTATCCTTAATGGGAACCTTTAGAAATATGTCTATATGTGACAACCTTAAGGTTTTATGATTCCAAAGGATGCCAATAGGTTATGCAAGCTGCAGAAATACATTAATGGATTAAACCAAGAATCTAGGTCATGGAACTTTTGTTTTGATGAATCCATAACAAAATTTGGTTTTATCAATAATGAATGTGATCTTTGTGTCTAAAAATGGTTTAGTGTGAGTGAATTCATTTTACTAATAGTATATGTTGATGACATACTACTTATTGGAAATTATATACTAGTCTTATAGTCTGTTAAGGCATGGTTTAACCAATGCTTCTCCAGGAAGGACATGGGTGAGGTAGCATATATTCATGGGATCAAGATCAATCATGATAGATCCAAGATATTGTTGGTCCTAAGTCAATGTACATATATTGATAATATACTGAAGAGATTTATTATGGAACAATCCAACAGGGTATTGTTACCAGCGTCACATGGTGTTCATCTTTCCAAGAAAATGTTTCCTCATACACATGAGGAAAGAATGTTGATGTAAAGGATATATAAACAAAATTGATTGGGTTAGCCATGTATAACATGATATGTACCAGACTAGATGTTTCCTACGAATTAAGTGTGGTAGGAAGATATCAAGCTGACCTAGGTGACTATCATTAGATGGAAATAAAGACTATCCTAAAGTATCAAAGTTGTACTAAGGATATGTTCTTGGGTTACAAAGTATACAGGGAACTAGTCATCAGAGGATACACATATGATTGTTTCCAAACTGATCAAGATGACATGAAGTCACAAACGGGATACATCTTCACATTAAATGGAGGTTCAATGAGCTGGAAGAGATGAAAGCTGAGTGCAAGTTGTAGATTCTATAGCAGTGTCTGATTATATTGCACCTTCTTGGGAAGCTAAGAATTAGTTTGGATGTGAAGATTTATCTAGGCATTGGATGTGATATATTGAAGTAAAGATCCCCTAACATTGTAATATGATAATATTGTATCCACAGCTCTTTCATAAGAGCCAAGGTCGCATAAGTGGTTGAAGCACATAATTTAGAAGTATCATCTCTTGAGGAATGTTTCATAGAGAGGCGATGTTTTAGTGAGTTTTATTTCCATGGATGACACTGTGGTGGACCCCTGACTATAGTTTTGACTCATCAGAAACAAGATCACCATATGAGGTCAAGTGGACTAAATGTCGTCAGCAGTTGGATATAGTCCAAGTGGAAGTTTGTAAGATTTAGTATCCTAGAACTAACATGTTATACATTGATTACATGGATATTTAATTTATTTAAATATTAAACATCTTATTACATATTTTCGTTGTTCTGCATGACATTGATGTAATAATGTCTTAGAGTATTTTTTGAATTGATATGGTCATGGAAGTTCCCCACTATGATGAGATCCTTGAAATGCTATAACAATTTTTTGTTAATATAGTTCTATGTTTGGATGATATACTATGATTGAACACTTATCTCGCAGAGCATCATGTGCAAGTACTTGTAAGCATATGAGACTTCCTCTCATGAAATTTTCACTTGCTAATCATCAAGATAAGAGATTATGAGAACATACGCACCAGTTGGAATTCAACATGTTTTGGTGTCATCAGATAGTTCTATCTACCAGCATATTTAATGAACCATAGACTTTAATATTATCATTAATACATGTCGTGACTCGCACACTTTTATTTACTGATGAATTTCATCACGCAAAGAATTGGCGGGATGTTGGGGACGTTGGGTGTGTCACGAGGGGAATGTTGTTAATGAATAACTCAAGGAAGGATTTGTCCCTTCCATTTATGGAAGTTGATATCTAAACCCTTTAATTGAAATAGAACTGTTATGATAAATTCCAAGTCCATGGTGTAACGATGAGTTTACTTCAGGTAGTAAAATAACAACATATCAAGCATAAAGGTTGATGACACTATCATGAAACCTACAAGAGGAGATATTATGACAAAGGGATTATATTACACAGCGAGTGTTCATATGTAGATGTCATTGTTACGACTTTAATTTCTTTCTCTTGGGTTCCTTGACCCGTTTCTAGACAATACACTTGGGGTTTAGGGAATCCTGCCTAATGCCATTGAGAAAGAATTCGATAGGGTAAAAAACGAAGTGTTTCTAGTGGTCTCGGTTAAATTTATTTTTAATTTAATTAATAAATATTATTCTCAAGATAATGGAAAAATTTTATTCATGTTAAAATGACTGTATAAATTAAATAAATTTTTATTCACCGGATTGTGGGTAAAATATATTTATTTATTTTATTGAACATTTAATAAATATTTATTTACTAGTTTTTAAATAAAATATTTATTTAAGATAATAACTTATTTATTTATTTATTCAGGTGTTCAGTAAATGGAAGTGGAGTTTGAGCAAACTAAGGTCAGTCCATTAGTAAAAAAATTATTGGCAAGACAATAAATAATTATTTAACCATTTGGAATAAATTAAAATAACACTTTTATTATTTGTGACGCATAATTTTATTTATAATTCTATTTTGTGCAAGCTAGAATAACATAAATAATGGCATGATATTATTATTAGTTTCATTGTTTTTATCTATGGTTATGAATGTATTTAATTACTATTATGAAATTAAATATTGTAACTAAATCCCCAGGACAATTAATAGACACATACGTCAATTGTGCCAGGTATCGAACTGCATGCCTAATTAATTGAGAATTGTTGACCAAAACAATTTCTATCTCAAATCCTCTTTCCTCCCCTCTCAATAATTATAGATATTCTTCAAGGATGAAGAAGAAGCGATCAAGAACAATCGACACAAGATACTCACTTTTCCACAATAGCACCCGGAGAACGAGAGGTGTCGATCGAAGGTCATCGATGAATGTGTGGATCACCGCTAGAGGGATTCTAGATTTGATCCTCACAAGTTCAGCAAGATAATTTGGAAGGGTTATTAAATACATTCAAAATCGTCAACAAAGAGAATAATGTAGATCCAGGTACTATTTTCTTGATGAAATTAATTAAATTAATTATAAACATGATTTGAAAGATCCTCTCTAAATGTTTTGGGACTCTTACTTCTTTACCTAAATCATTTATTATATTCCGTGGAGAATGTAATTCATCTTCATATTGATCCCAAAATAATCGTTGATCATGTTAAAAGGTAAAGTTGGGTTCTGTTCCAACCATTCTTCCATTATTCCCAAAACCTACAATATGTGTGCAATCAATGGTGTCTATAATGATTATTTGGATGATGAGTAATAATCTGATAGAGAAGATGAGATGATACCATCCAATGGTCCGTAAATTTAACATGCATGACCAGTTCAAACCTCACAATATATTACAATATTGGTCCCTTAGTTTGAATAGAAGGTTGTGACACCGATAATTGAGTTCCTTGGTATTTTTCAACAAACCAATGTTGGAAGGAATGGTGACAAAATGTTTGTTGGAAGAAAATGTAAGGGTAAAGAGGCATTAAAAATAGTTTTAATGAAGTACCATGTGAGGAGGCATTATAGTTATCTTGTGGATGAGTCTACAATATCTATATTTTCTATAAACTGTCAACAATTTTGTAACACATGCAATATGTGATTTCAAGCTACCCTTGTCAGAAATTCAACTTCGTGGAAAATTATGAAATTATATGGACAACACACTTGTTTGACTCCAAGGTTGAATCAAGACCATAAAAACCTAATATATATATATTTATATGCTCTGTTATTATTGTTATGATCAGAGTTAATCTAGATCTTCTTGTAGAGTTAATACATGAATGCATGGAGAGTGAGTACGGATATAAAATATCATATAAGAAGGCATGGATTTTAAATAAGAAAGATATTGAGATGGTTTATGGTGATTGGGAAAAATAATTTTAGGTATTTCCTTATTTAATCAAGTGATTGATTCAAACTGGTTAGGCTGTTTATCAATTCGAAATAGTAGAGTATTTGAAGAACAATCGTGTCTTTGTGGACAATGTCCAATTTGGTCAGATATTCTGGGAATTCCTTCCATGCATCGTATCATTCTCACACTGCAAAAAAATCATACAAGTGGATGGAAATTTTATATTTAGAAATTATAATGGATTTCTTTTTATTTCTTCTACTCAGGATGGAAATAGAATGCACATGCCATTTTCATTTTCAATAGTATAGAATGTAAATCTGAACTCTTGGAGTTGGAATCTATTTTTTCTGAGTGTTCATGTCATTGATAAGAATGGGATATGTCTTATTTCATATCGTCATCATACTATCAAATAAGAAATTATTATAGAGGATGCTATTTGGGTCATCCCACATCCCTACCATCGTTACTACATGAGACATATTTCATGCAAACGTACTGAAAAACATTTCATGATGGTAAAATGAAGAAAGAAATCATCAACTTAGGTATTGGATCACATTTTCTATAGATTTGGTATGTACAAATATTTTATATCAAAGTACCCTTTTTAAATGTTTCTCACATTCCTTTACATCATATGAATTTATAAAATAGGTTTTTCATCCATGAATAGAAGAAATAAGAAGAATAAGTGAGGATGTATACAAGTACATGATGTGTATCTTGAAGCCAAAATAATCATTGGAATTTGATAAAGGGAATAGATGTGGGAATATGAAAACAAAATTTTTGGAATGCATTAAAAAAATCATTAAGGGGGTTAGAAAATTACCAATCATGGTATTGTTTCTCAGTCATTTCATAGATGCATCAAATACATTATTGAAAGATCAAAACCTGTCAAGACAAAACAGCTATAGGGTCATCGATACTCAAAATTTTTTCTAAATGACCTTGATGTTAATAAAACTAATGCTACATCATATAAGGTGATCCTTTTTCAGATGACATGAATTCGTGTTGATGTTGAAGAGGTCCAGGATGGTTAGGTGATTACCATTTTTCTTGATTACTAAACCTGTGAATGTGGATACTTTCAAGTGTATATGATTTCCTCTCACATGTACTTGCATCATGTGCTCATCTTCACCAGTCATGGAATAATTATGTCGATCCATTGTATCAACTCGACACATTGAAAAATTTCTACAATGCAAAGTGGAGCCCAATTGAAGATGTATAAATATTAAAAGAACCTCTATATCTTCAAATTGTTGTTTCTAATCCATCATGGTTGTGTGGAAAAGGTCGTTCAAAATCTAAACGTATGATAAATGAAATGAATTTTCCTCAGGAGTAAGGGACATGTCAATGATGTGGAACTTGTAGGGAATAGGGACATAGTCACTGACAGTGTCCTCAGAACGATAGAATGGAGAGTTCATCATTATGCCATACTTGATTTTTTTTATAATGGGTTATTTTTTTTAATTGTTTTAATTTCCATGTATAAAGGTTTATTAGATGAATAATCTTCATTATATTAATTTTTTCTCCAGTTAGCATGCATATTATTCAATAGATTTATATGTTTATCGTTTCTTCTTTCATTTACATAGATGGAATTTGCACAGCTACATCTAGGCCCTGAGGATCCATCTCTTCTTAAAACATAGAGTGAACACATATCATAGTACTTATGGGATGGTGGTGAAAGTCAGTTACGGAAAGTCCACAAGGATCATCAGTTTTACCACGAGAGACCAGTAGATAATATCATTCATTATCTACATCAGTTTGGGTTCTATAGGATTAGAATTTCTGGGTATATACCCATTTATAGTTTACTCATTTTTACTTTGGTTGAGAGATGGAGACCAAAGATGCATGCATTTCATATGCCTTAGGGAGGGATGGCGATTACATTACATTATGTCTCTATATTATTGTGCCTTCCTATGGATGGAGATGTTGTTATAGGTCTGATGATATATAATTTGGATTAAATTTTACAAAGATATTTGGTCTTATTATTAGCAGATGTGTCGGGGACCCTTAGAGGAAGTAGTTTAAATATGTCCAATATGGACACTCATTTTGGCTAGGTTGATATAGATGCTGATGATGTTACATTATAGAGATATTCGTGAGCGTATATTTTATGACTAATTGGTGTTACTTTATTTATAGATCACTTTGGATCATAATTTCATCTGATGCACCTACCTCTAGTTGGAGATTTTGAGTGTGTCAAGCAGTATAGTTGGGGATCAGCATGTCTAGCATATCTATATAGATATATGTGCAAGGAATATCAAAAGGAGTTGAAAGAGATAGGTGTTTGTTGGTTTTTATTATTGGTGTGGTAATGTACATGATTCCAAACAATGGAAACCTATTTTTCCATTTAGTTACCATTTGATTTATTTTTTATGAGCCCATTTTCTCACAGGTACTTTAAAATTGTAATACAAGTTGCTTTTCAATCTCATATACTAATTATATAATTTTAGAAAATTTTTTCTTGATATTCATAGGTGGAGCCACCCAAAGACATATGTATATAGCCCTACACATTCCATTTCATATATCCATCTTATGTTTGATCAATTTTCCATTAACGAGGTATACACAAATAATTTTTTATATAATCATTTCTTCTTTATTTAATGACAAATCAAATTTATTTGTTTTTTTGTAGATTTATTTTTTTTTGGATTCGATGTAAAAGTGAGATTCTAGAACATCTTCCTTATTATTGTATGATGGGGCTATATCGTTTTACTAATGTGGTTTCTCTAATCCATTTTAATATTGTTGGGTTGAACCAACCCGATAGGGTCATGAGACTGTTTGGATATTGACAGCTTATTTTGAGGACACCGAGTCAGATTGCATAGGTTCACATTATTCAACTTATTGGAAGTCATGATTGAGATTGGAATATTATAAATAAGTCATAAATATACATGTGGGATTCACGTGACTGGTATTCTTTCACTGGATATTTTAGAGGATGTCTTCATCATGACCCCCACACTGAGTATATGCTATGGCCTATGTGAGTGAATAGATGGATTATCACACAACTTGGAGGGTCATGTGATACATTGGAAATTTAATTTTATCACACTTTATGATTCTTTACTATTGGCTTATCAATATGTTTTATATTGTTTTTTTTTCAGGGTGATGGGATTAAACAAGTTTGTGAAATGATCACACCTGAGTCATGAGACACATTTAGTATTTATGAGTTGAGTTCTTTTCATGATTCAATGACAGGCGCACTTCATTCTGCTAAGATAATCTATCTAAAGTTAGATTGTTCTCTTTGCCATTAGCCCATTCCACCTCAAGCCACACTTGATCCACCGAAAATCTATGAGGATCAACCTTCACACCGACATCATTAATGTGTCTCCAGTTCTCTGACAACTCTAGATACTACTACACAACCACTGACTGGACCTTCTTCATCTGAGATGGCGCCATTCGAGACATTCCCCACACACCCTTCTTGAGAGTGGGTTGCACAACCATCGACTAGACCTTCGTCATCACACATGGAGTCATTCGAGTCATTCTCTATAGACCTTTATTTGTGTCCGAGAACTAGTGCATCTATTGTAGTGAGACATTCTTGAGATTAGGGGACCAATTAGGGGCTTCCACACATTTATTTTCTTTTACCGGATTCAGTTTCCTTCTAGTTAATCATTTAGTACTCGAGTGGATTAGACATCAGTTCTAGTTTTGCTGCTAGACCCACTGTTGAAGACATCAAACCTGGACATGTAGTTGAGGACATCACATTTAGACCTGTAGTTGAGCACACTCCAAAACCTATCAGATGGAATAGTCAATATGGAAATACTATCATAGATCTGAGGTGTGCAACCGGAGGACACTTGCATACACAAAGGCATTGAAGTTGTGTTACTATCACATTTGAGGATGTCCAGGTTATGAACCTCTACTTTTGCATATTTCTTTTCATTGTAACCACACCCCTGAACCTACCATGTATATGGATATATTATTTTAACATTTCATTTATTTCAAAATTTTACTTATTTACAATAATATGTATTTTTTAATATTCATTTTTTGTAATTATTAATTAAAAAAATAAAACTACAAAATTTCACATTACATTGATACTACATTTTTGATTAGGAAAATAACACCTTTTTTTGATGTGTTTTCAGTTCATAAAATTTAAAAATCAATATACTGTTGTGGTCATGAGATTTCACACTAATCCGAGCTCAATTTGCCAGCTCTCCCCCTGTCGTGCATGTTTTTAATGACAACTATTTTCTAAAACCTCTTTATTTTGTCCATTCGAGCACATCACATGTCGGATTGATGCGCTGTCTTCTTGCACACGTAAAAAATACATATAATACACCTTTCAAAAAATTTAACATAATATAGAGAACGTTATCTGTGGTTTTAACAATTAAACGCATTTTTTACCATTTTAAAATATTAAAACTATATTTTTGGCCGTTTCATGAAAATTACAACTTGTTATGATGTGAAGTCAGTTCCTAAATTTCAAAAATAGATCTATGATCGTTTTAGTGTGATTGCATAGCAATCTGAGCTCATTTGGCTTTCTTTCCCTCTATGGCACATGTTTTTAAAGACTGACATTTTCTAAGAACTCATAATTAGTCTTTTTGTGCACATGTTATGATAGATTTATGTGTTTTATGCTCTCACACATCAAAAAATGTTATAAGACAACATTAATAAGTTTTTAAATAAAATTGAAGAGCTTTTTCTGTGGTTTTAATAGTTAAACGCATGTTTTAGGGTTTTAAATTACTGAAACTGAATTTTTTGTTGTCTCGGTCAAACAACACCTTGGTTTGACATGTCGTTGGTCCCTAAAATTTAAAAAAAAATAAATCTACAGTTGTTGGTGTGCGATTTCACACCAATCAGAGTTCATTTAGTCAGCTTATCATCTTTACTGTATGTTTTTAAAGACCATAATTTTCTATGAACTCCAAATTTAGTCTGTTCGAGCACATAACACATCAGATTGACACTCCATCTTCTTTCACACATAAAAAATACTTCTATGATACCTTTCATAAGATTTCAAATTAATTGGAGATCTCTATATGTGGTTATAACAATTAAACACATGTTTTAGAATTTTAAAATACTGAAACTATGTTTTCAGTCATCTCGGGAAAATGAATCCTCAGTTTGATGAGATGTTGGTTCCAAAAATTCAAAAATAAATCTATGGTTATCGTCATACGATTTCATAGCAATCTATGCTCATTTGGATTTCTTTCCCTCTATGATGCTCATTTTTAAAGAACGACATTTTTAAGAACTCCAAATTTAGTCTGTGTAATCAAATCCCATGTCAGATTGATGCGATGTCTACTCAAACGTGCCAAAAATAATTCTAAGAAACCTTTCATAAGATTTAACATCAATTAAAGATCATTTTCTATGGTTTTAATTGTTAAAAACATGTTTTGGCGTTTTAAATTACTGAAACTGCATTTTCGATCATCTCAGGAAAACGACACCTATGTTTGATGTGCCTACAGTTCCTAAAATTTAAACATCAATATAATGTTGTGTTAATTTGATTTCAAAACAATCTAAGCTCATTTTTATAGCTTTCCCTTTGTGGTGCACATTTTTAAAGACAGTCATTTTCTAAAAACTCATAATTTTGTCTGTTTGAGCACATTACGTGCTGGATTGATGCACCGTTTTCTTGAACACATCAAAAATACTCCTATGACACCTTTCACTTGATTTCACATCAATTTGTGATCAGTTTATATTGTTTTAACTGTTAAATGCATGTTTTGGCATTTTAAATTACCGAAATAGTGTTTTTGATGATCTCAGGTAAGCGACAACTTGGTTTAACGCACCGTTGATTCCTAAAATTCAAAAAATAATCTATGGTTATTGTCTTGTTATTTCACAGCAATCCGTGATCATTTGGTAGGATTTCCCTCCGACAGAATCTTAATTGATTAAGAATTTATCATTTACACTTTACAGAATTTTTGCGCATAAAATATTCTATAAATAATATCTATATGATTTTCAAAACATTGACTACGCAACAAATTGTTTTTTGAAAATTAATGGAATGTCAAAACATAAAAAATATTAATTATTACTTATGTTATTATTTCAAAATATTATTAAATACGTTATTGATAAATAATAAATATATTTCAAAAATTTTACAAGAGTTACAACAATAATTATGAATAATGATGTGAATAAAATAATTTTTGTTCTAACTAATAAATTAATTAATAAAATAATTTAAAATAAATAAAATCTATTTTTTATATCAAAAAAATAATTGTTACTAATAATATTACTATAAACTATTTATAATTCAATTATTAATCATTTATAATAACCATAAAAGTATTATAATTAATATTTAAATAACAAAAAATAACTAAATAATATTTATAAATATTATATATAATTTAATTATTTTTGAATTGAATAATACTAAATAATAATATAATTAATATTGTTATTAATTATATATAATTGTTAAGTTAAAATGAATATATGCACAAAATTATTATTTAATAATAATAAATATTAACTAATAATATGTAATTTATTTGATTATTAAAAGAAAATATTAATTATTTTCATAAATAATATTTGTTATATTTAATAATAGTTGTTGTATTTTTATGTTTTCTATTTAATAATATTATGAATAAGAAATAAACTAATAATAAAAAATTTAAGATATTTTAGATTATTAATTATTACCATTTTTTTAAATATAAAAAAAATATATTATTTATTTAATTATTTATATTTACTATTAAGAAATATAAATAATCATATTTATTATTATTAGTTTCATAATCCATCACACTATATATAAATAAAGTAAGAAAGTACAAATAGGATAACTTTTCTTTTGGAAAATGCATAATAAGGACGCTTGTTTAAATAACATCTTTTTTAATTGTTTTTTATGAATGCGTCTTCTTATGAATTTCATTTCAGAACACACTTATCGATTGAGCGCCCTTCTTTAAAATACTCTAATGGAGGAATTGTTTCTATAGGCGACTTCCATGGATGGGATTTGAAGAAGGTGGATTCTTGTTAGGAACCTTCCTCAAAACATTTATAAAGGACGTACCTTTTTGGAGGGCGCTCGCCCTTCTCTGGCCTCGCTGCAATAGATGACGGTAGATTTGGAAATAGTTTTAGTGGTATAGTATATGCTGAATTAGTTTTTAAATTTACTCTATCATGAAATTTTCCTGTAGATTTATGTCCATATCACTTGAAACCTCCCACTTTGAGATACCGTCCCAATGAGCAATTATATTTTCCTGCATAACTCCCATGTAACCATCCAATCATGCATGTTATGGAGGATCGATTATAGCAGTAAACTCAACTGCACAAACACAAATCACATGAGGTGATCTCAACCAAATAAACATAGCAGAACAAAACGGTAATATTTATTCTCACTAGAATTCAAATAATTAAAACACACACATTACTCCCTATTTATAGGGTTATAATCACACAGCAAACCAAATGAAGAAAAACTAGAGAGAAAAAATGTTTGCAATTGGTTGCGGTAGGTGCCGCCCAAGCCTTTGAATCCACACACTTGAAGCAGCCAATAAAGAATTTTTCAAAGACTTCGTTGCTGCAGTAGAGTATGGAATCGTCCAAGGAAAACTGATTTATATTATCCAACAGCATGAACTATAGGTAGGGATGGCCTTGTACATGCGCCTTGTATCCATTGGAGGTTGTCGACCGTGAAGACATCCATAGTGCACATTTTCCTTTGTGTGTTTGCAAGATCCCACTGCAGGACCTTCGTGGGATCTCGTGATCGCACAAGGATATAACCTCATGTGACGCGATAAACGTATACCTTCCCCAAGGGTATAGGACACTCATACTATCATCCACATTATTAAATTGGTTGGCATGCTAAAAGTGAGGTCATGAAACCTACATAATCGCATTGCTCGAGTGTCTCCTTGGAAACAATGGCTTCAAAATGTCATGCCTCATAATCCCCTAGTCATGTAAATGAAGAAACAAAATGAAAACCCCAAACACATTGGTGTGTCATGAGTATTCAGTTGAGACATTCATCTATGCTTACAGAACTAATGTGCATACCCAGTGCATGTCCCCAAAAACCCTTTACATGATCCCTTGGATATCATACGATCATAGGCCCTTTTCCATGAAATCCTGATATTAGTAGGAATTCACAGACCTCTCAGCCATGTAAATTATTTTGTTTATGGGTTAAGGAAATAATACCTTTAGATATGAACTTTCAGAACTCGGATGAATGCAAGATCCCATAGATATATGTAACACCCCACTACACAAATGGATCAAGGACACGTGACCGTGATACCCTTCGGTGGTCTTGTGGTGTCCTTGGGAAGCCTAGGACATTCCATGTTGATCACAATACAAGCCATCAATGAGTCTGATTGTTCTTGTGATAACCATATAACATGTCACCATGGTCATGCAATGACCTAAGGAAAATTAATTTTAATCATACCAAGGACCCTAGAGATTCCGACCTTGATCATGAGAATAAATCCTAGGAAGAACACATTGATCATGCGAATGAGTTATTGAAATGTAAGAATGATCCATAGGCATGCTGGTATTGACCAGCAACAGTCTAGGGACAGGTCATGTAGATCATGTGACATCCCTTCAACTCGTTAGCCTCCTCGCATTGAAGCCCTCGTGTATATCTTGGAAGATTCAAGCACTCTAAAGGAAAATGGAAAAATTTGTCCCTGATATGCTTGCACACTCTCCATATGACACATTTTGGTTAGGTGAAACATCCCTGAAAAATCAAGAAAAATACCATACATTACTCGTTCCAACTCATATAATCCATGAACATTGTAAAATGAAACAAAGTAGATATAAATGTATGAGGTGATAGGTATTCTCGGTCACTGAAGGACATGCGATGTGCCCCTGATGACCCAGAAGATGTTACAAGTCCTTAGTGACATGTCCTCCTCACCTCGTGATAGACCTTTGGCTTGGCATCCGCACCATACGAAGCGTCCTAGGTAATTATATGGTTCTCTAAGGAGGAACGAATATATTTTTCCCTAAGATACTTGTAAACCCCCGTATAACCCATATTTTTCATGTGATGCATCACCAAAAATTGAGTAAATATCCATGACATTACAAGTGAAAACTCAAAAAATCCCTAACCTTTGAAAAATAATGAAAATGGGATAAAAATGTAGGATACAAGAGTTGTTTGTGGTCGTTTAATGAAATGATACATGCCCAGAAAGTCCACAACGTAGCTCTACAAGACCACCTGACAGGTCAGCTAGAACTCCTATTTTTATCATGCACAAGACCCTTTATATTTTCTCTTCACTCAAGAGAAGTAATTTGAGATAACATAGTTGATCATGCGTAGTGCCACAGACATCTCCACGTTGATTAGGTAAAGACATCTGAGACAGAAGGAGATACCTAAGTCAAGTCAGTTGATTATGCTCGCGACCCCAAACAAGATCACTTTTTTTTATGCGAATCATCTTGGATGTGAATCATCACCAATTTGATGGAATCCAATGCATGAAAATGGATTAAGAAGACACCCTCATATGTGTCTTCTATGTCATATTGGGGCCCCATCATATTGGGAGGAAAATCAAGACTTGAATAGTAGATGGTCAAGATCTGTCGAACAAATCCTCTAGGACATGCCAACCTTGTCTGACATGTCTACATAGACTAATTCCATGAGGACCCTGGATATGAATCTTAAGCCATATACCCCTTTGACAAGGTATGTGTCCTCGATGAGCTTGGGATCCGCACTTATGAGACCCTACCAATATCGTGCTCTCTGACAGACTATCATGTTCTCCACCACCTCTCTTTAATCTTCCAGAGGATAAAGATTGTGTACACTACATGGGAAACCTCAATGTTTATGCCCCGACCACACAGATAACCACAGTGTGCCAGCCCCAACATTAACTGCACTACTAGGACTCTGATTCCCGCCATAATCATGAAATGTAAGAAGCCTCCCTAAGGACCAAGCTCCAATGGGAATCCACTCTAGTGTAATTAACATCCCATTACAATCATTCCCATCTAATGGGATTTAATCATTCCATAGGTCTTCCATTCTTCCTTTTCCATCAGTGGATGAGGAGATGACACATACATTGGCATTATTCTAATTACAAGCCCCAATGTTTTCCTCAAGTACCTCAAACTCATTAGTGGGCTAAGAGATCAGCGAACTATTATAACTCTGATTCCCACCATAACTAGGATATTTAAGAAGTCTTCCTAAGACTCGATCTCCATACCATATCCTCCACGATATGGATAGTCATTCCTATTAAAGGAAAAATTTAATGTGTAAGCCTCGTATGGATACACTCTCAAGTAATGTGTCCAATCCATCATTGTCTCTTATTACTCACACCAAGCATGGATCACGTGGGCTCAGAGATCAGTGTTGTTTGTACTAATATCATGATGAAAATCCCACCATTACGAGATCTTCACCATTGATATGTAATCTTGACAGCATCTCATACCCTCTCAATGGTCCATTATCTTGATGAAGTCACCCAGGGAAGTCTCATATCCATATGTCTCACGAATGGCCTCTAGCACCACATCTCTCATGACACAGAGGCCCATAAAAATAACTACATGGACTCTAATTCTTATATTAGATAAGATATATAGGACACCTCATCATGGCCCAATCCCGATATTCACATCCTCTCTATATGATGTCAAATTTCATGGGTGGGTCTCGTCATACGACCTTAAACTATGTCAAATGAACTACGTGGGTTTTGATTCTCATTTTCACGGGTTATGTAGGATTCTTTTTAGAGGTTCAATCCCATCCCCATGGCACCATACACATCCCTAGACATCAATAAAATCCAGATTCCTTGACCATGGTTGTGTCATAAATCAACATAATTAAATAAGAGATTGATAGGGAACTCGTCATATGCATGTGATTTCCCCTGTCAATGCACATTCGTAATCAAGTAATTGAAATGGGGGTAACCAATCCCATATCGGGTCCTGAGAAGGATTTCTTTAAAGCATCTTAAATCTACAATAGAGTCCTGGAGTATGAAAAAATTTCCCCCAAAAGGGTGCTATAAGTCTGACCTCTCATCCTCTCAACCAATGTGAGCCCCCATGATTCGTTGATCCTGAAAACTCAGATGACCTTAACCCTTTGGAAAGCATGCATGTACCCAGTGATGAATGGGGAAACCATTGTGAGTTTCTAGGAAATGTGAAAATGGTAGAATGGTAGGCGAAACCCATTCCATGCCATTTTCCCAATAAAACAAGAGTTGAATAGAGAATAAGAATACATTAAAAACAAGAATTGAGTATAAAATAAAAACAATGTTAACAAAAAATATAAATGTGGTTTTTTCAATGATGAACTCCAGCAATTCAAAATCATCCCATTTATATATTATAGATTCTATAATTCCATCATCTTCATTTTTGGTAAATCCTTTAAGGTCAATTTTTATGAATTTCATAAAATCATCCTTATTCCTCATAACATAAAATTTTTATGTGATTTTATCTTCTGGGAAATCATTTTCTTCTTTATTTACACCCAATGAAAATAAGAAACATATAATAATCTACATGGGCACATTGTTATGTATAAATGAACGATGGTCTATTTTCTATAACCCTCATCTTGAAGTGGAGTTGGTAATTGAAAGGTCCCATTGATTCTTTCAATAATTTCATAAAGGCATGATAATCAACACTAATTTTTAAACCTAAACAATTAATGTTTATAATGAATGGGAATAATGATTTTGGTGCCTATATTCATGCTTACAAAGCATGTAGATGGTTAAGCGGCATCACATGTCGGTTACATGGGGGTGAAATAATACTTATGTTTACATGAGACTAATATTTACAAATGATCAATGATACATATATAGACATGTATAAGGTCTCTATTATTCTAACATAGAAGTTGTATGATGCATAGATAACCAATGTATATTCTTCTCTGTCTTTAATTTGAATCTCGATTATTGGGTATAAATACTCAAAGAACTATAAATACTTTAAAAAATATCTTCCTAAGACTAATATAAAGTATAACATTCTATGATCCATGAATTTAAATTAACAATATAATGTATAATTAACATTAATTTCTATAAATTAATTTAAAAAATAATAAACCTGAATTTATTTACCTATATCGTCATTATAAAAAAATATGCACACAATAAACTCATTTGAAATATAAATGAAAAAATAATTCGAATATAATGAATTGTTTAATATGGGGGAAAATGAATCTTTTTTTAAGATATATTTAATTTATGACCAATTTCACCCACACTAAAATACATTCAGGAGTTTAGAAGTAAGTGATTCATTCATAATAAGGAAAATTAAATAATGTTTGAAGCTCAATGAAATAAATAGAAATTATTAAGAAAATCATCCAAATGAAAGATCTATAAGTTCATAAATAAAGTGATTAGTTAAATAGTGGTAATGAATGATGTTACAATTTTTTAAATCCATAATATTTCTTATTATGGAAATTTTATTTCACATAAAAACTAACCTGCTTTTGAATAGGAAATTCAAGAGAATCTGTGTGACTCTCGGAGAGTACAATACCGTATTAAAGACTCACTGGTCACCCTCAAAACTTACACCAAAACCCGAATATTTTAATTATCAAAGGTCATTCCCTATTCCTATGGGATTTCAAAAGTGTTCATGTATAATAAATATTGGGTTAAAAATGATTTACCCAAGTATGGATACATAAAACAAGAAAAAACATTCAATAAACTCAATATGAAAATTCATTCCAAACAAGCCCTAAATAAAATAAAAAACTAAATACAGGGGTATAAAAATTACAAAAGTGGTCCAATTTTACATAAAAATAGTTTAAAAACAGCCCAATGAACTCCAAACGACAAGGGGTCATCACCCACAAGCCATCTCCACAACATTGTAACATGGTAGGGAACTAACAACCCGAACCACCATCACCCAAGGCCTTATATTTACCTATGTCAAACATGACCAAGTCTACTTTCACCCAAGGTGTTGAAGTAGGATTTGATCCTAATCCCAATAGGATACCACCCAAAATATTCCATATTGTAAGCAATACTAAATAAAAAGCTTTCATGTTTTAATAAACAAGAAATGATGCTAATAATTTCAAAAGAACGAAGCTTTTAAATGTAAACAATTTTTTATGGAAATTTTCAAAGAAAGAAAACATTTCAATAAAACGTATATACTGATGAATTTTGAATCCAAACACACCACATTCCAATGATTAATACTAAATAGTAAACGGTCACTAATCTCAGGAACACCCCTAGGAACTAGTTAGTTTTGGGCCCCATGTACCTCGTTTGTCAGTGTAAAGTAACCATAACCCTATCTGTTCTACTACAAGAGAAACTAGTATGAAAAATAACCACAACCTAGTGGTCCCCAATCATCATAATTATAGTTTTTTAGTGTTTCAATGTCAAACATGCTAAGTGAAATTGGGACAAAACCACTCTGGATCACTATCGTACTAGTACACGTTCACCAACCTAGATACCTGAACATCCCCCTTTGTTATAAAACTATATCTATATTTTAACAAAATCCATTTTTACAAAAAAAAATCAGTTATGGTCACACACATTCAAAATAGTAGCTTCACTTTCTTTTCACCCTTTATATAAATCAATAAACCACTTAGAATTTCCATAAAACAATTTCAAGGAATGTAACCAAACTTTGCACCTAAAATTCATCTAAAATCACTCTTTGAAAACTCAATGCCCACTAATATTACCCCAAACCATAATTTTCAGTAGCAAAACATTTTTATAAAACCCTTCCATAAATTATAAAACATCCCCAAGTGGTACATCATGGAACACACATGTAAAAACCCCATTTTCACACAATATTGTCATTTAAAAATCAATATTTTATGAAATTCCACAAAACATAATTTTACAAAAAAAGTTAAATTAAGGGGGATAATTCTAAAAATAGAAATCATGCAAGGATAACACAACTATTAGTCATTACACATTGAATCTCCTACCAAGTGTGTCAAAAACACCAAATCCTTGTGTGGAAGTTCAACTACACCATCTCCACACCACAAGGGAGTTAAAACAAACCTAAAACAAAAATATTATAACAAGAAACAAAAGATCTAACCATAGGTTCAAAAACATATTTTATAGAGATTAGGAACTTCCAGAAAAATGGAAGAAACCCTAAGAAAATGGGAGAAGGATGGAAGGAAACCCACTTACTTGATAGATAATGAATAATCACAAACAATACACTAATAGGTGAATCAAAAGGTATCCAAAAATGATAGGGAGGTTTGAATAATGATGAGGAGGTCATGTGATGACTGAAATGGGGGAAAATGAGTAAAATTAAAATGATTTATGAAAGAAAAAAAATTACATTCTCAAATCTGGATGATTTTAGAAAACTTGAGAAATTTCTCCATAATTCAAAATGAATATGATATCTAAAACGAAAAAATAGAATATGGGGGTTCTTCTAGTGCTCTTGGACTCGAGTTAGAGGTAGAATCACTAAGAAATATTAAAAATTAATGATATATGAAAGAAATAAGTTATTTTTTAAGAGGATATAAGATCACGGGTTATCCAAAATCTTGAATAAATCACCCAAATCTACCATGATAATGAGCTCTTATGGGGTAAAAATTGATATGGTGGTTTTAATAGGTTACTTAAGGCCAATGGGGAAGTGTAATTATGGAAAAATGTTAAAAACTGGGGATTTATAAAAAAAAATATATTTTTAAATCTAGAAATGAGCCCACAGTTTGGCCCAAATCATGATGAAACCACCTTTTCTCCAAAAATACATGGGAACCCCCAGAAAAAAAGAAAGAATATAAATTAAATGAAAAATACCTTTAAAATAATTCATATATGGGAAAATTCTCCCCACCATAAAAAATTTCCACCCTTGGAATGTTAGCTTAAAGCCTGGTCAAATTAGGGAAATAGAAAGTAGTCTTCGACCCAAGACTTCTGCTCCCATGTTTCATGATCATTAATCCCAAGCTGACAAAGGAATCAAATAAAAGGAATATTCTCACCTAAAATAACATTTTCTTAGGAGTCCACAATTTTCACCTGCCACTCAAACACCAATATTCCAGTTTATATCTCACGTTCTTCCCAATTAAGCACATGTGATGGGTATGGGTTGTACTTTTTCAACTGGGAGACGTGGAAGACATCATGAATAGATGTCAACTGAGAAGTAAAAGACAAAATATATTCCACCATTAAAATACAATTATATATTATTAAAAGGACCAAAATACCATGACATTAGATTCCCTTTCTTTCCAAAATGATGATGGCACAGATGAGGGGCCACTTTTACGAATACCCAATCACCTACAGAAAACTCTAGTTCTTGGCGCCTCTGGTACGCATAATATTTATGGTGACTCTAAGATATAAATAAGTGATTCCTGATTATCATGACCTTTTTATACGTTTATTGAACAAGGATTGGCCCCACAGTAAAGACTCACCTACCTCTGCCCAACATAGGGGGGACCGACATGGTTGACCATAGAGCACCTCAAAAGGTGCCATTCAAATCGAGGATTGGTAATAGTTATTATTATAAAATTAAACCAATCCCAAATGAATATAAAAGAACTCCCAAATTCCATGAAACATGCACATATGATTTCCTCCAGAATCCAATTCTCCCACTATATATGTCCATTCGTTTGATGATGGGATGTCGTGCTCATCATAATTGGAAACCACAAGGCCTTCTGAAGGCCTTCCCAAAACGGAGAAGTGAGACAAGGGTCTCTATCTATGGAAATTGCTGATGTAACACAATGAAGCCTTACAACCTCTTGAAGATACAAAAGACTCAACTCATCCACATTAGCAGTATCTTTGGTTAGAATTAAGTGGGTTGATTTGGTCATACGATCAATCACTACCCATATGGAATTATTACCATGCGGTGTACGAGGCAGACCAAAAATGAAATCCATGGCAACCTCATCCCACTTCAAGGTAAGAATGGGTATATGATGGAGAAAACTAGAGGGCCTTTGATGCTCCAATTTCACCTACTTACATATATATCATCTCCACACGAAGTCAGCTATGTCTCATCTCATACCTGACAACCAAAATGGTGGCGGATGCACATCATAATACATCTTGGTGGCACCAGGATGGACAACCCATTGAGTTCGGTGGCTATCTTGCATCACCACCTTTCGTAGAGATGACAGAAAAACTGATCAGCCCATGAAGCATAATATTCTTTCGTGAGACAATGACCAATTAGAAGATGTCTCACCACCATGAAGAAATTACCTTGACCACTGACAAAGATCAATATTGGGATGTTTTTTGTAAATCAACTCTAAGAGAGAATGAGTAAACCTAATTCATTCCAAAAATGCACCTACACTACACTCCTTGGTCTCCACATTCAACTATGCAAAGATCCCCATCAGAGTACACTCATCATCAGACTTTCTCTTGGATTTCTATAGTACATTTCTACTCAAATCATCCCCTTACACATTTCTCTTTCATGGGGTATAGAAAATGTCAATGTCGAACCCCTAAAATTAATCAATCCAGCAGTGCTGCCTTAGATTGAGATCCTTCTATGAGAATATGTAGGCCAATATTTTTTTATCATAGAATACAAAAAACCTCTCCCCAAAGAGTTAGTTACACCAAGTATTCAAAGAATGCATCATAGCCACTAACTCTATGTCATGGGTTAGATAATTCTTTTTGTGTGGTCGGAGTTGGTGAGAACCACACACCACCAGATGATCACCCTGCATAATCACACACCCAAAACCCATATATGAAGCACCAAAATACACCAAATACCGCATTCCATCCTCTGGAAAAATCAGTAAGGGGGTGGTAGTAAACTTCCACTTCTGTTCCTAAAAGGATTCTTGACACTATAAGCCCCATAAAAACATAACCCCTTTCTGTGTGAGCACAGTCATGGGAGAAGAAAGATGAGATAAATCTAGAATAAAATGTTTGTAGTAACTAGCCAGGATGAGGAATCTCCTGATCTATAAGACGTTCTTTGGCTTATCATATGACATAACTGCACTAATCTTGTCTGGAACCACTCAAACCACCTTACACGAGATCACATGCCACAAAAACATCCCCTCCCTAACATATAAAGTGCACATGGACAACTTTTTATAGAGGCTGTGATCCAGCAAAGTTCCCAACACGATCCACAAATGATGTTAATGTTCCTCGTCGGATCCATAGTAATCTAGGATGTCATCGAATAATACCACAATTAAAGAATAAATATACAGGTTGAACACCCTATTTATGAGTTCTCTAAAGACCATTGGAGAATTGGGCAATCCAAAGGGAATTACCAAGTCTTTAAAATGGTCGCACCTGCTTCAGAAGGTTGTCTTTGGGATATCTAACTCTTTCACCCTGATTTGATTTTAACCTGAACACAAATATATTTTAGGAAACCACTTTTCACCATTCATCAGATACAACAAGTCATATATTCAAGGAAAATGATATTTGTTTCGTGATTGTAACCTCTTTCATATTCCGATAATCAATACCCAACCAGAGGGTTCCTTCAGCCTTCTTTGAAAAAAGAACAGGAGTGTCCCAAGGGGAGATGGTTGAGTGAAGAATCCTTTGGATTATAAATAATCCGGTTGTATATTTAATTTCCTCAGAATAGTGGGGGAAATATGATATGAGGGAAGATATATTGGCTATGTTCCCAGTGCCAAATTAATTAATAACTCCATGTCCCGCTCCATATGAAAGCCTAAGAAATCATATGGGAAGACCTCTAGAAACTCATCCACTATATGAGGTAGTCCACCTTCAGAAGCATGATCATCATCCTCTATCACCAGTGATGATAACTGGAAGACAATATTCCCTAACTCTGGGAGTGGAGTCCTACGTTCCCTGACTAAGGATCCCAATCCACATGGAAAACATAACGACTCCCATCAGGTGTCGTGAAACTGACCCATCTCCTATAAAACTCGATGTGCACATGAAAGTGTACCAGCCAATACATGCCAAGTATCATGTCAAATAGATACATATATAATACTAAGATGTCCCACTCCAACTCAAACCATGACACAGAAATTGAACATGATGGGAACCTGAGACCCTACTCCTTCATTCATAGTGGCGTTACTAACTCCATCGCAAAAGAAAAAATCTCGGTTGGAAAATTAATCATGTTCACAAAATAGGAAAATATGAAGGAAAATGAGGCACCTGTTTCAAAAATATCTGAAACTATAGATGTTACAATCACAATAGTACCTTGAATTGTCGACGGTCTCACCTCGGATCCCATTAGTGCCTGATCCACCCCATGAATATGACTAGCCTCTACCTGCCAATGATCTCTATCTTATGTCTCTACCCTGAACTACCTCTTCTTAGAAGATGATCCAGACCAATTTCCATGATCATGAAACTGAGACCCCCCCTCCCTCATCCTCGATGGCTCTGACTGAGATAACACTCCCAGAGAAGACACTAATCCAACCCCACTCTGGAGTGGATGTGCCATACTTCAAAAGCGATGCACGTTTCCCATACCTACACATGGATAATAGGGATTTAGAAGATATATGCATGCTGGTTAGATGTACCCTAGACTCCTACACTGGTGTCATATGATGAACCTCACATCAGAAGCCACCAAAGAAAACTGTCTGAACAGTTGGCCTGAGCTACCACCTCCCTTATGCCCCTGCTTTTATATCTTCCTTTTCTTCTCAGAATAACTACCACTTCCCATTCATAATATTGTCCCAAATAAACCATCCCTCACCTTTCAGTCGATCTCCACCATTCATGCTCTATCAACCACTACATCGTAGGTTTTCTTCTTCAGCTGTAAGACCTGGGAATAGATATCAGGCCCCAAAAACCTTTCGAGCTTCATGGAATTCATGTGCACATTAGATACCATTTTCAGAGCATACCAGGACAAATTAGTAAAATAGTTGAAATACTCAATCACTAAAAGATACCCCTAAATATGTTCCATAAACTCCCAAGCTCAAGCATATGTCAAAACTTCCGGGCAGTACTGGTCATTGAAGATAACCATGATGTCCTTCCATTTCATCTGCTCGTGCTTCCCACCTTGAAGCACTAATTCCGACAACCTCTGGAAGGGGCCTTCTAATAATATAGAGGTGTATTTCACCCTGACTTCCACAGGCATGTCCAAGAACTCAAACATGCACTATATCATTTTGATCCACTCCTCCACTTCATGGGGTTCTGTGCTACATCAGAATGTAAGAGGCTTGTTTTTATGAAACTCATGGCCTCCTTCCTTCCTAGGACTAGTCTATTATTCTCTAATAGGAGGTGTAATATGAGTAGGTCCCTATCCTAGAGATTGGAAAGCCCGATCCACAACCTCTACTAGCCTCTGATCAAGCGGTGAGTGAGAACACTCTCTGGCTTCCTCCCGTGGGTGCATGGGAGCTTTCTGGGGAGGCATGTTGCTAAAAAAGAAAAAAATCACAGGAGAAAAATTCAGTAAAATAGTTATGAAAAATTTCATCAATAAAATCAGATATAAATAATCCAAAATAATTACAATAATAAAATAAACCACTACATCACCCCCACCCGATCTCAACGTGTAGTCTGCAGCCCACATGTCACACCTGTAAGTAAAGTCGGACAAACAATTCCAACATCCCATGGTAACTCGAGGTCTGTAACAAGAGGTGCCAGCTAGGAACCCTACTCATGATGAAAACTCTGATCCCAAACGGTCCTAGCATTTTTCTATCCTCATTCATCCCAAAAATAATAATATCACCCAAAAACATTAACCGTCCCTCTGATACCATTGTGTCACAAACAGAATCTTGTCTCTTTCAAAACCAGCCCAAAACCCATCCCATAGCATGTCCCTAAGGAAATTCCCTATACCCACAGGATGGAAAAAGTTCCATTGTGAAATAAATATTTGGTTGGAAATGATTTACCCGATTATGGATACATAATACAACAAAAAACAATCAATAATCTAAATCCAAAATATTCATGCCAAACAATCCTTAATTCAATTTCATAAATGAATAATTGGTATAAAAATAAAAAAAGAGGTATATAGATACATAAAATTAACAGAAATACATCCCATGGAACTCCACACGAGAAGGGGTCATCACCCGTGGGCCATATCCACAACACCGCACCATGGAAGGGAACTAAGCACCCGAACCACCATCACCCAAGGCTTTGCCTTTACCTGTGTCAAACATGATCAAGAATACATACATCCAAGAGGTTTAGTTAGGTGGTGATCCTAATACCAATATGATAGCACAAAAAATATTCTATATAGTATGCAATACATGATAAAAACCTTGCATGTTTTAATAAAAAAGAAATGGTTGGAATAATTTCAAAAGAACAAAACCTTTAAAAGTAAACAGTTTTCAAAGGTAAATTTCAAAGAGTGAACACATTTCAACAAAACATTTATTATAATGAATTTTCCATCCAAAAACACCACAATACAATGATAAAAACTATATATTCAAAGAGCACTAATCTCGGGATCACCCCTCGGAACTAGTTAGTTTTGGGCCCCAAATATCTCATATATTTTTGTAAAGTAACCATAACCATATTTTTTCTCATGAACGAGACACTAGTAGAGAAAATACCAATAACCAAGTGGTACTCAATAATAATAATTAATGTTTTATTAGCGTTTTCAGTGTCCAACATGATAAGTGAAACAAGGAAAAACCCACTCTGGATCACTAGTGTACTAGTACACATATTCCCATCTAGATACACGAGATCCCCCCTTTGTGCTCAAGAAATTTACACATGTTACCAAAACCATTTTCACAAAAAAATATCAATTCTGGTCACACACATTAAAATCATTAGTTACACATTCTTTTCACCCTTTAAATAACTTAAAAAACCACAATGAATTTCCATTAAACTATTTCAAGGAATATAACCAAACATTGCACATATAATTCATCAAAAATACCTCTTTGAAAACCCAATTCCCATGAATATTACCCCAAACTAGAATTTTATGTATAAAAAACTTTTATAAAACCCTTACATGAATTATAAAATAGCCCAAAGTGGTACAACATGTAACCCACATGTAAAACACCCATTTTCAAACAAAAATAGAATCTAAAAATTAATTTTTTAACAAATTCCACAAAAAAATACTTTTCATAGTATGCACAATTATGGATGAGTATGATAACAATAGATAAAAATAAAGTCTAACTCATCTAGTAGTGCTTACACATGGAATCACATACCATGTGTGTCAAAAATACTAAATCCTTGTGTGAAAGTTCAATTATGCCACTGCCACACCACAAGAAAGGTATAAAAAACTAAAACAACAATATTATACCATGAATACCAAGATGAAACCCTAGTTTAGAAGACCTACTTTTTTGATATTAGGAATATAATGTAAAATAATGGAAACATTAAGAAAATTGTACGAGGAAGGAAGGAACCCCACTTACTTGAGAGATCTTAAAGAAATCTCCCCAAATACACCAATAGGTGAATCTACAAGACTAAAAAACTGATAGGTATGTTTAAATAATAATGAAGAGGTCAATTAGAGATATAAATGGGGGAAGAGTGTAAAAATAAATGATTTATGAAAGAAACAAATTACCTTCTCAGATCTCGGTGTTTTGAGAAACCTTGAGACATTTCGCCCTAATCCAAGATGAATATGAGCTTCAAAGAGGGACAATGGAATATGGGGTGATCCTAGGTTTCATAGACTCTAGTGATAGGTTGAATAACTGAGAAATAATAAAAAATTAATGTGATATTAAAAAAATTTTGTTTTTTTAAAACAGAAAATAGGATCACGGTTTGGCCTAAATACTAAATAAATCACCCACATCCACCATGATATTGTGTTCCTAAGGGGTCCAAATATATATGGTGGTTTTAATACGTCAGGTTATTCCCCTTGGGAAGGTGAATGGGAGAAAATTGTTAAATAAATGATGGAGTTATAAAATAAACAATTTATGTTTTTTTAAATTTTGAAATACGCTCACGATTTGCCCCAAATCAGGATGAAACCTCCCCTTTCTCCAAAAATAAATGTGAAATCCCAAAAAACAAAGAAATAATATAAATTACATGAAAAATAAATTTAAAATAAGTAATTGATGTGAAATAGTGGAAAACATAAAAATTTTAAAAGGTGCAATAATGACATCAGTTTCAAAATAGGATAACAAGATGGATAAAGTTAATGAAATCAACATATTTTTAATCAGTCAGTCCATGTCCACAATCAGAGAGTGAAATAATAGAATATAATATCACCCATTTCAAAATTGGAAGTATAAATTCTAGAATATTTTTATCCATATGAGAATATGGTAAAGTATATGAATGAATAACATGACTAAATAGAAAATAATGAGGCATTATAAATTTTTCTTAGGATTGAAAAAAAATGTTATGAGAACCAAATGGGTTTTAAAACAGAAATATGTTTACATTATAATGGTGACTCACAAAAATGAAAAACATTTTTTAAAAAAGATACTCCCAAAATAGATGTAGTTTATGTGGATGGTACTTTGGAAATACTTTCTTGGATTGAAATCATAAGATAATTTATGTATTGTCTCGAAATTTAAAACCTTGTAAAAACGGAGTTATGTTTAATAACATGACTTATATGATACACCCAACATAAAAAACCTGATCATATTCAAGTAAAACTATTAGTGAAGTAGTAATAATCCCTAAAAAAGTAAAACATTAAAAAATATTATATTTTCAAGATAAATAATTAGCATATGTTATTATTGAAATATTGTTTTCAATAAATGTTTCATTGATTATATTATTCTAATTAATATAAAAAAATTCATGAATCTAATAATATAATTTGTTTAAAAAATATTTTCTATGGACCAAACATCAAAATCTCTATATTATTTTTTTTGTATTTTTTTTAAAAAAATATTACTTTTTAGCTGAAAATTATTAATTTTGAAAGAATTAGAATTTTTTTATTTTATCATCATGTAATTATATCCTATAACATTTTCAAAAAAATATTAATTAATGAAATATTTATTTAAGGAATAAGATTAATAATTTTAATATATTCATCAACATTATAAATCCCACACACATCATTTCATTGAACTAAAGTAAAATGTATGTTTTATAAAAACTATTTTCGGTACATTCATTTAATTATATATTTTACACATTACATTCACTTGTGAATTTCATTTAATGTCTAATGAAAATTATTTTATTTATAATAATTAAAAATATGTAATTTAAACTAGTAATAATAAAATTATATATTATATATAAATTTAATGCAGAAAAACATTATTTTTATACAAACTATTTTTATGTGATTAACTGTGTTTATTTTAAAATTATTAATACACAAATTTAGAAGTATGAAATTATAAAATTAATTTCTAATATTAAATATGTTTTTTCAAATTACTTATTAATGAAAATTTTATTTATGGCCATCAAAATTAAATACAAAGGAAATAAAATTGTAACCTTGGAAAAAAAGTTAAAATTGTAAAAAGTATTTTATTAAGGGGAAAAGAAAAAAATGGGAAATATTATTTTTCCAAATGTTTTTTTTGATGTAATGTTTTACCCACAAACACATTGAACTAATTGTTTTATTATATTCTGATTGACCCATTAATATTATTATTAAGTTATTTAAATTCTAAAGGGTTTTTTAAATCTATAAGTCTCTTCCCTTATAAAAGGATAACACACACACCGCTTAAATACTCAACATACCCTCAAATTTCATCATGAAACCCTTATATTGTTATCCTCTTGAATATTATCCAACATCCGAATTCTTCAAGTCCAGCTTTGTTTATTTGAAGCATTCATCTCTATGGGTTTGTCTAAGAGAAAACACTAGATTTTGATGTGAGTATTAATTTCTCATAGTGTTTCTATTACTCTAATAATTCTTGAATTATATATATATATATATTGATATAATAAAATAAGTGAAACTAGTAAACTGAAATTTCATTACATTAATTGAGAAATAATTATTTACACCTTTCAATCAACTTATAAAACAAAAAATATAAACAGTGCATTGTGTGGACAACCTCCAACACAGAGTAGCGCTTTACATTATTCATCTTGTTTTATATTATTTATGAAAACCAATTAAAATATGATTATACATCTTAATAAAATCTAAATATTATCATTATTCTTTTATTATAATTCCATTATACACTTTTCAACTATACTAATCCATTAATATATAAAATATTTATATTTTGATCAGTTTAACGAACTACATAAATAAAAGAAATGACTCTATATCTTATATGACTACAAGATAATAAATAATAATATTATTATAATACGATAATAATTTCTCTATTGGATTTTGGTTCCAAAATATAAATATTAAATATTAAAAATATTATAAACTTATCATCAACGAATGATAATTTACCAAAATACATCGATGCATGTTAAATTTTCAAGAACACTTCAACATGAATAGCATAATAAATCATAAAATAAGATAACAAATAGTCTATAATAAAGTAAATATAAAATAATTATATTACCCATATGGAATCTTATTGACATTCTACAGGGCATCGCCAATTTCTTACATGGATATAAAATATTCATAATTTATAAAACTCATAAAATCTACTAAAAATATAATACTTTGAAACCCAGAGTATCAAACCCATAGGGACTATCCATATGTTCTAAATTAATTAATTCGGTTGAATGTCAGGATAGAGGAATTCCAGATTTAGTGATTTCAGGTCCATGATACAGGGATTCAATTGATAATGGATTTATTTAGGATTGGTGTCAAAATTAGGTCATCATGGATACTTTGTCTCTGTATCCTGCTTTAACCATATTATTTCACCATTAAAATGGACATCTACTAGGAGAAAATGAAAAATTAGGAAACCTACAACCCCATTTAACCTTTACTAATCCTGGGTTCATAATGGTCATACAAAAAATAGGCCAATTAATTGTTGTAATGAAATAAACATCCTTAAATAAAAATAACTGGCCATGAAATTGCAAATAGTAGAATTATTGAATTGAATAAAAAGTGTTTCCACAATCCAAAAAAAGGATAAGAAAGAGAAATAATTCATAATAAGAATATCCCCAGAAAATCACATAACCTAACACATATAATAATACTCTCACTTGTTTGGAATGATGATATTGAGAAGCATGGATAACTGAGAAAGAATGGTTTGAAGAATGGCAGGGAGGATGGGCTCTAGATCGTCACTATGTGCATGTGTCTTGTACGTGAGGCATTTTTATGCCTCCTATAGTCCCATAATATCGATTCCCCATGTTTTGTGGATGAGTCTTGAATATAAAAGATTTTATTCAAAACCTTAGATGATGGCGTCATTGTTTTTATATATATTTAAATATACATCATTTGTAATAATATACATGTCATGTAATCCACATCATTAATGGATTTTCATACCTGTCATGCCCTGATCATTCATGATGCGTATTTACATTACATGATGTGTAACTTCTTTTCACTATGTAAATTATTTCATGACTTTTCTGCATTAGTAACACATCCATTTGAATCACACATCATATAATGAAATACATGATGTGGAATTATCCTACTCCAGTTCCACAACATAGTTGCATCCTCAACAATATGACGATACACCTTAAGAAAATATCCCAGTGTAAAGTGTCATTGATCTCCAAAATTTATCCTTTTTTCGCAACATTTTCATAATTTTGTTGTTCTTTCCATAAAATAGGAAAAAAATCCAATCATTCGGAAATTGGAAATAATCATATATTAAATACAAAACACATTACATTAAAATATTTTAAAATATATGCAAGAAATATAATGACAACTTCTATAATTAATTTTACTAAAAGGAATTTTAAGCCTATATAAAGAGAAAATATGGAACAAGTTAGGGGTTTTTCATCTCAAATTCTCTTCATTAATAATTTTTTTAATGTTAAATACTTTTTACTTAATTTATTTGTTGATATACTACCCAAGAATGTATATTTCATACTCTATGATTAAATTCATTCGATTTATAGATCTATTTTATATTAAAGAATCTAATTATTTTTTAATCAACAATTACAAATTTTATAAGGGTTTTGGTAACTCAATTACTTTACATTGATTTATATTTAGAATTAACAAACCATATTGATATAATATTATTATAATCATCCCAATAATAGTATTATGATATAATCTATCATTAGTTTCTATAGAACTATACATGATAACCATTTCATCTTCAATTATTATTTAAATTATAATGTGTGAGATTAAAAATAATAATTCCAATATCTTCTGATGAACCATTCATTTTCCATGTCTATATTTTTCCCTCCAATTGATGTTTTCCTTCTTATTTGAAAATAAGTATTTGGATTTATCTCTTATAACCTCCATATTTCTCTTTACCAGTTTTTTAATTTTTTTTCATCTATTATAATTATGTAAATTTTAAGGGAAGAATATATATTTTGGAATTTAAAGGTTTTAATTTCAATCTATTATAATTTATTTCCCGACTAAGATTTGATTATACCAAATAAATTATTCTTCCCAGATTCCTTATTTCCATAAATAATTTTTTAATTTTAAATTGTAAAATTTATAAAATAATATTGTAAATGATATTAATATTTATTATACAAACAATTTACAAGGGTTTTAATGAAATTGTTATTTAATGTTTTTCTTCAAATGTTTACTATGTCCCTAAAATATTTTCCTCTAATAAAGTTCTGTTTCATGACTACTTTTATATGTTATCATATAATATATTTCATTTGGTTAAAAAATTGTTTGTATCATTTAAATTTATTTTTTAATAAATTATTTGGGATAACTTATAACAATTTCATGAAACCAAATTTTTTTATATGGGTTATTTTATTCTGTGATGTTTTTTCAACTGACATACAAATGTGTGGATTATGAGATGGTTGATGCCTATATCTCCCTCCAATGAATATGGAAAATTATTATATCTCATTAGATATAATTTTTTTCAATAGTTTAGTGAGTATCTAGGTTCATAATGGGGGAGAGTAATAAAATTTAGTTGTACTCATAATTTTATGTATAAATAGGTTGGTGGGTTTCTAATTTCCAGAAAATAATAAATCCAGTGTATATGAATAAGTAAAATTATTTCCTATGTTAGAGGACCCATTTTTTAATATGTATTAAATTTATTTTATATTTTATATTTATGGAAAAAGAGGTTAAATAGCATACATGACACATAACCTCGATCATAAGTGAACGACAAAATATTATTATTTTAAGATAACAGTTAAATATAGAGATTGGGTTTGAGTGTATGAATAAGAATAGACAAGTTATGAAATATATTTAAGAAATATTTACCTAACATGAATAATAAAATAACCAGGTAAATATAACATTCATATAAATTTTAATAATAGGTAACAAATAATAATTACTTCATTTTATGATTTAAAGTAACATTCCTTATAAAATGTTTGATATTGTATTTTGTGTGTGCATATTATAATTAATTTCTGAAAAAGTGATAATAATTTTTAAATTTTTTTTATCATTATTAAATTATAAAGTCCAAATAATTGTACAAATAATTTATGAAATTTTTCTAAAATAATGAGTTTTGTGTTAATAGTGAAAAATACATATTTTGTAATTCTAATATTTCTTTTCATTAAATATATTTATTTAAAAGTACAACTATATTTTTAATTTTATAATTTTTTAATATACTAATAAAATTATTAGATGTATTCTAATTATTTAAATTTGTGTCAAAATTATATTTATTTTTTATTTGTTTATTTTTCACACAAAAATACATTTATCCAAATATAATTTCTTATTCGATTTCATGATTTTATATTAAAATGATTTTACAAATTCTAGGAATTCAATATTTAAAAATGCGTCATTTATTTATAACCAGGTTTTCAAAATTGGGGAAATAGTTTTTTTATTTTTAGTCAGAATGAGTAGTTACCAGGGTGAATGTTTATCACTAGTTAATGTGTCAAATAAGCTAATTGTGGTTAAAACCAATGGATATGGCTTAAAATTCATCCCACCACTTTTTAAATTTTTATTTTATGATTATAATTGTACTATTTCAATAATAACCTCAAATATAAGTCAATTTACTTACATTTTACTCTAATTATATCTTTTATATTATTTTAACAAAATGATAAATTCAAAATATCACACTCTAGACATTAATTTCCCTTACGTTTTGTCCTAGGGGTAAAGTAAGTTATGAGTAATTCAAATATGTTATGATGAAAATGAATATTTTTTTTATTTTTTTAATATATTCATTGGTTATGACATGATAACATTAAATGGAAATGGAATGATGATTTTTTTCATGTTCAAAATTTAGTAATAAAATTTTTCATGATTGAAAAACATTAAATAAAATAAATTTTTGTGGAATTATTTTGTTAAATTAATTTTATGAATAATAATAATGTTTGATAAATGGTAATATATTTTGTATTCAAAATGAATTTTTATCATAAGGACATTAAAATCAAATTAAATGACTTTGTCCCAAAATTAGTTTAACTATATTTTAAATTATATAATATTTAATAAATGATTTGAACATTGAAAAAATATATAAAGTGGATTAGTGGGATATAAAATGGACTAAAATTTCATCCATGGAACATTTTTCTTCCATGATTCCACTTTGGAGAAAATTTATAACCCTTGATGTATAAGAAACATTTTTCCACATATTAGTCTAAGATTTTTCAATAAAGAGGTTGAACTTGAAGATATTGTTTAAAATGGCTCAAAAAACTCTTTAAATTTTATTGGATAAAATTATTTTGAATATAACCACACATTATCTAAATTTTTTTCCATTGGAAGATTTATATTTGATAAATAAATTAGTTATATTTAAGCATTTTAATTAATTCAATTTGTGCCCATCCCCTCATTTATAAAAGGGAACCTCCACTCATTCTTTATTAATGAAGTATGTTTCTTATATCCTAGAGATTTTATACCCTAATCTATTATTATTTTCCTTAAATTATTTATTTATATTCTATGATCAACCTGTTACTATCTTATGAAGGATTAAGTTTGAACCCAAAGGCGGTTTTTAGAAGAATATGTATAATTCTTAACTGAACACTATCATCATATTTCATATTCGACCAAATTAAATTATTCTATAATGAATATAATATTATAAAATTAGTATATTACATATAATGAATTTTTTTATCTTTCTTTCATTGCCCTTACTCAACAATTTTTTATCTTATGGAAAATGAAAACATCACTCTTTTGTATGTACGAACTACCAACTCCACATTATAGTGTCAGTCGTTTTTCAACACCACAATAAATGTATGGATATAAAGATGCTATTTATGAAAATATATTACTTTTTTTGACCTAATAATTTTTCTTTAAATAAATTATATCTTTTATCTCCTTTTCATTCATCCCATTAAAAAATTACAATGATGTTTTTTTCATAAATGCAGACTACCAAATTCATGATGTGATGTGATATGTTTTCAATGTATGAATTTCTTGAATGATTGAAAAAATATATATAATTAATATAAAGTTTATTTATATAATAATGATCATTAGTTTTATGATTTCTCTATGGAAAATATGAAATGACAGAAGCTAATGAACCTAAATTCAAATAAAAATCAAAACAACTAAATATCATAAACCACAATATTCAAAAAATATTATCAAATAGGTGTTGAAATGTTTTATGTGGATAATATATGATATTATAATTATTATTTTTACAAAATTCTAATTAATTTTAATTTTTTTTAAATAGGTTAAAATCGCTATGAAGCATGTTGAACATGATGTAAGGGTTTCTAGTCTCATTTGTGTTTCAATGAGACATATTTCATAATCAAGACTTATTTCCATCATGTAGTGTATATACTGAATCAATGATATTTTTTGTCATTAATATATTTATATTCATTTTTATTTAATGTTTCGTTTGAATTTATTTCATTCATGGAGGTTATGATTAAAAATTAACAAGGTAGTAGAGATTATTTAATTATCTCATCCTTATTCATGATTGTTTATGTTTATGTTTCCATTGGTGGAATAATATGATATTTATATTTTAGAAAAAAAATTAATCACCTCGGGTTATTTATTTAAATAATTTTTATTAAAATAATTTTTCTCTATCTATTAATAAGAATTTTATTTATGGAAAACTTATTTTTTTCTATACGGTTCGAAATATATTCATTAATGTCCATATTTTGTTTTAAATAATTAAAATACTATTTTTACAACTATCCATTGATTTATGGATTTCATTTTTACCAATGATTTTATAGGAATATTCTTGTAATTTTTATAATGAATCACTTTTTTCAAATATGTGAATGGATTCTTTTTTTATTCAGATATCATAGAAACAGATTTTCCCATCTTTATGACAACTCTTTTCTTTGATTCTTTGATTAAAAATTTATTTAGTTCTATTCAATTAACTTTTATCATTATATTTTAATATTCTATATATTTTAAAATATATTATATTATAATTAAAATGGTATTTTCCTAGAGAAATTTTCTAATTATCTAGTAAAAGTATTTCTATTAATATTAGCATCCTTTGATGAATCATATGATTTTCTATGATATAATATAACGATACAATCCACATTTTTTAGATGGATGGTTTATGATAATTTTTATTTTGGAATTTATTCAAATACCATATTCCTTATCTTCTAATGTTTAAAATTGATGATTATTAATGTGTAATTATTATGTTATATTGTTTATTCATATAATTAATGGAATAGAATTAATAGCTAACATGTAAGGCACGTGATTTCATACCCCTTTGATGTATTGATAGGTATCATGAGATAATACTAGTTGGGTATTTAACATATTCCTCACCCATTTTTGTAGTATTTCTTTGTACGATGATTCGAAAATATGATTAAGATATCTGATAATTTGAATTCTACCATTATGTAATAAGGCATTGATATCCTTGCTATTATCAGAATACTGATGTTATCCATGGATAAATTTAATGATCAAGAGATTATTTATGTCATTATTTGATAATATTTATCCATTCCATATTATCAATTACTTATTTAATATATTATATCATTTTCTTTACAAATTCCATTAACGAGAATATAATATCACAGTTTAATTTATTCCATTCCCAATTATATAAAGAACAATATTATGAATGATTTTAAGAACGAAAGAATGTTTCGTACGATATGTTTTACATATACATTATAATGTGTGAATAATTTATTTATTAAGTCTACTAAAAGTATTAAAATTCTCAATATTTCATGATGAAATCCCTTGTATCTTATACCAATTTAATAAAACAAACCCCAACTATTAGCTATGTGCATAGAGACCTTATAATTAGTATGTGAACGGTTTTAATTGGACCTTTGGGATCAATATTTAGGAATTCATGATTAGATAACATTCCCCTATATAGATAATAATTATATGTCTAATTATCAGTGAATATCATACTATGTTGGTAAAGTATATTCCATTTTGGAATTCATAGAAAATATATCCCTATCTGGCTATTTGGAAGCTTTTTCTAATTGTGTAAAAGATGCAGCTAACTTAATGAGTCCAAATGGGGATTATAAGATATTAACTTCATCATCACTTTTTCATGATGAGGGGATAAATATTGACCACATGGATAGTTTCCTGAACTATCGTTATAGTCAGTCAAAGTTTAAAATTTATATTCCAAATAACTACTATATATGTGGCAAGCAGGGTCGAACCAACAGGGAATGTAAATTTGGCCACTAATCTTATAAAAACTTTATAAACTCCACTGTTGTCAGCAGTAGAGTGATTTATTTTTATTTTTTTATTTTTATATATTTATATATGAAATGAAGTGACATAATGTTGAAAACATGTTAAAAAAATATATGGAATCTAGAGACTATTGTAAAACAAAGAATAACAGAAGTTTAGAACACTGATAAAATGAACAATCTATTAAAACGCTCAGGGAGTAATCTCCATTCTACTGGTTTTAAAGGTATTTAGATTCACATAAAAGTTATTGCAGAGTACCACATAAAAGTTTATGACTTACCTCCCTCGCCAGGAGTTAAGTCACACTAGTCAATCTACTCTAGAGTTCACCACTCTAGAACAAATCAACTAAGAACAGTTTGAAAAATTAACAGCAAGACAAACTCACGTTAAGTCTCAGATTATTTTAATCTATTCTCTTTTGAAAAGTGTTCCACAATCAATCTTTCCAACTAAAAGTGAAATTTTGTGATTATGTTCTAGTGGTACAGGAAATTGGATAAACTCTGTATCAATCTCGCTGATCAATACTGAATACATATTAAGTTAAAGTGAAAAAGAACATATAAAAGTAACCAGGGAACCTTCAATTTATCCTTGAACGAGATAATTAGCTAGAAATCATCTTTAAAATGTATATCAAGATCATACAATTTAAAAGGAGAATAATTGCAAGGAGACAGAGGAAGAAAAATCCATCTTCTAGCATAAATTGTTGCTTCTCCTAGCCTCCTCCAGCTCCTAGAAGTGGTTTCAGAGTCACCCTCCATTATCCTCTCCTCAGCTCTGGATCCTAATGAGAGAGAAGCTCTCAAGTCTCCAGTGGTTCACTCCTTTGAAATAATGCCTCTCATCTCTAATTAATTTCGTCCTTCTAATATGATGCTTGCTCGGCTTTAAGTATCATGTTGTCTTCTGCTGCTTGTCACCGAACATCCTCCACCGACATTGAAAACCCTTCACAAAAGCACCAAAAAACGTGTGTTTTTTCATGACTGGCATGTCACACAAGTTTTCCCTCATAACTAACTTCCGCTGAGTTAATTGTGTGAACATAGACGTGTTTCCGACTTTGGTATGAACCTGCACATGTTATAAAAAATAAAGCAGTTAAAAATCAAAGACAATAATTATTATTAAAAAGTTAACTAAAGATAATTAATAAATATCTTAGTTGATATCTTTTATTTACTTCATTATTTTTTATAAAATTATTCAATTATTATTACTATAGTAAAACATATGTTTATTAAAAAGTTATTAATTAAATTAAGTTAATAAATATAATTACTAAGTTATTAATTTTAACATTTTTAACTAAGTTATTAAAATTTAATGTCGTAAGTAAAGAAGTAATTAAGAATTTTATAATTTAGATTGTATTAATTTTTTATTTACTAATTTTATAATTTTTATTGTAATTATTATTTAAGAAATTAAATTGTTAGATTAATTTAAGTAAAAATAAATTTATTAATTAGTTTATTTTAATTTAATAATAAGAATTAATAATTTAGTTTTAAATATTTTTAAATTAATAAGTATTGTTTAAAGTTTATTTATAATTATCATAAATTAAATATCTATACTATAAACAGTAAATTAATTTATGGTTAACATTTATTATTAATTTAGATTTGTATTTTAATTTATAATTTATCTATTTATTAATATCATATATTTTTTAATTTATAACTTTTTCAAATTCTATTATATTTCTTTAATTTATTAAAAGTAGCTTTTACTTTATGTCTTTTTCTTTTCATTTTATATTACTTTTATTATTATATTTTTTATCTTCTTTCCTCCTTAATTATCGGTGCACATGGGGTCTTCTTCATCCTCCTGAAAACTGGCGGCCTCCTATTCACACAGTGGCTTAAGCGCCTGATTGGGTCTGAGCTCCTCCTGAATCCAGCGCAATGTGGCACTACCAGTAGGTGTGACTGTTTCCCTCGGACCTTCTCCAACTCATGATGAAATAAAATCCTCCAAGCATAGTAGGGACTCCTTTCACAGTGCTGGCAGTGCGGCTTCCTCTTTGGGGCATTATGGTCCTTCAGCAGCGATGGTAGTGTTGGCTTGAAAATGAGACATGGGGAATGTGTCAGTGACAAAAGAGGAAGAGGGTTTCACCAATAAGAGAATGCATATTTGTTAACGGTGAGACAATGAAATAAAGTAGTGGAAAAGGAAAAGCCAACGGTGAGGTGAGGGTGAGAGAAGGCAACAGAAAAAAATAAAAGAAAAGGTTCCTCGTTAGAAATAAAAGAAAATTGAGGAGCAGCAGTGCAGGGAGTCACTAATAAGAGTGGAGTCACCATTAACATTAATTTAGAAAAGTCATTGTTAGGAAATAAATTAACGAGTCACCGATAGAGCAAAAAAAATAAAAGAAATATTATAGCGCAAGTTCACTGATAGGAAAAAATTCAACACTCACTGGTAGCTTAAAAAGTTTAAGGTTACCAAAAAAATAATAATTAATGTTACATCTGCAGCGAAAATAAAAAGTGCTCGCTAATAGATTAATTAAAAAAATTGGTCACCGCAAAAAAATAAAAATAAGAGTCACCGGTAAATTTAAATAGAACATATTACCATTATAGAATAAAATAATAAGCTCACCGTAAGTATAAAATAAAGAAAGGAAAGAACTGGTGCGATGGTCGCTGGTACACAAAAATAACAGTGTGGTGCGGGGGTCACCGTTACAAAAAAGGGTCACCATTAGGATATAAATTAAGGCTACCGGTATACAAAATGAAATCTCTCTATTACTCCAAAAGAAAAGGGTAACTGTTAAGACTAAAATAAATAACTAACGGTGACCTTCAAAAATTAAAAACACATAAATTAAATATATAATTATTACTTAAGTAAAATAATTAAAAAGACTAAAAATAATTAATTAAAATAATGTTAAACACCAGTATTTAAGACAAATTTTTTATTAACATTTAAAATATGAAAATTACTAATTAAAAACACTTAAATTATAAATAAAATATTTTTTAAATGAAATTAATAAAAGAAATAAATTTAAAAAACTAAATAAATTTATTATAGGGTAGCAGAAAATAGAAATTAAGAGTATCGGTTACCTAATAGGTTACTGCTAGTTCTTGTCTACCTCAACAGTAAACTAAAATCCATATTTAGTGACTTAATAATTTTTCTTCATATATAAGATTGTATAATTAATGTTTTAAAACTCTTAATTAATTAATAAAACAACTATTTGATCACATAAAAGTATAAAGCAAACCATTATCATAAATTTAAAACACAAATTATTTACTTAAATGATTAATAGGATGACTAAACATATTAATTGGCACTGTTAACCTATTCTAATGTAACTAAATTAAAAGATAAAATATTAAAATAAAGTCTAACTTAATTTGATAGAATTATGTTAATTAAATAATTGTTTAAAATAGATATTAACATATTAAAAAGTCAAACAGAATCCACTAAACAAGACTAATTAAGAAATAATTAAATTAGAAAAGTTAAGTAAAATTAAAATTTATAATTTAAAGAATAAAAATACATATTTAATTATAAAAATTGATTAATTAAAAAAATTAACTATAAAGATACAAAAGTACTATTATTTAGTATAATGTGACTAAATAATTAATTAAATCATTAAAAATTAAGTAAAACAGATGTGCAAAAACTATGAAAAAATAGAGCCACATAAAATTCCCCACACTTAAACATTGTTTGTCCTCAAACAATCTAATGTTTTATTTTCTTTGAAAAACTGTAAAATGTATTTATGATTAAGATCACACTATAACTTGTCCAGCATTCAAAACAAAGGATAATACATAACAGCATGCTATAAGAAAATGAATTACTAATATGAATCTTGCCTATAACAAATACTCAAGGGTAATTAATAAAGCTTTCACTCATCAAGCAATAAAGATGTCATGCCTCATAGGTGATAAAACTTAGTGACTCATTTCAATCCAAACTTAGGTTCTAATTTCAAGAGTGACATGAGGTAAAATATCAATGTAATTAAGATATTAACCATGTACTTTGACTCAATATTAAGGCCCAGAAATAAATACATTTTTTTAAATCACCTCAATGATACAAGCTAAATGATTCCCATATAAACCAATTGACCACTTATTCATATGGCATTAATCATTCCCCTCACCTTAATGAGCTCATTTTTGACCCTAGAGACTTTATTTTATTTTTCCCAAGCCATGTTTCATTGTGCTAAGCACTTTGAAATATGCACTTATTCAAGATGAACAGAGGGGTTAAAGTTAACAGAAACGAACCCAACATCTAGGGTCTTACAGACTCACCGTGGGATCCCAGATGCCCAAATTACTTTAGTATCAATAGATTTATATCAAAAAATCATTTACATTGGCTCATTAATGCAATAACATATAATAATTAAAATAAAATGAATGAGGCCCCGAGAATCAGAATCAAACTTCCAGTTCCAAAAATATGATAATAATTCCACAAACACGTCACCCAGATCACCTTTAGAAGTAGGTCCTAAAACGAATTTCCATCAAATCATTAAGTAAGAACAATCATAAATCATCCAACATTATCAATTTCTGGCTCTAAGTAGTTCTTAACTTCCAGCAAGGAACTTGTCCTAAGGCAAGACCCAATTGAGTATAGTGTAAAGCATAAAAATTGTGATAGGAAATTTGAAAGATTTTAATTTTGTTTGAAAAAAACATTGATGTTGTAGTGGGAATTAATGGGATTTAAATAAATCACATTTTAGCACAGTCATGAATTGGCCCCTATGATACACAGAAAACCCAACATTTTCCCCAAAGTTGACTTCTAAATATGGATAAGAACAATTAATCATTTATGGTTCAAAGAAGATTTTCAACTAAGTAGATTTATGACATGTATAATGGTCACTTTAAAGTCCAAATATATTGTTTTCCAAAATGAATAAATAATAAACAGGTTCATTAGCAAGTATATGAATTAACATTGATGTCTGGTGACAAAAAATTTCAATTAATGTTCAAAAAATCATGCAGCTTATGGGTTCATAGTGGATAGGGTGTAGCAAACTAAAATTTTTGGTTCAAAATAATTTTCAATATAACAGAAAAATTCATTCTAACAACCCTTATCGAAACCATTTTTATGAAAAAAACACTAACTATCAAGCATATACCCCCCAACTTAATTTTATGTAGCGAATGGGTTTTAAACAATGAATTTCATTTCAAAACAACATGCACAAGTTGATTTTTAATTCATTTTAGTGACATGAAGAAAAATAATTTTTTAATATAAAAAATATGCAGCTGATTTTCAGAAAATATGCAGTAGAATTTTTAATAGTCATGCAGAATTTCTTAGAAAAGAAAAAAAATTATTTACTAGAATTTTATAAACAAAAATAGGAGCATAAATAAATGCAGAAAGTTGAAATACATCCGTGACTAGGTTCTTTTTTGAGAATGATCATTGGAATTCCACTCCTTTATTGACACAAGCAGCAGAAACCTAAGATAGAACATGTAACCCAGGAACAAAGAACAAGAAGTAACAAGTATTTCACAAAAATAGAGCACGGAAGACGAACTTTATTCAAGGTTAAAAGGAAACAACATAAAGACAAAAAGAACCAAGGGTTGCATCCCATTCAGCACTAAGTTTAAAGTCCACAGCCAGACATTATTCAAGAATAATTTTTAAGCTCAGTGAAGGCATCCAAGCCCTTCGGCTGTCCCTCAAAATAAAGTTTCACTCTTTTCCCATTGACTAACATGGTTTTATTCTATCCACCTATAATTTTTAAATATTAATTCGTCAAAACACTCAGTACAGTAAAAGTTCCAGACCCCTTGGACATTAGCTTTCTAGGAATGAGTTTGAGTCTATAATTAAAAAGAAGTACCTTCTGTCCAGGTTTGAACTCTTTGTTTTGAATGATATAATCATAAAAGATTTTAGTCCTTTATTTATAAATCCTTGAATTATCATAACTCTCTCTCCTAATATCATCAATTTCACTCATCTCAAGTAATCTTCTCTCACCATCACTCTTAAAATCAATGATTAGAGCCTTAACTACACAATATGACTTATGTTGGAACTCTAGAGGTAAATGAAAACATTTCCCAATTTGTAGCCTATAGGGAGACATACCTATTAGGGTCTTTAATACAGTTATATAACCCCATAAAGCTTCATCCAGTTTAAGATACCAGTCTTTCATAGAGTGTGAAACAGTTTTCTCAAGTATTTGTTTCAGTTCCCTATTTGAAATTTCCACCTGTCCACTAGATTGTGAATGATAAGGAGTACCAGTTTTGTGAACATAGCCATATTTTTTCATCAAAGATTTAAATTTGTAATTATTAAAATATGGTCCAATATCAGTGATAAAATCTCTTGGATCTTTAAATCTTGTAAAAATGTTCTTATTAACAAATTTTATTACAGAATTGGATTGATTGCTGGGTAGTTCCACTACCTCAACCCATTTTAAAACATAGTAAAAAACAACAAGAATATACTCATTCCCACGATATGGTGGAAATGGACGCATAAATTCTAAACCCCAGACGACAAAAATTTCAACTTCCTGAATTCCTTTTTGTGGTAACTTCTACTTCCTACCAACATTACCTAGCCTCTAACATCTATGACATCCAACCACAAAGATCCTAGAATACATAAAAAGAGTAGGCCAATAGAAATCAGATTGTAGGACTTTTTGAGCGGTTCTTTCACCACCATGGTGACCTCCCCAAGGTGAATAATGACAACTCTATAAGATACAAAACATCTCTTCCTCAGGTACGCATCTCCTAAGAATACCATTAGAATAACATTTAAATGAAAAAGGATCACCCCAAAGATAATATTTGAGTTAAGAAAAGAATTTCTTTCTTTGATTATTGGACATATTTTTGGTAAAAACACCTACTGCCAGAAATTTGGAAAAATATGCAAACTAAGCAGATTCCATGATTGACATAATAAGAAGCATCTCATTAGTAAAGGAAGATTTAATCTCCCAAGGATCTTCATATTTAGATTGAGTATAAGGAATCCTAGAAAGGTGATCAGCAACTAAATTTTCAACTCCCTTCTTATCCTTAATTTATAAATTAAGATATTGTAGAAAAAAATCCATCTAATCAGCCTAGGTTTAGTTTCCTTCTTAGACATAAAGTATTTTAAAGCTGAATGATCAATGAAAATGATGACTTTGGAACCTAACAGATATTTTTTAAACTTTTCTAGAGAAAACACAATAGATAAAAAATTCTTTTTCAGTGGTGGTATAATTCTTTTGGGCATCATCTAGAAGTATAATAGCACAATTAACCACATGAAAATTTCTATCTCTCTTCTGTCCAAGGAAAGCACCTAAAACCATGTCACTATAATCACACATAATCTCAAAAGGTAGTTTTGAGTCAGGTGCAATGATGATAGGTGATGTAGTGAGGTTTATCTTTAAGCATATTAAATGATTTCAAATAGTTTTCATCAAAATTGAAAGGTGCATCCTTGACCAGAAAAGAACATAAGGGATTAGTTATTTTAGAAAAAATCATTTATGAATCTCCGGTAGAAACTGGAATGCCGTAGAAAACATCTAACACCTTTAACATTAACAGGAGGTGGAAATTTTGAATAACCCCAATCTTAGCAGTATCAACTTCTAAACCTCTTTTTAGACACCTTATGACCAAGCACAATACCTTCTATAACCATGTACTGACATTTTCTACCAATTAAGTACAAGGTTGGTTTCAATGCATCTCCCCATGAATAATTCAAGATTTCCAAGACAACTATCAAAAGTACTCCCCACAATGGAAAATTCATCCATTAAAAACCTCAATAATTCTCTCAATCATGTCTGAAAATATAGCCATCATATTCATCTGAAAGGTGGATGGACCTCCACAAAACCCAAAGGGGTATCCAATTATAGGAAAATGTTCCAAAGGGGCATGTGAAAGTGGTCATTTCCTGATCCTCTGGATCAACAAGGAATCCGGTTGTAACCAGAGTACCCATCCAGAAAATAGAAAAAACTCATTGCCAGCAAGCCTCTCAAGAATTTGATCCATGAAGGGCATTAGAAAATGTTCCTTCCTAGTGGCGGCATTAAGCATCCTATAATCAATACAGACACTCCATTTTGTGGATTTCATAACTTAGACAGGGCTGACCCAAGAACTATAAAAAATGGAATAAATCATTCCAGTGTCCATCCATTTAATCACTTATTCTCTCACAACTTCTTTCATGTTTGGATTTAATCTTCTTTGACACTCTACCCTAGGTTTATGGTCACATTCCATAGGAATCTTGTGCATGCAGAATGTGGGACTAATTCCCTTAATATCAGCTATTGTCTAGTCTAGGGAAGATTTAAACTTTTTTGACATACTCGACAATATTTTTCTTTATTTTCATTCAGTTCAGTAGAAATTATTACAGAAAAAGTGGATTTCTCACCCAGAAATGATTATTTAAGATGAGCAGGGTTTGATTTCAGTTCAAGAGTGGGTGGTTCTACACTAGAAAGAAGAATCTTAAGTTTGGGAGGTAAGAGAAATTCAACGTATTTCTTGTAAGGAGTATTAAATGATGAAAGATTTTAAACTTCATGCTCATAATTAGAAGTAACAGCATCACTATACAGTGTGGCCATCACACTATCCAAATTTTCAAGATCAAATTTCAGCAAGTTAATCAAAGAAGAATCATATAATTCTCTTATAAGTTCTCCCTCAATATCATCGAAGTGCTCTGAAATAATGGTGTTAACATAAACACCCTCAAATACACTCAAAAAACTCATATGATCAAAAACAGAGGACTCTTCTACAATAGATACTGGACAGTGGTCCAGTTCTGGAAATTTTTCCAGTTTTGGGGTTTGAGCAGAATATTCAATTTCAAAAATAGATTTAACATAATTTTAATCTTCACAAATGTTTTCTTTAATAGAGGATTGATTTTCATATTTTTAAATATTTTCAATTTTGTTCTCACATTCTAAGGACTCTAGCATTGAACAGTTTTCAGAAAACATTAGTCCTTTAACATTTTTAAAAACATTGAACTCTTCTTGTTGTTCTCCAATTTTAGAAATTCGTTAACCCTTAGAGACATCAATGACATCACCACATGCGGCTAAGAAAGGCCTACCCAAGATGATGGACACCTCTTAATAACATTCCATATCTAAGAAAAGAATATCGGTAGGAAAAAACAGCTTCCAAACCCCAACTAGCTAATCATCTACCCGACACACAGGATGAGTGAAAGATCTATCAGCTAAATGTAGAATGATTGTGGTGTGTTGAAGGTCACCCAACATCAATTGTCGAAATAGTGAGTATGGGATCAGATTAATGACAGAACCTAAATCACACAAACATTTTAGCTGATCAGATTTTCCAAGTGTGCATGGTATAACAAAACTACCAGGGTCTTTCCATTTAGGTGGTATTTTCTTTTGAAGTACAACAATTCACTCTTCAGTGAGGCTATAAGTAGCAAATTATTCTAGAGTTTTTTATTTGAAATAATTTTATTTAGATATTTCAAATAATATGGGATTTGAATTAAGTCTTGTATGAAATAAATGATCACTTGAACATTGTAGAGGAGACTAGGGAACTGAAGAAGTTTAGCCCTGGTGTTACTTTGAGGTTTCAGCTTCCCATGGAAAGGGATGGTGGGGAAAAAAATTTAGAATAGTAGGTATATCCCTCACCTCTTCCTCAAATTTTTAATTTCCTGTATTCTTTTGATTTTTAGAAGAAGTTTCTTCTTGAGTTTCAGGTAACAAATTCAAATTTAGATCAATTTCAAGACTTTTCTGGGAATTTTCAGCATGTGAGCAGAGCAGATTTTAATTTCCAGAATGAAGTAGATTTTCATTTTGGGCATATTCTGTTTATTTTTCAGAAATAGTTTGAATATTAAGCCCAATTTGATTGACAACAACCATGTCATTATCCCTATGGTTAAATTCAGTTGTACTTGGAAGTCTACCTTTTTTCCTAGATGAAAAATCCCTAGCAAGTTGGCCAAGTTGTGTTTCCATGTTTTGTATTCTAATATCAGTTTGCATTTTATCATACTCATATTGATTTTTATGTTTGGCTATCTGATTAGAGATTAGATCAAGCTTAGAGTAAATGTGATTATCATTGTTTCCTTGTGTATTTAAAGATTCACCCCTTTGTTGATTCTAAAAGTTTGGTCTTTGTTGATTAAGGAAATTAGGGGCAGTGCATTTTTTGATTAAAACTTAATCTTTCTAGGACAGATTCAGATGATTCATATAGCCTCGGATGTAATTTTTTGAAAAGGGATCTTCTTTAGGAGGTATTCTAGGACCATAGTTAACAATGTTTGAATTCTCTTGTTGTTGGGCTGGCATATCAAAATTAGGACAAAAATTCTTAGTATGCCCAAACATACCACACTGGACACACTGTTCCCTTAAAGATTGATTGGTATTCTGACAAGCTAGTTGGTTAATAGTTTGTTTCAAGTTATGTTTCATTAATGATTGAAGTTGATTTTTAATTTTAGTATGTTTATCTTGATTTTCATTCATTGAACAGGTCTTTGAATTAACATTTCTATTGACTCTTTTTTTCTTGAATTTTTATGTTGTGAGTTTAATGCAAGATTATTCAAAATTTGTATAATTTATTCATCCATTTTATCATTTTAATTACCCCTAGTAGCTTGATCATCTAGATTATGTCCATAGAAGGACATCCCTTTATAGAAATTATCTATAATAAGGTGATATTGGAGTTGATGATGGGGAAACTTCCTAAGCATATCCCTGAATCTATCCCAAGATTCATGAAAATCTTTTCCATCCTCTTAATAAAAACTAGTTATATTAGTTCTAAGTTATCCTTTTAATATTTGAGGATAAAATTTCATAATGAATGAGCTATACACTTGATCCTAATTTTCGAAAATGTTTTCATCTAGACTAAGAAACCAATTCCTAGAATTCCCTTTAAGGAAAAAGGGAAACGCACACATCCTTAGATCATTTTTTGAGAGTCCTAGAAGAGGTAATTTCTACACAGTATTATAGAAGTCTATAATGAAGACTAGAGAGTCCTCATTTGAACTCCCATTAAAATTAGGTAGTAGTGAAATGATTGATTTTTTCAATTCATAGTTTACGGCCCTAGGACTAAGTCTGAAGGTTGATGGATTTCTTGAAACTTGAGGAAGTTAAAACTCCCTCATCCAAGGCCTTTATTTTTCATCTAAGAGTTATGGTTGATTTTTGTAGTTATTAGGTGTAGAAACTATATTATATATGTTTTCCATTTCAGTTTTCTTCTTTATTCGTAGAGTAGTGAGATGTTTATCTAATTCAAGGTTTAGAGGCTCTAATCTAGCACCAGAATTTCTTGTGCTCTTAGAAAAAAATGCAACAAACACTAATCAACAGTAAAAAATTAGCCAGAAGAAACACTGTTATATTTTTGATATTTTCTAATTTTCAATTTTTTAAAGAATTTTTTACATATGTGGTTTTTTTGAGTTTTTTTGAATAATGAATCATGCCTTCCCTAAAAATGGCACTAAAAACATGACCCGAACAGTCGTTGAAGTTGGTAAATGTTTAAAATTTATATTCCTACTAACTACTGCATATGTGGAAAGCAGGGTCAAATCCACAAGGAAGGTAAATTTGGCCACTAATCTTCTAAAAACATGATAAAATCTACTATTGTCAGCAGTGGAGTGATTTTTTTCTATTTTTTTACTTTTTATATATTTCTATAAGAAATGATGTGAAAGAATATTGAAAACATATTAAAAACTATATTGAATCTAGAGACTATGGTCAAACAAAGAATAATAGAGGTTTAGAACACTGATAAAGTGAACAATCTATTTAAACGCTCGGGGAGTATTCTCTATTCTACTAGTTTTAAAGGCATTTAGATTCAAATAAAAGTTATCAAAGGGTACCACTTAAAACTATAGGACTTACCTTCCTCGCCATGAGTTAAGTCACACTAGTCCATCTATTCTAGAGTTCGCCACTCCAGAACAAATAAACTGAGAACATATTGAAAAATTAAGAGCAAGTCAAACTCACCATAAGTCATGGAGTATTTTGAATCTATTATATTTTGAAAATTGTTCCATATTCTATCTGCCCAACTAACAGTGAAATTTTGTGATTATGTTCTAGTGGTACAAGTATTTAGATGAACTCATTATTAATCTTGCTGATCAATACTGAATACATTTTAATTCGAAGTGAAAAAGAATATATAATCGTAACCAGTGAAACATCAAATTATCCCTGAATTAGAGACATAGATAGACAACATCTTTAATATGTACATCAAGATTATACAATTTCAAAGGAGAAGAATTGAAAGGAAACACTGGAAGAAAACTCCCTCTTCTACCAAAATGTTTGCTGCTCCTGGCCTCCTCCAACTCCTAGAAGTGGTTCCAGAGTCGCCCTCCAGTCTCTTCTCCTCATCTCTGGTTCCTGATGAGAGAGAAGCTCTCGAGTCTCCATTGGTTCACTCCTCCGAAAGAATGCCTCTCATCTATAATAAATGTACTCCTTATAATATGCTGTTTTCTCTGCTTTAAGTATCATGCTGCCTTCTGCTGCATGTCACCGAACATCCTCCACCGACTTTGAAAGACCTTCACAAAAGCACCGCAAAACGTGCGTTTTTTCACGACTAGCACGTCGCAGAAGTTTTTCCCTCATAACTAACATCCACTGAGTTAGTTTCATGAACGTAGATGTGTTTCCAATTTTGGTATGAACCTGCACATGTTATAAACAAAATAAAGCAGTTAAAACTCAAAGATAATAATTATTATTAAAAATTTAACTAAATTTAATTAATAAATATCTTGGTTGATAATTTTTATTTACATTATTATTATTTATAAAATTATTCACTTAATATTACTATTGTAAAACATATGTTTATTAAAAAGTTATTAATTAAATTATTTTAATAAATATAATTACTGTGTTATTAATTCTGAAATTTTTAACTAAGTTATTAAAATTTAACGTCATAAGTAAATATGTAATTAAAAAATTTATAATTTAGATTTTATTATTATTATTATTTTCTAATTTAATTATTATTATTGTAATTACTATTAATGAAATTAAATTGCTAGATTAATTTAAGTAATAATAAATTTATTAATTAATTTATTTTAATATAATTATCAGAATTAATACTTAAATTTTAAATAATTTTAAATTAATAAGTATATTTTATAGTTTATTTATAATTATTATTAATTAAATAGCTATACTATAAATAGTAAATTAATTTATCATTAACATTTATTATTAATTTAGTTTTGTATTTTAAATTATAATTTATCTATTTATTAATATCATAGTTGTTTTGGTTTATAACTTTTTCAAATTCTATAATTTTCATTTAATTTATTAAAGAAAACTTTTACTTTATGTCTTTTTCTTTTTATTTTATGTTAATTTTATTATTATATTTTTTATGTTCTTCCTCCCCGAATGATCGGCACACCGGGGGTCTTCTTCTTCCTCATGAAAATAGGCGGCCTCCTCTTCACACAACGACTTAAGCGCCTGATTGGGTCTGAGCTCCTCCAGACTCCAGCGCAGGATGACACTACGAGTAGGTGAGGCCGTTTCCCTTGGTCCTGCTCCAACTCATGATGAAATAAAAACCTCCAAGCACAGTGGGGACTCCTCGCACAGTGCTAGCAGTGTGGCTTCCTCTTTGCAGCGCGATGGTCCATCAACGACGATGGTATTGTTGGTTTGAAAATGAGACAAGGGAAACATGTCGATGACAAAAGAGGAAGAGGGGATGCACTGATAAGAGAAGGATGATTTGTTAATGGTGAGTCAAAGAAATGAAGCAGTGTAAAAAGAAAATCCAATAGTGTGGTGAGGTTGAGAAAAGGCCACAGAAAGAAATAAAAGAAAAGGACCACTGTTCGAAATAAAAGAAAAGTGAGGAGCAGTGGTGCAGGGAGTCACTGATAAGAGAAGATTCACTATTAACTTTAATTTAGAAAATCTCACTATTAGGAAATAAATTAACGGGTCACCGATAGAGAAAAAAATAAATAAAAGAAAAATTACAGCACAAGGTCACTAATTTACCAAAATTAAATTCTCACCGGTAGCTTAAATAGTTTTAGGTTACCGATAAAAAAATTAAAGTTACTAGTATAATGAAAATAAAAAGGGGTCGTTGATAGCTTAATTAAAACAAACAGATCACCGCTACAAAATAAAAATAAGTGTCATAGGTACATTTAAATAGAACAGATTACCCTTATTGAATAAAATAATAAGCTCACCGTTATTATAAAATAATGAAAGGAAAGAACCGGCGTGAGGTCATTGGTACATAGAAATAACAGTGAGGTGTGGGGTTCACTGTTACAATAAAGGGTCACTATTAGGATATAAATTAAGGCTACCGGTACACAAAATGAAATCTCACCATTACTCCAAAAAAAGATGGTCACTGTTGAGACAAAAATAAATAACTAACGGTGACCTTAAAAAATTAAAAATTCATAAATGAAACATAAAATTAAAACTTAATTAAACAAAATAAAAAGGCCAAAAATAATTAATTAAAATAATGCTAAACACCATTAATTAAAGCAGAATTTTTTTTTAACATTTAAAACATTAAAATTATTAATTGAAAAAACTTAAATTATAAATTGAATAATTTTTAAACTAAATTAATAAAAGACTTAAATTAAAATAACTAAATAAAATTTTTACAAGGTAGTAGCAAATATAAATGAAGAGCATCGGTGACCCAATAGGTCACTGCTAGTTCTTGTCTACCTCACCGCTAGACTAAAATCAATATTTAGTGACTTAGTAATTTATCTACATATATTATATTATATAATTAATGTTTTAATACTCTTAATTAATTAATGAAGAACTGTTTGATCACATAAAAATAAAAATTGAACCATTATATTTAATCTAAAACACAAATATTTACTTAAATGATTAGCGGGATGACTAAACATATTAATTAACATTGTTAACCTATTATAATATAACTGAATTAAAAGATAAAATATTTAAATAAAGTGTAACTTAAATTAATATAATTACGTTGATTAAATAATTGTTTAAAATAGATATACACTTGTTAAAAAGTCAAGCAGAATCCACTTAACAAGACTAATTAAGAAATAATTAAATTAGAGAAGTTACGTAAAATAGAAATTATTAATATAAAGTCTAAAAAACATATTTAATTATAAAAATTGATTAATTAAAAAAATTAAATATAAAGATACAAAAGTACAATTATTTAGTATAAAGTGATTAATTAATTAATTAAATCATTCAAAATTAGGTAAAAAGATGTGGCAAAACTATGGAAAAATAGAGACACATCAGATCTACACTCCTGGGGGTATACTTAGGTTAGTTCATATTTTTTATAACCCATTATGATCAAAGAGAGGATGGAATATACAAAATGATTATTCCATATTGATATTGAATAAACCATAAGTATCAAGGGTTGATAAGTCTATGGTCGACCACTATTTTAAATTTATTGATACCTCTTATGTGGTATTATGTTATAAAAATTTAAGATGATTAAGCATATTTTTTGAGACATTTATGGAAATACAACCATTCATAATAGTAAATGTTTTAGAGAAAAATATATTCAAGGATTATTTTTTTATATTTTTTGATATAACTTGAATGGTATTGATAAAATGTAGTATTAATGTCATAATCGACGTTTGTATAGTTAGTTGGATAAATAGTTTAGTAGATTTTCAGAAAATATGTTTTTTTATATAAATATCATGGGATTAGAAATTATTTAGTGACTACGTGTTTAATATTTTTATTAATAATTCTATTTTGTTGGGAAAAAATTATTTTTGGGTTAAATGGATATATTTTTGAGGAAAATGGGTTTTCATATGAAGAATAAATGTTGAGTAATATTTTTAAAGCATAGATGATATTATTATGGATTTATATTCATTCCAATTTTTTATTGGAATGATTACAAAATGGTTTTCATTATATGATATAGAATATGAATTTTTTTCATTTTAATTTATTTTTGAATTTTTTTGGGAAATAAATTTTAATGGTTTTTAAATTTCTGTGGATTATTTTTAAAAAAAATTATGTCTAGTTTCATATTTGATGATTTAAATTTAACATTGGTTTTTATTGATAAGGATTTGGAGTTTATTGTAGTATATCATAATATAAAATATTATTCAAATTAATTTTTAATTTAGTATGTGCTAACCTTTTATGCATTAGCTAGAAGGAAATTTTTTTTATCATTTTGTGGATATTATGTTTGATCAAAAAATAAAATTAGTGCCTCAGGTATGAAAAATCTATCTTGAGTATTCAGTACATAGTGTAAGATATGAAAGAGTTGTTAAATCTAATCAATCTATAAATAAAAAATTAAATTCTAATTGTTGGTGAAATAAATCAAGTATGTATATATTCTTCAAATCTATAACTCAATAGTAAAATAATTTCTCAAATATATCATTTATTATTCTGAATGTAATACTCAACTATTGACGTATGGATGTAGGTATTCAATTTTATTTAAAATACTTTTAGATTTACATGAATATTAATTTTCCTAGTCATTACCTAGAAATTAGGGTTCACGAAAAAATCATTATTTTATTTTAATAATATGTTATACATAGATTAGAATTGAAGAATTAAAAATTTTAGGTTGAAATTTATATAAATATGAGAGAATATCATACCCAAATATTTTATCTTATATTATATTTTGAATGAACACTATGTTTGATGTCAAACACCACTTGAAACCCCAATCATAAATGTTGGAAAAAATAATATTATTTTAATACAATTATTATAACCAAGCCTATAGATTGACGAGATTAACTAAATTATGAAATATATATGTAATATATTTCATTAAGAAAAATAATGAAGTCAATTAATAAATTTATCATTCATCTAGATGTTGTTACTAGGTATCAAATAAGATCAAATTCAACCTATTCTTAAACATTACTTTTCTTCTAACATGATTTTTTATTAATTTCTTTTCATGGATATTATAATTAAACTCTTCCAATTATTTAAATAGTATATTAAAAATGGATAAAATTATTTAAATCACCATGTTATAATAATAATATTATGAATGTTTTATATTTTTTTAAAGAGTTTTTTTTGATAGATTGGTGATAAAAATACATATTTTTTAAAACTATTATTTCATCATATAAAATAATTTAATTTAAAAGTGTCTAGTTTTATTTTGAATTTTTAATTATTTAGAATTAAATTCATTTTAATATTTAATAATCTATTCAACAATTGATGAATTACCACTACAAATTATTTTGGTATAAGTTCATTTTTAGGTTTAGAAACACATTTTCCTAAAAATACCTTTTAATTTTTTCACACATTTATATTACAATTAAATTAAAAAACTTATTGGAATTGAATATTAAAAAATAAATTTCATATTTAAAATCATGAGGTAAAAATTTGGTAAATAAATCATCTAATTTTTTTCATTAGGAATAGTAACCATAGTAAAATTAGGTCATCGTGGTATTGGGTGAAAGTGGTTAAGTAAAGATAAAACTATGGTATAAGGTCTAAAAATAATCCCATTATTTTATTTTATGGTATTATTTCAAAACACCCAGTACTATGATTGAATATAAGGCATTTTAGTTCCATTTTTCTTTGATTATAAAATCTATATTATTTTAACAAAAGGATAAATAATAAATATTACCCTCTTGACATTTATTTCCCTTAGATATTTTTCCAGGGACAATGATGAGTTATAAAAAATATATAAAATGTCATCCTGAAAATAAATAAATTATTTTTTTATAAAAAGTAATTTAAGATTTTTTATCCTATAATTACATTAAATTATATATACAATATAGATTTATTCCTTCTTCTATGATTCAAAGAAATCTATTAAATGATTTTAAAAATAATGAATGATTTTTTTTGAAGAATTATATAATTACAGGAAATTTATTGATAATAATAATGAATATTCAATGGTAATATATTTTATATTCTATTTCCATATTTGTTATTATGATATTAATTTTTAATTTAAAAAATAGTTCTAGAAATGGATATAATTATATTATATATTAAGTAGTATTGTATTAAATGATTTAAAAATAAAAAACATGAAAGAGTAAAATTGGGATGGTAAATTTTCTAGATTTAATTCATTGACCATTTTTCCACTTTTATCCTTTTAAGCAAATTCATTACCCTTAAACTCTAAAAAATCTTTTACCATAGTTTTGGTTAAAATGGGTTAAGGAAGGTGTTAAACCAAATGACAAGGTTTATAATGACACTAAAACTGACATGAATTTTATTGGAAGATTATATTTTGAAATTATAAATTTATTTATCAAATTCAGGTCCTTTTGAATTATTTTACATTAGAAAGACATTAACTATGTTTTAATCTTTTGAATAAATCCATGTATGTCCTAATTCTTACTTATAAAAGGGAAAATTCTATACTATAATATTCAAAATGTTTCATCCTTATATATCCACCATGACCTACCCTAATAACTTCTTAGCTTCCGTCCCATTATTATTATTATCATTTTATCAACATAATACAATCCAATGAAAGCTTAAGGTGTATGCAAAAGGTTGTTTTCTGAAGAATATGTATACCTCTTGATATGGTGTTTCCACGTTATTTATTCTAAAAACTCTTTAAAATAATTCATATTTATGATCATATAATAAAAGAATTTTTTTAAATATTTTGAATTTTTTTAATTACTATGTCCCAACACTTAGTCATATCTTTTCCTCAAGTGGAAAATGAAAACAATTCTCATGCATACGTGAAACCAAACTTCTCCAAGTATAATTGAAATATTATTTTCATCACCACAATAAATTAATTTTTATAAAGATTAATAAATTCAATTATATGATAATGATGACATAATTACGAGTCTATAAATATAATATATAATTTACTAAATAACCATTCCATCCATTAATAAGTGATAATGTCGTTCATGTGTAATTGCAGAATACCACTTCCATTAAGTGATGTTATAGAATTTTCATGTTATATATTAGATATGGATTATGAATATGTATAGAACAAATATAGAATATATTTATATAAATATTAACATTTTGGATATGGTGGAATCATAACAATGGTGGATGAATTAAGACTATCAAACTGAAATGTAAATGAAAAATGAAATAACTGACAGTCAGTTTGGATGGTTTTAATAATTATTAATAAAAGTGGGTAGAAATATTCTATGTTTATTATGTACTAAATTATAGGAATGGTTCTGGTATATAAGTTTAATTAAATAAAATATATTATATTGAAGGATAAAATAACATACGATTAATGTTAAACATGTTGTAGTGGTTTTACATCTCAAAACTGTTTACATGATACATATTCCATATTCACCATGTTTTTACTTAATTGGGTGTATAAACATCCCATTTGATAAATGTTTTCATTAATCAATTTGTATTTATTTTTTTAATGTTTCATTTGATGTTATTTCATTCAGGATGTTTGTGATTAAATATTTACCTGAGCTATAAGGGTATAATTCACAGTTTAACCCTTATTTGGGATTATTTATATTTTGAGTTTCAATTGGTTGAATTATATGATCATTCTCTTTTAAACCCCATAAATTTTATTCTACACTAGTTTTTTATGTATATTAAATTTCTTCCTTATATTTCCTCTCTTTATGTACTAAAAATCCAAAATAATATTTTAAATAATACCAATTTTTTCTATTTGAATGGGAATCCCTACCTCATTATCCATATTTTATTAAAATGTTTTAATTTTTTTATAAAATTTTAAAATTTTGATTAATTTAATTTATTCACATGTTATAATTTTTTTAAAATGGTTTAAATTAAACTTTTTTTAATCTTAAAAATGAATCAATATTTATGAAAGTAATAATCATAATATTTTTTAACGTATATTGCACAAATAACTTTTGAAGCTGTTATAAATAATATATTACGTGAAAATCAAATTAAATTTCCCCTTTTCATTTAAATGAAAATTATTTTCTTAATATTATATATCTTATCAGATTTTAAAATATGTTTCTTAAAAATTAATTGTGTATTTTCTTCATGAAATTAACCAATGATATTTTAAAATTAATTTCACCATATGTTAATGTCTTTTGAAGAATCATATGACTTACTGGGTATATAATCTAATGATATGATCCAAATTATTTCATTAGTGTTCTTATGAAGATTTTTTCTAGGTAAAGTATTGAAAAATTGTATACTAGTTCTTAAAAAATAAATTATTATTGATTATTAAGACATATTGATTATGTGTTATTTTATATTCATATAAACAATCCATTAAACTTATTATGTGATGTGTGGGGCCTTAAATTAAAATTTCCAGGATACATTGGTTGGTTAAAAGACACATAACTAGTCGGGTATTTGGAATTTTTCATGTCAATTTATGTATGATGTCTTAGCATGAGGCCTCAATTGTATGTTTAAGATAAATGAAATTATGAATTCGGTAATAATGAACTATGTTATTAAATTACATGATACTATTAATATAATTATATTATCCATGGTTATGTTTCAATATCATGTTATTATAAATATTGTATTAATTTCTCATTATTTATTCCTACCCTACTATTAAAATATTATTTATTCAAAGATAAATTCTATTATATGATTTCCACTAGTGAGAATCTGATCTCACCGATTATTTTTTCCATTCTCCATAATGTATTTAAGGATTTTATAAAGGTTTCTAAGGGGAAATAGTTTTTCATATGTTTTTTTTGTTTTTACAATGTAATATATTAATCATGAAATTATCTATTCTCCAAAAAATAGATCGATCTTATGTGGTGACATCCCTTACTTCTTATACCATTATAATTAATTAAACACCACCTCTATCTTACTAGGTTTATGGGTTTTTAAAATTCTATATGATTCATGCTTTATAATCTCATTCCATGGAAATAGTTTTATCATTTTAGATGATATATCTATAATTCCTGATAATGATGAACAATCCTTGATTTATATTCTCGTAGATCATATTTTTTTCATTATTTGTGTTTTTGAATACTCTTAAGGTCTAACAATTTACACATTTGATATTTTATCCCTTACTGATTATTTAAGCTCACCCCATCATATGATTTCTATTACCAATTATTTAAATTACATAACATCTCATATAATGTTTAAGAAGGTGTTTAGTTTATAGATATATGTTCACAGGATTAAAAAGAAGTATTTTTATGTTTCCTATCTCTGTGAAACTAATCATTTATATCCTATGGTGGTGTAATTATTCGTGAGATATATTAATTAAACTATGGTATTAATTTATCATTTACATATTATCATTTTGTGTTAGTATAGTTGGGATTAGAAAATATTTTTGTTAATTTTATAGATTACAATGACTAATAAATAGTGAAAATTTTTAGGATATGTTTAAGATAACATCATGATATATTTTAAAATTATATATTATGTTGTTTTCCTTGAATATGAATCCATTTATATATACTCATTATTTTTATAACATTTATTCTATAATATTAATTTTTTCATTGTAAAATTACTATTTTAAGTATCATCACCATGAAATTTAATCTATCAATGTTTTTTTTGGAAATGAATAAGAACTAAGCTTATAATAAATACAGTGGACAATGTGGTGACTGTTTACATTAAACGGGAACTAGAGTTGAAAATATCACAAATATGCATACTCAATTATTCAATGTTACAAATAATAAAATAAATCATATAGGGATAAAAAAAGACAGAGGATATACTTTCGATATAATATTTTATATGTAAAAATCCACTATATTTTAATGGTACATCCTATCCATTCATAGATACACAATGTATTAATGTGATGAAAATTCCTTTTTTATCCTTCATTGGTCAGAGTATAAGAGGTTCATTTTGGATATCTATCACTTCAATGGTGAGGCTGACCAAAGGTGAAATCATGTTAATAATATAATTATTTGGTTAGAAATTGATTCTATGGAATTAGAGGATTTCAATGGAATATTATTCATTAAATATTTCTCTATGATTATTCACTCATATTTGGAATTTGAAGTTCTATAATTGTAAATAAATGAAGATGATTCTATTTGATCTTATGAGGAAAACATAATGATATTCAAAAGTTACACCTCAAAGAATATCTGTAGTCATAAAAGGAATGTTTATTAATTATTTTGCGTCCTGAAGCCTATATATTATAAGGAATTAGATGTAAGGGAATTTGTAATCCTAGAGTATGTTTTCTAATGGAATATTTTCATTGAGAATGATGATAGAAAACCTTGTGATTATAGAAAATAGAAAATAATTATGGTATGTCATTAAATCCCTCATGAATAGTATCATGGTAGTAAAAAATTACAACTACCCACATGTGTTATATATTGTAGGTAAAAACATTGTTGATTGATTCTTTTGTGTCCTCATGCCTATAAATTATAAGGCATTAGATGTATGGAAATTTGTAATCTTCAAGGATGTTTTCTAAATGAATATTTTATTTGAGAATGATGATAGAAAACCTTGTGATTATGGTAAGTAGAAAAGAATGATGGTATGTCATTAAATCTCCCATTAATAGTATCATGGTAGTATGAAATTACTACTACCCACATGTGTTATATATTGTAGGTAAAATATATTTAATTCCAATAAAGTATATTTAAAGGATTAAAATTGTCTTAAATTACGTCTCCTAGCGCTTGAATACTAATAAAATGGAAAAAGGGATTAATAAAAACAATAAGGGTAAGAATTCCCCATTTTAGGATCCACTAAATCCAAAATGAATCAAATTCAAAAAATATGGACATTTTGTTGTAGAAATTCAATAAATTTTTAGTCAATTAATGTAATTGTAAGAAGAGACCACCTAAACCTAGAGAGAAAGTTAGGGAATATTCCATCACTACTAAATAGGTGGAAATAATTATTGAAGTAGTGAACGGTATACTCATTCTCAATTATATAACAATGAATGTCTTATTTTCTAATGGATCTCCCCATTAATTTATATCAGATATGCTTTATTCGAATACGGATTCACCAAAATAATCATTGAGTATAATGTTATCAATAAAATCATGTGGTGTCAAAAAAAAATGCAAATATGTTTTAAAATGTTCTTAATCAATATTTTTAGCAAGAGACCTCAATAAATATGGTTCATAACAGGGTTCTTGTAATTGAAATAATTATTATCATAGATTATATTTAATTATATAAAGATCATATCAATTATCATGAAATGGAAATCCCATTTAATATCTATTATTATTTACTTATCAAGTATCAATTCATGGTTTATGTATCACCTTCTTATAATGAAAAATATATATTATGGGTCTTAATACTAAATAAAAAGGTATTCTAATATCGTATAATCATTTATTATGACAATATTGAAAACATTCCTACTTTATTAGAATATTTTGATGTCATTCCCATTGAATTTATGAGACTTCCCCAATAAAATTACATTTAATTCTCAATTGTATATATACCTTTTACATTTCCTTTCTCAAGGACTCCCTATAGAACTGATTCCATTAGATTAGTGTATTCAAAGAAAAAATTACAAGGGAATCTAGAAAAGGGTTTTTTAGGACTTTGAGATACACCATATGGTAAACCAACCCACTTTGTGATGATGGATGATGGATCAATGTGTCTTCTCATCGATTATTGTGAGATCAAAAAAATATAATAAAAAAGTATCAACTTCCTCATACTGGTGACCTATTGTTTCATCTCAGGGGAGATCAATTGTTTTTCATATATTAACCTATGGTATGGATATCATTAATAATGTGTAAAATGGAAGATATTCCAAAGACATAGTTTGAGGAAATATATTGACACATGAAATTTATATTTAATATTCTTTGACTTACCAATTCCCCCATGATATTCATGGATCATATGAATAGCTTATTTAGAGAATAACTTGATAAATTCTTTTTAATATATATATATATATATAATCCTTATATATATAAAAATAATTTATAAGTCTGAAGATGACTTAAGGAATATTTTGATAACCCTATGGAAGGATAGACTGTATTCTAATCTCTACAAATTTTAATTCTCTCTACAAAAACTATCATTCTTAAGTCATGTCATCATAAGAGAGTGTGTATCTGTTTATTATTAAAAGAACATTTTTAATTTAGAAATGGACCAGACTAACCACTGTGACTGAAATCTATATATTTCGGGGTAATATTGATATTATTGATAATTTAATTTACTGTTCATAAGGGTTTGAAATCAATAAAACCAATGAATCATAGAAAAAGGATCATGTTCCACTAGATAGTGGAATGTAAGGGAATCATAAATGAGCATACAGAAAGATTGGTCATTATGCTTGTGCATAAAATACCCCATGGTTGTGAATTCAATTTAATTTAAAATTATTAATGATTAAAATTACTATAATTTACCCTCTTTTAAATTGATAAATTATTTTCTTAAGCCTCACTCCAATTTGGGTCATGTAACACATCAAAATTTGGAAAGAATATAATTTTATTAAATAACATGTATTACATAGAACACCAAACATATAAGGGAATAGAACATCCCAACACATTTTGATATATATTTATATTTTAAATAAATTTAATCTATGATATAACTTTAAATTCATGAAACACATAGTTATCATGCATTATAGTAAACAATAGCTTTCTTCAGCAACTTGTGTTACATACAAGATCATGTTTTCCGGAAAGATATTAATAATTGTATTTAAAATGATAATTAACTCTTAGATGTTAAATTATATGTTATAAATATTATTAAATAACTTATGAAAATATATGGTAAAATTCATTGGTTGTAAATTAAATATAAATTCATATAATAACCTATTGAATATAAAAGACATGTTTTATAAAAACTATTATTACCCATCAAAGGAGTTTTATTTTAATAAATTAAATTAATTAATATTATTTCATAATATTAATAATAATTTATATGTTATATATTCAATTAATTTTTTTACAACCAACCAATATATTCAATAGGCATAGTATTAGAAGAAATCCAATTTTATCCATAAATAGAAGTTTTTTAAAGGCAGTTCTGACACCTTTAAATTATGCACTTTGTTATAAACTAAATCTGAAACAAATATAAATCTTGGTTTAGAAAATAAAAATTATTTTGGAAATCATAATTTTAAAATTATCTTTGGGTTATTTATTGGTATTTTTCTAAGATGTTTAATTTTATGATGAATGATGATAAATACTAAATTTTAATTGGAAATTACATTTTCATCTAAATAATTTATGGTATTAAATTTTATTTTCAATTAATTTTAAAGTGAAAACAGATAAATTATACACATAATAACCAATTTTTAACATTTAATCATTTTTATATTGAAATTGAATATTAATACATTGTAAAAAACTAAACATTTTCACATTAAAGAGGTGTTTTCCAATCCCTTCCACAGGATTAACATTAAATTAAAATATACAACTTCCATGATTTAACTTTTAATAAATGTTTTCCATCATTGGAATTGTTATAATGTAAAATTTATAATTTGTTAAACTAAATGTTTTACAATAATAATCAATGAAACAATTTAAAAATAATTACAGGCATTAAGAGAAAAAAGAGTTTTCTAAGGTGATTAACATCAAACGTAAGGGCCCAAATGACCTGGAAACTTGCCTAAAACTCATTATTTGGACCCATTTCAACCATATAATATCTATACTTGAGTTTGGTGCATTATTCTAACCACATGTCATGGAATAATGATGTAGGGATTTCCCTTCTTCAATACCATACAAGTTTTCCACTTACCCTAATTATAAAAGGCCTACTCCTACCCCCTTATTCTCACCTATAAACCAACTGGTTTCAAAAAATACCTAAAAAACATATCCCAAAAATGACTATACTCATTAATGAAGCCTTATCTTGGTAATAAATTCAATATAAAAATGCATTAGTGCAAACCTAAGATGGATACCTGAAGAAGAGGTAATGATTCCCTTAAAGTGTTTTTATTTTATTTCTATATCTACCTCTTTTAATTGTTCTTATATAGTAATTATATAAAATATTAATTTTATTTAATATACATATTTTTTTTATTTTATGGTTATGACATGAAACCAAACTCAACTTCATAAAATGGGATACAAATTTATTGTTCATGTGTTTGGCGTATTACCCCCTCATGAACTGATATTATTTGTTCTTCTATTACCACATTTAAAGGTCACAAATAAAGAAGTATTTATAGATTATATGTGATATTTATGATATTTATAATATATTGATTCTTATTATATTTTTTTATAACACATAGTTTCAGGCTTTCAATTTTATGAATATATGATATTGTCATTCTTCTGTATGGTGGACTACAGCCTTGCGAAGCGATGCGATTCATTTACACGTTACATGTAATGTATTAGCGATGAGTTTAATAATAATACGTAATATATATCACATAAATATTATAATATAATGATAATATATATTTATCATTTACATTTATTTATTTCAACAGAAAATGAATGTAGAAACATCGTTTATGTATATGTACAATCTAGATGTCTATGAATGGTATATTTAAATAAATATCACAAAATTTTATGGATGACTATAAATTCATATATATTTAATATATATCATATTTAAATCGTGATTTAAATTATTTATATGATTATATAATGACATATGTAAGAGGAACAAAAAAATAACAAGCTAAAACATACAAAAAAAACAAGGCAATTGACACCTGAAACAATAAAATTAATAAAACTATTATTATCAATCAAGGGGTAAGTTATTATAAAATGATAAAATATTATATAATATATATTAATATGGTTCTAGAATAATTTAATAAAATTATTAAAACCATTATAATGGTTTTTAAATGGATTTCAATAGAAAGGAGGCAGAAGGTAAGGGATTTTGTCTCAATTTCAGTTCAGTGAAGCATAATGTAATATTATGCATGTGGTTTCAATTATATAATGTATTTAATACCCATTATACATTTAATATCCTTAATAATTTATTAAATGTGGTATATTGAGTTTGAAATTTAATTATATCATCAAAGGGGATTTGAAATTAAATGTCATCATATGGAAAATAAATTTAATAATTCTATTATATTTCATTAATTTATATTACATCGTCATTGTAATTAAGATTATATTATTTTATATATATTTAATTTTAACTATATAATCTTGTATTTTCGCATTATTTATGTGGATTCACAATTGAAAAACTTAATCAATTCATTAATTAATTTACAATTCATCGTTATGATCATTTCGAGGGTTTATTTCACAATTTCATTCCAATTGTGATTATTTATTATTGAATTTACATGAAATAAAATTATATGATAAATTTATAATAATACCATTCATTTAATTATCCTGTGTTTCTTCATTATCTTTTTAGTGTGATAGTAACATTTTCTCACTCTTTCAAACTTAGTACTTTTGATAAAAATGAATTAACAAAATCTGACTTCATTTCTCTCTTCGGTCAGAGATCTATTTTCGTACAAAAACATGATTTTTAAATTTTTTTTCAAAAATGGGTTTCATTATAAAAAAAATTCTATAGTAAAAGAAAATTTTACCGACTTTGACATTTTACATCATTTTTTCAATGGAAAAATCAGGTCTCTTTCTAATAAATTCAATTTTATATCCCTTTAATAATAAAAAATTAATGTTCATTTTACCTTATACAGAATTACCCACCATAATTTGTATGAATCGCCCATTGAAATATAATTTTTTTTAATAAAATGTTGTTAGAATTTATTTTTAATGAATTGTTTTCTCAAAACGTTTTTTACAAATTAAAGTTAAATTTTCCTCAAGATTTTTTAAACACTTTTTTAATTTCATCAATTGAAACGACCATTATTGTTAATAAAATTGGTATATATTGTATTGATAGCATCCTTATACTTCATCTAGATTGATTATCATTATTTTGACTAATGATATTATTGAATTCCAATTCCTTGAATCATTTTCAAAGTCATTTACTTCCCCTTGAGTAATTAACTAACTTATGATCATTAAACATTAAATTTAAACTAAATATCCACATCATTTATCATGTATATTATTATTGACAAAAACATATACCATTTTTACATACAGTCCTTACATTAAATTTTATTTTATTAAATGGGTAAATATTGATAAAGTTGTACTATTTACGTAAAACATATACTTTATAAGGCCCATTGTTTGTGAATTAAATTGACTATTTGATATATCATGAATGATTTGGACATGAAAAACATGAGTTGGATACTAGTTAATGAAATCCCATTGATGCATCTATGGTCTCAGGGGATGTATTAGTTGACTATCCTTAACTAATGGGTATTAAACTAGTATATTTTATACTATCTTGTGGATATATCTTGATTGTAAAGTTCTCATGTGGCATGGAAACATTACATATGATTATTAAAAAATTTCTTTATTCATTATTTAGAAATAATTATCCAAGGTATTTTCACTATAAAGATATATATATATTCATTTTATATTTAGTTTATTCATTAAATTTCATGGTTTTCATCTAATTAACTTTCTATATTTATTATTCCTTATCCAGTTTTAAATATAATGTGTGTTCAATTATTTTCCTTCCATATTTATTATGCTCATTGATTCATTATTTCATCCACTATATTTAATCCTTACTGAGAATTTTATATCACCCTTATTTTTTTCTATCCCCTGGGATTTTAAGAAGTTTACTATAACTATTATTTAGGGATGTGATAGATGGAAGATTGTTATTTAAAAAAAAAATTATACAGTAACATGGGAAATCCAAATATAATGTAAGACATATACATGTATATATTTTACCAAGACTGCAAATCTAACTAGTCATTTGGGATGTGATACCTTGTATCATGTTCTAATATAATGGTAGAAAGTACCAGCAATAATTTTCTAGGGTCGGTGTAACTATAGTAGGTATTAGAGCAAGTTTAGTAGAAACATTTAGAACTAGATTTTAGAAAACATAGATTAAAGAGAATAACCCTAAGATATAATTTGATAATAAGTACAGAAGAACATCCTAATGTTTTGGTAAGATCAATATTATTTAGATATTCCTAAAGAAATCATCCATATCTGGATACTACATGTAGACTTGGTTCAGGAATAGATGTTCATGCGGGTAAAAACTCTAAAAATGGAGCATTGGGATTTAGTCAAGCCTATCTTGGTACATGAAAATGTGCCTCACTACACACCTTGTTTGAAACTTCTATGGGATATGCTTAGGATAATTCACATTTTAATTAAAAATAATTATAACAGATTTGAATAGATAATGATAATAAATAACCTATGATAATCTACGGTGTTTCAAATTGAAAATAATGTGTCATGATTTAGATATTCTATAAATTATTCTCCTGTTTTTTCACTGTGATTATTATTACTCACACTATGATTTTTCATTTTAGTTAATGGTTTGAAAAAGAAGGAACCATGTTAACATTGTCCGTGAATGGAGAGTTGGTGAATATGGGCAACCAAATAAGATGTTAATATTAGTGGAAGATGTGATGTTAGTTCCAAATCATTTTCCCCGAAAACAAATTAACAACAAAGAGCAGAACCAACTCTCATACTCATAAATGGAGAGAAGGATGGAGTTCTATAAGGTATTGAGTGGTGGATAACATGGAGAAAATAATTTGAAATTTCCATCATGAAATAACTGTAGAAGAAAAAATCCAAGAATGTGTCTCAATATGATGGGGAAATGATTTATGTGTGGAAAATAATGGAATAAAGCAAATAGTTTATAAGAAACAATTAGGAGAAAAATAGATGGAAATAAACCTCATACTAAGGATCCATTTATAGTCAGTTCTCTTAAATTTGGGGAACCAAGGAATTACTCGATTCAATGAACCCTTTTTAAGGGAAACCCCTAGAACATGGAAGGACCTATGTATAAATAATATGAATGAAGTGTTTATTTATTATGATTCAATAAATAAATTTTGGAAGTAATTTAACATTAGTTTTTTGGACAAATGAATTATAAAACATCAATGTATTATGTTACATTTTAGAAAAAATAGTATTTTAATTAACATATGATATGTGGATATAATTATTGGTTAATTATTTTATGGTCGATCATAATTTCAAATTCTAAAATGCCTCATGGTTTTTTATCTGTTGTAGGAATGTCAAAAGATTAAGGATTTTTTAGGATGTATTTAAGGAAATAATTTATTTTAGTGGTTGAATTATTTGAGAAATAGAACCATTATATATTAAAAAAATAAGTTAAAACATATTTATAATAATTAGGGTTGATATGGTCATTAATGAAATTGAAATAAAAGGTAAATATTATTATTATAAATTAAGAAAAATGTTGCATTGAAAACCATAGAAAAAAGTTAATTACTGATTAAATTTTAAGTATATTCATCATATGTATTTTTGGAATAATATAACTATATTTTAAATAGATTAAAACCTTTGTGTCAAGTTAAAACCCATAATATCTTGGAAGGTCGTAGGATTTTAAGCCACATCCAAAAGATGATAAGGGTTTAACACCAACCACTAAACTAGGCAATGTCCACGTTAATATTTCATTTCTTTTAGTCAAAAAACTTGACAAATAAATATTAATTGTGAACTAGTATAATTACATTTGAGGTTTAGAGATTAATATATTGACCATATTTTTTTTAAAATAGAAGAATGAAAATAATTTTCATCCTATTATATATCTTACGATCTATTAAAAACAAATTCTAGATCATCAGGAATAAAAATATTTATTTTTAGATCTTAATTTCTTATAATAAGTGATAAATATGATGAAATAAAAACTAACGGATAAAATTTAGTTTATGGAGTATAAAATTATCACCTAAGTTCATTTTATTATATTATTTTATAGTAAAATGAATTCAACACTTTAGGAAAAGGATAATGAAAAAAAATTAAGTCTTATTACATGTATATATGATTAATCAAATGGTCCTTTAGATAATCACATATTTATAGTTTTTATCCCCTCATCATTCCATTTATCAATAATTTTCATATGATAAATGGAGTCAATCAGACTTTATAATTATTTATAGCTTTCATCTATGTCCATATCTTCTCTTCCCATCGATGTTCTTTTACTTATAAACTGATTATATGTCATTCCATGAGAACATTGTAATTCTAATTATATCTTTTTAAGAGGAGATAATATTAACCCTTACATGATTTGGATTTTTCGACAATGTAATTTTTAAATATCAACCCCTGGATTATTGAGATCATTTTTGAATTTTAAAAACAAAATTTATTTAGGGTGGGGAAAATTTAACACAATATAATTATTAAAAAATAACATTATATTCAATAGCCTTCATGAAACGAAACACCAAGCATAGAAGTTAATATAATATAGAATGTATTTAAAATTTATTAAAAATTAAAAAAATGTTATTTATGATATAAAATGAAATCCACACAACACTATGTTCACTTTCATTACATATACCAATGAATTTCTTCGGTAGCTTACATTGCACGGAAAACCGAGTTTTACATAATTTTATTATTAATATTACAGAAAATAAAAATTAACTTGTAGCCGTTAAATTGGGTTTTATAAATAGGAATAACTATATTATGAAAATATATTATTCAAATAATTTAATACCTATTAAATATATATTTATATAATAATCAAATGAATATAAAGGAAATGTTTTATAAAAAAACTATTATTATTCACCAAATGGGGTTTAAGATAATAAATTAAGATAATTAAAATTATTTAATGATGTTAATTAAATTCATATATTATACATTCAACAATTTTTTTCATCCATATAAAAGATTTGATAGGGAAAAGATATGAAAAAAATCCAATTTTACCTATAAAATAAATATTATTCTAAAGCTAAATTTTATATCTTTTAATGGCAGAATTGATTTAAATGTAAATGTTTACACTATTATAAATTATATTTAAAAACAAAACTTCATTTTGAAGGTCTAAGTAAAAAATGTCTCATCCTTAGTTTTTTTTATTTTTCTGAGAAATTTTATTTTTTTTATGAATAGTGAAAAGTACTGAATTTTAATTGAAAATTGGCTATTCATATTAATAATTTATCAACTTCAAATATATATTTTTAATTTATTTAAAGTAAAAATTAATCAATTATATATATATAAATCCAATTTAGTCATTTTTAATGAATTTCATATCGAAATTGGATATAACATCATAGTAATTGTTTTGAACATTTTCACTATAAAAACATGTTTTCTCTTTCCGACTATGAGATTAATTATAAATTAATTTCTAGAAAATATCTGAAATGAATATGGAAAAAAATATTCCATATTTGTAATTATAATATTATATAGTTTTTAAAAATTTCATCTTAATTTTTGAAAATTATGATTTTTGGAAGTAGTTAAAATTAATTACAATGATTAAAAGAAATGTGAGTTTACCAAGTGACTAAAAATCACCCGCAATAGACCAAATAAACCAGAAACATACAGAAAACCCATTTTTTACCATATATTGACCCTAAAACTTCTACTATAGTGTTTATAAATTTATTCCTGCCTCATTCCATTGAAAAAATGTGGGTAGAATTCCATCTTCTAAAAAATTACATGGTTGATACTCACCCCACTTATAAAAGGCCTCCCACTCTCCCCCATCTTCACATCTCTAAATCCACATTAGTTCAGTAATTATCTATCAATTTCACTCCCCCAAATGTTATACTCATCCTATAATACATACAAATGGAATAAATCAAACTTATGAATTCATTAGTGCAATCCTATGGAGGATACCCAAAAAAGAGGTGATGATTTTATAAAAGTGTTTTTATTTTATCTCCTTGTCCACCCCTTCAATTATTCATATAAAATGATTATATAATAACCATAATATCTTAAATATAATGATATGTTGTTATTTTTAGATTAATAATTACAACCACACACACTTCCATCAAATGGGATTCACATTCATTATTCATCTATATGATGAATTACTGCCTTACAAATTGATGTTGGTCATTATTCTAATACCACATTTATGGTAGGGAATAATGATATTTTTATAGTTATATATGATAAATAGGATATTAATAATTTATTTATTCTTATTTAATTATTATATTACACATACCTTCATTCTTTTCATTTTGTGGGAATATGAGAAAGTCGTTCATGTATATAGTGGACTACCACCTCACAAAGTGATGTGATTCCTTTATACGTTACATGGAAAGTATTTAGGAAATTTTTAATAAATAAATGTGATATATATGAAATAAATATTATACTACAATGATAATATATATAATTTACTTTTATTTTTTTCAATACCACTAGAAAATGGAAACTAAGTTCAAGTGTACAGTGACATACCATCTCCATGAATTGTGTTTTTAATTCCCTATCACCAAATTCTATGGATAAATATAAATAAATACATACTGAATATATATTATTTTGAAATAAAGTTCTATATCATAGTTATGATAAAATAATTATATAATTAAGTGTAATAAAAAAACAATTCAAAACAAACAAACAAAAGGAAATTGACACCCGAAACAATAAAAATAATAAAATAATAATAACAAAAGGATGGTAAGTGATCATAAGAGGATTATATATGATATTATAAATGTTAATATGGTTTGTTTATAAGTTAATAAAATTCATAAAACCATCAAACATGAGGCCAAATGGTGTTCAGCCAAATTAAAGTGTAATGTAAGGGATTTCGTCTCAATTTCATTTCACTGGGGAATTTTGTAATGTTGTGGAACATGTTTATATTATATGGTTTATATACTACCAAATTTAAATTTAACATCATTAATAATAAATTATTTATTTTATTTTGAGTATTAATTTAAATTAATTCGTCAAAAGGGATTTGAACATAATAGTTGCATAGTGGTAAAGAAATTTCATAATTCAATAACATTTTATTAGGTTATATGAAATCCTCATTGTTGTTAATATTATGTGGTTATTTTTATATTTAATTTTGAATATATATTATTGTTTTTCATATTGTACTATTTGTATTTACATTTGATACAAATAATCAATTTATTTATTAATTTACACTTCAATGTTATTAGTATTTTAAGGTCTTAGTTCACAATCTTATTCTAATTGAGTATGTTTATTATTTTATTTAAAATAAAGGAAAATATATTGTAATTTTTTAATAATAAAATTCATTTAATTATCCTATATATATTCATTATATTTTTCAACTAATAGTACCATTTTCCCACTCTTCGATACTTATGATTATTGAGAAATGATTTAATAAAAGCTCACTTCATTTCTCTCTTCGTTCAGAAATTTGTTTTATTACGATAACTTATTTTCTATAAATGTCTTCAAAACTATTTTTGTTAACATATTAAAAATGATTTACTAAAATACATTTATACACTCTTTATCTTTTCACAAACTATTTTTGTTAATATATTAAAAAGGATTTATTAAAAAACATTTATATTATTTGTAAGTACCAAAAATAATTTATCTTAAGATTATATTTTAATTTTAAAATGATTTATTTTCAAATAATTTTTTTAAAAATGAAATGGATTTTATATTTTTTTAAATTAAAAGGGATTTTTTTTCAAGAATTTTTTCAAAGATCTTTTTAATTTCATCAAGGAAAACAATCTTAATTCTTACTCAAATGGGAATAATTTGTTTTTATACCATCCATATTGTTCAACTGGTCATATTATGATTATTTTTATCATCTATAATATTAAAATTTACTTCCCTAAATCATTTTTTTAGTCAATAACTTCCCCCTAAGTCATTCACTATCTTATAAACATTGAAAATTAAATTTCCCCAACATATCCACATCATTGGTCATGAATTTGAATATTTCCTAAAATAAATACAATTTTTTCATATAGTGTTTACTTTGAATTTTATTTTATTAACTAGGGAAATATTGATAAATTTGTATCCTTTACTCAATACATAAATTTTAAAGGGAACATTTTTTATGAATTAAATTGATTATTCGATATACTAGGACTTTTTCGGACATTCAAGGCACATGTTTTGGAAAAATTAATGAAATAACCTCAAAACATCATCAATCTAATAAGATAAATTAGTTGTTTATACTCATATAATAGTATTTTAACTATTATTTGTTAAAATAAATTGAGGATAAACATTAACAGTAAAGGAAACATGATCATAGGAAAGATGTCGTTCGATAATTAAGCATTTCCTTAATACAATATTTAGATATCATTATCCATGATATTTCTATGATGAAAAAAATAAATAAAAGTCTATCACTATAATTTTATGGATAAAATGACATGGTTTTCAGTTAGTTACCTTTGAATATTTATCATTCCTTATCTATTTTAAAATTATATTGTTTTTTTAGTTATTTACCTTTCTATAATTATTTTTCTCATTGATTCATTGTTACATCCACTTTATTAATCACCTACTGAGCATTTGATCTCAACATTATTTTTTTCCTTTCCCTAGGATTCCATGAAGATTATTATGACTTTTATTCCAGGAAAAACTAGAAGGATGATTTTTTTTAAAAACATTAGGTTATAATTTGTAAATTCCAAATTTAATGTAAGACTTATGTTTGTATATACATTACCAAGATTACTAACCGGTTGGTCCATTGGTATTTGATTAGTCTTATGTTCTTGTAATGTAATGGTATCAAACACCATTTTGGGGCTTCAGGGATTGGGTTTTCTACAGTCACATAAGACAAATTACTCGACACGTGATTTGGAATTAGTTTCAATAGTCATTGAATATAAATTTTTCTGGAAGGAACATAATGTAACCATTTTTTATATACAAACTAATAAAAAGATCTTCAAATATATATTCACGTAACATGATATATTTAAATCCCAAATGAGATCCCTACTGATAATAAAATATTATGATTATTCAATACATCACCTCCTTGGAAAGGAAAATAATGTGGCTGCATATCTGAATACAAATGATCATGATATATTATCCATGATAAGGATTAAAAAATTCAAAATTCTATTAGATCTAAAAAGAATGGATTTTTATGTCCTAATGTAACATGAGATATCTTATGTTGGATATGTTTCTCTTTAACACTATATTTATTTAATTATTGAAGATCCCAAAATGATGATAAGGAGCTGTAAAATAACGCAGAAAATATTTTAGAGTTCAACATTTATAAATATTTTTTTATATAGTTTGGAAATAGTATATGAGTCACATAAATATTGAAATTATAGGAGAATATTTTTCTTGATATGAATTGTTTGTCCTTCACTTTCAACCCTAGATGAACAATGATGTATTGAATTCTGCAGTAAAACTCTTGCTGGGATTACATAAGGAAAGAAATTATGGAGTATATATCACGATATTTAGTATGTGAACATGTTAAGGATTAGTGAACAAATAATTATTGGTTTGTGAAACCATTATCCACACTTGTATATAAATGGTAAAACATCCCAATGGAATTTATCATTGAACTCATTAATAAAAATAATGTTCATAATTCCAAATAGGTTATAGTTGATCATCATCATACAATGTAAGTGAATTTTATTTCATCTATAGAAGTTTTATTATGATATCATAATGTTTTTATATAAATTAAATAGGATATTATAATTCATGGATTACCCTTATCTATTGCATCTAATTTAGATCAACAGTTTACATTATGGTCTATAAAATTATTCAGCATGTTTTTGAGACTGGGCTAAATTTTAACACATCTTATCACCCCATTAAATATTGTTAGCCTAATAGAACCATTAAAATGTTATAAGATATTAAAATATGTTTTTCAATGATTTAAAAGGATTTATGGATCAATGCCATTACATAGTTGAGTTATTCTATAACAGTAGTTTTTATTATACCATTTAGATGGAACCGTACGAGGTTCTATGTGGAAAGAGTTTCATCACTCAAATATGATGGGATAATATTGTGGAATGATAGATGATAGGGTCTGAAATTTTCTAGTAATGGACGAAGAATTTTTAAACCCTTCAGTTGAATATGAAATACATGGAATTTATACAAAATAGATACACCAAAAATCATTAAGGAGATCTATAATTTTATATCACTGATATGGTATTTCTATGTATATTTCTATAGAAACAATTAATTATATTTGAATATAACGTGAATATAATCCCAAGGAACATTATTCATTTAGAGATCTTTGATCATATCAGGGTAATAAATTATAACCTAGTATTCCATCCTCACATATCAATGCACTTGATGTAAAATCCCATTAACATTGTTTCTGCTACGTTTTAATCAATGTCATGGATTTTATTTTTCTTCTTCTAAGTAGGAACATGAAAGAATTTTGAGGATAACTTTAATGTTGATGTTAAGGATTTGTTGGAAATTTCATCATAAAACCTATGGGTTTTTATTCTGATGGGGATTTTCATTCTATGTAATGTGGTCACTAGATTTGTAATAATTTCCAACTGTATGATGTGAAACTAGTACATAGCCTGAGTGGATACATGGTGTGTATAGTTTACACATCATTGATAAATAAAAAATTGGTTTTTTAATAAAAGTAAATGGGTTTTAGAACGTACATTGGTCTCAATAAATACATGATGTGAATTGGGGTTAGACATAATGTAATGTCCCATTTATTCATTTTAAATGGGTGTATTGACTAAAACTTCTATTCCCTTTTCCACAAGAATACTTATAATGACCTAGATCCATCCCAAAGAAATTTGGGATCCCTCCAACCCATCTAGATTATTTCTTTCAATGATTGATCATTAGTGCAGTTGTAGTGTGAGTTTATATGTAATTGATCTCTATGTATCTATGTCTCTTTATCATTCCCTACATTGAGTTTGATATATCATCTTAGGATTGATAGATCTATACTCCATGTTGTTAAATATTATTTCTAGGTTCATTTCATAGATATTTTGTGCCCTCGTTCTTATTGGAAAGATCTGTTTTGGGAGTTGTGTTTCTGTGAAAAAGCGAGGAGGATCTGTTTCAGATGGAAAATTAATTAAAACATAATTTTATTTTATTTTTTGAAATTTATTTAAAATTGAATAATTAAAATATAAAAAAATGTGAATTGTAAATTTATTTTTTCCATGGTATGGAATTTGGGAAGACCCACCAATTTCGATGGAATAGGAATCTGGTCATAAGATGAAATTGATGGAAATTGTGAAATGATTTTAATTGATCAATTTTTTTGTAAAATTAATTAAATTAAAATGATAAAAACATGTGATGGTTTTTATTTTTGAAATTATTAATTAATTAAAAAAAACATTTTTGGTTTTCAAATGAAATTGAATATTAAAACTGTAAATGAGGTAATTTCATACGTAACTATTTTGGAATAATTTCCTCATTTTGTATTAATAGATTGATAACATAAGGGAATGAGTATTTCATATTCTATTTGAAAAAACCCAAGGATAGTATTTACCACACAATGAATTGATTCCTTATAACCCTAACAGAAACCTAATTATGTGAATCTTATCCCTAGTGGAATATTGATGGGTTCTATTCAGCTTGAGCCTGAGGGACATGTATGGACATCACATTGATCAAAAATATAATTGTTTGAGGATATCATAACTAGAAAACGGTATAACACTATGAATATGACCATGTTTTTGTTAGTGATTATTTTTATTATATATATGCCATAAGTTTTTAAGATTCTTTTTTAATTCATAATTTTTTATATATTATATTTTATATATTGTGTTTACTTAAGACATGTTTGAAATGTTCTATATCCTTTAAATAAGAATCATGTCTTCTTAAATTTTCAAAGTTACAACCGTACCTATTTTTTTAAATTTAAAATACTATTTGGTTTATCTATTATGAAATTTTATTATGGAACTCTTGGTGATACCCTAATTGGATTTTATCTCACACCCTTCCTTTTCCATTATGTATTTTGGGATTTCCTCTCTATAGGTTTGAGCATGGGGAATGATGAACAAGTGGGTGATAGTTTTTGTTGATCATATGGTCTTATAGTGCTATGTATGTTGGGAATTGGGATGTTTATTTTATATTTATGGTACTTTGTGATGTACTTTTTAGGTTTTATTATAAATTTTTGACTTGTGGTACTATTCTGCCTATGGAGTTTCCTTTTGAGAATACTAAAAAGTTTATGTTTCTTCTATTGTTATATGGTAAAATCATTCCCAGTTATGTCATTCATAATCCCATGTGATAGTTCCCAACCCATGGGGATTGGTGTAACATCCCGACCCTAGAGGCCCGGAGTCTGTGCATTATTTCATTACATGGGAATTATTACAAGGAAGTTTTATCTCAAAGGAGCAAATAGATTATTAGATTTAGAAAACACATAAACATAAATAGGTTCAACAATACAACTTTAAATGAAAAAAACATATAATCTTTATTGGGAACATCCACAACACTATGTTTATCCATACAATTCAATCATAATACACCTATTCTCATCCTGGGAAAAATATAGAACATAATAAAAGGGGTGAGCTCTGTTGCTCAGTAATGGTAAATAATATAGTGGAAGATATCATAAACATAAACATTTGGAACTATAAATAACTAAAAACACATTCCATTCAAAATAAACTTGTATATATTGTGGTAGGAATATGATATGAATAAATATATCCATAAAAATCATAATCATGGTGATTATACTAGTCGAATAGCAACATGAAAATTCACTTATTAGCTTCGTAATGAGGGAAATGCATATGTTGGACATTCTGAACCATACCATCAAGGCCTCAACCAATACATCTAAAAATTATTAAGGCCTCAGCCAAACCCATTTCTAATAATGGGAAAGGCAGTAGCTAGGTCCATATCTATTTGTCTTATTAGACCTATTGATGCATCAAGAGGCTATAGTGGGCCCCACCCATCACATACAAAGTACAATGCATTCCTCAGATCAAATAGGTTAACAAAATTAACATATACATTCATAATTAAACTAAGATATTAAATGTGAATAACTTTCACCAATCATTTAATATAAAGACTAACCATTTATAGTAATACGGTGAAGGGTATCAAGATAGAACATCCATAGTCAAACTAATAAGAACCATTCAAAAAGATATTGTAGATAATAACATAAGAGATAAACTTCAATTAATTACAATATTCAACAAGTGATGTTAACATATATAAATATAGTTTTAAATGAGGCTATTGAATAATTGTTGAGGAAATATTCCTTATACATTCTATACTATCCCATACCACCTTGACACATTCAAATAATAATAAAGCAGAATATTATTAGAATAAGTATAATCATTATATGATATACCAAATGGTAGTACATACACCACAAGAAATAAATTAGTGGTGAATAAGTAATATATCTCATTAATGATAAAGTGATATGAGAAAAGTCTTTTTTAATTTGGAAAGAAGAGTTCTTTTAGAAAATCATTTGTATTTGTCATGGAATCGTATTATAAATATTTAAATCCTAGAAAATGTAATGTAATGTCATTGAAATTATATTTGAGGCTAAAATAAAGTCTTATTTTGGTGAAATCATTTAAAAATAGTTTTTGAAGATGGTTTAGAAATAAAACATTTTAGTCGAGTTTAATGAAAATATTAAATGATTTTGAAGAGAAAATGCATATTTTATTTCATAAAAACATAAATGAAACAAAATATCATTTTAATATTAGATTTCTTGATTTTATAATGTTAAATATAGGATAAAATAGAATATATAGTGAACTTCAAAATAGGTAAGAATACGAGATGTTCATTGAATCAGTCTTGCATTTCAGAAGAATTTAGGAAATATTCTTTTAAAACATGTAACTACCCATTAAATGAAGAGGTATTCTGATTGGAAGTTTTTTTTTGTAACATTAAAACTGAATTTATGAGGATTAAATAATAAATAATAATAATTTCATTGAGGATAATAGAGAATAAGAGCAACCCGAATGAAAATGGCGGTTCGGTAGAGAATACATAAAAATTTATCATCAATTGAATCATATGACCCAAAATTAATAATCATAAAATGATAAATTTAATATAATTAAAATAAATTAATTCATGATATGAAACATAAATGGGAATTATACATACAATATACACAAGTAATTGTATAAAATACTAAATATCTCTAAAAAATGAAAGTGAGACGAATAAACCCCTTACCTTAAGTCCGAACGTGTACTACACTTGATCATAATGACATGAATAATCAAATTTAGGTCTATTAATTAGTAATTCCAAAAAACCCTCTTCATTTAATTGATTTATTATGACCTTATTAAGTTAATTCGTGAAATTTTTTATATGTTAAGAGGATCAATTTCATTGTTTGGTTCTGTTTGTTTCCTGGTCAGTATACTTATGTACATGAATAAAGAATAATGTAAAATAGGGATGGTGGTCCAGAATTGAAGTTATATTTTATTAGTGAAGATAAATAGAGTTACATGGCTTTAAATTTCATTTGGTTACTTTGATTAAAGAAGAATCATTATATAAATTATTTAATGATAACCGTTTGGGTTAATTAGCAGGTTTTAACACAACCAACTCATTTTGCATTATATTTCAAACACATGTGTACAAAAAGATTACAGAACCATAAGTGTGATATAATATGTATATTATAGTCTATTGAAACCATTATAATGGTTTCATGACCAAAATTTAGGATGGTAATATAAAATGAAAACCCATCATCCTTGAAGGCTGTAAATTAGCACATCCTGGATGGTGTTTTTTTATAACTAGCATAAAGGAAGGGTAAAGGAGTGATGACAATAAATTATTATATAATAATAAAAATAATAAACTAAAAGTACGTTATTAGAGTTTTCATAAAATTTTGATGAGGATAGGTAAGGATATAATATAAAATAAAAGAACTTGAAAATAATGTAAAATAATTGAAAAGAGAAATTTACCTCTTGAATTAATCTTCCTTGAGAGACTCTTTAAGAGAGAGGATTTGGTCTTCTGAGGAGAATAAGGGATTTTGGACACGAGGAAGGATCTTAGGGATAAATTAGGGCAGAATCTAGACTAGGAACAAGTTTTATGAGGATTGATGAGAAGTGTGAGTGAGGGGGGGGGGTTATAATGGTGCAGATGAGTAATTTGTGAATATATTATTCATTATTTTATTATTATTAACAAGACCAGATATAGAATTGATTCTTGTGAACAAAAATAGTAATAAGTGCATTTTCGTTCGAACCAAGTGTTCCTAAATCATCCTTAAATCACCTATAACTCAATAAACCATGTATTTATCATTTACCATAAATTAATGTATTTTACTATTCATAAAAAATTCATGCATTTTAGAAAAATACCAAAAATTAACCCTAACAATTTTTTGACATGAAGAATCCGAAAATTGACTCCATTTTATCAAAATATGTTTCTAAATAGGTGATATTTAAATTTTAAATAAAATCATTATTTACTTGAAAAATATATTTAATTTTTAAAACTGATTTTATAATACTTTCAAAATTTAACTGTGGTCTCATAAAATTATCCTAAAATCATAGGACAAAAAATATTTATTTAGAAACCCATTTTATGAAAATAAATTAATTTTTTAATTTAAAATTTTAATTAATTTATTATCCCTCATAGAAATACAAATACTTAATTAAAACTTTATAAAATATTCTACTTTATTTATAAGGCCCCTATATTTTATTTATACTTTCAGGGGTGATGTTAATTTTCAAAAGGGTCATATTACTATTCACAAGGTTAAAATTACTATTCATAAGCATATATTACTATTCATAATGGTAGATTACTCTTCATAAGGGTAGTTTACTTGTTGACAACAATTACGTTTGTTATATCAGACTCCAAAAATCACCCCGAACGCAACCGTGTATGGAATATTTTCGAAATTCAAATAATAGAAGTGGAAAAATTATGTTTATTGCATTGGTTATAACAAAAGTGTTTTTTTGTATAGACTCAGTGCTTCATGGCTTCAATATTAAATTTATTTTTAAATCTTTGGGGTGTTATATTCTCTCTTCGTTACAAAATATTAATCCACAATATTTTAAAATTGAATTTGGAAAGATAATAGTTGATACTTGAAAATTACCTTATTGAAAAACTAAATCAGAAATATTGTTAAAATATCCTCTTAAAATGTGGGAAATAAAAACTACATCGGTTACTACAAAACTACGCATTCTAATTGGATAACATAGTCAAGGAAAAATAATCAAACCATCATGTTCTTATGGAAATTGATAGAGAACATGATCAGATGAGAGATCACTACCACAAAACCATGAACTACATTAATGAAAAAATTGATAATAAGAATTTTTTTTATTAAGACTCTTTTCCTAGAGTTGATGAATTATTCCACTCTATGAGAATATGAATTTACATTTTTATTTCATAAACCCAGTACTATCCATTTTTTTCTTTGAACTATTTATACTTCATCTCTTAGAATAGGTTGAATCATGTGGTGACATTACACTCTAAATAATCATTAAATGATCAACTTAAACCATTTAATAAATTCTTTAACTTACAAAATATCATGATCCAACACTTTTGAATCACTCCCATATCCATCCTTAATAGATCCATGTACATTGGGTCCTTAGAAATCCTAATTTTTTTAGAACTCCAAGATTCATTCTGATCAATGCATCTTCTACCTTATTTTCCTTTAATTAACTTGTAGCATCCCTAAATTTTCACATTCCAAACATGTGAATATAATCATCATGTATCCCCTTGAAATATAGTAATAACTCAAATTACCATAAAACCTTATTGGAAACATGAAGTCATCCTTACAAGTTCTATTATATATATTCTTTAAATCCATAAATGTTGTAAACTCCATCAATGATATCATAGACCACTTATAGACAAGTTAATAATATGTTTTGAGTTATTTAATACTTATCCAAAATAAATCATTTCTTCATAATTATCTTAATCATCATTAATATATTTAGGTTTTTCTTTCCATCACCTATACACTTTCCCAATATATTAAATTTCAACTGAGTCACTTATCCTTGGTATAATTCATCATACAACATCAAATTCTTGAGGACATAATACTGTAGTACATTCCCCATATATTCCATATTTCTTATAACCAATAAATTTATTAGAAAATATTAAAATTACATGATTATCGATGAGGTATACTAATCATTCCACTTCATCTATGGAATTATCAAGACTTGATCATTATCCAGTAACATCATTTGGGGATTATTCCTTTGATTCTTGGTACATTGATTCTCAAAGTGGTTCATTCCCGTATAGTTGAATCACTATACATTGAAAAAAATCTTACCCTAGAAATCATGAACATTTTGGCCCTTTTATCAACACATGAAAAAGACTCCTTTTCTTTTTAATAAGTCTTTGGGGTGTTTCCTTCCACAAGTACCACATGTTGGAAAACTACACTTTATATGCATCCCTTTCTCCCATATTTCCTGTTCCACCCTCTTCTTCTCTTATTTACCTTAAAATACATAAAACTCAGAGAATTATTTATAACCCTTGTTAACACATGATATCATCTCCTCATATGATGAGGATAATTTGGAGACTATCTTCCTTAGAAATGATGGCTTAATACCAAAAGTGATTTGACCCTTCTTAGTATTTTCATCACGTGAATTGGTGAAGTTGTAATTCCTTCTTCTTGGTACCATTTCTAATAAATTACATATAATAATGTAGGTCATAAAATTATGAACATTATATAAACCTAAACATCGTATAGTACATAACATAAATTTATTCATCACAAATCCTATAGCCAAATACTTTGGATACTTTTGGGGAACAAATCCTTTATAATGTATTGTAATGAAAATGTGGATTATCCTAAGAATATTCCCCAGGATTTTCAAACCAGATGTGTAGTATGGCCCATTTTAATGTACTAGGATACCTCAAGTCAAGCCTTAAACACCTTTTCAGAGTACTTGTGCCTAGGTACATCAATGATAGAACCATGTCTACTTGTAGTACCCAGATAAGTATTTATTTTCTAGGAAGATCTAGATTGTCTATTCTGTCCCTAAATTATAGGATATTATAGAACATATATCGTCAAATATTTCATAGGGTTTTCTTCCTTAATCAATAATTTCTAAATCTAGTTTACATGTTTTCAACTAAACCTCCTTTGACACCAACTGTAACGACCCAACCCCTGAAGCCCGTAGTGGGTGCATTATTCTATTTCATTGGAATGATTACAAGGAATTAATATTCCAAAAGACAAAATAATTTAGTAGTTTTGGAAAACCAGATACATTTATAGGTTCAACTTTACAACTTCAAATAAAAAAATATATAAGTTTTATTGGGAACATCAACAACACTATGTTTATCCTTGCAATTCATTCATAATACACCTCTTCGCATTCTGGGGAAAAATAAAACATAAGAAATGGGGTGAGCATAGATTCTTAGTAAGGGTAAAAAATACAATGATATATATCATAAATATAAATATTAAGCATGGTGAATAACTAAATACATATTCCATTAAAAATAAACTTGTACACACTATGATAGGAATAAGAGATGAATAAATAATTCCATAATAAAACATAATAATGGGTATTATACAAGCCAAATAACCACATGAAATTTCAATTATTATAATTATAATACGGGAAATGCGTATACTGGACATTCTGAAACCTATAGTCGAGGCCTCAGCCATGATATCTAAAAATTATTAAGGCCTCAGCCAAAACCGTATCTTAAAATTGGAAAGTCCTCGGCCAAGTCTATATCTATTTGTCTCATGAGACCTACCGATGCATTGAGAGTCTAGAGAGGGCCCCACCCATCTCTTAATAAGTCTAATTCATTTCTCATATAAATGGGTTGAGAATGATAAACATATACATTTAGATTGATACTAACATATGAAATGTAAATAAAATTCTCTTGTCATTTAACATAAACACTTACCATTCAGAGTAATATGGTGAAGGATATTAAGATAGCACATCCACAATAAAACTAAAAATAACCCTCCAAAAAATATTTTATATTATAATATAAGAGATAAAATTCAATGAAGTTAAATATTAAACAAGGGATGTTTAAATTGATGAAAATAATTTTCAATTAGAATGTTGAAAAATTCTTGAGGAAATAATCCTTATTCATTCCAAACTATCCCTTACCAACTTGGAATATTCAAATCATAATCCATTATAATATCATGAAAATAATGGTACTCTTGATATGTTATACCAAATTGAATTACATACACCACAAGGAATAATTAAGTGGTTAATATAGCATATATCCTTTTAAATTTAAAGTGAGATGAGAAAAGTACGTTTTACTTTGGAAATATGATTTCTTTTGGAGAATAATTTTTTTTTCTCATGAAATTAGATTTCAGACATGTATATCTCAGAAAATAAAAGGTATAGTCACTGAAATTATATTTTAGGCTAACATAAATTCTTATTGAGGTGAAATCATTTAAAAATAGTTTTTAATGAAGCTTTAGAAATAAAAGATTTTAGCGTGCTTTAATGAAAATATTAAAGGATTTTAAAGTGCAAGGGCATGTTTGCTTTCATAAAACTAGAAATGAACCAAAATATCATTTTCATGTTAAAATGTGTGATTTTATAATGATAAATATGGCATAAAATATATAATTTAGTGAACTTCAAAATAGGTAAGAATTCTATAAGTTCTTTGAATGGGGCTTTTATTTCGAAATATTTTTTCAAAGATTATTTTAAAACATGTAACTCCCCATAAAATAAAGAAGTTTTATGATTGGTAAACATATATAGATCATTAAAACATAATATATTAAAAATAAATAGGATAAATAAGAATTTCATTTAGGTTAATAGAGAATAAGAGCAACCCGAATGAAAATAGTGGTTCAAGTAGAAAATACATATAAATTTTAATCAAATGAATCGTATGACCCAAAATTAATAATAATACAATTATAAATTGCATATCATTAAAATAAATATATTCATATATGAAAAATTAATGGGAATTATACATACACCATACAAGAGTAATAGTAGTGAATATATAATATCTCACAAAAATGGAAGTGAGATGAAGAAACCCCTTACATTTAGTATGAAGGTGTTCTCCAATTGAGCTTAATCACATTAATAATCAAATTTAGATACTTGAATTAATAATTACATAACCTAATTTTAATTTAATTTAATTATTATAACCTTATTATGTTCATTCCTAGATTTTTGATGGGTTAACAGGTTCAATTTCATTGTTTGGGTCCGTTGGTTTGATAATCGATATAGTTATATATATGAGTAGCGAGTTGTGTAAAATGAGGATGGGTTCACAGAATTGAATTTATATGTTATTAGTGAAAACACAGAAGGTTACATGGTTGTAAAACTTAGAGTGAAAATTAATCATTAAATAAATTATTTAATGATAACTTTTTGGGTTAATTATCGATTTTTAAACACAATGAGCTCATTTTTCATTATAATTCAAAAACATGTGTCAAAAAGATTCCAGAACTATATATGATACATAATACATATATTATATCATTTTTAAACCATAATAATTGTTTTATGACTAGAATTTAATATGGTAATAGAAAATGAAAACCCATAGTCCTAGAATGTGGTAAATTAGCACATCTCTGATGATGTTTTTTACAACTAGCAAAAAAGAAGTGTAAATGAGAGATGATAATAAATTATTCCATAATCATAAAAATATTAAAGTACATGTAAGGTATTGGTTTTTTCATAAAATTTTAATGAAGAGTGGTGAGGATATAAAATAAAACAACGGAACATGAACATAATGTAAAATAATTGAAAACAGGAATTTACCTCTTGAATTAATCTTCCTTGAGATAATATTTAGGGGAGAGGATTTGGTATTTTTAGGATTCTAAGGGATGATGGACACTAGGGAGGTTATTATAGATAAATTTGGTTAGAATTTGGACTAGTCACATGGATTGATAGGAGTAAAGAGAAGAGGGGTAAAGGGGTTTTATATTAGAGGAGAGGAGTAATTTTTTATCTTCTTAATAATTATTTTATTATTTTTCTCAAGACCAGAAATAGTATTAATTACTATGACTTCAATAAGAATTAAGTTCATGTGAGTTCGAACCAATTATGTATACATCATCCTTTCAACATCTATGACTCAATAATCCATTTAATTATAATTTATCGTTAATTATCATATTTTACCATTCATCAAAAAATCATAAATTATAGAAAATAAAAAAAAATTACGCTACAATTTTTTGATGTGTATAATCGGAAAATGGACTCCATTTTATCCAAATAAGTTTCTAAATATGTGAAATTTATTTTTTAAATAAAACCATTAATTACGTGAAAAATACAGATTTTATATTTGAAACTGATTTTATAATACTTCTTGAAATTAATTGTGGTCTCATATAATTATCCTAAAATCAAATGGAAACAAAATATTTATTTAGTAAACCATTTTATGAAAATGAATTAATTTATTAATTTAAAATTTTAATTAAATATTTATCACTCAAAAAAATATTAATACTTAAATAATAATTTATAAAATATTCTTCATTATTTATAAGGTGCCTAAATTTTATTTATACTTTCATGGGTTATGTTACTATTCATAAGGGACATATTACTATTCATAAGGGTAAAATTACAATTCATAAGGGTATATTACGATTCATAATGGTATGTTATTATTCATAAGGGTATGTTACTATTTTCCAAAAACTACGTTTGTTCTATCAGACTCCAAAAATCACCATGAATGCAACCGCGTATATCATATTATTAAAATTCAAATCACAAAAGTGAAAAACATATATTTGTTGGCTCAGTTATAACAAAATTTTCATTTATAAAGACTAAATGTTTCATTCATTCAATATTAAAAGTATTTTTAAATCCTTTGTGTGTTACAATTGGGAAGTCCCATCAGGATACTTTAGTACCGACTCGAGTATTAGGGTACCAATATATTTAGGTTAATTCGTAAAAACGTGGTGTGTGATCTAGGTTGTGAATTTTACCTTGATGTCTGTATGTAGTTTGAGATCCTCTTGAAACATATGATTTAGTTTCAAGTGATTGTATATCCATCTCTCATCTTAATTATCCTTCAATCAATAAGGGTTGTTTGGGAAATATGTATTAAGGTTTTAGTTCTAGTATTTTCTTTGATTTTCATTTGGATAGATTGAAATCCTAATATTATTTATCTTTCTTTTGGGGTTAATTTCCCTTTAACAATTTTTTATTGTTTATCTAAGTAAAATTATGACTTCTTCAATGTTTTTTTTAATTTTTTAAAGAATCATGCCTCCAAGAAGTTCTATGAATAGGATCTAGGAGAAAGATGTTGATGAACAACAATGAGAGAATTATTCCTTATACCCGAATCTGGTTGAGGTCATTCTTGTTTAGGTTCCAGTTATAGAAACTCAAAGGGATGAATCATGTAATAGATCTAAGGTTATATTTCTTCAGAACCCACATTATTTCCTTGTACCTAATGATCCTCAAGAGGTTAATGAATTGTTTAGAAGGAATGGGATTCTATTTGATATATTGGAATCATCCAATTATATTTAGGTGAAGTTAGCTAACTTTAACCTTCAAGGACCTATCAAGAGATGTTTGGACAAAATTTTGATGAAAAAGAATAATTATTTTTTAGAGTATAAGGATATTTTCTATATTTTCACCAGCCAATTCCATTAATTTTCTATGGTGTTGGATTAGGCTATATAGTTTTTCAAACGTGAGTAGGTTTACATGACCGTGACTAAATATGTTGATCTTATGTAGTTCAGACTTGAGATTTTATTTAATGAGAATATTAATTTTTGATAGTTTGAGATTGGAAGTTGATATGATTTTTTTATTAGGCTTTCTTTCTGAATCTCCCTTCTTATACTGAGATATAAGATTGGGCATTAATGGTTGATCCTGGAATGGAAGTTATGTTAGGTTTGACAAGAGTTTATATTTCTCCCATTCATTATTCTATGAGTTCGCATAAAGGGAAGAGAAATTTCGATGATCCTTATAGTTGTTATTGATAGTAGTGTTCTTCTAAATATCCTACAATGCATGGTGGATACCCTTTTATTTTATACCGATGTTGAAATCTTGTGCACTCAAAATAGGTTTACATTGAGGAACCTGATGTATATGGTTCCTAGGGATTCTTAGGACACTTATAGAAGTTCTATATTTTATTTTATTCTTTACATAGTTTCACAAAATCATCTGCACTAAAAATTACTATGGTGAAATCAAATGTTTCTATATTTGATGGGTTTCAATAATAGGAATCCAGAATGAAGCTTCTTCAAACAGTGGAAGAGTCTCCATAGGAGGAAACAATTGGTCCAATGATTGTGAGAGGTACCATAACAATTGATTCTACATTAGTGACTTATTAATTAGATATTGGTGAATCTCATGTATTTATATAAAATTGTATTTTTAATATTCTAAATCTTATTATGAAGCTTCTATCTTATATAATGGATATTACTACACCCCTGTGAATGAAGAGAGAGAAGGGTATTCATTATCCTGGTTGTATGATGTATTTATCAGATATTGACCACACATGGGATTTTATAGTTCTCTACATAAAAACTCTTGATGAAATATTTATGATGGAATGGATCATTTCTAATAAATCTTAAATTGAATGCTATATTTGACAGGTCACCTTAATTGCGCCCAATGGGTTGTGTATTATTTTTTGAGTATAATGGTCCCTGAGGTCGACCAGAGACATAACTTTTTATCTAGTGATGGGGAAATTAAAATCACTGTAAAAGTTTGATATGTAACTAAAATATTTGAGCAGTTATTTCCTGAGATTTTCCACCGAGTTTTCTGATCTTTTTACTTTTGACGTCTCTAGTTTCCAATCGATATGGGAGGTAGAGTTCTCTATTTATTTAACGCTTGGTACTCATCCATTATTTATTATTCTTACCACGTGGGAAAAGGTTAAATGAAATAGTTAAAAACTTGGCTGGATTATATTTTATATAAAGGCTCCATACACCAGAGTGGGTAATGTTGGGTTGCACCTATTCACTTTCCTAAGATCATTGATGTGTCACTTCTCCTTTTTGTTGATTATCGAAAACTCTATCATGATATGGTAAAGATAAAGTATTTTATACCACTTATGAATGATCCATTTGGTCATTTTAAAGGGGATAAGTGTTTTTATAAGATTGATCATTGATCTTGTTATCACCAACTGAGAATAAATTAATCTAACTTTTATAATACCACCTTTCTGAGAATGTATGTATACCATGAGTATATTTTTTTCCATTTGGTCTAAAAAATTTTCATGTAGTCTCAATGTATTTTATGAACAATATTTTCCATGAGTATCTTGATATGTTCATGGTTTTCTTCATGAATGAAGTCCTTATCTACTCAAAGTATGAGGAGGATCATGTGCACCATTAGAGAGTAGTTTTGGAATTGTTGGGAAATTAATGACTTCATACTAATATATCAAAAGGAAATTTCTGGTTTGGGAATTAACCTTATTGGGAAATGTGGTGTTAGAACATTGTATCTCTATTCATATTGGGATAGTGATATATGTTATGTCATGGGGGAAACCATGAAATATTTTTGAGACGCCGAGCATCTTGGGTTTGGCTGGGTATTAACACTTATTCATAATGTATTTCGTGATGTTGGATTCCCCAATCACCTCACTCACTCTAAATGGAGTGAAGTTTACTTAGTATGAGAAATTTTATTGTTTTTGTTGAGCTAAAATATCTTCCCACTACTATGTCAGTGTTTCCTATTCCAAAGTCCGTACTGGCCTATGTGCTTTTATGTTTCATAATGGTGTTTGTTTGGGATGTTTTATTATTTAATGAGATCATGTCATTGACCATGTATCTCGACAGATTCAGCCACATGAGAAGAATTATCTGAATAATTACCTTTAACTTATATTAGTGATGCATGTGTTTAAGAGTCGGTGGAATTACATTTTAAAAAAAAGGCTTTCCATGTTTTTTATCAACAAAAGTTGACTTATATAGTCTCTCAAAAAAAATTAGAATCTCCACCAGAGGCGGTTGGTGGAATACATGCAATGTTTTGTGTTCAACATTTCCTCTACCCTGGGGAAATGGAATGTCATCACAAATTATTCAAGTACAAAACTTATAAACCATGTAGAGAAAGAATCATCAGAAGAGTGGAACTTCATGGATCTATTTTCATAGTTTCACATTAGAGTTTGGGAATCAAGGGATGTGGTTTTCATGGTTAGTTTTCAGTTGAAATGTACTCTTGATGAGATTGTTATTCATTAATAAGAGCTTGAGGAGGAGTTTTCCAGTATTAAAGACTCTATTTATGGCAGGTTAACTGTTTTCAACTAGTAATTCTCCACATAGGGTATTTTAGGTTTCTAAGACCAGTACAGTTTACATTTTTCTAGTGAGAAACTGTTTAAGGGGGGATTTCCATAATTCCCAGTGGGAGTGTACATAAGAATATTTAATTTGTTTATGATATGAAGTGATGATTTTGGTTTCCTAGTTTGGGATATGACATTTTTTATTTTTTCCTATCATTTTTGTGCATGCCAACAAGTCAAGGCCAAGCACTAGATGCTTTTTGGTTTTCTTCATCCACTAATAATACCAACGTGTATGTGGGTAAAATCCCTATGGGCTTTGTGATTGGGTTTCCATGTATCCCAATAAAGAATTATTTGATGTGGTTTATGATCAATAGGATGACTAAATCATATCACATATTACCCATTCAGAATACAACCAATGATTAGGAATTGGGAAATCTATATGTGATAGGGATTATGCATTTTCATTGTGTTCCATCTACAATAGTCTCTATTAGAGAACCTCATTTTACTTAATAATTTTGGAGAGTAATTTAAGAGGAAGTGGGATCTCATTTTATTTAGTACAACCTACCATCTTAAAATTGATGTCCAAATATAGAGAGATATACATATTATTAAAGTTATGTTTCATTCCTCTGTTCTTGACATAGGTTGACCTATGGATGACCATCTGGGAATGCATGAGTATTTTTATTACAATATTTACCATTCCAAAATCATAATGGTTTTTTTATGAATTTCATGGATGGCCTTGTAAATCATTGTTGTGTTGTTCATAGATCAGTGAATATTTCTTGGTTAGACCGTGTTTGGATCATGAGATGAAAGAAAATAATCAATTGATTCGTTAGTGTATATCAATAGAATAGATCCAGTATAAATATCAAGTTGATATTCACCATATATTATTGATTTTTTTTATTTAGTGATTGGGTGTTCTTGATATTTTCACCTCGTTCCGATCATTGGAGGATTCAGAAGTAATGGAATAATCCTCATTATTTTGTGGGAAATTATGAGGTTATTAAGATAGTGGGGAAAGTGGATTATCATTTATCACTTATTCCACTATTGATGTCGATACATGATGTGTTACATGTATCATAGCTATCAAAATATCTTTCTAATCCATCTCATGTTATGATCTTATGTGATCTTGGTGTAGAGATTGATTTTTCCATGACTGTGCATCAAGTCCATATTTTTTATTCTGAAACCAAGGTACTTTGTGGTTGGATGATACCTTTAGACTGTGTGCTACGACATCTTGGTTTTGAATATTATGAGATATGGGATCATGAGGTACTAATGATAGAGCAGTGGAATCACCTTTTTTAGATAGAAGCTTATTTATAAAATTTATTGGGATAAAATATTTTTTATGGTGGGGAGGTTGCAACATACCATTACTTTCTATCATGTACTGTTTAATCCATGCCAATTTTTTTATTTTATATTGGTAATGCATGGATAAGAATAAATTTGGAGGATAATTATAATGGTGAAGTCATGCATTTTTTGTAATTTTAAATATAAAAACTATGGCTTCTGTATTCCTCTGTGGATTTACACTCCTTGTAATGTGGTCACGTGACGTGTAATCTTCCCCCAACATATGCTGTGAAACTGGTCCAAAACATGAATGGATACATTTCATGTTTAATTTACATTTCATTTATAAACTAAATATGAGTTTTTTTTATAAAGTTAAATTTGTTTTTAGTCATATGTGGGACTCATTAATTACACAAAGTGAATTTTGGTTACACGTCATGTAAAGTCCCATGTTTCGTTCATAAACAAACATATATACTAAAAAAAATTTTCCATTTATTCCATATTTTCATTCATGTTACCTAGATCCATATCAATAGATTTTGGATCCCTCTAACACCTCTAGATCATTTCCTTTACTAATTGATCATTGTTGTGATTATAGTGTGACTCTCTATGTAATCAGTCTCTATTTCTCTCAGTATCCTTTTATTCCCCTTGATGTATTTTTATATATAATCTTGATATTGATTGATATAAACTTCGTGTTTTTGAATCATTTTTATAAGATATATTTATAAATAATATGCACCCCCTTTTTTGATAGTAGGTTATGTTGTGGGTGTTGTGTTTCCATGAAAAATGTAGGTGGTTCCTTTAAGATGGATATTTCATTAAACCTTATTTTTCTTATTTTTTAAAATGGATTTAAAATTGAATTTTGAAAAAAAAATATGATAAATGTAAATGTAATTTTTACATCGAATGAATTTTGGGAAATTTCCACAATTACAATGGAATTGGAATTTGGGAATATGTTGATATTGATTGGAATTTTGAAATGATATTAATTCATCACTTTTTTTAGAAAATGGCTTAAATTATAGTGAGAATACATGTGTTTGGTTTTATTTGACAAGTAATGGATTGATGGAATGGAAATGTATGTTTGTTTTTGGAATAAAAGTTGAATAATGAAATTGGAAATGGGAAAATTTCATTTGTAACTATTTTGAAATGATTTTACCATTATTGATTGATTGATTGACCATAAGTGATCTGGAGTAGTTAATAAATTATTTTGGAAAAACATGTTAATATGTTAATTACCTAGGAATGGATTAACAATTTAATTCTACAAGGAAACATATTTTAGAAGATCTTATCCCTAGTGGGAGATTTAGGGGTCTTATTCAGACTAAGCCTGAGCGACATGTGTACACATCACGTTGATCGTATATATAATTGTGTGAGTATCCCATAAATAAAAAATATCATAACTTTGGTACGATGACCATGTTGATTTTCATGATTATTTTAATTATATATATTACATTTTTTATGAAGATAATTTTCTCATTCCAAATGATAAATATAAACTATATAATAAAAATTTAATATTTTAGACAAGTTTGAAATGTTATCCGTAATTTTAAATGAGAAATATGATTTTTTAAAATATAAAAAAGTAATTCCATACCTATTTTTATAAAAATCAAACATAAGTTTTGGTTTATCTATTTTGGAGTGTTATTCTACAACTCATGGTGAGAAAATACAAGTGTTTTATGTCACACAATCCTTTCACTTAGGAAGTTTTTTAGATTTCCTCCTGCCATGTTTGTGTAATGGGAATGATCCAATAGAGGTCGCAATTTTTGTTGATCTTCTAATATTATAGTGTTATGTTCATTGGGACATGTGATGTTTATTTGAGTATTCCACTTTATTGTGAAGTGTTTTTCACATTTTGTATACCCATTTGACTTATTTTATTGTTCTACTTATGGAGTTTTCTATTGAGAATACGGACTTGATTCTATTTCCTATACTATTATATTGAAAAATGACTCCCAACTCTATCTTACATGATTCCAGGTTCTTATCACCCACCCATGGGGATGCATAATTCCCTTCAGATAATTTTACTGCCAGATTGGGTATCAGGGTATTGGAACACACGATGTATTCCATTGGTTATTTTTAAGGAATTATATATTGGATACATAACATATATAAAAATCAGATACTCTGTAACTAAACAATTAAATCCCTAATGAATAAAAACCCATTAAGATCTTGGATCGAAGAGACATTGTTTTTCAGAACAAGACCATCAATATTTTCAATATTATATCGTGGATCCATAACATTAAGGAAATATCATGGAAACTTGAAGATGAAATTAGGATAAAACAACCTCAATTTTTTGTCTATGTAAAAAAATTTATCATACTAGATTATTAAAATGGGGGTATAATTTAATGACCTGAATTTATAAACCTTATAAATATATGTTATGATCAATAACTTGAATTACATGCTACACCCAATGAAAATAAAATAGAAATTATTTTATAAATACCATTAATACATCTATAGTAAATCATATGATGGTAATCCATTAATGGATATTAAATGTATATAATAAATTATAGAAATAAGTTAATATTAAAAATGGTTTTTTTTAAGAAAATATGTTTTATATATATTATATATTACCTTTAAAATAATAATTGTTAAATTTTTTGAATATGTATTTGATAAAATAAAATATAATTTTAAATCCTCAACATCTAGATTTAATTATTTATGATTTTTTTCCTTTTTCTACATTGATTAAATTTTAATTGAAAATTTATTTTTTTATAAAAACTATCATTTTTATCATTTTATCAACATGCAAGTTCATCCTAAAAGATTAAAAACCCATTAATATAATAAATTTTGTTTTGAGAAATAGATTTATTAATTTTAATATGTTCTTTCAACTTATAAATCTTATGTATAACATTTTTTTAAATTAAATTAAAATATTTGTTTAATAAAAACAATTGTTTGTTCATTATTTCAATCTATAATTTTCGTGGTGATATATGGTTTTTGATTATGTTGAAGGCATAATACAATTTATATTATTTTTAATAAATAAATAAATATCAATAAAATGTGTAAAAATAAAATTTTATTATATATGTATATATTTATTTAATGAATAAAAACAATAGTTTTATAGAAACTATTTTTATGTAATTAAGTGTGTTTATATTAAAATTAAATTTGAAAAATTTTATAAATTTAATATGATAATATTACTTTTCAATTTTAGTTCAGAAATCAAAAATTAGGTAATAAGGTCAATTTTTATTTCATTCATTAAAATTGATTACTAATGTTAAAAAATAGATACAACATTAAAAAGAAAAAAAATTATATAAATGAATTTTTCTAAAGGGAAAAAGAAAAACAATGTTATAAAAAAAGTTATAATATTAGTGTTTGAGATGATATTCTCCCCACAACATTGTTCCATTATGTCAATTTTTACCATTTAAATGTAAATTTACATATTTGAAAATGAATGGGTTACCTCCCAAAATACACTTCTCTTCACTTATAAAAAGGTAAAACTTCCATGAATTCAATAGTCACATCCCTATTATATTTATCCATAAATAGTTTCCAAAATTTACATATTATAACCCTCTCCCAATTCCACATCATTTTGGCCACCTGAATTATACTGAAAGCCATAATATCTATTTAATTTTCAAATAGAACACTCTAGATTTTGGTATCATTATTACTTTCTCTTTGAATTTATTCTTCTGTTCTTCTTCCAAAATAGACTATAACCTTTTTAATAAAATTCTAATAATAGATTGATTATACTGAAACTCCTTTAACATAATTTGGAAATTATGTTTTACTATATTCTATCCACCTAGAACAGCAAAGGAATGTTAACCATGCATTGTGCAGACTAAAACCTCCACCAAGTAACGTTTTTTTATTTATGATCTATTTTCTAATTATTTATGGAAAAAATACATACATAATTCAAAAATATATATATTTTAAATAATATAATAATTATTTTATTATAATGATATTATAGACTTCCATAACTATACACACTCATTGACATACATTGTATTCATATATGCGTTAGTTTAACCACCAATATGAATAAATGATATAAAACAATATCATGGATGAGTTCGGAATATGAAAATTGATATTATTATAATTTAATTTTAATTTAGTGATTGGTTTTAGGTTATAGAATTTTTATAATAGTTTTAGCGACCCTGACTCATGTCCCCGGGAGTTGGTGCTCACTTCAACACATTGGCCTAAGATGCAAGAAATCTCATCTTGAGAGATCGAATAATTCAGTGGTATTGGTAAACTAGATACATAAATGATTACCCTATTACATTTGAATAAAAAAATTAAAAATAATTTATTTCAGGAAATATAATTATTTATTCTATAATATTCATGCATCTCTTTCGTAGTACGCTTTATGGGTTCATGTGAAAGGAAAAAAAATAAGGGTGACCTCAAAAGCTTTTTAAGGGTTATGTTCTATAAAATATATCATGAATCTGTGAGAATAATCAACTTGGAAATATAAATAACTTAACACACATTACATTTAATTAATTTTATTGGCATAACAAATATAGAAATGTCCATAACTGAAACACATTTTATTTTATCTATAACATTAATATCATAACAGGTTAAGGAATAATCAATATGGAAATTTAAATAAATGAAAAAAATATATATAATCAATCGATTTACAGTTAAATAAATCCACAGATAATTTTATAGAGTAAATATCATGGATAATAATAATTCAATTATTAATGAAGTAAATTCTTAGTTATTGGACATCATGTTTCTCAGAAACATGATACGTCTACCATCATGATCTACCCTCAATAATAATTAAAAGTGATCGGTAGAAACCCATTTAAATATGGATAATGAACTAATTTTTACCATGAGATTAATGATGCATCTATGGGTCATATTTAATAGGTCCCAAACCATGTATTTCATGTACAAATCATTACTATTATATTAAATAATAAATTTAATTCATAAAAAATGTTCCTTATCCACAAATATCTATATTTTTAAAATAATTTGTATTTATAATCATTTCATTAGATAAACCTATGAAATTAAATATAGAAAACCATATTTAGAAATAAAATTCAGATTAAACAATAATTATATCAATGATAAATAATATATATTGGGGAAATTTAATGTTCAATTATCCTAAAAACAGAATATTTCAAGGGAGTGAAGAAATTAATTTAAACACTAACCTTGGTCAAAATAATATTAAACAATATAGTGGAAGAATAAATATTATATCAATCTAACATCTCCCAATTTCAATATATGTAAAATATATGAATGTCTTAATTGATTAATATAAATAACATAAAATGGTCTTAAAAATCATTCTTGTGGAAAATATACTTTTAATCTTGAAAATAAATTTCTAAAATTATACATTCATAAAAAAATATAAATTAGAGCTTATTTGAAAATAATATATAATACATATAGTATAATCTTTAAAAAATAATTAGTGATTACTATTTCTAGAAATTCCATCCATGTCATACATGTTAAAATAATTTTTCCTTTCACTTTTTTGGTAAAATAAAATGAGGATTTTCTTGAAAAATAAATATATATTCCTTTCAAAACTATGGTAAAAATTTGTAAAATTTTATTTGATAAATTATTTTTGAAATGTAAAAAAAAAATTGAAAACCTTTTAAGAAAATATCTTTTTGAAAAAAACATTCTGACCAAAGATAAAAATGTTGTCAGATTTTATGGAAAAAGTTACTCAATGATTTGAAGAACCAATGTGTGAAAAAAATGGTACTATTACATAAAAAAATCACAAATAATTAGTCTATACAAAAATTAAATGGTTTTATTGTACAATGATCAAATAACATCCTTCAACTAAAATTTGAGAATAAATAATCTCGATTAGAATGAGATTGTCAAGTAAACCATTTCAATTACCATAATGCAAAATTGATAATTAATAAATGAATAAATTATGTGTATAAACTGTAAATATTAATAAAAAAAAGAAAATAAAACATAATACAGTCAAAATTCAATCTAAACATAGTCTTATAATATCAATGACAATGGAGAAGTAATATAACCCAATGAAAAGATATTGTGTAACATAATTCATTAAAACATGGTAATTTTCAGGTTAAATCCCAATGGATGAAATAATTTTAATTGAAACATAATATACCATTATTCATTTAGGAATCATTATATTAAAAGAAAAATGAAATTATATACACTATATAAAATAAATTAGGTGTATAACATTTCCATATTCTTAAAGAGAGGAAATTGAGATGAATCCCCTTACCCCTAACTTAATATTAGTTGAAAGTGATCAAAAATCATTTATAGTGGATTTAAACATGATAATAATTTATTAAATATACATATTAAATTTTATAATATCTTATATGATCATTTTATAACATCACATAATCCTTTTGTTAATAATATTTTTTTAATTTCATTGTTCCAGTTGTTAATTGGATGTTTTTATAATAACTTTTTTTCATAAAATATATTATTCATGAACATATTATATAGTTAAATAATCTATAGAATAACAATCATGACATAATTATTATATTGATACATCAATTTTACATTTAAACCCAATCATTAATGGTGGTTTTGAAAAATTAAGTATATTATGATCATGATAATGTAGGTCATATGTATGCATGAGTAAAGTTATAATTTTTTTAAAGATCAATATTTAAAGGAGGTAAGTAGTAATTATTTAAAATTTGATTTTAGAAGTTATTTTATGGGATAATTGGGAAACCATCTAAAGTCAAGATACATAAAAAAATTAGACATCATATAAGATAATTTGGCCATTTTATAAGAATTTAAAATGGTTTCAATGATTTACCTTGAATAATTTCTATTCAATATAGGTAACATAGATATCATAATTTTTCTTGAAGATAACCACAAAGTTATATTTAATATTTTTTTAGGTTTATACATGTTCTTCCATGATTTGTTTCCCCTCATTGGAACCATGTATCAAAATATGATTCTAGTTATCTATCGAAGAGGTTTTTTCTTCATTCAGATCAACTCATAGAGGTGTTTCAAACATTATATATGAAACCTAACATGATTCCTTGATCCTGAAGGAATCCCATAGATAATTTTCATTAGAATGTATGAGAATATTTTGGGTATTCTCATTGTTAATTTCACCCTTATATGTATTCTTCAAAATGATGGCATTTGATTCTCACATTTTGATGGGGATGATTTCCATGTCTTCTTATATTCCAACAACCTCATCATAGGTGTCATGATCCTCCTAAAAAACAGTCCACTTATACATCCATACATTAGATATAAAGATATAATTTCATCTCCTTTCATATTATCCCTTACCAATACCCCTTCCCTTTGGGGTTCCAAAAACAACAATCGATCTCTTTTGAGAGAAGGTAACTTTTCTTGATGATCTTTTAACTATAGGACTGGGTATACTAGATTATTCCATTTATATCCATGGCCACCACACATTCCAAATTAACCCCTCAAAATTGACAAGGGTATTATAGAGTTTATTTGAAAATGAATTATGTTAGTTCTCCATCATTGGTCATAGAGTACAATGTTTTGGATTCATAATCCTTCTCCACTTCTTTCATAACCAACCTCCCTCCAAAAGTATTGTTATATTCAATATATAAATAAATTAATTTCCATCCATCGATATGGGTTAGATCACCATCACCCAGTAGATAAAAAACTTTTTGAATACCAACTTCCTTTGAGTTCGCATTGAATTGGACTTGAGAAAACCAAATTGGTCTTCAAAAGTCCCATTGGATTGAAGACCATGTCATAAGAGTCAATAAAATATCTATAATAGGGGGTCATGTGATGTAGATTGATCCCTTGAATCAAATTTAATTCTAATATTAGTTTTTAACGAGCTCCTCTCTATTACCTGTAACTCCAGTCGTAACCATGTTAGAAAATGAGGGAATAACTAAAGGAGGGATTTACCTTACCTCTCTAGGGACCTGCCCTATCAATATAGACTTAGAAAAATCACACCTTAATTAGAAAATATATTCTTGAGACTGAGCACAGAAAATAAATTTTTTAGCTTTTCCTAAAGAGAAAAAAAGATCAATGGATCTTCAAGAGACAATATACCAGTAAAGAAGCTAGCAAGAAGACCTAGAACGATTGATTGTTTGGTAATGAACTCCTTAGGATGTTCCTTATAGACACAACAGAATAATGAGACTAAGTGACCCATATTATTTCAAGAAGAATAATAATCCATCCAATAATCAAATAGAACCTTTATTTTCATTGAAACACCTCAGTAACTGAAATCCAAACCCACTCACCCGGTTTTTCTGAAACATCAACTTTTATTCATATTATTAGATATATAGGGTGGACTTCATTTTTAGTTATACTTTTAAATCCTAGAAAATGGAAAAAAAATCCCTAGTATATAGATAGTCGATAGATTTTGGAACAGAGAAGCGAGTTCCAGAAAAGATAACAATTGTTCTATAGAAGGTGCATCACGCTTCATATTAAATCATATGACCATAACGTGGGGAATAAATGCTAACCATTGAAATTTGATGGAGATCTAGACCAAGAGTTAATAAAATCATCCTCCATGGATGATAGAATCATGATTTGAACCTTGATGATAATACCCATAAATGTACTCTCCGATAAACATTAATATATGAACATGAAAATTTCAAAAGAATCCCCTATAGAATGATGCTGATTTAAACGAGTCACCATAGTTATATTTAAGATATTTGAGGCCTCTATGACCTCCAAGGATGAAATGAAAATAGGATAAAATCCATAATTGTTTTCAATTTTGAGTTAAGAATGATGTAAGGGAAATGATGACATGAATCAACGTTAGATAAAGTGATAATGGGAAGTGGTCGAGCCCCTAAGGAATCAAAATTCTTCATCAGAACATAATAATGAATGGAAAGTAAAAAAATATTATATAAGATATAATAAAATTATAGTTATAAATATATTATAAATATCATATATATACTTTGTATTCATCATCATTCTTAATCGTGATAGGAGGTAATGGAAAACAACAGCATCGGTTCACGAGATTGTTGTTCGCCTTACACATGAATAATGATTTTGTAAGCCATTTAGTGGAATTGAAAGTGTTTATAGGTCATGAAAATAACATAAAAAAGTATTTTTATATGGAATATACTGAGGATATTATATTAGCATGGTATAATAAGAATTTAATGATGTGGATAAGATAATAAAATAAAGGCCCTTATTGAAGAATGAAACCTCCTCTTTGGGTAACCTCTTTAGGATTGCACCAAAATCCTTCTTAGGTTGGTATTATTTTATATATAAGGATTCTTAGATGTGGGGATGGAATTTGACAACAGATTTTGGTATTTCTTGGTCGATTCAAAGGTTTAGAAGGTGTGATGTAGAGAGGAGAGGGGGTTTCCTTTTATAAGTGAGGTGAGTGGAATACTGAATTGTATTTGAAAAGATTCATTCATACCAACATTTATCTCATCTCACATGACTCTAAAATGGGCCATTATAGATACTATAAGAGCTAAGGTGTAAATATGTCTTGTAAATGGGTTTTTAAAATTATTTTAGGTCATATTTAGACATTATAATCTTATTCTAACCCCTGGTAAATCTAATTTTTTCTTAACCACTGTAATTAATTTTTTTTGTTTTCACAGTTAATTTTTGTCAATAATGATATTTAACATATTAAAAAATATAAATTAGTATACATCCAAATATGGATTCATTTTTTCTAAATTAAACCCACATAAGTGGTAAATTTTTATTTAAAATTAATCCACAATATGTGATGAGAATAGAGTTTTAAAAAAAATTAGGAGTTTATAAGATTTTGCAACAAAATTAAATAGTAATTTTATTAAAATGATATAAATTGGATAAAGAATATAAAATGATAAAAAAATTTCAAAAAACTAATTTCAAATATATATTACCATTATAAATTATTTAAAAAACATAGCTTTTAATTAAAATTCAGTATTTTTCACAATTTCTTAAAAATGAAATATTTCACCCAAATCCAAAAAATTCATCCTAAGAAATTTTTTCCCTTATAGTTTCAAAAATGATTCTTATTTTTAGGTAATTTTTCTAAAAGAGGTAAAAACAAATCTTAAATTATTTTCACAAAGCGAAACTAACTGATCTTTTAGAAAAATAGTGTTTTTTCAGAACACCTTACTTTTTATTTTAAATGATTTTTATTTTATTTATAATAAATATAAACTTTCAATTTTATTTTTTAAATTATTAAAATTCATATCCACCAATTTATGTTCTAGGTTATACTGTTTAATTTTATTACATTTCATTTAGATTCGGGGTTACGTATCTCACAAGCTATCGAAGAGATTAAATTTAAATAAATATATTTTCTTAGTTATATAAGATTTGTCTTGTATGTCACATATAGTATTGAATATAGTTTTATTCATTTATAATTTCGACATGTTGTAATATTTATTTAAAATATTATTAAAATATCATCATCAGTCACTAACGTTTCCAAAATAAGTTGACACTAATTCAATTTTCACAAAAACATAAACTAAAACAAAATAATATCTAAATTACATTTAAAGATATATTATACATGTTAAATTAATTACAAAAAATTAAGGTTCATTAATAAGTGTATAATAAGCATTATTTCATTCTTAATGAAGATATGTGCATGAAATGAATGAATCTTAAAATAAGTTAGTTTCTTCATCTAAATTTCTCTTCATTGAGAAAACAATTAAGGCTATGCACCCAATTCTTATTTTTATGATGTATATGCTACCCAATAATTTTTTTGTTCAAACTACATGATTTAATACTTGGTATTTAAAGATAAATATGAATTATATTCTTCTAATTACTTTTTATTAAAAAATTACTAAGTTTCTATTAGTTTTGGTAACTCAATTACCCTTCATTAATTTGTATTTCTATTTATTAGACCTTTTTTAGAATGATGGTTTGAATCATCCCTAAAGTTATATTATAATATAATATATCATTTTTTTAGGTAAAAAACCCTTGAAATAATTTTTTCTTTGATGGTGATTTCATTTAAAATGTGTGAGTTTATAAAGAACTGTTCTTGAAATTTCAAATGAACCATTCATTTACATGTCCACATTATCCATTAATAAAAAATTTTCCCTTATTATTGGGAAAATTATTGTTGAATTTCTCTTTAGAGTCTAATAATTTTCATTACTTCTTTTTAAGATCATGTTTTTTCAAATCATTAAATGATGTGGGTTTTTTCACAACAATAATTTTGTTGATATAAAAGGATTTTAATTTTCAGCTCTAATATTTTATATTATATTCCAAATTTTATTATTTAATAAAACTATTAATTAAAACATATTTATTTAATAAAATATTGATTTAATAGTGTCTTTTAATCATTATGAAATATATATTTTAAATGATCTTATAATCCACCGTACAAATGATTTCGATGGGGTTTAAATAATTTTGTTTATTTTTGGTTCCAATTTATTATTTTTCTCTAAAATATTTACTTTTAATGAACTTTTTATCATGAGTAAAATTATATATGATCTTATAATATACTTTAATTTTTAACAATTTTAGTATATCATTTGATTATATTTTGGAATATATTTTATGATATACCTTTTTTTAATATCCACAATCCCATTTTCTTTTCAATACATTAATTTAGGATGTGATGATTATTTTTCAAGTGGAAAAAAAATTTATGGATTTTGAGATGGATGAGACCTATATCAGCCTAAAATTCATTGGTCAATATCTCGTATCTAAGGAGATATAATTTTTTAATAAATAGGTTATATGGTATATTGGTTCCAAAAAGGGTGAGTGTGATATTGTTTCACACTAATCACAATTTTATGTGGGAACATGTTGGAAAGTATCTAGATGCACAAAAATAAAAAATCATATGATTATATGTATTTTTGTGAAAACATCATTTCTCTTTTCATTATCCCGTGTTATATACTTCATGTTTAATTTACTCATGCCCTGGAAAGTGTGTTGTCATTTGAGATGATATATTATTATTTCATTATTATAGTTACACATTTTGAATTATGTTCTTGTAAATAAAATATTTTTATTTGTTTATGATTCCCCACATGTTCATTATCTAAACATTTATGGTCTCATTAATAATTTATATGAAAAAATATATATTATATTAACAGTAATTTTTTTGGCATAGTTAAACATAAAATATGCTTACTAAGTGTTAATAAAAAATATAAGGTTTTAAATTTTATCAAAACATATCTAAATTTTTTTAGTTGATGAGATTAAAATTCATCTCACATTATCTTTGAAGAAATGGCTTTTTAATATTGTTTTATTGAGATTTAAATTATTATAAATTAATAGGTCGAGTGTTTACAAAAGTACACATCCCCTATCTTATAAAACAAAACTTATACATATATTTTATTCAACCCTATAATGAATATTCTCTCATAAAACATTTTCCCAAGTCTCATCTCAACTTCATTAAATTCATTATAGAATCCTTAAGCCAAAAATATAAATTTTTATTACAAAACCACTTTAAGGACACGTGGGAAACCATCATTTATAAAACCAAAACCACTAAGTGCTAAAGGAGCTCACATAATTGTTAAAATCCAGACTAAGGTTATTTGAATCAGTCACTCTATATAATTCCCTATGAAAAGTGCTAACCTGTGGGTTTGGATCCCCCCTCAGATGTTCATCGAGATAAGAGATCATCTTGTCCATTTTCTGAATGAATTATTCCAGAGATATTTTTCCTTGATCGAAACCCCAAGCAATTATTCGATCTTTCTTGTTGATCCATGCTTCCTACTCCACAGTGGCATCAACTTGCATTCTTCTTTAATAAATTCTAGCAATTTCCTCAAATACAGCGTTGGGCCCCATGTCTTTCTCAATTATTTCTTCATTGGAGTGAAATATGAGCTTTTGGAACACCCCTACCTCTTCTTCTATTACCTTTGGTTCACTGCATATATCATCGTTATATCTATCTTGTGGGGCCATTATTTCCTTGGTTCCACCTTTATTGGATGACAAGGTTTCCATTGGTTTTGGCAAGTAAGAATAGTCTTTACGTCCCTTTGGTTTTTTTCCCCTGAACCACAATGCTTTTTTTCGGAGTCGTGCTTTCCTTTGAGCCCATTCTTCCTTCTAGGTATGTGAGGACCTTTCTATTAGAAACGATCCCATGTATCCTCTAATATTTGGCTATATCTATTAGCAACTGCATCATCCTTCTCGTGAAAAATTACTTGATCTTGATCCACCAGACTATAAAAGTTGTTACTTATCTCAACCATTGGGCCTTCATTTGGAGGCTTCAGCCCAAACTTCTTACTCATCATACTTTGGAACTACTTGTTTTCTCCTACAAATGCAGCATTTAGATAGGATGGGGGTTGGAGAATGTTTGGGTCCAAGGGACCCAACACACTCCCCTCCTCCAAACTCCCAATAATAGGCATTGCATCAGTAATCATTGGCACCTTTTGTATCCTTGGAGTCTCTTCCACCCTCCCCTCCTCAAGCCTCCCATTATTAGGAGGGGGCACCTCAGTATACACCAGAGGCACCTCCTATGAATTCCTAGGAGGTTCGGCCTCCTTTCTAGCCTCTATTGCATCACATTAATTCTCACTTTCAGTGAGTTTCTTCATCTCCACTATAGACCAGGTATCAGATGTCTGCTCAGAACCATTGTGGGCATGTTGTTCCTCATTAGCTCCCAGCTCCTTTAATGGTAATCCCATGTTATGTTTTAGCCGATCAAACACATCAGCCACCTCTGGATTTTCTGTCAACCTCCTTCCCACACTCTATAAGGAAGACAGAGGATCAGTGGTCCCCTGAGACTCCCTAATACAACACTGATACACACCATAATCCTCCTTCTCTGTGAGGGTTCCAATAGGTAAATTACATACATCAATGGTGCCAACCTCCATAATATTGGGAGGACCAGATTAGGGTTCCCCAGAGAGGCATTTTCGGCACCTGGAAATATCATGTCCTATGCAGGAATAGCCTGAGAAAAATGAAATCCAGTAGTCATAATGTACCTTCAAATCCAGTGAAGCTCTCCCTCAATTTAGGTGACAATGGACTCCAATGAGCCTTTCAGTAAATCAACTTTGACCCAAATTCATGGCTCAACTGGGTGGCAGATGACCTTGGTGCAGGAATCAGAGCAAAGGTAGCATCAAACTAGATTTCCTATCAATCAGAGGACTTCCGTGTTTTGAAACGGAAATAGGAGATCAGGTAAGGATATCCAGAGTGCTGAGGTCAGAGGATCATATCTCAGGTGAATGTCGAAGGTCTATCAGAATATAGAGAACCTGAACCCCTTTAATAGAAAGGGGAGAAACGGCACAAGCATGCACAAGGTGATCTTCATTAGAGAATCGAGGCTATAAATGTCTCACATATAAAATGCCTACCGTAACACAATCCTTCAAATTCGAAGAGGAGCACACAATCCGATCAAATGCATCAACCGATGGATAATCCCTTCTTAATAGGGCTACCAACGTGAGATCCAGTAATGCAGATGCTTCTGTGAGTTCAAGAGGGGAAATATGAACCGATGGAACTCACATAACTAAGGATTGAACCTTAGGGATTATATCGATCAGAGAGAAAGGAGGATTGGAGGACGGATCTGTGAAAGGGGAGAAAGTTGGTAAGTGAGGGGGAATCGAACAGGACAGAGAAGAAGGATCCACCTCCCTAGCCGAAGTGGTTCGAGGAGGGGAGGCGGCGTCGTGGACATACCCTACACCGTAGCAGAAGGGCAAGAGTGAGAGAAAGGAGGAAAATATCATGTATCCAAATATCCACTTATATAATCCTTCATTTTAGCATACATATATCTAAGTAATCCCTTTTATTAATTTCAAAAGACGATACCCAAATAAGAGGTAACATTCCTCAATGAACGTTTTTATTTAATTTCATCCATGAAACACCTAAATTATTTATATTTAATGTTTATATAATTATCTATGTATTCAAAAAATACCGATTTATTTTTATATTAAATTTTATTCATAAATTTTCCCACACATACAGATAATTTGTAACAAACATAACATTCATGTGTAAGGATGATTACCACCATTTTAAATGATGATTGTTCATTTTTCCTTTACCACATCTCATTGTTGGAATTATGATGGAAACCCTATTTTTATACAATATATGATATTAATGACATACTAATACTAATATAATGATAATATAATATCTACCCTTTTGTTATCTAATATTTTTGTAAATGATAATGTCACTCATGCGTACGTATGACTTACCATCTCCACGATACGATGTGGTACATTTTTCATCTATTAGTAACATGGACAATGATAAGGATGAATTTTATGAATATATATGATATATATGAAATAAAAAATGTTTTTTAAATGATAATATATCATATACTCCCCATCCTTTTTATTTTAAGAGAAAATGAAAACAATGTTCATGTGCACGTATGGCATATCGTCTCCATAAACGTTGTATTTTATTTTCTATCTCTAAATATTATGAGTCACCATGAATAAATATATAATGAAGATTTATATGATATTTATATAGTTATTATAAATATAGATATCATTAAGTCATGATCAATATAAGAGGACTATGGATAAGAAGTCAAAACATGAATGAAAAACAAAGTGGTTGTTACCCAAGAAATAACTTTAACATGGAATTATAATTAAAAGAGCAATATAAAGTCATAAATAAATAATGTATAGTTTTAAATACCTGAATATGGTTCTGTGGTAGATTTTTAATACACATATATTAATTATATAGTACTTTTTAATGTGTACAAAGGAATTCAATACTTAAGGTAAGAGATTTTTATCTCACATTTTCCATTAGATACAATTCATATTGAACACTCAGTTATTTTGTGTGGTTTATATACTGACATATTACATGTTATATATATAATTTCATTTATTTAAGGACATTAAAAATTATAAAGTGATGTTATTATTTCGTGGTAATCATTATTGAAAAGTTACTCATGTAGTAATGGATTTTTCTCTCATCATTATTTTTATGGAAGACATTATTTATAGAAAAATCATTTATTATTTATAATGTATATTTTACTAATGAATTTATTTTAGGATTATTATTCTGAATATTTATGGGTATGTTCAAATCCATTTGATGATTTCACTTTCATTGGGTTTATAATTATAAAGTTATCATATTGGTTGGGTAATTTTGTATCAATTTTAATTCTTTTAGATGCATGTTATATTATACACATATATTCTTTTACAAGGTGTATATACTAGACTTTGACTATTGTGACATGAATATCCTTACTTTCATGATATTATAAGATTTTTTTAATGTTTTTCTCTCTATTGTTTGAAATCTATATTCTTTAAAATTAATGTTTTCTAAATGTGTTTTAAAGGTGTTTTAAATGATATTTTCTTCCTTTTCAAGGAAAAAGGATTTCAAGGATTTTTTTACAAAAATCAAGGATTCATTTAAGGTTTTCAAGGATATTTTTAATGAAAAAGGTTTTCTAAATATTTTATGATTTAAAAGGAGTTTGATTTCAAAAATGAAAAGGATATTTTTCATCAATAATATTACAATGATCATTCAAAACCCATTTTACATCTAATAGACCATTATTTTATGATACTTACTCTTCAATTTGGTTATAATTCGGGATACTATATATATTCATTATATGTTTGGTGTACGTTCATGATAGAATGATATTTATGAAATTCATTTATTTTCATTGTTTATATTATGATTGAATGAGATTTAGGAAACCCATTTCATTCCATGGGGTTTGATATGTTAAATGATTTATTTTCTTATGGCACACTTATTTATGGTTTTCCTTATTTAAAGGTTGGGACCCATATATCCCTCTAATTAATTTCATAAAGATTTATATCTCATGAGATAATTATGGGAGTCATGTCGACAGTCTTAATCCACAATAAATGATAGGGAAACCATATCCACTATGGGATGATGGGGAAACCTGATCCCTAATAAGAGAGATACAATGACTGAGGATGGTGGTGTGTCATACCTAGTATGAGTAGTCCCTATTAAGTTACTTCTTATGATTTTCAAATGTGAATTGAATTATATAGAATGACATTACATGTTATGTTTCTTTGAAAAATTTCATGTCTTATTCCATGTCATGATTTTCTAGGATTATTCTCTTTATTCCCTTATGATTCATGTGCATTGAACTTACTAAATTTACTCCATGATTAATGTTTATGAAATTTGATATGTGAGGAATGATATTATATGGTTATTATCATGTTATCATAACCCCTTTTCACATGTCTATTATTGCGTACCTCCAATCATGACCCGCCCCTTGAGGCTCGTGCCATGACTACCCCAAGCCTACCTCCCAGAGGCCAGGGGTGGAGACTAGTGCTGAGTAGGCATATCCAAAAAGTGGGAGGAATTTTTTCATGTACATTACACACGCACCCGTCTCCACGAAAAAGATGAAAATGAAAACACTAAGTAAACATGCATTCAATCCACTAAGAAAACCCACTCAGATCAAGGTAAAAAACAGAAAGGAAAAGGGTCTAGAATACAAGCCTAGTTGAAAAGGAAATTACCTGATCTTGGATGTCATCTACTAAAAACCCTACCAGAAGGGTAGGTACAGTATACTTTCTGAATGTCGTTGAAGCATACCATGTCCATCGGGTCACCCTCTAAGCACCACCTAGCCCCAACCCACCGAGGACTCCATCAAATCTATCGGTCGTCTGCACAAGACCCGACACGTGTGGAGGAATCCCATTCAGGGGTGAGTAAAACAATACTCAGAAGGGACCCCAAACTACATAGGAATTATAGAATGTAAACCACAAAAAACCAAACTATGTATACCACAAATAATATCCATAAAAAATACACCAATTAGAGTACCAATGAATTACACCAAATACAGCCTCTAGGAAGTATAATCAAGAGAGTCACTAGAGTCATATCACACCATTTATAGGTAAATTGTACATAAATATGATAGTTATAAGAATATATAATACCCTCAAGTAGTAACACATGGAGCATTGGTAACACACAATGTGTGGGTAACCCACTATGTGTAGGTAAAACACAGAATGTAGATAACACGCATAGTGTTGGTAAAACAAAGAGTGTAGGTAACATACAGAGTGTCATCCTAGACTATAGGACCCACTCCCTGGTGGGACAGGGGAGTACTAAATCAGTCGATTAAAGACACAAATTCTAGATAAGACACATAGTATAGGTAATACATGAAGTTTAGGTAATCACATAGGTTATAGGTCATAGCCAGTCGCAGGATTCCATCCTTAGAACACTCTTTTAGGGATCACCTATTCTTCAATCCAATAGTTCATATGCCTAAATCCATAGAAACTCACTTAGATTATCTCAAAAGTATTTCCTCGTAACGAGGGTACCAATTCCAAAAATGGCTCATCCAATGGACACACGATTTGAGAGTTATTGGAATTTATGTAAAAAGGGGTCAGTTGGGAACGAGTCCAGTCCGACCAGGTCAAACTGACCCAACCCGTTGAGTTGACCCGGCCAGTGGGGTTCAGCTAGGCTGGGACTGATGTGGGTGCAACCTTTGGGCTTTAACACATCCCACATGGACAAGGTCTAGTTCGGTCCACCCGAGTGCGGCGGCTACTGCATCCCTTCCAGCTGTACGAGGTCTGATGGCCACATCTTCCTAGGTCAACGTGGCTGGTGTGCATGACCATCTCCACTAGTGGCTCGACCGCTGGTCCATCATCTGACATGGATTGGGGATCCACATCCTCCCACTATCACGGCTTTCTTCAACCTACTAATGTGCCGCTATGGGCCCCTCCACTGTAGGCCATTGAGATTGTTGTCAACTTCTACTGGGTGTCCATGCCGCCACGTGCCACTACCTGCAGTGTCTCACACCGCCATTGGATCTCCACTTGTGGGTCACTATCACACTATGATGCTGTGTTTTATGAAAAAAAACCAATGTTGTGACCCTCGAGTCCTATTCTTCATCTCTATGTTCTCCAACTCAACTTATAATCTCTTTGAGTTTCCGGCCACATTCATAACCTCTTGAAAAAGCCCGATGCGACTATGGGGGTTTATCGGCGAAGAACACAGGATCATGGGAGAGAGATGAGCATACGAACTCCCTTAAAATAGTCTGTGTACTTGTTTGTGTCGGCCTTGGTCTTTTCATGCTAGTGGAAAATATGAAATATGAACAAAAAAATATTTAAAAATTCATCCCCTTTAATCATGCTCTTTTAACCCCCCCCCCCACAAGAACAATAGAACCGTTGATCAACATGTTCGTGGGTTAGTCTATGTTCATCATTTTAAACAAGATTGAGGAAAGAAATCATGAAAAAAATAAACTACCTACCTCAAGGATTGGATCGATCAATGATGAAGCATGATTCATGTGTTCTTCGTTCATCGATCGGATGATGCGTGTTCCAAATCTGATCATCAATCCGCCATTATTCGTTGTTCATTGACGAGAGGATTTTGGAATGTGTTTTTTCATTGCCTCCAGGGACTGATAATCTAATATTGTATCCTTCCAAGCTATTAAATGAAGAAACACATTTCTTCATCTCTGTTTCACTAAGTTGTATCATTGCAACACTGTTACATTTATAAAAGGAAACAACTACTTAGTCATGGAATCGCAGTTCCACTATGTCACTGTTACATTTTAAAATAAACTTTTTCTATATTTTTTTTATTTTCCTTCAGAATTCCCAAAAAATGATTTTCTACATTTGGCATATGCTGATTGAAGTTAGGTCCTTCTTATAAAAAACATACTACTCTAAACTCAAAGGTGCACTCGTATTTTAAATCTGATCACTCATTTAAATGTTTCTAAAACTGAACATATACACTATTTTTAATAAGAAAAAAATTAGTTGGAAAATTTATTTTGGGAAACCTGGACCTCAAAATAATGTGTTTTTATAGAACTTGATCTTGATATTATCCCACATAATGTTCAAAATAATTACATGGAAAATTTGAGACATTATTCCTCCCTTTTTTACCATTACTGTGCTTCTAATATCACTTTTTTTCTTAAGTTTTCTTTTCCCTAGGATATAAATAATGTTTTTAGGTTGGGGTACTAAATTGAAATATCTTTGTGGGAAACATTGAAGATCACTCTCCAAACTAGGATTTTGTGTTCCATGTATCCAAATTCACTACACTAATATGGTATTTGGAAATATTTTTCTGTAATGTGTTAAGTATTACACACAAATATTGATGTAATATACATGTATGAAAATATAGGTTTTATTATAATTTATCATACTACAATATGCGAGCTATAACCATGGAACAATGTTACATTTCCCATTCATAATCCCAAAATATTTTATAGAAAATAGAATAATATAATTTTCCAATGGAAATTATGTTCTTTCATTACTCCATGATGTATTACATTACCTTCAAATGAAATATAATTCTTCTCTCTCTTTGTACATAAATTTTACCATTTCCCCTAATATTAAGTGACTAAGTGTCTAGTATATATACATAGTTGAATCATCTTGAAGAATATTTTTTCATAAATTAACTATTTTTTATTTCATTGAATTAATATCTTGAGTCAAGAATCCAGTAAATAAGATAACTAAAGGCCCTTAATAGTATAATATTTTTTTCATCCAGTATAAGATTCCCAAATTTTCTTCCAGATTTGTATATTTTAGATTACATTACAGTCCTTCTTTTGGTGACCTTTCTTCCTTCAATTAAAAAAATGGGACCACCTTCACTTGAGTGACTCATACTCAATATTCTTCTTCATTTCCATTTTCTATATTCTTTTCATTTTTATAACATCCCCTTCCTTCCAAATTGTACAAATTATAAAAAAATTCATTGATTATATTAAAATGAATTTACTCATACTAATTTATGTATCTATCATTTTAGAACACTAGCCTAATAATTCCTATTTATTTATTCACTACAATAACCATTATATCCCAACATATAGAGTGATGAATGTTACAAAAAACAACTATGTATCTCTAATGTTCTCATTCACTAACAAAAAATATTTTAGGATTATATTTATTTAATTGATGTGATCCTTCATAAGTTCAAATTCTATCATTTTATGGGAAAATGAATTCTATAAAAAGATGATCTTTTTAAATTAAATTTGGATTCTCATACATTCTATTGAGGGTAATCAAATGTATCGATGCATTTCTCACTTATCAAATTTTATAATACATATTATGGAATAATGAAATATAAATCACCCTTAGCACTTTCATATCCAACTGCTATTTATTAATCACCCCATTCAACATGTTTCCCACTAATAAAACATTGATATCCTCATATATTATAAAATCATCAATCAAAATTCACCAGTCTAAAATCATTACTATTGAACTTCACCACATGAAATATATACTCATCCAATTCCATTAAAATAAAAAGAAATTAACTACCACTAAATTATAAAATAGAATATATGTATTATAAACTAGTTACTAAATAATATTCTATAATAAATATGGTATAATAATGGTAATGAATAAGCATATTAAATACCTTCACTAGCATTTGATCATCAAAAATTCCAATAAAATGATTGTTTCATGTTAATATGATCATTATTATCATCTAATTAAACCACTAGAGAATTATATTGGAATATAATCAGATTGGATAAGGAATATATGAGATCTTGTGAAATGTTTTCTAGAACATAGATGAAATCCACTCATAAAGAACCATACCAAAACATTCAAATTTTCATAATGAACACAAATTCAAATTATAAGAAGACAATGATCAAAATATTTCATTAAAACGTAACTTGACAATTTTTGTGGATTATAAATGATTCATCCTCTATGAGGGAAACCCAGATTTACATTATTAATAAAAGAAGATGAGTAAATTTTCTCTCTATTAATTTTATAAAATAAACCTTCCTTCTATGTATAGTAGGAAATATATATTTTACCTATTAGACACCACCTCCCATTCATCATCGATAGAGGTTAACCGTATATGATCTCCAAAGAAAACCCTATGCTTAGTAGAAAACCTAGAATACATAAAATATAACCTTCATTACACAATACACACCTTCAAATCTCTAATGATTTTTCTTGTATACTCTATAAATTTCACCAATATTTTTTCACTATATTATAGAATTACCAAGGTAATCCTTAATAAAGACTAATATGTTATTATAGTGTTACATTCTAATATTTCCTTTCTATATCACACACCACATTAAATTTTAGTTGAGGGGTATCATCTGATTTATCCTTCTATATAATCCTTCTGGTATACAAAAACATTGGCCATCTATAATTGAAACATCTATATTTTTCTATAACATCATTTTTTATATCAATATAAGAAGTCCAATGTCAACCTCATAGATTCTCTCCTTCAATTGTAATAATAATTTTTTCATAAAATAGTTTTCACAACCAATTCTATCAATAATGGGAATAGTTTAAGGACCTAATGATAATTTCTTATATTGATATGTCTATAAAATATAATAGAGAGGATGGGATGTTGATATGAATCTTATGTAGGATTTTTTTTAAAAACAATATCATGTTCAAACTCAAATTTAATAAAAATTATTATTTATGAAATAATATATTAAGATGTAGGGTGGTGGTTTAATAAAATATGGAGTTTTTTATTTTTTTTAAGTATACATCAATATGATATACATTAAGGTACTTAGATAATATCAATTTTTTGGAATATTAATATGATATCTTGACGATATATTAGATGATAAATGTTATATACCATATGATACAATGATATTACATCACATTAAAATTTATATTAATGATTCTTGATGTTCATGTATCTGAAAGATAAGGGTTTTCATGTCTTATATGATGGAAGATGAGATGATTTATGGCGGCTAGTAATGTTTGAAAAATTGTGATGTTAATGTTTTTTTTTGAAGTTTTTTATTCATACTGAGTCTTGATGATAAATGATTTAATAAAGGAAATTTATGTGGAAGGTTGGAGATTTATATAAGGTATTTTTTATATATATTCTATTATTTTTGTGATGTATGAAAATTTTCAATTTCATCCAATGCACGGTTTTTATTTATTATGGTGCATAATATTTTTGTTTATAAAATTGTATGAATTTAAAAATGGAGTACACAATTATTATTACACAAATGGTTTTTATAGTTAGTATGTAAGTGGTACTCTCATCAATACAACTGAAAATTTTAAATGTATTAAAAATTTTAGTATAATTTTTCATATGTATAAAAGTTAATTTTTATGGTCTGTAGGGTTTAATCACGGAAAGAATAAAATACATAATGGTTTATTTTCTTGGGTTATAAACATCAATCTATGGAAAAGGAAATGAATAATGTTTATTACTTTTATATTTAAGGGTAATTATTTTGATATATAAGTATTATTGACATTTTCAATATCAAAAAATGATAATGCTGACATTGTTCTTTTCTGGATTAAATATCATGAAAAAACACATGATATGATAAGTTGGAGAATATGAGTCAGGTTATAATGATATTTATCACACTAAGATATAATCAATATATGAAATAAACTTGGTATCTATCTATATGATTTCAGTGATAGTCACACTATTTTGATAAGGTAACATTATAGTAAAATAATGATGTATGATTTATGTGATGGTGTCACATGTAAAAGAGTCATACATTATAGTTTTGTTATTCCTTATTATCATCCATTCCTAAACTTTTTTGGGTTATAGTTCAGTTTGGCTAGATATATGGTTATATTTTTAATTGTTTTCAAGAATTTTAGAATCCATTAAGGGGGATCATAGTTTGAGCAAGGTTAGGGAATGGAATTTGGGTAACCATAGGTAACCCTATAAATTGTTATAGAAGAGTTGTGGGTGTCGCATAGTTGGAACATGGTAAGATCTGATCCTGAAAAATTTATTGGTAACTATGTAAATATAAATTGAAGAAAAATAAATGTTTGGAACATTTTACCAAACCATGTGTCAATGAAATGTGGGTTCCTTGAAGATGAAGTGAGATCTACACAATGGGTACAATATTTGGTATATTGTGTTACCAATCCATCATTAGGAAATTAATTAATTCATAAATCACTATTTTTCCAATAAAACACCCAAAAATCTACCATTATTCCTCCTACACCTTGGGATAATGATATTATAATCTCCAATGAGTGATCATAATGAATTTATTCCCTCTAATGAGAATTGTTGCAGGATCAAGATATGTTAATAAATTATATTTCTATATTAGTTATAATATTTCCTCTATTCGACTTTTCCTATCAATATCATGAACACTCTCCTAGGAAATTAACCAAGATATGGACTATAATGGATGAATTTATGAATTTTAACATGGTAAAATGTTATTAATTAGTGTTTTTTAGGAAAATATTGTGTAAAGCTGTGTTTTTCTTGACCATTATCATTTTCCCCATGATTTATTTTTTGGTTGGATCTCAGTGGGTATCTCAAAAATGATCTAACCCATTTACATATTTATTCTTTGTCTCTTATCCTAAATCATCATATAGTGATTGGGGGATAGATCTGGGGATCATTAGTGTATGAGTATGGTTTTTGTGGAGAACATTGATATTGCGATTCAATGTGATAATGTTAGTAAGTCCTTACCATTAAATGGAATTTATATTGAATTTTATGATATATCATGACATGTGTGTGTGGATCATGAGTCCTCTTTTTATATGATATATTTGGGCATCTATATGTGTCCTATCAAACCTCTATTATTATTGAATACTAGGAATGTGTCTATTTCCCATGAGATCCCTATTGATAGGAAATGATTGTTCATGTGTGTGTGATATAACATGACATGGTTGTGAATTGTTATGTGACCCATTACACCTATCTTGGTATGGAATAATTGTTCAGGTTTCTATATCCTATGATACCTCTCATGATATAATTTTTTTTCATGTTTATTGGATATGATTTTCTTTATCAAGGATTATGTATATATATATGGATATAACCTATAGATATCATCTGTATTGTCTCCAAATAGTAGGTGGGCATCATGTATTGGGGAATCCATTAAAGGTGGATAATTTTTAATGAGATTAGCAATGATAATGATATGTTATTGCAGGATATTAAATAGGTAATTATGGCCATGTCTCCAAACCTACGACATGAAGCTGGACATGATGGCCTTGTGGTATGACTAGAGATAGTTGGTGAGGGATGATAGACTTGTTACCATAAAATTTATAGATTCTAGGGATAATTGAATTGTGAATTGAAAAGAGGAATGATATAATTCTTACCTATTACAAGACTTATGTTGTCCTTGTTTTATGTTATGATATTCATGGAACCCTAATATAAGTTTTTCTCTAGTAAATAGATGATGTAGGTGGGGCTAAGGGTTGTGGTTCCCTAGGCAAATCATGATGATCTGACATGTAATTATTTATTATCAATTTTATATTTTAAAATACTATATAATTATAAATAACTATTTCATTTCTGTTATGGATACACTGGTGGTGTCCTACTATGTTTTATACTCACAAAATTCATCGTCAACTTGGTGTGTGTATCGATTCCTTTGACCTCTATTTATAATGTGGATAGCATCCCCACATTTGGGGAGGTGTTTTGAAGTTCATATGATACTATATAAATTTTATCACAATTTATAGGTTCAATGTTCTTTATTCTTATCCTCTATAAAGTGTTTTTTGTATCTTATTACTAGGGTGAGGCCTGGAATACATTAGGGGTGGTTTTGAGGGGTTTATAATCCATTAAGTGGGGGATTGATTAGGGAAACACATGTTTTTATTTAGTAGGAGTTATTGGAACATAATTAATTCTAACCATATGGAATTTCCAATGTAAACATGTATCTTTTGATAGAATATAATGTATGGTTAGCACACTATTTTCAAAACCATGTAACCAAACTATGTGGGTCATCTAAAAAGTTTGTGGACCTCTCATGATTGGTGAATTGTTTTGTAAAGAGTTTCAATATACTTTGAAAATGGTATTAACTAATCTAAATATTAATATTTTTACCTAAAAATACCTACGACCTATCACTATTTGTAATGACGTATAATTTTCATACATAAAAACATTTCACAAATACTCACCTTGGGACCAGAATTGTTTATTTCCTTTAGTGACTACAAATATAATATTATTATTTAATGAACTATATTCAAAATATATCCTAAATATCTCCCCCTTTATTATTTATTATAAATATACCCTATATAAAACATTATTTATAACCAGGGGAAAGCAAACATAATAAATGATGAGCTGAGATACTATGTTTGAAAAAACATGGAAGATATATATTGAGGAACACATTAAACCATAACATAGGAATATCTGTATGATATCTAAATAACAATATTTATAGATCATACCTAATCTATAAATGATCTTAAATATAAATCGTTGATAAAAAATTTAATATTTTGAAATAAATAATCCATAATAATAAGAAATAATATTTTAAAAATCAAGAAACATAATTTCATGTCATATAGTCATGTCACTATAATAAGTATAAAAACCATTTCACATGTCAAGTTTAACATCTGAGACCATAAAATCATAATGAACTAGTCCTCAACATCTATTTCTAATTTCCTAATGGATCAAGAATCATCACGTATTCCCCATTTCATAACAGAACATTCATCATCAGCTATTCACTATTTCACAATGGTCAAGAATCATCACCTGTTTCCCATAGTGGATCAAACCTAGTGACCAATTTCCCATAGTGTATCAATCACATTGACATATTTCTCATAGTTATATCATGAGATATTTTAAATTAACCAATTAATATGAGGGATATATAGGACCCACCAACCACATATTCCATACATTTTGATTCTATAAGATCATAAAACATTCAAAATAGAATTTCTGAATCAAAGGAAATATGTTTCTTAAACATTTAATCATTGCATAAACCATAGAAATGAAATGGTTTTCATAAATACTTCATCATAACATAACCCATAGAAATGAAATTAGGTTCATAAACATTTCATCATAGTGTAACCCATAGGAACAAATTGGGTTTCATTAATATCTAATAAATTCATCAAATCATAACACGTGTGAATGAAATGGTATTCATAAACATCTATTCATTAATCATTAAAATAAGACAACCAAAGAAAAATTAAGGATGGTAACCACGAATAATACCACCAAAAACAAATGGGTAAAATCAAAAGATTATATCAAAGATGGAAAATGATTTTAAAAGATCACTTGGAACATTTCTTTAGAAAAATAAACCATCTTATTTGAAAAATCCATAAGAATAAAAATTAATAAAACATTATAAAAACTCGTTACATTTAGAATAACACTAGATACATATAAAGTACGATTTAGATAATTGATTATAAATTACATTGGAAAATTCATTTCATGATTCACATGTTTAAAAAATATATTACATTCTCATTTTTGGTAAAACAAAAAAGGGCCTTGTTTTTTAAACAACATGAAGATTACTTTTAAACAATGATTTAAAAATTAAAAAATACATAACAATTTATTTATAATATCATATGATAATTTCAAAAATAGTGTTTAAAACATTTTTGAAATACATGGGTATAGAATAAAATAAATTTTCGACCGAAGAGAAAAATAATGATAATTTTTATTAGAAACATTATTTTGATCAAATTAATCCTTAAATAGAATAATATATAAGTAAAACAAATAGTTTATAGAAATAAAAATTCTATAAGAAAAAAAAAAGGAGTTTCTTGAGAGTTATATCATAATATCTCATCATTGTAAGTATATCATAATTTATCTCCTTAAGAAATGGGATTGTAACACCAAACCTTTAAACTGTTGGTATCAATTCAATCATAGGCCCCGTGTATGAAATTACATTATTTTGATACATATATCCAATATTTATCATCACAAGTATCCTAAAATATATTCATGTCTAGTAAATAAACTTCAAAAAAGAAACATTTTGTGTATAAGAAATGTGTCCCACAAAAATGAATGTTAGAAGAAAATCCTTTATCGTTTTGGTCATGTTTTGAATCAATTTCCCCAAGAAATAATAACAAGAATTCAAAAATTAAATATCTTAAAAATATGTATACTAATGATATAAAATGTTATAAGAGAATTATATTCCTTACAAAAAATAAATAAGTGATGAATTCGTCATAATTCCCTCAGAAAAAAGTAAGACTAGAAATCCTTTAACATAAGTATCGACTCTCTTTATACACATTTTAACTTCAATTATAATAAATATTAGTTTATTATACATATCTTATTAAAAAATTATAATATTTATCCTAAAATATAATAATTACTTCTAAAAATTCATTACCTTTTTATTATCAAATCCATCTTAAAATAATATTTTAGGTAATAACTACTTTTTTGTCTATATTTTAGTTTTGTATTTTTTAAGTCATATTTTTATCATGGTTAAATCATAGCCAAAAAGTTTTAAATGATATAAATAATATATATATATATATATATATATTATATTTATTCATAGTAATTTATAAATGTTAGAGATAGAAAATGAATTACATAATTAATGCAGGTGGTAGGTCGTACGTATACATAAACATTTCTTCTGTTTTCTTGACTGATGAAATGATTGAAAATGAACTAATATTTTAACCTAAATGAATTTTTTTTCATATATATCAACTTTTCTAGAAAAAATATCCTTATTATTTTCATTAAAAGTGCATGTGCTGAATAAATCACATCACTTCCTGAGGCGGTAGTCTGTAGTACACATGAGAGATGTTATCATATTCCCATAGATTAAAATATAATATTTTATGTAAAAGATTATAAATAAATAATTATAATTATAATATAATTATTTTAAATACATAATTATATTCATCTATGAGAGGTGGATATGGAAAAAAAATTACATAGATTCATGGGGAATTAGCCTACTATTCACACAATTGAAGATTTTGATTTCAATTTAATAGATAAAGAAATATATAGACATAATTAAATTAATCTAATAACATATCATAATATAGGAAATAAAAATGAAGTTTTCTTACATGATTAGATAATATTTTAAGGCATCATCGGAAGAAAAATTGAAAAATCATAGTTATGGATTATACCTCTTCTTTAAAGAACCCCTTTAGGTTTCACATAAATTCCTATTAGAGTGGTTTACTAATAACACAATTAATCTATAAAGATAAGAGTGAAGTAAAAAAATTTATTTGGTTATATTTAGGATGAAACAATGGGTTTTTTATTTTCTAATAGTATAGGAGAGGGTGTTCCTTTTTCTTAGTGGGGGAGAGAACACAGATAGAATTTTTGAAAATAATAAAGTGTACCCACATTTTTAACATTCCACATGGCTCCATAATAGAAAAATTAACAAAAATTATATGTGATATGTCAAAAATATGTCCAAAAATTTGGATTTGGACATTTTTTCACATTTTACCAATTCTTATTTTAGTTAACCCCTTGTAAACCAGTTTTAACCATAACCATGAAAATTAATTTGTATTGTTTTTATTATTAATTTTTATAAAAAATTCAGTTTCTATTATTATATAATATTATTTTTTATGATTCAATATATAGAATTTTTTTTCAAATTCCTTTCATATATGTGAAAAAATATAATTTAAAATTAATCCAGTAGATGCAGTAAAAAAAATATCTATAGACAACAATTTCTCTAGTTTAAAATGTTCACAAATCAAAATTCAATATGAAATTTTAAAAAATATCATAACATAGATTAATTATAAAATAATTGATATGATTTTACTTTTTAGTAATGATTAAAATATGTAAAACTATAAAATTTTCCAATGAAAATGTATTTTTCAAAAAAACCTGATGTTTTTACTATTCATGGAAAACCTAATCTTTTAAGAAAATTACAAATCAAATCACCCTAAGATAATTTTTAAATAATGATTTTAAAAAATAAATTTATATTTGGAAAATAAATTTTCCATATATTTAAAATATTAATCATTTAATATTCAGGAAAAAATTTATAAAAATAGTTTTAAGAACAATTTATTTTTTTGAAGGATAAAGTGATTTTATATCAAATCTAAGACTAGTAATATTCATTATATGAATTTTAATTAATCTATATAGATGTATGATATATTAAATTATTTTATATAATTCCAGTTAAGGTTTTGTTTTAGATAATGAAAATGGAATAACATCATGAATTTAAAAGTATACTTAAAAATATGATTTTATTTAAAAAAATCAAATAATACTAAATTAAAGAAAATTTCCAACACAAATGAAATTAATGAGATTATTATAAATAAAATGTGTAATATTTATATATATAACCCAATTGAAAATATAATTTTACTTTAAATTAATTTGATTATGGAGTGGAAATTATAGTATTTACGAAAATGATATTTTCAACGACAACCAAATCTTTTTAGAAAATTAAAAAATATCACTGTAAGACTTTATAAATTATATTTTCATTAATTGTATAATTTTAACAAAATACTATTAATAAAATTATTATAAATAAAATATATTATCCACACACATAATTATTAAACATCATTTATGAATGAAACGTATTTTGGAAGCATGAAATGAATTTTATTAACTTTTGTATCCTTATTTCATAACTATTAATCAATTAAATTGCAATTATTAGGACCCATATATATTTCTTATTATGGGTCATTAAATATTGATCTATAAAGTAACACAAGATACCAAGTAAATAATTTTATGTCAAAAAATATATATATAATGATGGTGTATTACATTATATCCCCCTTAAAATAATTGTTCCCTAAAACTTTGAACATGATATCTATAATCATGGTTTTGAAATTCAAAAATTAATTTTTATAAAAACCATATCATAAAAGGGTTGATAAAACAACCTCATCAAAATAAATAGAATGGTAAATACAATATTCAAATGGAATGACAAATAAATTGGTTTTCAAATAAGAAGGAATCAGTGAGAAGTGAATATATAAACACTGAATAAAAGTAATTTTCATATATAATTAATAAGAACAAATTAATTGATCTTGATAATTTTTATGAACATAAAATAGTAAACCAAATGTTAGGGATAAAATACTTCAATTCATTATGAATGAAGTTAATAAGAATTTTTTTTTTCTCAAGTACTCTTTTCCCTAATGTTGAGGGAATTTTTACTCTCAAGATATAGAACATGAAAAAATATAACTACTTGAATTAATTATATTTCATAAGAAAAATCTCATGGTTTGGTTATGTGACAATCTATTTCCCCTTCATCACATACTCTTGGAATGGAAGTGGAATTTTCCATGCCTGTAGCACTAATGGATCATAATATTCCTAAAATAATGATAACACATCCCTTTTATATCAAGTAATTATCTTAACAAAAAATGTTTAGAGTAAGTAATCCAATATGAATAAGTCAACATATTGTGAAATAATAATTTAACCAATAAAACCTCTCCCAAAGTTAAAAATAAACCCATTAATAAATAGGTAACCTTAAAAACCTTCCAAAAATAAAAAAAACATATATAAGGGCACTAAATTTCACATGATTAACAAAACATTGTTCCCCAAAAATATCATAATGTAGATATAAATTTTAATATAACAAAAAAGTGAATAGATATGTATTTTTTTCAAGAAACATGGTAAGAACTATAATTACTATAAAATGTAAATAAGGACAAACATGTACACTAATTCCTTATATAAAATCACATATTATTGAATATATTACTTAAATAAATATATATTGTAAACAACATTATTGGTAATAGAATACACTTTTTCATAATAATCATATCTAAGGACATAAGTACTTTCCAATTATTTTATTCATATCATACATTTATTATTCCAGCTAAACACAATTATCTCAAAATCAAGAACATATTAAGTGTTATATTTCCCTTAATCATCCTTTTTCTATAAAATATCACCTTTCCATTAAATTAATTTTCTTAGTCATAAATACCATTTAAAATATTCCTAAATCTCTTTAAAGACAAAAATATATATAAAACAATCCTTATATATATATATATATATATATATTTAAAATTGATATAAAATTATTCTTAAATTCAAACAAATAAACCCTTCAATCATCATACATTATTTTAAAACAATTATCTAGGCATCATCATCTTATTCCTTAAAATGCCATTCATTTCATAAATCATTTTTAGTCTATTTATCATAAATATAAAACTAGTTACTCATAAATCCTTACTGATATTATTTATGATCTTCCCCCAATGACACTGACTTTCATATATATCTATACTTTCAACATTTAAAACATTCATCCATTAATTATTCCTTAGGGAAATGATTATTCGTATCCATTACGTTAACTGGAAATTTTATTTTTCCTTGATAATTACTTACTATGTTCCCTTCTTCCCCACACATAAAAAAACATCTCATCTCGTAGAGACATTACCTTGACTATTTTTACCACATTCTATGCATTCAAGAAACTAGGTCTTTTCCTGATGGATTCCAACACACAAGATCTTAGTAAACACTACTTATATATTCTTCGGTGTGTCTGAGTGTTTGTTTTGGTGTAAGTTTCTAATCATGTATCATGATAATTGATTAGTTATAATCAAAATTTCCTTTACTGCAGTCATCATCAAATTTTGTTTCTCATCAACACTTTATCTATCATATTTCGCATTAAATAATATCATTCTAGTTTCCACCATTTAATATAAACAAAAATAATAGAATTATAAATTCTAATAATATTTGTAAAACACATACTCATGATGAATGATTTATAGGTTGTCTAAATCAAGGAACATTCGTTTTAATATATGATAACTTAGGTTTAACATAGATAACCCATGATAATCATTTATTAGAATCCATTATTCTAGTTTGTAGGAAAATGTTGAATTATCCAATGTATATCCCCTAGGAATTTCAAATAAGGTCTCAATTAAGGACTGTTGTAATGTACAATTAAATACTCAAGTTAATCTTGATGAGCAATTTTTGGAGTTATTTTCTGTAACACCTTGATATTTTGAGAATATTTTTCAATCTAGATTTAATATCGTGAATATTTATCATTACACAAAACCATTGGACATTATTTATTTACCTATAACACTATTTAGTATTTTGTTACATACAACTCTATATTTTTATTTCATTACACTCAATAATAAGTTTATCTTGCAATACACACAATAATGAGTTTAAATGAAACATGACATAGTTTTAAAATAATATTATTTAATATAATAGTTCTCACCTAGACGTTGGAATAGTAGAGAATAATATTGCTAAATAAATTATGAAAATATGGATTTCACATGTAAATATAATGATTTTTTTGGGAACTAATTAATCAGAAATGAAAATAAATTCTTTTTAAATATAACAAACACTACGCGAAAAATCTTTTATTGCGACGGGGTATTTGCGACGGGCTTTATTCCAGTCGAAAAACTCTGACGAAAAGCGTATTTGCAATGGGAATATATTCCCGTAACAAATGGTCAGTTATTTGCGATGGTAATACAGGACCCATCGCAATAGATATAGAGCGGTTTGAGCGCCAAAACGCGAGAAGCCTATTTGCAATGGTCGCCTTCTACCCGTCACAAATACCTAGTGGTTGTAAATACTCTTTGCGACGGGTAATTATCCCGTCGCAAAAAAATATTTAGATGGTGTTATTTGCGATAGGTCCCGCTGCCAATACCGGCGGTGGTAAGTAGGATTTTGCGACGGTAATATCCGCCCATCGCTAATGGTATGTCGGCATGAAGCTATTTGCGACGGGCCCGTCGCAAAAACCCTTTTAACCACCACCCGTAATGAATGCGGGTGAATGTATTTTCAACGGGGCACGTCGCCAATACTGGCGGCAATAAATAAGAATTGGCGACATGGATATCTGCCCATCACAAATAGTATATTTGCAGGAAGCTATTTTCGATAGGCCCGTCGTAAAAAACCTTTTAACCACCACCCGTAATTAATGCGGACGAGGTATTTGCGATGAGATCCCGTTGCAAATAAGTCTGTCGCAAATAATCTAACCTATATATACCCCCACACATTTTTTCCAAATCATTCAGATCTCTCTTCCTCTCTCTGTTTAACATCTAGTTCTAAGTGGAAAATTTCTTTCGTTTTAATTTTTTCTTATGAGAAGAGGAGAGAGGGAGTTAGCAGGTTCAAATTGCTTCAAAATATCGAAGGTATTTATATTTTTCAAATTTTTTAAATTATTTTTAATTGTTAATTTATTTTTAATTGTTAATTTTATTTTCAATTGTTAATTCTAATTTTTTAAATAGAATGTTTAGTAGCTATATAGTATAATTAGATTAAGTGGTTGTACCAAATAATCCTTGTCTGGATACGAACAAGTAGAGGTGGCTCTGGCACAAATGTACCTAGGAGTGAAAACTCTGACAAGTTGTTTCGAGCTTGACTCGCGATAACCTGGTACACGACAACGGGCCTTGCTACACTCTTAGTTCGACACTCCTAGAGGATGTATTGGTAATAATTAGAAATAAATATATTTAATTAGAAATAATTAGAAATAGTTATATTTAATTATAAATAATTATACAATTATAAAATAATTAAGAAATGATTAGATTTAATTAGATTTAATTAAAATAATTATTAAATAATTTGGAAATAAATAGATTTAATTGAATAGAAATAATTAGAATAATTAAAATAATTAGGAAATAATTAAAAATAATTTGGAAACAATTAAAAATAATTAAGAAACAATTAAAAATAATTAGGAAACAATTAAAAATAACTAGGAAAAAATTAAAAATAAGTAGGTAACAACTAAAAATAATTAAGAAACAATTACAAATAATTTGTAAATAATTAAAAATAAAATAATACAATTAATAATAAAATAATTATGAAACAAATAAAAATAAAATAATTAGGAAACAATTAAAAATAAAATAATGAGGAAAAAATTAAAAATAAAATAATTAGGAAATAATTAAATAGAAAATAATTAGGAAATAGTTAAAAATAAAATAATTAGAAAACAATTAAAAATAAAATAATTAGGAAACAATTAAAAATAAAATAATTAGGAAACAATTAAAAATAAAATAATTATGAAACAATTAAAAATAAAATAATTAGAAAACAATTAAAAAGAAAATAATTAGGAAACAATTTAAAATAAAATAATTAGGAAACAATTAAAAATAAAATAATTAATAAACAATTAAAAATAAAATAATAAGGAAACAATTTAAAATAAAATAATTAGTAAATAATTAAAAATAAAATATTTAGGAAATAATTAAAAATAATTAAGAAATATTTAAAAATAATTAAGAAACAATTAAAAACAATTAAGAAACAATTAAAAACAATTAAGAAAAAATTAAAAACAATTAGAGGAAAATTAAAAACAATTAGGAAACAATTAAAAACAATTAGGAAACAATTTAAAATAATTAAGAAATTTAGCAAGCGTAATTGACCGCTCATCTACCTGAATTTTCTTTTTATTTGTGTGTTGAGGCTTGACAGGAAACATCTGCCTCCACATGTAATATTTTCTTTTACTATCAAAATTATCAACCCCCTCTCCAGCTAAGAGGTTAGGAGGTTTATAATTTTGACAGTAAAAGAAAATATTACATGTGGAGGTTGAAGTTTCCTATCAACCTCAACACACAAATGAAAAGAAAATTGAGGTAGATGAGCGGTCAATCACATTTGTTTTTCTATTCAATTTTTTATTAACCACCTGACCTATATGCATATCTTCGCATTACTAATTAGAAACATAATTAGTAATTTAATTAGTAACATAAATAGTAACATAATATAAAATATTATATTACTCTAATATTAATACTTAAATAATACTAATAATATAATTATTTTATTATTATATTTTTAATATTTATAAAAAAATATTAATATTATTAAAATTATAAAAAAAATTATAAAATATTACAATTATTAATATTTTCTACAAATTTTACTCAATTCTTAACATGTTCAAATCTTAAAGGGTCGCCAATTTTCAGGTCTGGCCCAATAAAAAGTTGTCGTCGACTGTGTCCAATGTAAACTCTATAATTGTTCTTGCTTGGTTGATCACCTCACAAGTAGTGTTGCAATAGGACAACCCAAGTCATGTCTTTCTCATCTATAAGAATCATATCACATGACTTTTTACACAGACCATTCTTTCTTGAGAAATTAAGGGAAAGATACTCAAGTTCTCTTAATTTTTCAAGGAAGAATGATCTATGTTAAGGGTCATGCAAAATGATTCTTAAAGATGAGAATGACATTACTTGTGTCGTCCTATTGAAACACTACTTTCGAGGTGATCAACCAAGTAAGGAAAATAATAGAGTTTACATTGGACATGGCTGACATAAACTTTTTATTGGGAATGACCTGAAAATTAACGACCCTTTAAGATTTGAACATGTTGAGAATAGAGAAAAATTTATTGGAAATATTGAGATTTTTAATAATTAGTAATAATTATTAATAATTAGTAATAATTAGAATAATTATTCAAAAATAAAATAAATTCGAGTACATGGTTATAAATTGGAATAATTTCCAGCAGATTGGTGGCTACCTTTTGTTCAACGTCTCATACCTTTGCTACTTTCTCCCACTTAAATCAGTATGAAAAATGTTCTCTAACGCATGTCAGAGAAAGTTTTTTATATTGATTTTAGTCGGGAGAAATTTAAAAAGAGATGACCCATCGGACAAAAGAGTCTCTTTTCCCTGACGACTCATCTCTTTGCAAAGAGATGAGTCGTCAGGAAAAATCGATGCCACAATCTGCTGGAAGCAAATAAGAATAATTAATAATATAATCTCCACAATGATGTTTACAAAATTTTATTTCATTATTCAAGCATATTTCATTTTTCCAAGTATTGATAAGTATTGCTAAATTAATAATAATTAGTGGGGATGATTACAAACTAACTATGTCGCCTATAATTATTGGTAATTACTAACAAATAACTGTAATTATGTATCTTCACTTTTTAGGATATTTTTTTTCTTATATCAAATTATTTAACAACAGTAATGGTTTTAAATTTTGTAGAAACATATATATGAATATGGAATAAGGAAATCGACATCAATCATTATTAGATGATCGCGCTTGGAATAATCAGCGCAGAAAGCCAAATGGTTCTAGTTTAAATCTTGTATTTGTTGATGGTGTTGAAGCTTTCTTATCAATTGCATCATCAACCACGAAATTTGTTTCAGAAGGGACAATTAAGTGTCCTTGTAAAAAATGTTCTATGAGAACGTTTGAGACATTTGACATTGTTGGGCAACATCTCTTGCGTTATGGTTTTAAATCATATTATATTTTTTGGTATCAACACAGTGAAGGCAGTTCCAGAGAAGATACTAATAATTTGTTTCTGGATCCATCACGGTTTTAGAATTTAGTACATGATGTTGCAGGGTAATCCGTTCAACAAACAGAAATTGAGTATGATGTTGATTTACCTCCCGAGTTGGCACCATCTGAATTTGCTAAGTTGTTCAGGTCTTCTGAGGATGCATTATATCCTGGTTGCAAGATAAGAAAATTAGAAGCAGTTGCAAAATTTATCGCATGTAAATTAGATAATGGAATGTCAAATAACTGTTTTGATCAGATATTTTCTTTGGTTAATGCACTGTTACCTAAAGAAAATGTGTTGCCTTCAAATTATTATGATCTCAAGAGACTGGTTTGTAATCTGGGTCTTAGTTATCAAAATATCCATGCATGTTCAAATGATTTCATCTTATATTCTGGTGAAAATTATTCGTTGGATAGTTGTACCACATGTGGAAAATCGAGATATAGAGAAGCTCAATCAGGGAAGTCTAGATTGATTCCTGTAAAACAGTTGAGATATTTCCCACTTACACCCAGGTTGCGGCGTTTATTTATGTCTTAGAGAACAGTGACAATGATGTCATGGCACAAAACCAATATTTTAAATGTTAGAAGCTTGATTCATCCATCTGATGTTGATTCATGGAAACATTTTGATCATGTGCATCTGTCTTTTGCTTTAGAATCCCAGAACGTGCGATTGGGTCTTTTTACTGATGGTTTTTGTCCATTTGGATATTTTGGTAGTCAGTATTCATGTTGGCCTTTCTTTATAACTCCGTACAATTTACCTCCATGGATGTTGATGAAAGAGACTTATATCTTTTTGACATTATTAATCCCAGGACATCCAAAAAAGAATATTGATGTTTATTTGAAACCATTGATTGATGAGTTAAATTTATTGTGGAGTCATGGTGTTGATACATATGATACTGTTGTGAAACAGAATTTTGTAATGAAAGCAGCTTTGATGTGGAAAATTAGTGACTTCCCAGCATATGGCATGTTATCTGGCTACAGTACACATGGTCCAAAATCATGTCCTTACTGTATGGGAGACAACAAAGCATTTATTCTTGTGAATTGAAAAAATATTTCTATTTTGACGGTCATCGCAGATTTCTTCCAATCAATCATCCTTTTGGAGGAATAAATCTCATTTCAGAAAAGGCAGAATTGAAAGAGATGAACCTCCAAAAATGATCTTAGGTACATAGTTACAATCAGTTGTATTTCCATTACCTTCTATCACTTTTGGACCGACAATAAACCAACAAATAATTCCTTGCTTTGGGAATGAACACAATTGAAAAAACGGAGCATTTTTTGGAATCTTCTATATTGGTCTGATTTGATGGTCTGAAACATGTTAGATGTCATTCATATTGATAAGAACTATTTTGATAATTTATTTCATACAATTTTGGATACACCGGGTAAAACCAAAGATATTGTAAAGGCACGATTAGATCTTGCCCAAATTTGCAGGCGACCAGAACTTGAATTGTTTTAAAATGTCAGATCACAAATATTAATGAAGCCAAAAGCAGCTTATACACTGACCATAGAGAGTCTCTTTAATATTTTTTCAGTGTATTGTAGATTTGAGACTTCCATATGTCTATGCTTCCAACTTGGGCAGATGTGTTAAAAATGGTCATATTACCGGATTAAAAAGTCATGACTGTCATGTTATAATGGAAAGGATAATGACTATTAGATTAAGTGGTTTGTTGAATTACAAGATTTGGGATTCGATAATAGATATATCATATTTTTTCCGAGACATGTGTGTGGCGACAATAGACTACGATAAACTAAGAAAACTGGAAGAATCTGTTGTTGTAATTATATGCAAACTGGAAAAAATATTTCTCTTGGCTTTCTTTGTCTCAATGGAACATTTGATATTACATTTTCCACATGAAGAAAAATGTGGAGTTCTGGTTCAGTTTCGATGGATGTACCCATTTGAGAGATGCATGCAGAAATTGAAGAAAAAAGTATGTAACAAAGCATCAGTTAAAGGCTCAATTGCTGAAGATTATTTGCAAGAGGAAATTGCCTTCTTCTGCTATCATTATTTTGAATCTGATTATCCCTCGAAATTTAACAGCATGGGCCAGAAGAAGGGGAATGTTGAAGATTATATGAATAATCAATTATCAGTTGTCAATCAGCCTGAAATTGGCTTTGGTGGAGTTCATGATAGATGGATTTCAGATGTTGAACATCATAGATCTCATACATATGTTCTACTCAATTGTGAAGAATTTTCACCAATTGTATAGTGAGTTCTCCTATCCCTTATTCTATAGATTCTGTTACAGTAAATTATTAATATTGTATTTTTAGGATATATGATTATCATATCAAGAAACAATTTCGACAAATTACAGCAGTTGTCCTAGAAGAACGTCAGTAAAAAAAATTCCTACTGGTTTCAAAAACTGGTAACATACATTATTTTTTGGTTTTACTTATAAAATCAATTTATTACTTGTAATAGTGACAAATGTTTTACAAATTTTCTGGTATAGGTACATGCTGATAAGATTGATAGTCGATTGCGTATATTGAGTAGCCCACCATCCAAAATGGTTAAATCTTATAATGCATATGTGGTGAATGGTTATCGCTTTCATACACGTGCATATGGGGAATCAAAGAAAACAGTGAATAGTTGTGTTTGTTTGAAGGGATCACATCATAGAGATATTGAAGTTGACTTTTACGACACGCTTGAAGAAATTATTGAACTGTGTCATTTGGGAGAGAATTATGTAACAATGTTTAAATGTCGATGGTTGGATACTGAGAGAGGCTTGTTTATTCATCTGACCCATGGAATTGTTGATATTAAACATAAAATTCTTCTTGAAGTAAATGAACCATTTTTATTGTCTCATCAAGCACATCAAATTTATTATGAAAAATACTGTGCTACTGAAAAAGAGTTGGATGATTGGTGGAGTATAATAAAAGTTAAATCTCAAGAAAATCAGTTTACTCAAACTAAATGTGGTTCAACTGCAGTTCAAAGAAATGAAAATTTTCAGGACACCCCTCAAAACACATCTTTTTCACAAAGAGACATGAATATCGAGGATGGAACCCCACAGTAAAGGGTCGATAGTGACGATGTTGTCAACGATGTTACAACTGAATTTGAAATGACATGAGATGATGACAGTGAAACTAATATGGAAATTGATGATGTTGATAAGGAAGATGATGACATTGACATTGACAACTATGAAGATGATGGTGAAGATGAACATCGACACAGTAAAATGCAGTTTAGAATCATAACAAATATTTATCTATACATAATAGTTATTTTCAACAGTTTGCTAATAACAATCATTTCATGATTCAGATGGACTCAAAAATGTGTCGTTAGTTGCTGGAGGCTGAGCTACCTATGGATGATGAGGTTCTTGAGTCATCTGACCCTCAGGCTATTGGCATTACAGGGTGCACTCGGAGGGGCTGAGGTCTTTCCAGACTAATGATTCCAGATCCTATCCCAGACCGATGTCCACCTCTTGGATTCGATGCGCACACGTGGTGGTATGGAAACCTGTATATTTTAGTTATCTTTAATTATAATTTATTTATATTCTAATTGTTTTATTCTTTTTTATTTTTCCACAGTTTTTCTCATATAGCTATTGGACAAGGGAGCACTATCTTGTGTAATTATTTTTCTCAGCCCTTGCTCACATGGGATCAGATTCCCACTAATGTGGAGGCTGCCGTGTTCTATCATTGGATGGTACGTAATAAAATATTATTTATTTTCAAATTTAATTCATTAATAACTTTATATTAGGGTTTATGGTATCCCATCGATGAGAGCATGTGTGCCACTATCCAAGAGTCATGGGTGGTGTCTATGCGTGACTGTTTCCGTCTGTTTTTACATAATTTGAGAAAGGCGGCTGTGAGGAAAGCCGGAGTGACAGAATTTGATGAGTCCTGTAGAGCACACCAACCAGAGTACATTTCATCTCAATTTTGGGATGGATTATGTACACACTGGTTGGGTGGTGGGTTTCAGAGGAGATCTATAATGGGTCCACAGAATCGGGGGAGACACGAGGTAATACATCGAGCCGGTAGTCATACATTCAGTGTGCATAGAGAGATTCTAGTAAGTACTTTTTTTTAATATGTTATAAAACTTTAAATATAAAAAGTTTTTTTTATATTCATATAGGAAGCCGAGCAGCCCAGTATTACAACGTACGGCGTTTATCGGAGGATGTACACTGATCCGGCTACTAGAGAGATTAGAGGTGACCGCTAGCGTCAGATTGTGGTCAGTATTATTTTCTTTTCAGTTTGAAAATTAAACGCATATAATCTTTTTATTGTTTTAATTTCTAATTGAAAACAAAGGAGTCATATGAGTTCGTGACCTCTCAGACACATGCTGAGAGACAAGATGAGATGGGTGATCAGACTAGTGGCCACCATTTTGATGAGACGACAGGGATACAGGTGACCCAGTTTGGATTCGAAAAGGGCCGAGTAGTTGGTATCGGCTCTCGTTTGACTCCTGCAGCTTATTATGGTACTACTGCGATGTCGGTGTCCGGCTCGAGAGGAGCTCGTGGAGAGATATCATCTTCTTCCTCACAGTATCAGGAGCAGCTGCGTGCTCAGAATCAGCTTTTAGAGGATTTTCATCAGGGGCAGGAGTAGATGTGTCAGCAACACAATGAGGAGATGCATCCATGGCCGGACCAGATGCGTCAGCAGCAGGATGAGGAGAGGCGTCGATATGAGGAGCAATATCAGGAGTAGATGGAGTATATGCGTCATCTGACTCATAGTATAGGGATGGAGTTTCCTCCACCACCTCCTCCAGGTCCTCCAGATTATCCCCCCCAGTGATTGTTTTACATGTAATAAACATTTGAATTCGTAGTTTATTGTCATACTAACTATTTATAATTCCACATTCATATTGGTATGAATATTGCATAATTTAATTTGTTTTTATTTTTTTTAATATTTTATTACTTATTATTATTATTTTTAATGTATGCTTTTATAAATAATATTAATTTTAATATTTTCTATTTATTGTTAATATTGAGAAGTTTATAATTTTATAATTTTATTAATATTAATAATATTAATATTATTTTTTCATAAATATGTATTTTTATTTTAATAATAAAAATATTATATTAATTTTTTATATTATTAATATTAGAATTATAATTGTATAATATTATATTATTTATATTCATATTATTATTATTTTTTGATATTAATATTTCATAATTATATTATATATTTTTTTTATTATTAATATTATAATAATATTATTTCTTTATATTATTATTATTATTATTATTATTATTATATACTTAATTTAATAATAATAATAATATATTCATTTTTTATATTATTAATATTAGTATTATTATATAATATTATCTTATTTATATTCATATTATTATTATTTTATATTAATATTTCCTAATTATATTTTATATATTTTTTATTTATATTATAATAATAGAATTTTTTTATTATTAATATTATTATTATTTTTATATAATATTATATGATTTGTATTTATTTTTTTATTTTTTTATTTTTTTTAGTATCTGCGACTAGAGTATTTGCGACGGGGTCTCCCGTAGTAAATTTTTTTTACTATCCTATTTGAGACGAGAAGAATACCCGTCGTAAAAACTATTTCTGCGATGGTCCGTCACAAATACCTACATCGGATATTTTTTTAAATTTCCCTTTTGCGACGGGTCAGAAACATGTCGCAACTAATGTATCAACGACAGCCCGTCGCAAATAATGTTTTTATATATAAATGAAAACCAATTTGCGATAGGGGAAAAATAGCGTCGCAAATTCTATTTTTGCGACGGGACCGCCGCATAAACACCTATTTGCGATGCCTTTTTCGTCTACGGGCGATTTGCGACGGCGCCGCGTCGCAAAATGCCTTTTGCGACGGGATCCCGTCCCAAATAGTCCGTTGCAAATTTTCCATTTTTCTATAGTGAAAAATATATTCTAAAACACTATCTTTAAGACAAACAAATGTGTTTTACGTAAATAGATTTAAAAAATAAATTTTTTTGAATGATTTCAATGAAATTTTTATACTATATAATCCATAAAAATTTTAACATTCATATTTTTTAGATAATAGAAAATTATAATTCCAATTTGAAATTTAAAACAATATTTTCTTAAATTTTTTATTCTAAATTTGGTGAAAATATATTATAAGTAAATTTTAATTCATTAGAAAAAATTATTTATAATAACAATTTTTTATTTTTTAAATCAAAATTTCAAAATTTTATTACGGTTATTTGTTAGTATATTTCATAAAAGGTTCATTTTATGACGAATAGTGAAAAAATACTGAATTTTAATTTAAAACTCACATTTTTTTATAGAGATAAATTAGATTTTTATTTTACATTATAGTAAAATTAGTTAAATTATAAATAAATATATTTTATTTTGATTATTGGAATCAATTTAGAATTGAATTCTAATATAAAAAGTGTGTAAATCATCAAACATTTTCTGTTTTAAAAACCCCCTTTCTCATCACATCTATGGGATTGACATTAAATTATAGATTTCCATTTCTTTGATTATAATTTGGAAAATTAAATTCTATATTTGGAATTTTCATAATTTATGTTCTCTAATCAAGATAAATTTTTTTTTTATAAAAATGGAAAGTAAATGCAGTAATAATTAATAGCAGCAGTTAAGGTAAAAATAAGTTTACAAGGGGTTAAACAAAAATGATAAGGGTAACAATGTCCCATAAACTTATCTAAAAACAATTTTATGGACATATATCAACCATTACTCCTATAATGTTCTATAATGTACCATTTTTTACCCTTTATACATATGAAAGACGTTGGATAACTAAATTCTTTTCAAAAATAACAAGTGTGTCCTCTCCTATGATTATAAAAATCCACCCCTATCCTCTATTCATCAACCCTTAAAACCCATTTCTATTGGACAAGACCTGATGAATCACATCCCAAATTCCCTCCCTTCATCCTAGATTCTTTATTGTATTCATAAATCCATCCTAGGATGGATATGCATAAAAACCTGAGGATGGAGAAGAAGAGGTAATGTTCATTAATGAGAAATTTTGTTTTATTTCTTACTCCATCCCATAGGATTATTATTATACCATGATTATATATGAAAATTAATTTATTCCACATAAATATATTTCATTATGTTATTTTAGTTACCTAAAACCATCTCCACATCCTTCAAATGAGTTACGAAATCATTATTCATGTGTATGACAAACAACCACCCCACGAACTGATGTCATTTATATTTCCATTATTGCCTCTAACGGTTAGAAATATTGAAGGATCAATTATTTATATATTTTATTTTTGATATTAATATGATTTATGATTTTTTATACCACACATTTATTCATTCATTCTATTTGGGGGAATAAAATAGTGTTTTTCATGAGTACGATGGACAACACCCTCGCGAAGCGTTGTGATTTGTTTATGATTTACATGGAATGTATAAAAGATCTATTTAATAAAATATATGATATATATGACAATATAATTATTCTAATATGAATATATATATATATATTACTTTTATTTCTTTCAATATGATAAGAAAATTGAAACAACGTTTATAAATACATACAACTTACCATCTCCAAGAACAATGTACTTCATTTTCTATCACTAAATTTTATGGATTAAGTTAAATTAATATATGATGAATAAATATTATATGTTTTATGGTTCAAATTATATATATGATGAAACTATGATAAATATAAGTGTAACAAAAATGATAATTCAAAACATACATGAAATACAAAGTAGTTATTATACAAAATATGACATTAACATTGAATCATTAATAAATGAGTAATAGAAGGTCATAATAAAAAATATCTGAAATGATTTATAAGAATATTTTTATATAATATATTTGTTACAAAATTATATTTATTATATTTTTTTCAATGTGTATGAAGGAAGTCAAGACTTAAGGTAAAGGATTTCCACATCACGTTTATTTCCTGTGAAACAAATGCCATATTCACCACATGTTTCTTTTATGTGGTGTATATACATACAATTAATGTATTTTATAACCCTTATAATTAAAATTAATTTTATTTAAATATCATTTATAATATATCCCTTTTATTTTTTTATGGTTAAAATGATAACATATTGATATGAGACTTTTTTATCCCAATTTTACTTCTTTTAAGAATAAGTTATCTTATAATCATATCATATTATATGAAGTTTATATACTCCCCCTTTTACATGTTTTATCATTAATAGAACTATTTTCATGATATTTAATTTTTCATATTTTTATTCTTTCATGTATCTTATGATACAATGGTTTCTCTGTGGTAAGAGTTTAATGTTACAATCTAATCATTTATCTGGATTGTTTATAAATATTATTCCAATAATGAAATATTATAATATTTCTCTCAAGAAAGATATTATTTTTCTTATCATATGTTTATGTCATGAGACAACATGTTTTCCTTTCATTTTCGTCTATTTAGGTGCTAAAGAGTTTGAAATAATTGTTTTTGAATAATCATCTTCTTAGCTGAAAAACATTTTTCATCCAAACACATGCTTTGTAATTATGTTTTAAAAAATTATACTAACAATAATGAAATTATCTATTAAATAAAACTTCACCATTTTTTAATTTTTAACAATTTATATAAATTGAATCATTAATTCATTTGAAAATAAATTCTCTTTTCACTTCTACCAAAAATTTAAAAGGAATATCTGTGTACGCCATGAACAGAATTTACTATCATGATGAATCTTATTTTATTTGAAGCTTAAATTATATGTTTTCATATTTTTAAAAAATATAATTATATTCAAAATTTTTTAAAAAGTTATCTTCAAAGAGGAGATGATATTTTCCTCAAAAAAAAATTTAATTGAATTTTAATGCTCTATTTATACGTTTTCATGGTTATTTTCAAATAAATATATTTTTAAAATGTTTTATGTTCTAAAAATTTATTTCTAAACAAAATATACTTTCATCATGAAATTTTCAATGCAATAATTAAAACAATTTCCATCTATGATGATATATGTTGATGTTACCCATGGTTCACTAGGGATATAAACCAAGCATACCATTCATATTCATTCTATAAAAATTTTGTTATATAAAAATGTTTTTGAAACCCATCTATCTTATTTGGGTTACACCAAGATAGAATTATTTTGAAACCCACTTAATATTAATGTTTTATGATATGAGAAAAAGTTGAATTTATTATGACACCTGTCTCTTTTCTATAGGTTCTGATATATTGAAATGATAATGAAACCCATTTATTTTCATGTGTTATAACATTATTATTTTTTATCATATTGTGCCACACATAAGTATGATTTTAATTATTTGATGGTTTGGAACTATATCTCCTTTAAATTTATTGTGTAATTATAAATGTTCAACTATTTCATATGGTACATGGGTGGTTATCCCAATCCCTAAAAATACGGTACACTGTTGGTTAGGTAAATCCTAGAAATGTTGGTACATGGGGGGTTATCCCAATTCCAAAAGAGTCTACACTAGATGTCATCACAAGACCAATATAGGTACATGGGTGGGATGCACAATCCTAACATGTTATGAATTTATTGATGGTAATTATTGAAATAATATTTTCTTTTCTTATGTGTATTCCCCAAATCTATGTATTATTCCACTACTATATGCTTGTATCTCATTACCATTCATTACCTTATGATTAATGTATTTTGAACATACAATTTTTATTCTATCAATAATTTTTATGATCTATGAATGTTTGGTTATGAAATTAATTATTAATTTTCATTATTATGTAACCTTATTATTCTCTTATTATTCATATGACAATAAATTGATATCTCATGTATATACCCTTACTGAGTATATGATCTCACCCTTTCTTATATTTCCTTTCCCTGGGTTATGAAGAAAGGTTTTATGTTGGATATGTATATGAAGAGTACTAATTAAGAAGATATCTATGGGAAACATTAAACATCCTTCTCCATAAAATAAGATTATATTCCATGTTTCTTGATACACTAATATATTATGGTCTTTAGGAATTTTTATGTAATTTATTGAATATTCATATAAATCAATGTTCCAACGATCCCGTACACAAGTAGTAAGTGATCCTTCTTACCATGCATGAGACCCTGGTTCAAAACCAAGTAGAGGTGAATTTCCGGGGGTACTGTAGCAGTACTTTAGTAGGTACTGTAGTAGGTATTATAGCAGGTACTATAGTAGGTATTGTTCGGTACTATAGCAGACAAAACTATTCACACGATTTGGGCCTTAAGGCCATAGGTCCTTCGGGCCATAGAGACCATGGAGTAGCCCGGTTCAAACAGAGAAAACCCCAGATGAGGATCAGAGAAACAAGAGTTGCATTCACCAGAATCAGAGCTAACTGGAATGGAAGAATGAGAGGGTAGGTCAACCTTGATCGAGGCCAGGCACCGTGCATCTTTGCATGGGGAAATGCTAGGTGATCAACAATGCACGGTGGGTATCAAGGTGATCAATGATACAGAAGCTTGGGAGGGGCAGTTCTAGTGTTTTGGGACTACAGGTCATGTAATGGGCCTAATATGCCTCTAAGAATTCGTGTAATGTATTGCAGGTCATGTTAGGCCTTGTACCTTGGGCATACGAGTCATGTACGGGTTCCCCTTCAACCCTTAAAAGGGGGCTTATTTATAAAAAAAATAAAAATGAAGGCCTTCAGGACATTCAGGTATATAAAAATATGTAATATATATAGATAATAATCTAGGGTCGCAATAGTTGTTATGAAATTATAGGTTTAGTTAACCAATTTAAACTAATATAAGATAAAATCAGTGAGATCAATAAAGAAATGTCTAAGGATAAATCTATGGATCCGTTCAAGTATCGAAAAACATCATGGAATTCTATTAATGGCTAACATGAGTAGTTTTTAAGAAATTTCATCCCTATATGGATACTAATAGTTTTTGTGGATCTAGAACAGATGTACCTAGGGGTAATAACCCTTAATACACTATTTTGAGTGAGACTCAATTGGAAATCAGTGCAAAAAAATGGGATTTTCTACACAACTGGTTTGATACTCATGGGGGGTATGCTTTAGAAATATACAAACTCTTTACAAAACATCATGAAGGATTTCAATATGTGATGACTATAAATGGAATCGGATAAACTAAATTTTTAATGTATGTAATAAGGTTTCATTATTTAGAAATCGTATAAGCGATCTTTAAGGATTTTCTAATTCCCCATAATGATTATTATTTCTTAACATATGATATTTGTTTTTAGCCAATAGTAAGAACCATAATGAACTAGGTCAACATTCAATGTGATGGATAAATTTATGATTTACATCCAAATGGGTTAATGACTGGATTGAAGTATATTATTTTTCTACTTAATTAGTTTTCATAAAAAATTATTAACAATATGTACCTTAAACAACTACAAACATTCCTAAAGAAGAGAAGGGAATATTTCAATGAGAGTTTATGATGTGGATAAAATGGAGGAGAGACAATTTTTTTGTATTTTTGTAGAGTTTGGTAATAAATTCACATGTGGGTGTCTTAGGGGAACATGTATATGTTTTGACTATAGAATAGAAGGACACAAATAAAGTTACTCTAATGGGAAAATGTAAATTTTAGTTAGTGTAATGGATGATAATAATGGACTTGCTAATATATCACCAACAATTTAATGATTTCATTATCGAATGTATGGTAATTTAGAAAATCAATGTCCTAAGGGGAATGTTTGTGAGGAAAATTATAAAGGTTGTTCGAGTAATGGTTATATTTATGAAGATGAAGAGACTATAGATGATGTATGAAAGAAATAGGTTTTTAGTAATGAGATAATATAGAATTCTTAATGGTTTGATAAGGAATTCGTTTGAATGAAGTATTTATGTATTAGGATCCAAAGATTACGTAATATAAATCTTTAAATATGTAATTATTGTTTATCATATGTTTTTTGTTAATAATTTGAAAAATATTATGAATGGTACTCATGGACTAGAAGATTCATTCAATGGCAAGGGGATATTTTGATCATTGGAATGTGACAATTAATATGTTACTAATGATGAAAAGTTGGAGTTTATTTAGGATAAGGATATGATTGATATTGAAAAGCTAAATCGAATAGTATTGATTACCATAGAACTGATAAAGGATTTGTTGAAAATGTGGTTTATATTATCGTTGATTGAATTTACAACATTATTGGATATATGGAATATATTAAAAAATATATTTTTTTATTAAATGAATGGAAAATCATGAATGTTATCATTGAGGTTATTATATAATTTTGGTTTCAATAGAATACATGATGGAGGTATTCACCTTTTTGGTATGTGACAATTAAGAATTGTTTCATCCTTTTTGGGGGATTAATGATAAGTTAAATTTAGAAAATCATTTACCTTAATTTTATTGTTTTGGATATTGATCTTTCATATGGACCATAAGGTAAACCATTTTTGAAATGTTTTATGTTGAACATTGAAAGAAGTTTTAGATATTAATGTATTATTTTCCTATAAGAAGCATTGTGAATATTTGATATCTATTGCTAATAATTTTTTTTATGATAAATAAAGATAGACAGAATGAATTATAATTTTTCTTATAGATCTTATGATCCATTAGTTCTTTTATAATAAAAATATAACCTAAATTTCATATCATAAGAGATGTAGATGAAATTTATCTATCCACAACCAAAGGGTGGGATTGTTCTTATGAAATGAAATGAAATAAGGTAAGTATATATTCTCATGAAAAATTATTAATCAATATTATAAGGATATTGAAATAAAATTATGTCTTATTATCAACATTTTTGATGATATATGTGACCCTTTATTTCCAATTTTGTTTATGGTTTCGTGAATTTTAAATTATTCTGCACCACATTCTCTATCACTCCCAATCAGTATTTTGGTGTTGATTTTCCCTTATATGTGCATGTTTTCACTTTTAATTTGTGTTATCTTATTTGGAATATAAGTATATAATATTATTGATTCCTTTCAAATATTTATTCCCCTTTTTCAGGAGGATTTGTTAACCCACATTAGGATGTGTGTTTCTATGATATAATTTTTCATATGATTAACCTCTAATGAAAGAGATTATTTTTAAGGGAAATGTTCATTTTAAGGGTATTAAAATGTACCACTCTAGTTTTTTTTTAAAAAAATCAATTTAATGTTTTTGATATTATTCAATAAATGTAAAACTAATTTTGGTTAATCATATTCATATCATCAATTCCAATAGCTAGGTTAAAACTATTATATTAAATAAAATTAATTTATTATCATTCAGTTTTATTTTTATTTTTAAAAAGTTTCATTTTTGATGAATGGTGAAAAATATAGAATATTAATTGAAAACTGCATTTTTTATTAATTTATTTATAATGTTAAATATTATTTTAATTTTACTTTTTTGTTAAATTCGTTAAATTTGATATCCAATAATATAATTTAGGTAATTGTAATAATTTTCCAATTGAATTTTGATATAAAACATTGTAAACCATTGAATAATTTAACTTTAAAACCACACTATCACGTCTCATCTATAATATTAACATTAAAATAAAAGTTTCTACTTCTGTGAAAGGAATTTAGATAAATTGATTACATATTTTGAATTAGATTAATTTATATTATATTATAAGTTAATAAAAATTTCGTAGAAAAATTAATAGTGAATGCCTTAAAAATTGATTACCGCAGTTATGGTAAAATGGGCTAACAATGGGGTATGAAAAAGAAATATATGTTTAAAAATAACAAATATTATTTTACAAAAACTATTTTATGGAATGATTTGGACCATTACACCATTAAGATCTGATAATTTCTCATTTTAGACCCTTTTGACATATGAAAGACATGGGAGAAATTAATTATTATCAAAAATATTAAGTGTCTTATACATTAATTAAAAGACGCCAAAACCTCTCCTCTATTCTTCACATATTCAAACAATTTTAGATTGGAAAATATATGAAAAATCACTTCCCAAAGTCCATAACCTTGTCTAGAAGAATAATTTTTGGCATAAATACTTCCTAGGAAGGATTTTAGTGAAATCCTAAGGAGGATGCCCGAAGAAGATGTAACGTTCATCACTAAGAATTTTTGTTTTATTTTATCATCCACCCATTAAATTATTATTATTAAACCACTATTATATAATATACTATGTATGTTCCGTATAATTTTATTTTTTATTTTATGGTCATATCTACAACTATATCTTCTACCCTCAATTATGTTATGGAATCATCATATGTGTGCACGTCAGATTGTCGCCTCGTGAACAGATGAAACTCCTCTTTCCATTAACACCTATAAAGGTGGTAAATAACAATTAATCTGTTATTTATATATTATATTTTTGATGATATTATAATTATTTATTTTTATAGAATATAATCCATCATGATTTAAAAATTATGGGAATACGATAGTGTCTCTCCTTGGTACTACGCACTACCGGCTCATGAAGCATTGTAATTCATTAATGATTTAAATAAGATGTATTAAAGATGGGTATGATGAAAATATTTTATATATATGAAATTAAATTGAATACTATTTGATAATGTATATCAATTAATTTTATTTATTTCAGTCTGACTTGAAAATAGAAAAATGTTCATGCATACGTACAAACTTTCCTCTCCATGAATAGCGTACATCATTTTCTATCAACTAATTTTATGGATTGCTATAAATAAATATATTTTGAATATATATTATATTAATATCATGATTAAAATTATTTATATGATGAAGAAATGATCAAGTTATGAGGACGAAAAATAATAAGTCAAATCATACACCAAAAAAACAAAGTAGTTAGTACACAAAACATTACATCAACATGGAATCATTATTAATCAGGTAATAGAAGGCTATAAAAAATAGTATGTGGTGTGAATAATTTTAGTATGGTTACAAAAAAAAATTTAAACTTATAAACATTATATTGTAGTTTTTAATGTGTACAAAGTAAGACAATACTTACGGTAATGGATTTCAATCTCACTATTACATATTGTGATAAAAATGATTTATTTTGGACAAGTTTCTTTTATGTGGTTTATAAATAAATAATTATTTTATTTTATGATTAATCATAAATAAATTACATTTATTTACATATCCATTTGAATATTTATCCTTCATGGGCATTATGATTCCAAAGTTAACACGTCGATAAGATATTTTTAGTCTCAATATTCCTTCTTTGGGAAATAAGATATGTTATACACCTATCCACTTCTAGGAGGTGTATATATTGGCTATATGAAATCTTATATTTTAAAAATCCTTATTTTAATTTTATTTTATCTTTCATTTAATTTTAGTATTTCAGGGGATTAGGATTCAATGTTACAAAAGTGGTAATATTTTAATATTGAATCTCGTAGTTTATTAGGATTATTTATGATTATGATTCAATGATAAAATATTATGAAATAAATCTCAATAAACTCATGAATTTTATTCTCCAATATTTTTTTAATTATTATAATTTATTTGAATTAATTTTACACTCTTTATGTTCTCAACAGTTCAAAATAATATTTTTATGAAAAATACTTTTTTCTGTCGAAAACACATTTTAATCCCAAACAATGTTTTCATATAAATGTCATCAAAAATAATTTTATCATTAATAAAATTATACATTAATGAAATATTTACCCATTTTTAAATTTTAATAGGAAATTAAAAAGAATCTGTATGTTATTTAAAAAATAATTCATATTTTTTCTACATAAAATGATAAAGGAAACTTTGTGTGTGACGGAAATGGACATTCGTGTCATCATGACCATTATTTTCATTGAATATTACATTGTAATTTTTCAAGGATGTTTTCTAGGAAAAGGATTTTAGAAACAAAAAATATTTTTCAAATCATAAAGTATTTTTACCTCAATATATATTTTAAATGATTTTGTGATCCCTTTATATTGTTTTATGGTTATTTTCATAGGAAATGATTTTAAAAGTGTATTAGGTTTTAAAAAATAATTTTAGAGTAATTTTGATTATAAATAAATTCCCCATGTAATCATTAAATTTTTTTCCATTAAAATATTACATACTTTGATGTTACCTATGCATCCTCAAGGATATAAACCAATGATACCATTCATATTCTTTCTATGAATGGGTTAGAATGACTAAATGTTTTTAAAACCCGTCTCTCTTTCACGGGTTATACCATGATAGAATTATTATGAAACAAGAATTATTTTCACAATCTATTCTATAATGAAATGATTAAATTATTATGATACCATTCTATTTTTCATAGTGTATGATATGATGATATATTTATGAAACCCATTTCATTTCATAGTTTATGATATGATGAATTTTTTACGATCTTCTAGAAAAATATTTATGATTTTCATTACGTGAATGGTGATACCAATATCTACATAAAATTCATTGGGTAATTATAAATGTTCTATGATCATAGAGGTTATAGGGGTTATTATCCCACGTCCAGAAAATAGGGTACACTGGTGGTCATCCGAAGCTGGAAAAGAAGGTTATACAGGTGGTCAGCCAAATCTCTAAAGAGGGTAAACGAGAGGTCACCCAAATACCAAAGAAGGTACATGGGGTTTTTTCCCAATCCTATATTCTTATGAATATAATTCTGGATATCCTTGAAATATTATTTTCTAGGCTTATGTGTATGCTACAAATCTGTGTATTATGCCAATTATAACCTCTCTTGGATCATGTTATTTTTTTCCCTTATGATTCACATCTTATAGACTACCGATAATTATTCCATGACTCACATTTACTATGTATGATAGGTTGGGTATGATATTGTTAGGTTATATTCATTATCCAGAACCATTATTATTATCTTATCCATTTTTATGATCATATATTGATATCTCTTGAGTTTACACTTACTAATAATTTGAGCTCTCCCTTTCTTGTGTCTCATTTCCCTATGTTATAAACACTGGTTTTATATTGGGTTTTTATATTGAGAGTTATAAATGTGAATATATTTTTTGAAAAAAATGAATATATTTTACAAAATTTGTGGATTGTATTCCATGTTTCCAAAGATACTAAACTATTACGGTCCTCAATAGTGTGTTTTTAAAATTTATAGTATATTCATTTAAACATATGAAATATCCATTCATGAGAATCATGGGTCACTATATTAAACCTTGGTATAAATATTTCAGAAACCCTTCCACATGTGGTATCTATACATGAAACTATTTCTAGGTAAACAATATAATCCATTCCTTATGAAAATTTTAGGTTGTTATCATATAATTAGTCTTTTCTAAATGTTCTCACTAATGAATTATCATCCTAGTTTACAAAGGATAACTAATAATTTTCTATGATATCTTCTATAAAAGTCTAGAAAAATTACTATTGAGATATAATTGACACCAATCAAAACATTCCATTGTAGGGTATACCTCATAATAAGTACAATTTACCCCATCCCAAGTGGAATCTCTTTCCTAATGAATCCCTTTGGAAAAGAGTCATGGTACTCCAAAATATAACATGTGGTAGTTCTCAAGGAATATATTACCAAATTTTCTATAATACCAAATATAATGACTCAAGATTTTCAGACATAAATACATTTCAAAAATACATTCATAATGACCATAATGTTTTACTATAATTGGATTATAGGTGATCTATATTATTATTTAATGACTAATCATTAATATATCTAAAAAATATATTCTACTTTTTTACTCTTTATAAACATGCACTATATAAACCTTTCTTCATAACTTTTGGAATGAAAACATATTAAGTGCTGAGAATAGAAACAAAAAATTGGTAAATATGTATGATATCAATCGATGATAATATAAAAATAATGATAAGTCTTGGGGAACGTGATCCTGACTATAATATAAAAAATTTCAACCCCAATCCTCAAGAAACATAAACATTTGTCATCAATTTATGATTTATTATTTGAAAATTAATTAATTTTAATAATTCAAAATAATATTAATTCATTCATTAACCATAACTTCATGTCATATTGTTTTGGAACTATCATATGAGATGGTCAAATCATATTTTATCGAGACTCAAAACCTATTTATGATTTCATAATGGATTGGGTACCATAACAAATTTCATATTTCATATTTGATTAATCATTATCAACTATTGCCCATTTCATAATCAATCAGACATTATCACATGTTTCCTATAGTGGATCAATTTCATCGACACATTTCCCATAGTGTCTCAAGCATGTAAGCTTGTTTTACGTTGTTATCTTATGAGATATAAAAATTTTCCAAATATATTTGAGTTAGAAATAAGTCTCACCCATCAAATAATAAATGTATTTTAGACCAACAATATTTTAAAACATTCACCATAGAATAACCCATTTAAAATAAACAGGCTTCATAAACATTTCATCATATAATAACCAACCAACATAATGGAAATAGTTTTCATAGATAGTTCATCCTAGAATAAACCAATGAAATTTAATTGGTTTAATTAAAATTTCATCATACGGTAACCCATAGAATCAAAGTGGGCTTCAATAACATCTCATCATTTAAAAATACCATAACACATGGAAAAGGAATGGGTTTCAGAAACATATCTTCATCATGATCACAAACATAAACAAAAAGAGGAATATGGATAATATCCTTGGATCATATTTCCAGTAATAAATGTGCAACATTATAGTATCCCATAATATCTGGAAAGCGATTTTCAAAAATCCCATAGATAATTTCATTAGGAAAATTACCCTCCCACTTTGACAAAAAAATATTTAAGAATAAAAATGTATAAAACATTCTCAAAATACTTTTATTTTAGAATAAACATCAATAATTATATTATATTATTTAAACTATTGATCATTAAAGATTTCATAAAATTCATTTCAAGCCATACATGTTTAAAAATAAATATTCCAATCACATTTTTCGTAAAAGATAAAACAGTATTGTTTAGAAAATTACTGAATATTACATCAAATATTTTTTCCAAAAATTAAAACATGTGTAAAAATTTCATTAAAAAATAATCTAATAATATAAAAAATATTCTTTTGAACATGGATATGAATGAAAAATGGTTTTGGACAGAAAAGATAAATAGTGAAGATTTTCATTAAAATGTTTTTTTGTATCAGTATTTGTTATAGAGAGGAAAGTGAAAGTAAATTATGTATTTTCATTTATGTAACTAGATTATAATAAAACACAAGTGTTTTATGATTTGTGGGTTATAATATCCCATCATTGAAAGAAAATAATAATCAATCTCATTAAAATTTGAGATATAATATTAAACCAATGCCACATTGAATCTTTTGAATCACAATAACCATGAAATTAATCATAATATATGGAAATTTACACTCTATAATTATAATTATAAGGACCATAATATACATTAATTTGATTTATGTACAACACAAAAAGGAAAAATAGTTGTGTATAAGGTAGTTGTTTTACATAAATATAAGTGAGACAAAAATCCAAAACTACTTTGGTAATAATTTCAATTCCCCAATAAATAATATCGTCAAATGAAAACATATATATAATTAAAATAATAATATTAATTATATGACATCCCATAGGGTAGTATATACAAAAAAAAATAAATGTGTGGTAAATTTGGAAAATGTCTCCAAGAAATAAATGTGAAATTAGATATCTCATACCTTAAATATCAACTCTCTTCATACACAATAAAAACTCTTATATAAAAAATGTATGTTTATTATAAATACACTATAAAACCATAATAATATGTATCATATAATATATTATTTATGTATGACCCTTTATTACTCATTTATCAATAATTCCTTTTTAAAATCATGTTTTTGGGTAATAACTCTTTTATTTTCCATATATGTTTTGTTTTGGTATTTTCAGTAAATATATATTTTTATAATTGTTCCATCATAAATATAATTTGAAAAATGTTATACAAATAATTTATATTCATTCTATCTTCATCTATAGTAATGCCTAAATGTTAGATTTAAAAAATAAATTTCTTCGTTTATAGAGACAGTAGGTCCTGTGTGTGTATGAACACTATTTCCATTATCTCAGTAGACAAAATGATATAAAGGTAAATTATATATTACCCTTAAATAATCATTTTCATGACGTATATATCAATTATTTATTCCAAAATATCAATTTTTTAAATTAACATGTAATTGTTTGGTAAAAAATAAATAGAATCGCTTCGTGAGGCAGTAGTCTTCCATCCACAAGAGATATATTATCGTATTCCCACATAATTGAATGTAAGAATTACTATATAACAATATAATTCTTGTAACATCCACAGTAATTATAGAATAATACATATTAATATCTATTAATACATGTGAATTACATTGTGGTTTCACTACAATGGAGATTCTATCTTCGATCGCATACCTGACAGATAACAATGGGTTTCTCTGAAATCTAATATTGCACAAAACTTTGAGTTATACTAAAAAATAATAATATTATAATATTATTTTAAATTGTAGTTAATGCCTAGCTATTGTATTGAAGGAAATGAAAATAACTAATAACAATACAATTATACATATTTGTTAAATAATTTTACATTTATCAAATAAATTCTAGAGGTTTAAAGTGAGAATAAATCCAATTTTATGCATAAAAGACTCTAATATTTATAAAAGTTAGTTCTACCACCTTTTGATGGATAACCAATTTTAAATATTGTTTTGAAACCTTTATATGATATATTTGAGAAAATAAGCTTCTTCATTAGAAGCAAAACATCAAACTTTTTTGTGGGTAAATTTTTTTTTACTATTTTGATAAAGATCATTTTTTAAAGAATTGTGAAAAATATTGCATTTTAATTTAAAAATTCATTTTTATCAAATTTATTTGTATATTTAGTTTCTTATTTTTGTTGGGTATAAAGTTTAGTTGGATTAAATTTTTATAATTTAATCCAATTATGTCCATTGGAAGTAATGTCACATTTTAATTAGACATAAACACATGTCAATCTTTTGATAGTTATTCCATCTTAAAAACTAGTTTTTTTACAATGAGAATTAATTTTAAATTAATATCTCCTTATTATGTGTTTTTAATATCAAAAAAAGGGATTCCATATTTATAATCAAGAGATTAAGATTGTGTAAATAGTTACCTATAATTTTTAGACCTTATGAATAGTAACATTAGTAATTATTTTGTTTACCACGGTTAAAGGGTAAATCTGGTAAATAAGGGTAACAAATAATATTATAATAATAATAAAATACCTTAAAATGTGTCCAAATCCTATTTTATGCGATATTTCTGACCATGATCATCCTTTGGTCGATTTGGGGACCCCATGGAGCCACTTGGATATAAAAATGTCGTTTTATAAGAATTATTTTGAAGTAAAAAAATGTTACATAAACAATTATCTTTTAGTAAAAAAAATTATATGGGTTTATATAAGTGATATTTTAGACTATAATTAGTCATTATAAATATAAAACTATTTCCAATATTAGGGTATTTTATTTATAATTTTTAGACATCAAATAAATAAATTTATTTATGACACAATGATGATGTAATGATTACTTTATTAATGAATGATCTAAATAAATGAAATTATAAAAAGTAAAAAATTTATTTTGAAAAGTTGTATTCCATAAATGAATTTTATCAATACTTATTACTTGTTATATTTTAATTAATGAAAAAGTTTCCAAATAATCATGTTCTTATGTATTTTTAAAAAGTCATGATATGAATATTATAAAAATTGACATAAATGAGTTTCTAAAACAAATACTATTTTATTAAATGATATAATAGTACTAAAAATATAATATTCGGAAAATTGACTTAGATAATGTTTAAAATGTCTTTAATGTACCACTTGGGGTTCTATTAACATTTTATAGAAACTATATTAACCATATATTATGAATATACAAGAAGACATGGAAGGAGTTAAATTTGTTAACTAAGGGTTAAAGCTAAAAGATGAAGTTAACATTTTGACCTAGAATTGTCTAAAACATAATTTTTGAGAGTTTTTAGACGTGAAAAAATATTATATTTTAAATAAATGACTTTGGAACCATTTGATTTCAAAAATCATTTTAAAATAAAACAATATTTCAATACCTTCCTAAAGTGCCCCTCCTCCCTCTTATAAAAGGGTATTACCTATACCCATTTAATCACACTTATAAAGACCCTTGTCTCATCAAACCACTACAAAAATAAGTTCTAAACATACCTATATTTATCGTATAATCCTTATCTTAGTAATAAGGCAATTCAATAAATCGTTTTTGCTCAAATCAAAAGGGAGTTACACATTTTAGATTTAGGGTCTTCTTTAAAGTTCCTTTCCATTATTTTACTTCTTAACTCTCTATTGTATTATTATTCTTTTAATACATAACAAAGACATTATCCTCCATATACTAGAATATTTTTATGATAAGTATTCAAACTACACTTATGAACAACTCCATCTAATGGATATGATCATATTGTTTCTGTGTACGGCGAACTGTTACCTTACGAAACAATGATTGTTTGATTTTCACCTACCACCTCTCATGGTGTCCATTATGATATAAATGTATCTCTATATGATATATATTATATTTATATTGTATCTATTATACTTTAATTTTTATTTACAAACATACCTATGTTCTTTTTATGATTTTTAATACGATGATTTCATTTGAGTAAGTGCGGACTACCGCCCCCTTAAAGTGATATGACTCGTTCATGCCATAAATGGAACATGTAAAGGATAGAGTTAATGAAATTATGTAACATATATATCATATGATATTATACTAGAATTATAATTTACCTATGTGTCACTTAGTTTTCATTTCTTTAATATGACAAATAAATGAAAGTAGCGTTCATGCGTACATACGACCTACCGTCTGCATGAACAGTGCATTTTATTTATTATCTCGAAATGTTATGGAATATTATAAATACTTATATACTATATATATATATGATATCTTGAGATAATGTACTTTTTACAACATGGGAAATTTATTATTATAAAAAAAATCATTTTCGACTCAAGTTCCTAATATCAACAAAACAACCATTATTAACTTATATAATTATGTAATTTTTATAAAGTGGTAATAAGTAATATAAAAGGAAAAATAAACATGAAAAGGTTTCTTAATAAAGTTTAAATTTACTTATTTTTACTATTATGGAAGAATAAGGAACATATATGATGAATCAGACTCACTGTAAGGGAACTTCGTAACACAATTTCCATTCTTTTGGTTAATCTTCTAATTCTTGATTATGCCATGAATTGATATCTTATATTTTATTTATACTTGAATTATGTGTATTTATAGTGAATACATATAATCTATCTATTTTTATTACAGAATTTTATTTTTAAGGGAATTTCTAAAATCAATTTCCACTAATTGGGGTTTACACATTCTTAGTTTATTTTATTATGTCAAGATTATGTGTGGATTGACTGTTTATTTATAAATTTTGTAATTTACACTTAAATTTGTGTAGATATACTATTTCTACACATAATACCCCCATTTATAAATTCATATATGATTTATACAATATTTATAAGAAAATCATAACTCAATCCTAATTCATTGAGGTAAATATATGTGTGATTTGTTTTGTTTTTACAAGAATATGTTTGAATTACCATTGATTGTTTTACACTGAATATCAACTTATATTGAGTTTATTTATATTTATCATGCATAATTATGTCACTGGTTTATCCTTAATCTAATGATATAATCTTTTTAAGGGACTTCGTCTCAATCTACTTTCATTGAGGAAAATATTGTTGTTCTTCACCATTATGAACCAATAAGGTGTATCTACAACCATTTTGAAATGTTATATCATGAATTAGTATGTCCTCATGATATTTAATGTTTTATTTAATGTTATTCCTTAATTATTTTTATTCAAGTGTTTCTCAAGTGGCAACAGACACTTTAACTGAAACATCATTTTAAATGTTTTAAAGATTTATTCATTTAAAACCTTCTATTTCATTTCCAGGTTTTCAAAATGGTTTTAAGACATTATTTAAATGGAAAATAATTTTTTTAAAAGATAATTTAATTAAAAATTTTCAAAGTGGAATGGGGCACTTTGATTAAAAAATATCTTTATTAAATTTTTTAAATGGTTTTGTAAATGGGTTGAATATTTCTATATCTTAAAATGATCTCTTGTGATTATAGTGTGGAAATATTTTATTTCCATTATTCTTGTTTTATGTGTTATTTTTATATAATGGAACTTAGTAATTTCATAGGTTGTCATGTGATAAACCAATGAAGGGTTGTTACGTGATAAACCAAATGAGGGGTGGTTCTATGATAAACCAAGGACTGGTGGTTACGTTATAACCACCAATTCATTGGGTATGGAAGTCCGACTTATGGCTATTCCATTTAGTGATATGTGTAGATGTTTACCGTATGGTTATTCTATTTATGTATGTTTATGTCCCAAGTTACATTTATATATTATATATTTCTTTATATATAATTTATGGTAATATTTGGTTACAAAAAGGATAATTAATGAGCTTATATTTAGTGATGTGTTTTTGCTACTTCTTAATAGTGAAAATTATTAATTTATGATAAATTTTTCATTTTTTACATGTTTTTTTCAATAATAATAACTTTATTTTATTTTGTATCCCATACTGTGAATTTTATGTTTATCCCATGTTTTAAATTTTTTTCACAGGACATAATGAAGAATAGATTCAAGGATGGGATCATTGAAAAGTTATGCTATTAATACATGAAACAATGTCATATTTCATTTTAAATATTTTTTGTTTTATAAAAAAAGAGTGATATAAGTGTATACTTATAATATTCATGATGTTATATATAAGTTGTGACCTTATTCTCTAAATATCTAAACCTGAAAAGATTATCGATGTGAATTAAAGTCAAATTATAAACTTATCTCTAAATTAAGTAATGTTTAAGGCTGAGGCCCTATAGTTGGTATCAAGGCAAAGGTTTAGTCGAATTTATGGATTAATGTTTTCTCATAAACAAATATTTAGTCCCAATGTCGATTCTTTCAGTTAAATACATGTTTTATACCATTTTCAGATCAAGTAAAATCAGTTACAAAATAAAGGAGGAGGATTTTAAACAACATTCACATCTCTTCCTAATGAGATGCTTGCAATAATTATTGAAAAGTCATGTTCGGATGATTATGTAACTTTTTTATAGCATGCAACTCACATTAAATCAGTTGTTTGAGATATCAAACACCTCCACTATACCGCAATACAATTGTGGATCATGGTTTGTATTAATCAAATACTTTTTCCTTCATATTCTCATATTTTTAAGAAAGGAAAATATTATCAATGAATTTTCAAATATTTTACGTTATCTCAAAATTTTGATGCATATTATGATTTTGAAGAAGTTGATGAAGAAGGATACCCTTGAACTACCTATTTATATTTTTTTTAAAATATAGTATCTCATCACATACATATGGTATTTTAAAAGGAACATTGATTAAAAGTTTCAACTCAAACACTGTCCAACTATTTTATAAAAATCATTGTTCATATGTTTTGAAATTATATGTCATACATGATTATATTATGAAAATACTTTTTGATGAACACCCATATGACTCAAGTTGTACAAGGAGTATTTAGATGATGGAAGAAAATTATTTTGAAGGATCTCTGAATCATTGATGTAATGCATGGACCTTCTACCTATGTGAATAAGATGACGATGAAACCATGTGGACACTATGATAAAGTTATGTTGTTCCTTCTATTGGAAATGGTATTAATTTATCATATTGAGGTGAAATGGCTTTCAATATATATATGACTTCATGAAATAAGACGTCAAGGTCTAAATGAGTTGGGAAGAAAATGATAGGTATAATAAAACCTTTGAGGTCAAAACATGTTAGGGTTACTTATGAGTTTTATAAAAAGGAAAACTAGTAATATGGGTGAAAACATGTCATGTCCAATAAGTCTGAAAGAATCGAACCCACAATCAATGGGTGATAAGGGCGCATAGCCTAACACTGGCCTACATGAAGCCCTGGTTAGTTTGACTTATCATTTTTAGTTAAATGATTTTATTCACCAAGATTAAGTTGATTGTGGGAACATATGTTTTATCAAGTGGATATCCCTAGTATAGGAAAATGATTTGGTGATTAGGTGATAATGGTTATTTTTGAAGATGTTTGATCTTTTTGGAAACTATATTCCTAAGGAAAATACAATTAAATGGGATTTAATTTTAGGAGTAATGGTTGAATTTTATTTTGGAAGAATCTATGTTTTTATTGTGGGATTATAGCGATTTGGGTTCGTTATGGAAATGATTAATCTATATTTGATAATATGTGATTGGTTTAATTACATTTACGTATGATACATTAAGTGTAGTTGATTTTATTTGCATATAAATGTTATGATTTATTGTGGAAGACTATGGGATCAAATTCTTTTGAGTTTTTTGTTTAAATCTTTGTTTGGATTATATTGAATAATTTTAAGGAAAATTGAGTATTGAATGTTCATTGTTAATCTTTGGATATTTTTTGTTGAATTTTAGAGATATAGAGTAGTATTTCTTTCTATAAAGGATTATTATTTTGGGGGATTATTTGATTTTGTTTTAACCATTTTGGTTTTGGTTAATGTATAAAAATAAGAGAAATATATAGTTCATCTTTTGTGGATTATGTGATTCTCTAGAAGTAGAATTTATCATTTCAGGTGTGACCATATCATCTTGAATACTCATCATTTGAAGAAAATATAAGTTTGTGTTATGAAACTCTAATTGAAAAGTTATTATATCTTCTTATGTTCTTAGTCAATATCAAAAATAAATTCCTCATCTTTAAGAAAAGTAACATAAAACAATAACATTATTTGTTCACTTTTCCAACTAGGTAATCAAAGGCTGTCTAACCCATAACATGTTTATGGTTTTCTGGTAGTTAACTTTCTCATGATCAGGTTTTCTATCACCCTCCATCAGTACTTGATGGTTTATTTTCTATCCTATATCCATTTTTCAACATGGAATCCTAGCATGTGCTATCTCAGGTGACCTTCTTTACATCTCTTTCATTTTTTTAATGTGATATTTTTAATGACTCTTTTCCCATTGTGGGACTTTAAATGATGTTTCTGAGCCCAATTTTAAAATTGTGAGGATGCAATTTCCAAAAGGGGGGAAGGATGTAACTTCCCAGGTAATTATTGAATAATTCATTTTCATATCTATTTATAATTATAAATTTTATAGTGGTTTTTCCATAATGTGGATTCTATCTTCGATGGCGTACCCGACACACAATAATGGGTTTCTCTAAAATCTTATGTTGCACACAACTTTATGGTATACTGAAAAATAATATAATAATCATAATATTTTAAATGGTAGTTAATGAATATCCATTGTATTGGGGGAAATGGACCAAACTAACTAAAATATTATTATACATGTTTGTTAAATATTTTTACATTTATCCTACAAATTTTAGAGGCTTAAAATGAGAATGAATCCAATTTTAAGCATAAAATACACTAATATTTTTAAAAGGTAGTTTTACCACATTTTGATAGAGGAACTTTTTTAAATCTAGTTTCTGACACCATCATATGTTTTATTTCACATAAATAAAAATCTTCACTAGAAGTTGAACATAAAAATTTACATTTGGTAAATTTTTGGGTATTTTTCTGATAAAATTCATTTTTTAATGAATAGTGAAAAATACTTTATTTTAATTCAAAACTGCCTTTTCATATATTTTTCTTATATATCTAAATTGTTATTTTAATTGGTTTTAATGTTGAATTGGATTATGTTTTTTTCAATCAATCCAATTATATTCATTTGAAGTAATTTCACATTTTAATTTAACATTAACACATGTAAATCTTTTGATAGTTTTTAATTCTTACAAACCAATTTTTTTGGTTTTGAGAACATGAATTAATTTTAAATTAATTTCTTCAAATTATGTGTTTAGAATTTGGAAAAATGGATTCATTATTTGGAATGATGAGGTTCAACTTGTTTAAATAGACACCTTTAATTTTTAGACTTTATGAATAGTAGTTTCAGTAATAATTTTATTTAAAATGGTTAAAGGGTAAATATGGAAAATAAGGGTTAAAAATAATATTATAATAATATTAAACCTCCTTAACATGTTTCCGAATTTTATTTTTATGAGTTATTTCCGACCATAGGAATCCTTGGGTATATTTTGGCCCCCAATGGAGGCACATGTATGTGAAATTGACATTAGATAAGAATTATTTTTAAGTAAACAAAAATGTAACATAAACATGTATAATTTAGTAAAAACATTATATAGAGTTATATAAGTGATATATTCGACTATAAATAGTTATTATAAATTTAAAAAGATTTCCTACATCATGGTATTTTGTTTATAATTTTTATACAACAAATAAATAAATTTATTTATGAAACAATGATGATGTAGTGATTACCTTAATAATTAATGATTTAAATAAATGATATTATTAAAATTAAAATAAATTAATTTTGAAACTTTTTATTACATCCACAAATTTTAGGGTTTCTTATGACTTGTTATAATTGAATTAATGATGTTTTTTTAAATAATAATGTTTTTATGGATTTATAAAAATTCATGATATGAATTGTATGAAAATTGACATAAATGAGTTTGGAAAATAATACTATTTTATTAAATGATATAATAGTTCTAAATATATTATATTCGGAAAAAATAACTTAGAGAATATAGAACATATTATTAATGGACCACTTTTGGTTTTATTGGAATTTTATAGTTTCTATATTAACTATATAGTATGAAAGGACATCACCTCTACCCATTTAATCACACCTATAAAGCCCCTTTACTCTTTTAAAATAATCCCAAATAATCTCATAACATCCCAATATTCCTCCTAGAATCCTTACCTTAGGTATAAGGAAATTCAAAATAACCTTTTGGCTCAAATCAATTTGGAGTTACATGTTTTTGAGGTAGTGTCTTCTCTAAAGTTCCTTTCCATTATTTTAATTCATCACTCTATATTTTATTCTTATTTTTTGATTATATAATAACACCCAAATCTTAAATATACTAGTATGTTTTATGATAATTATTCTAACTACACTTCCACACACCTCCATCTAATGGATATGAACATATTGTTTCTGTGTACGGCGAACTGCTACCTCACGAAATGATGATTGTTCGATTTTCCCCTACCACCTCTCATGGTGTCCATTATGTTGGAAAAGTATTTATATATGATATATATTATACTTATATTGCCTCTATGATAATTTAATTTTTATTTATAAACATAAATTTTTTCTTTTCATGATGTGTAAATACAATAATTTTACTTTAAGAAGTGTAGACTATCGCCCCCTCAAATTGATATGACACGTTCATTCCATACATGAAACGTATAAAATATAATTTCAATGAACTTATGTAACATATATATAAAATTATATAATAATATAATTATAATATACCTATATATCATTTATTTTTAATTTCTTTAATATGATAAAAAATCGAAATTAGCGTTCATGCGTACGTACGACCTACCGTCTCTAGGAACGGTGCATTCCATTTCTTATCTCCAAATTTTATGAACTATTACAAATTTATATATACTAGATATATATTATATTTAAATAATTAATACTATTCTCAATATATTTTAATTTTGACCACATGGTCAATTATTAATTACAACAAGATCATATTCAACCCAAGTACCTAATATCGACAAAATGACTGATATTAAATTAAATAATTATTTAATTTTTATAATGTGGTAATAAGTTATATTAAAGGAATAATAAACACAAAAAAATTGTTCTTAGTAAAGTACAAATTAACTTATGTTTATTATTCAGGAATAACTAAGAAAATACGTGATGAATCAGACTCCAGGAAAGGGAACTTCTTAACCTAATTTCCATTCATTGGGTTAATCTTCTACTTCTTCATTATGTCATTCTATGATTATGTGAGATTTTTTTTTGATATTTTGTCTTATATTTATAAATTATTAATTTTTACTTATAGTGAATTCACATAATCAATCTATTTTAATTACAAAATTATCGTTCTAATGGAATTTCAAAACATAACTTCCTCTCATTTGGTTTTATGCATACTCTGATGATTTTATTAGGTCAGGATTAGGTGTGCAATCGCTATTTATTTTTTATATTTTTAATTTAAACTTAACGTTTTGTGGATATATTTCTTCTACACATATTCACCCCATTGATAAATTGGTACATCAATTATATAAACTTTTTAAGGAAATATTAAGTCAATATTCATGCATTGAGTTAAATATCCATGTCATTAGTTTTGTTTTTAGAAGAATATGTGTGAATTAACTTTTATTGTTTTACACTGAATATACACTTATATTGACTGTATTTATATTTATCACACATAATTATGTCATTGATTTATCCTAAATCTATTGATATGGTCTTTGTAAGGGACTTCGTATAAATCTTCTTTCATTGAGGCATATATTGATTGTTTGTACCTTTATTAACCTATAAGGTTTATCTAAAACCATTTTGAAATGTTATGTCATGAATTAATATGTTCTCATTATATTTAATGTTTTATTTAAATTGAATCCTTATTTATTTTTATTCAACTGTCTCTCAAGTGGAAAGGGACTCTTTAACTAAACTATCATTTTAAATGTTTTAAAGACTTATTCATTTAAAACCTTCTATTTCATGTCTGTGTCTTCAAAATGGGTTTAAAGAAATTATTTAAATTTACATCAATGTTTTGATATGATAATTTAATTAAAACATTTCAAAGTGGAATGGGACACTTTGATTTAAAATTCTATTTATTAAATGTTTTAAATGGTTTTGTAAATGGGTTGAGTATTTCTATATATTAAAATAATCCATTATGGTTACAGTGTAGAAGTGTTATATTTACATTATGCTTGTTTTATGTGTTATGAAAATATAATGGTACTTGTAAATTTAATTTGTGGTTATGTGATAAAGCAATGATGGGTGGTTACCTGAAAAACCAAATGACAGGTTGTTCCGTGATAAACCAAGGACAGGTGGTTATGTTATAACCTCTACTGCATTGGGTATGGAAGTCGGCTGTATGGATATTCCATTTAGTGATATGTGTGGAATTAGACCGTATGGTTATTCCATTTAATTATTTTTATGTACCAATTTACCTTTATATGTTATATGTATCGTACTTTGGACTTTATGGTGTCTTTTGGTTACAAAAAGGGTAAGCAATGAGCTTATATTTAGTGATGCGTTTTTGTTATTTCTTAATGGTGAAAATTATTATGTTTTGATAAAATTTTCATGGTTTACATGTTTTTATAAGACTAACAGTTTTCTTTCATTATTTATCCCTTATTGAGATTTTTATTCTCATCCAAAATTTTGAAATGTTTTTCACCGGACATAATGAAGAATAGAGTCAAGAATGGGATCAAGTAAAAGTTATGCTATTAAAACGTGAGACAATTTAATATTTAATTTTAAGGAGTTTTCTATTTAATAAAAAATGATAGTGAGTATAAGTGTATACTTTTAATGTTCAAGATCTTATGTATATGTTACTTCTCTAAATCTCTAAACCAGAAAAGAACCTCGATGTGAATTAAAGTCAAATTATCAAATTATCTATAGATTAAGTAATGTTTAAGTATGGGGACTTATAATCCTAGATGAATAATTATGTCATTAATATTATATACATATTATATATATACATATTATATATATACATATTATATATATACATATTTATATTCATTATTGAAAGGCCATGAATGAAAAATAATCATATCAATTCACAGTGTGGTAGTCTGTTGTGGTCATGATTGACAGTTTATTTTCCCATTTCATGGAAGAGAAGAAAGATATAGGTCATTAAATTTAAAAAAATAACATATCAGTTCATGTTAGATAAATATTATATTATTTCAAAATGATTAAATATTATTTTAATGGGTTAGATGATGAAGTTAATTATAGATGCATTGTTAAGGACTATAGCGCTTCTCTAGAGAACCCTTTTATGTTTACACATAATGCATTCTTAAGAGGGTATACTGATCAAAAAAGAGTTAAGGTAAGTGGAGAGGGATATAATGAATTTATTAGTTTAGTAATTGGAAAAATATTTTTTTATGTGTGAAGATGAGAGGAGATTGGGTGGGGGAGAGAGCACATTTAAATTTTTTTACATGAAAAATGTGTAATCACATTTCTCACATGCATCATGTATAAAAAAATGTTCACCTTCAAAAAATAGATATTCTAAAGTTATAATATTGACATTAAATGGTATTTTTATATGTTTTTAAGTAATTTAACAATTATATTTTTAGAACAACCAGTAGTCTACTCATTTTAACCTTAATAATGGTAAGTAATTTTTGTTGTTTTTATTATTTTTTTGAAAAAAAATAATGTTAATTTTATTATATAATATATTTTATGATGATTCCAAATTTTCAATCATTTTTTTTAAATTTAATTCCAATAAATGAGAAATTTTAATTTAAAATGAAACCCACAAATATGATGAAAATGTGTTTTTTCAAAGAGAATCTCATCAAATGATTAAAAAGAATATATATCAAAATTAAAAAATATATCAATTAAACTAACCTAAAATAAATTAATTATAATATTATATTCATAATTATACTTTTAAAACGATATTAAAAATAAATAAATCATTATAAACTCTTTATCCAAAAATAGTAGTTTCCAATAAAATTTTTTTTAGTACTATTCAATAAAAAGTTAATCTCTTCAGAAAACTCCCAAAATATCACTATAAGATAATTTTTAAATTATGAAATAAAAAATTAATTTTATTTTTAAATATTTTTTTTCATTGTGTCAAAAATTAATTATGAAATGAGTGTGAAAATGTTATGAAAATTGGATTTCTAGAAAATACATTTTTTCAAGGAATATAAAAATTTATATTAACTCTATGGTAAATATTATTAATTATTTGAGTTTCAATTATTATATATATATATAATAAAAATTTTATTTATATCATTCCTTTTTAGGGGTTATTATAATTAAATAAAATTGAAAAACATTACGCACCTATAAATAATATTTAGAAAACAAATTCATTTTTAAGAATGAAAATTGATTTCTTCCAAAATCATGAATATTTTCTACACAAATGAAATTAAATAGATTATTATAAATGAAATGGATCATTTGTATCATTATAAAAATAAATAAATAAAATTAAATTTTAATTTAAATTACTTATTTTAATTAAATAAAATGTCATTATTTACAGAAAAATATATTTTCACTAACAACAAAATACTTTCCGAAAAGTAAAAAAATGTCACAATAATATTTTGATATTTTATTTTTAAAAATGGTATGATTATTATAATATATATTTACTATAATTTTTATAAACTAAATATATCATCCACACACAAAATTAATAAAAATAATTTTTTATGGAAATCTATTTTGGAAGCATAAATGAATTTTATTGAAAACTGTGTACTTTTTTAATAAGAATTAATGAATACATTTGTATTGATTATAAAAATTTTATTTGATACTCATTATATAATAATTTATGATAAGAAATTTCATGTGTGTGTGTGTCCATTGATACCTCTTTGGATATGAAATTATTTTGCATATGTGTGTGGCCCGTGAGACCACTCAAGATATATAATGATTAATAATGTGTGTATAGCCTATGAGATCACTCATAATTTGATATTATAGTGAACATTTTTGTGGCCCATGAGATTTATCTTGATATGAATTTCTTATTCATGTGTGTATGGACCATTAGACCTCTCCGGATATGACATGATTCTCAGTTTATATAGCTCATAGACATCCTTGAAATTTATTGTATATATATATGTGTGTGTGTGTTTTTGTGTTTGAACCATGGACTTGTTTTACTATATGTAAGATACATGAGTACCTATCATGGATTAAGTAGTCACTTATTTGGGGAGTTTGTGTGATGTGTAATGTAATGATTTTGATGATGTTTTGAATGAATGATTGTAGGAAATGATGGCCTTGTGGCGTAACATAAAACTTGAAATGAGGCATGATGGCCTTGAAAAAGAACTTGGGGTAAGTTATGTTACATAATGGCCTTGAATTACCTATGATTACTTATGTGTCATGATATAATTTTGGTTTGGCCTACAATTGTTAGTGGGCATGATGACTATGTGGTCAAAGCAGAGGCATGATAGCCTTTTGACATGATGTGAGACTTATTATAGCCTTATTTATATTTATTAGATTAGGTAAACATTAAGTTACTTTTCCTCTACCATGGATCTAAAGATGGGAGGTCTGGGATTTATGGTATCCTTTTTAAATCACAGTAACCAAACATGTGATTTTTTAATCTTGAATTTACATTCATAATATTGCATAAACATTTATATAGTTTTCATAAATTGGTAAGGATTAATTTTTTCCTCCTTCTAGGTTTTAAAATCACGCACTGTAAAGGAATATATTTATGTAAATAGAATCCTTTGGCCTGGATTTCAAATAAGGGCACTGACACAATATTGTACACTTATTTTGGTGGATAAGGTTGGTCAAATAATTATATTAACTTACTCCAAAATCTATTTCAGAGATGCCTCAATATTTATTTTATTTTTTTTCTATTATTTATATATCTACCACATTTTATTATTCATCCATGACTAATTATGTTGGGAATTTTATAGAAAATTCTTATTTAATGGGTTGTTGTTATTGTTATAGGGTAACATGTTTACTTTTTTATTTAATATATTTACACTGATTATTTTATTATTGTTATTTACATAAATTATTATCTACTACCAAGGGAATATTTTCCCCATTGTTCCACATAAGATCTTGCCTCAAGTTTTCATCCTTTTATACATGATGAGGCACACATGAGGTATTCTAATACACCATCTTGGACTTAGTGATTTTTTTATCATGTTATAAACTGGTATTATATTTATATATTATAATATTCTCTTACAATTTTTCAAGGGATACATGAGATATGATGTTATCATAACATATAAAGGAACATATTCATGGTATTATCTAACTCATGTATGTGAGATAGGATATATTGTTAGGGGTGTGATTATTGTTTTTAAATTTGGCTTTTAATATTGACCTATTTAAATTCATGTAATGTTTTTGATGTTGGTTAAATTTATTATATACTTTTTTCAACGGATGCTTATAAATAATAGGTGTGTTAATGAATTAAGGATATGTACTTATGTCAAAATATAATCTACTTATTCCCTCTGTTGTATATCACCTAATAACATTATATACTATTATATATTTGTTTGTAACTAATGTGAAAGTTTCGATGACATAAACTACTATAGTTTGTAGCTAGTAAGTTTAATTTATTTGTTAATTTTTAAACATGTTGTTTGTGTTTAATCTTTTTATGTTTTATGAAATAGTGAAATTCTGTTAGAAAAAAGGGTATAAAAGGTTTCAAGGGGTTTTTAATTCTAAAGGGACTATGAAAGACCCATGTTTCTGAAAGGGTATTTTTGAATTCCAAATATTTTTGAAATGGTATAAATGTGTTCATTAACTGGAATTCAGATAATGAAATTTAATTTCATTTAAATTAGACCATCAAGTATGTGATGTTTGTGTTTTTAGGAATTTTCATCAAATGTAAAAAATGGGTTCTTTATTTCAAATTTTTTTTAGAAATCGGGGATTTTTAATTTTAGAGAATTTAAATAGTTTCGAAAGTGAGTTTCTAGATTTTTAGTCATAAATGTGGTTTAAAATGAAATTTTTCAAGAGAATAAATAAATTTTCTAGGTGGTATAGAATTATAAAAGGCATTTTTGGTACATTAAACTAGATTTCATTGGTGAGAATGTGAGACCCTCTGAAAGGCCTCTCAAATATTATTCATGATAAAAATTATGGTTGAAAGGGAAGCTCTTTTTTTCTTATATTAGGTTGAGTAATGAAGTTCTATATATGTCACTTAGTGAGTATCTTCCATTAGGTTATGGTATTAGAAGAGGTTTGATAGTTTTCCTTCAATCCATACTTAGATATGGATCCCTTAAAGAAGTGGTTAGATTGTGAAATTTTCATGTGGATACATTTTGACCCTCTCCAATATTATAAGAGTGGGGTTACACTATGTAGATATATGTGTAAACCATGATTTAGTTTTGAACCCAATTATATGGTTGAGATAGTATTGTATTATTTTTCATAGGGACTCATGGTATAGATGGATTTATGTGATATATCACCCAACACAATTTATATATGGATTTTGGAATGAGATTAACGATAGTAATAGTGAACATACTAGAGTTTCACTTATCATACAATGGAATTGAGTGATCCAGTCCCATCAACCTCTAATGTGTCGCTTCATGGACTAGATACCACACCCAAGCTCTATATACTCTTATGCATCAACATGTAGAAGACCATTGGCCTTAATTTACACTCATCCCAACTCTGCTTGGAGCACGACCATATGGGATATCTCCTAATTCACATGATCCTTGGACTCCACTAGTTGAATCATCAATTGGTTTATAACTGCTTCGTCAAAATTGAATAATATAACATTATCATTTTCTAATTCCTCCAAACATTTTATTTCCTGGTTGTCCTCTCTGAGATTTCGGGTTCTATCATAATTCTTCTTATTCTAGGTAATGTCTAAATATTGGATATTCTCATACATTTACTTAGTAAAGAACTCATAGACCATTTCTTAATGGGAATATTAATCCAACACTCCGGTTCCTATATTATATAAATAGTGTTGAAGATACCCCATTCATCTCACCAGGTCTGGTTTTGGGGACTCGATAAGGAAATGTTGTATGCTCCTCTACACCCTTCACTAAACAATTTGGTTATCTTCAGTTAAATAAAATCCGATGTATTCCAGCTCTATGATTGACATAGGATCATATTCATGGAAGGATACATGGAAATAAGAATTATCTTCCTCCTTTTTTATCCTCTTAGATGGGATGGGCTCCATATCAAGAGGATTTCTATCTTCCTCGAACCCTTCCTTAGTAGTTTCACCTCGACTATCCTTCAGTTCCTTGCATCAGTTCTGTCACCTATGACCAAAGTGGGATATTCTTTCATGAATAAGGCCCAATATTCTTGATCAACTATCTCCTAAAGGGAGGACATATAAATCAGGAAAGGGCCCATAGATATTCCTTCCACAACTACTTTTTGGGATCACACACTATCAACAACTTCTTGAAATAAGATCACACCAATAATATTGATCAATAATGAATGGTTTTAAAACCATGAATTAAGTGAGAAAAAAATAAATACAGGGACATAAAATATGATGACTTGGTCTCTAAGTCTCGGTAGGGAGTTTCACCATATAAGACCCCTCAACTCCAGTTTGAAATTCACTAGATAGAACATAATCTCATAGTGTTGGTTGGGTTGGAGCTTCATGTGAACAAAGAAATAAGTTAATGAAAATGATCTATTATGACTTTGAAAGGGACTTGATGAATTGAGAATTGTTCATACATTGTGGTATAGGTATTTCAATGATAAGACACCCCAACCATGCAGGTTAACCAAAATTAGATGTCATAGCTGAAATTTCAGGCCACTTCCCCCCATAAATGATAGGGAGGACCTGGGGCTCCAAGGCTTCCACTTTAACCTCATTGAAAATAACACCAGTTTCTTCATCCTCCTACATAGGACCTATATTTTTTCCCTCGGAATATGATACAACACCCTCACCTCCTCTAGTGGGGACCCCTTTCCCATTTTGAGATTTCTCTATCATAAAAAAATTAGCTATAGATTATAAAAAATAAATGGGATAGAAACAAATAGGAATTTATTTTATAATTATTCCATCAAGAAATTAGACCAAATATAAGTCATATGGGTATTATGTTTCAAATGGTTTTATAGGCGATTCATGTATCATTATGGCGACGTATGTTTGCTTCCCCGCATTCCCACTTTTCAAAGGTGGGTGACCTTTTACCCCATGGATGATGATGACAGATTTGTGATTGAAAATAGATTATGGAGGGTGAATTCCCCCTTTACATTGATTCCTCATTGGATCTCATTGCCTATTCTTCATCTCCCTTAAATATTTGAGTCATGTTCATGAATATCATTCCTTGTGCCATATCTTTATTCCCGTTGGTTAATTACGCTTCTTCTGTCTGGTTGGGAAGCATCAATTCATTGGATCAGATGTTAATGCACGGAATTTATGACACATATCTAGAAATTTGGATAATTATAAACCTTTATAATTACTCTAGGGGGCATATCATATGAGGTATCAGATTCCAAAGGTATATCATCCATCTATTTCACCTCAGGCATCGCATTTCTATCATGATGTAGCTGATGCCATAGGCTGGTATCTTCTAAAGATTTTACTTCAGGAATACGATGTTTAGAAATAGGTAGTTATTATGGTGTTGGTTCATGAGTTTAACATCTTTTGGACATAAGAAAAGGTTAATCATAAATCCCCATGGGGAAAAATCAATGTGGTGTGTCCCTAAGGGGGGGTAAAGGTCACACTAGGAATATTGGGCCGGAATACCCTTTGATATGGATATGGGATTTAATGTCCTAGAGATATGGGTAATCAATATTAACCATGGAGGTGGATTAGGTAGGAACAACCCAAAGAGGGATAACCTAAGAGCTTAACTGATGGACGGATTATGAGGTAATATTGAATCATTTATGGATCGAGGTATATTTTTCGGGAATACACCTAATGAGGAGTGCCATGGTTTCTATATTGTGGTTGTATCGTGATCCTGCCAAGATGCATCTTATGTTTGATTCATAAGGCATATAATATGTTCCATATGAGGAATCCTATGATTTTATATAGGGAATATTACATTTTAAAATCATGTAGTAAGGAATAATGAGAATCTTATTCATACCGCATGTGGAATCTCATGCTAATCATAGGAGGCATCATATTCATGAATGATACTGTATGAAAAATTTTAAGGTCAAGTAGTGATGAATATTATACCATTTCATGACCATCGCATGAGGAATATTATGATTGATGAATTAGGGATACTAATCTTTAATGATAGCTTTTGTTACAATTTATGTTTTTTTGGTTATGAAAATTGGGAAAATGAATCCCAGGAATGACTAGTGTGGGACATTGTGAGAGTGGCCTGACCTAGCATGGGAGTTAAGTAATAGGGTTTAAGGAGTTTCTTGATGAATGGTTTGACTTATTTCACTCATGGAATAGAATATTATAACCTCAATTCATGACATGGGAAAGGGACCATTAGGAGTATGTCAAATAATGGTGTTTCAAGGACTGTGGAGGAGTATCTCAAATCATGGAATTTTAGGGGTGGATGTTGGGGCCCCATAAGGTTGCATGTTAAAATGTCCTAGAACTGGTCTTAAATGTTTTCTATGGGACTCTCCATATATTATGGTGGTTAGTGATAGTAGCCTAGGAACCTGTTCAGAGGCCCGAGACCACAGCTTGACACAGATCCAGAGATGGGGTGTGGGGGCTCAACCCCCATGGTCTGGAATAATGGGTCTTAAGGTAGGAGCATCATAAAGGATATGGATTCAAAAATGATTGGATATACCAGAGCTAATGGTCTCATGAAGGATAGGGAATCATGGGGCTCATGGTATCATGAAGGATGGGCTACATGGAGCATAGGTTCTTGCGAATGATATACCTTTACAGAGCTTAGGGTGTTACGTAGGATGTCCTCACTCCCATGGGGTGTGATTCAAAAAGTTTTAATGCTACAAAAATCATTAATTACCTATGAGGGCCTTCATTATTTGAAAAGGGTATAGGAATTCATGAAATGAATCTCCACATGGGATGGAGGATCTTAAGAACATAAGATATGAGTTTTCAATGGGAATAGGGGCTTCACAGAAAATGGCCTCATGATGACATGGATCTTCAGGATTTGAAAGCACGAGACCATAATCTAGCCACATATCCACTCCAAATGAATGTAGAAGTAGGGGTATTTATATAAAAGGGGTTTCAAAAATATTTTAAGTTGCATGGGATGAATTTTTATGCTTCATAAATGGATATGGATCCATTGGACTCGTGAAGGCTACCATAAAGCCTTCATGCATTCATGAAGGGGAGATTCTTGAATCAAACCTCCGTGTATTGCCTTCACGAATAGGCTCTAAAAATTTCCTTTGGTATCCCATCTTAAAAAAGTCATAAAATCTAATTTGTAACTATTTTTAGTCTCTATGACCAGTGAAATCGATGCTTGAAAAATGATTTATTCTCCTTGATCAAGTTTGAAATACTTAGGCGAATTATTTGGATTCATTTCTCTAGTGTCAACAAATGACTCCCTTTAAAATGTGCTCCAACAAGGAAAGGGATGTTGAGGCTGGCCACATTTTGAGGAATGTAATGAGTAAAAAAATTTCCTTGTGGTCCACTATTTCTTGATTGTATTTTTTTAAGAGAGAAATAAATAGTGGAGAATGTATTTTTATTGGAATGGAACAATGATAACCTTTGAAATTTTCTTGGATGAGAACACCCAATCTGGCGAGTATAACACTACAAATATAAAATTCTTATCTAATGTGTACTAGTTCATGAATGGGATAAATCTAGGGTCTTTTTAATTTTAGCTAAAGAAAGGTGAATGAATAGTGTGAATCAAAATTTCCAAAATCTAGAACATAATGTAAGTAGTGTCATCATATAGGACAAATGATATCTATGTTCCAAACATTGTATACATATCTCTTATCCAAGAATGGGGGAAAAATGAAGGTAGACTATGGACCATGTTCTAAATAGGGAACCTATACCATAATTTCAACCAAATTATTATTATTAATTGGCCCAGGATGGTATGTGAGACAGTATGTCATGAGAAAATGTTTTTAGGTGGTCCCTTTAAATATTGAGGTGGATGAGTATCCAAAATTAGGGTAACATGAAACATGGAAATGATGTGATGGAATTTTTGAAAGGATTAAAACACTATCATAATTGTGCCTTCATGACTTGGAGCACCTCAGGTGTGAGTGTATTAGTCTGAACAAGGGTTAAACTTGTTTTCCAGTGGGAGTGTCTGATTAAGGAACACGAGTGATGCAATAGATAACCCACATCAATTGAAGGGGTTTTAGGAAAGGTCCTAATATTCCCTTCAGTTTTACATCGTCAAAAAGGATGATATATACATTGTTTTACATCATATAGTTAGGACATTGGACATGAATTTTAACATCATATGGTAACGAAGGTTCATTGTACATTTTAACGTTGTGTGATCAAGATGCATGTCATTGTTTAACATCATGTGACAGATATTTGGAATGAGTTGGGATTATGAATTAGTCCACCCAATATTTCTTCCTTGTGTCAAATCAAGAGTGAATCCCAGGTTCATTTTGTAACGAACCAAAGTTTTTCAATGGAAAATTCCCTTCTTATATCTATGTCATAAAAACACAAAATAATGAACTACTAATTGATAAGTGACCTTTAAACATAATTTTGTCACCCCTATATTTGGAATTTTAAAAATCCAACATACACGGTTGTGTTCAAGATAGTTTTTGGAGTCTAATGAAACAAAAATAATTTTTAGTGAATAGTAACCTACCCTTATGAATAGTAATATGAACCTTATGAATAGTAAATAAGAGTAACATTACCTATGAATAATAAAATAAAATTTAGACATCATAGAAAGTGATAATTTTACCTTAGTAAATGTTTTTGGTATTTTATAAGTCATAAATAATTAATTATAATTAATTAATTAATTTAAAAGAATATTTATTTTCCTATAATGTATTAATAAATTATTCAATCAATGTCTAATAGTTTTTAGATAATTTTATAAGGCCCTACGTAATTTTTGAAAGAGCTACAAAATCAGTTTTAATTTTTAAAAAACTGTTTTTTATGTAAATTATGATTTTAATTAAATATTAAATTAATAATATTTAGAAAATTATTTTTGAAAAATGGACTTCATTTTTGGATTCTACACATCGAAAAATGGTTGGGGTAAAATTTTGGGATTTTTCTGAGATACTTGAATTTTTGATGAATAGTTGAATCCGATAATTCACAATAAAAGCTAAATAATGTATTAATTGAGTCATTGATGATGTTCTGCTGATGTAAGCCCACTTGTTTCGGGATTACATTATAAAATTACAATTATTGGTCATCCAAGAGTCACTATTCCTTTTCTTGGGTGAAATTAATAAACTAATCAATTTTATATTAAGGAAACCCCTCTCCCCTCCACTATAAAAGCCACCCTTCACCCCCTCTTTTCCTCACACCTCTCAAGCTCCAAGACTTCTCTAAATTCTGCCCAAACACCTTCCCTAGCTCATCCCCCACGTCCAAAAGCTGTTTTTCTCATCAAAATACCGAGCCTAGCTTCCTTAAATAGGATCTCAAGAGAAGGATTCTAAAGGTAATTTCTCTCTCTCTTCTCCTTTAATTTCCTTTCAAGTTCATGTTCCTTTCTTGATCTCTCTCTATCTATCTTCATACAAGTTGTTCTGTAAATCCAGTATTATATATATACTGTAATATTATGATTCTAATGTTATTTTATATCACCCCACACCCTTTCCCCCTTCCTTTTATTTTATTAAAGAGAACGTTGTTCATGTGGTGATAATTTATCACCTTCAAAAACAACATGATCTCTTCTTACATTTATAACTTCAATCTGGTCATGAAACCATTTTTATGGTTGAAACAGAATTTTTTATACGTATTATGTTCTATTTTATGTTCTGGAAATAACCTATGGCCATACTACTAAGTGAAAAATTAAAATGAGTTGGTTGTGATCCAAAAAACAGCTCAAATTAGCCCAAATAATATTCATTTAATTCTTATCTAATAATTCAGCCACATGGATCTAATATAACTCATTATAAAATCATTCAAGCTTCTGTAATATCATTAATTACATGTAACATCAGTTCTGGATGTTTACCCAGGATCTACCCAAACATCAAATTAAGAATACAAGTGGACCGCTCAAGAAAACCATGAAAACGAACATCCCCGATCAATGTTTTTAAACTCTATAAGTCATCCAAAGAAACAGAATATGAAATAATGAAACTAGAATGAACCCTATTAATGTATAAAAGGTTCTGTAATTTCTAATTAATGAATATAATGTCATTATACAGGACATTAAAGAGAAGGAGGCATTCGAGTACAAGGTAAGGGGAAATCTCGAACCAAATTTTTTTCCTTCGGGTTGTCCCTCTTTCACACCATTTTTGATATGGTTACTCCTCAAAGGTATTTTGTTCATATTTGCCTTTAATTTTCTGGGATATACATGTTTTTAACTGGTTTTTATGTCCATCTAAATGTTTTCCAAAAGAACTCTTCTTTCAAGATATCACCTTTTACCTCTCATTCAAGGTTGATGGTTCTCATATCAAGTATGTTGTTCCCTCTTTCTTTTGGGAACCCAAAGCTTATGAATGTGTTATTATGAGATGAAACCCATTCCTTTACATGGATTATTTATGTACCTGTTTGATATGTGTTCTATGTGTCAAGCATGATAATGATAATGTTATGATGTGACGGGTGCGCCCGGAATTATATAGCACAATATGAATGTTTAAATGTGACGGGTGCGCCCGGAATCATATAGCACTCCAATGCATTGGGTAAAGTGATGAATCTCATGAGTAAATGTGAAATTATGCATGAACATGATGCTAGATTTGTTCACAAGTATGTTTGGTAGTTAACCACTAAGACATGATGTTTCATTTTTATGCTTTGCCACATTTCAAGTTTATTGTTTATGCTCCTCTCATGTTCAAGATCTTCTTCCTATGTCATGATTATGCTCACCCCATGCTATATTGTTCTTATATATCCTCTTACTGGGCTTTTAGCTCACCCCTTTTGATGTATATCCTCATGTGGCTACATGTACTAAGGAGAGGACAAGTGCTACTAAGAAGCTATAGAAGAAGAGATTAAATGAATTTTTATGCTTGATGTTGTACTTGTTATGTGTAGTCCTAGTTTGCCCAAGACACTAAACCTCTGGATCCTCCATGTGTAATACTATTATGTTTTTTATCTTTGAAATGATGTAATAGTAATGTAAGAAAAGGCCGGGTCATTATAGTTGGTATCAGAGGAAAGGTTTAGTTAATTTGGGAACTTGGATTAGTGAACCCTAATGAAAACCTCTAGCATGAGACTAAGTACAAATATGCACACAAGTATATTTACCAAGGGATCCCATATGTTATGTTTTTGGTATAATTGTTTAAAAGGATAAGTTATTCATGACTTGTTTACTTATGTTTTGTTCTAACGTTTTCTATTTTAGAAAATGGTGGGAATCAGGAGAGGTAATGAAGGAGAAGTACCCTCACCTGTTTGTGTAAAGTGAAATTTCGGGGGAGAAATTTCTTAAGGGGGGAAGAATGTAACGACCCAAAGTTTTTCAATGGAAAATTCCCTTCTTATATATATGTCATAAAAACACAAAATAATGAACTACTAAGTGATAAGTGACCTTTAAACATAATTTTGTCACCCCTATGTTTGGAATTTTAAAAATCCAACATACACGGTTGTGTTCAAGATAGTTTTTGGAGTATAATGAAACAAAAATAATTTTTGGTGAATAGTAACCTACCCTTATGAATAGTAACCTACCCTTATGAGTATTAATATGAAACTTATGAATAGTAAATAAGAGTAACATTACCTATGAATAATAAAATAAAATTTAGACATCATAGAAAGTGATAATTTGACCTTAGTAAATGTTTTTGGTATTTTATAAGTCATAAATAATAAATTATAATTAATTAATTAATTTAAAAGAATATTTATTTTCCTGTAATTTATTAATAAATTATTTAATCAATGTCTAATAGTTTTTAGATAAATTTATAAGACCCTACATAATTTTTTAAAGAGCTACAAAATCAGTTTTAATTTTTAAAAAACTGTTTTTTAAGTAAATTATGATTTCAATTAAATCTTAAATTAATAATATTTAGAAAATTATTTTTGAAAAATGGACTTCATATTTTGATTCTGCACGTCGAAAATTGGTTGGGGTAAAATTGTGGGATTTTTCTGAGATACTTGAATTTTTAAAGAATAGTGGAATCTGATAATTCACAATAAAAGCTAAATAATGTATTAATTGAGTCATTGATGATGTTCTGCTGATGTAAGCCCACTTGGTTCGGGATTACATTATAAAATTACTATTATTGGTCATCCAAGACTCACAATTCCTTGTCTTGGGTAAAATTAATAAACTAATCAATTTTATATTAAGGAAACCCCTCTCCCCTCCACTATAAAAGCCACCCTTCACTCCCTCTTTTCCTCACACCTCTTAAGCTCTATGACTTCTCTAAATTCTGCCCAAACACCTTCCCTAGCTCATCCCCCACGTCCAAAATCTGTTGTTCTCATCAGAAGACCATTCCTAGCTTCCTTAAAGAGGATCTCAAGAGAAGGATTCTAAAGGTAATTTCTCTCTCTCTTCTCCTTTAATTTCCTTTCAAGTTCAAGTTTCTTTCTTGATCTCTATCTATCTATCTTCATCCAAATTGTTTTTTAAATCCGGTATTATATATATACTGTAATATTATGATTATAATGTTATATTATATCACCCCACACCCTTTCCCCCTTCCTTTTATTTTATTAAAGAGAACGTTGTTCATGTGGTGATAATTTATCACCTTCAAAAACAACATGATCTCTTCTTCCATTTATACCTTCAATCTGGTAATGAAACCATTTTTATGGTTGAACCAGAATGTTTTATATGTATTCTGTTCTATTTTAAGTTCTGGAAATAACCTATGGCCATACTACTAAGTGAAAAATTAAAATGAGTTGGTTGTGATCCAGAAACCGCTCAAATTAGCCCAAATAATATTCATTTAATTCTTATCTAATAATTCGGCCACATGGATCTAATATAACTCATTATAAAATCATTCAACCTTCTGTAATATCATTAATTACATGTAACATCAGTTATGGATGTTTACCCAGGATCTACCCAAACATCAAATTAAGAATACAAGTGGACCGCTCAAGAAAACCATGAAAACGAACATCCCCTATCAATGTTTTTAAACTCTATAAGTCATCCAAAGGAACATAATATGAAATAATAAAACCAGAATGAACCCTATTAATGTATAAAAGGTTATGGAATTTCTAATTAATGAATATAATGTCATTATACAGGACATTAAAGAGAAGGAGGCATTCAAGTACAAGGTAAGGGGAAATCTCGAACCCAATTTTCTTCCTTCGGGTTCTCCCTCTTTCACTCCATTTTTGATATGGTTACTCCTCAAAGGTCTTTTGTTCATCTTTTACTTTACTTTTCTGGGATATACATCTTTGTAACTGATTTTTATGTCCATCTAAATGTTTTCCAAAAGAACTCTTCTTTCAAGATCTCACCTTTTACCTCTCATTCAAGGTTGATGGTTCTCATATCAATTATGTTGTTCCCTCTTTCTTTTGGGAACCCAAAGCTTATGAATGTGTTATTATGAGATGAAACCCATTCCTTTCCATGGGTTATTTATGTACATGTTTGATATGTGTTCTATGTGGCAAGCATGATAATGATAATGTTATGATGTGACGGGTGCTCCCGGAATTATATAGCGCAATATGAATGTTTAAATGTGACGGGTGCGCCCGGAATTATATAGCGCTCCAATGCATTGGGTAAAGTGATGAATATCATGAGTAAATGTGAAATTATGCGTGAACATGATGCTATCTTTGTTCAAAAGTATGTGTGGTAGTTAACCACTAAGACATGATGTTTCATTTTTATGCTTTGCCACATTTCAAGTTTATTGTTTATGCTTCTCTCATGTTCAAGATCTTCTTACTATGTCATGATTATGCTCACCCCATGCAATATTGTTCTTATATATCCTCTTACTGGGCTTTTAGCTCACCCCTTTTGATGTATATCCTCAGGTGGCTACATGTACTAAGGAGAGGACAAGTTCTACTAAGAAGCTATAGAAGAAGAGATTAAATGAATTTTTATGCTTGATGTTGAACTTGTTATGTGTAGTCCTAGTTTGACCAAGACACTAAACCTATGGATCCTCCATGTATAATACTATTATGTTGTTTTTCTTTGAAATGATGTAATAGTAATGTAAGAAAAGGCCGGGTCGTTATACATTTCATGGTGTAAAGTTTCATTTTTGGCATTGTGAAAAAGAGGATGTAGTGAACCATCTTGAATGACACATTTACAAATGAGGGAGTCATGGGTGAATGAGGGTAGGGTGATGGGATCCCCGATAATTAGAACATGATCTGGGGTGGGATGCATAAAGTTAAATTTAATATTGTATAGTCCATGACTTTTAGTTTTTTTCAAATATATTAGACTTATATCAATTAGATTATAGTCATAACTATTGTACCAAGGGGGTGCATCTTAATGGAACGTGTGTAGCACTGGAAAGGTTACCCAATGTGAATGGGGGAAAATGTGTCCACCTAACGCCAGACCAATCAATCCTGATACAACATTCACATATTTTAATGTTGTCAAAATTGGACCATGAAAAAAGTTGTGGTAAATGATTGATGATGGTATGGGGCTACCATCTCAGAAAAGAGTTTTGAATCTTCTCTTATGTAGCCATTAGGCATTAGGAATTTACTCGGGGTAAGGCTAAATTTTCCCATCATGTTACGAGGGTCTTCCATCCTCTAATCAGGCTATGAGTTCATCTTGTTTTACTAACGGTTCAAGCTTATTAAATGGGGATTATGACTGAAAGTTGGATCATGGGATTTTTCAGGGTGATTGCACTGCAGATAATAAATGGTTTTGCAGCAAATCTAGAGTTGTTCCTAGTAATATAAAGTATAGGAATTACTATGTATATCATAATCATTGGAATCGATCCAAAAATATTTCTAGAGGTGGATACACAGTGATTAAGGTCATATGGTCTAGACCAATGTTGAGTGGTTTATGGTCATAACACATGTATCACGGGACATCAGACATAATGCTTGGACCATGGGAAATCAAATTAATGTCGTGATATGTGGAATATATAAGCGTTTGTTCTAAGGTTACTCATGGTGAAATTAGGAGATAAAATAGACCTAAATGAGAAAATAGAAGTTTTCATACTAGATAAATATTAGTAAAAAATGGAATATTGTTTAAGGTTGTAATTATTGGACCTATTTTATTATAAAACAATTTAAAGTCATTATTCTAGGATTTAGTCCCCAATTTTGTGGTCTTATAGTGTTTACCTAGTGGTGTTTTATATAGCTCAACCACATTGGTACACACCATACAAAAACTCCTAATCTCCCTCGAGTCACACATGATGTGGGAAACAATGAGTAGTGAGGGGATTTACCAAACATATGGGAGTGCATAGTTAGGGTGATAGATAACGGGATAATAATTTCCTAGTGACATTGACCTTTTTAATCCATGAACGTAAATGAAAGAAGTGGTGAAACCAAGGTTTTTGGAATTCCATGAATATATAGGGAGGTTGAAATGAGGTCAACTAAGAAATTCAAGATCAAATAAAGGGGGAGACTAGTGAATATGGGTCAACGGTTTTCCATGATCGAAACATTGTGACCATTACCATACCAGTTATTAATGGTGAGAGAAAATACATGATCATTTTTTGACTGATTTTGAGACACTGTATCCACTTTTATTACATGATATCTATTCGGGCTTTGGCCTAGGATGGGAGGTGAGAAAAAATTTCATGATACCATCAACTTTATGTTTTCTTTCTAGATTTAAAGGATGGTGAAAATTAATACTAATAAAGAATCAAAGTGTGGAAATGAAATGAGGGAATATCATTGTGGGATTCAACATTCTAGGTTCTATGCCACATCACATATGGGTACTCCCATGGGTAATATGAGACTTTGGGATTCAAACTTGGGTTTTCTATATAGTATAAGGTCATACTGAATAGACCATGGCTACTAGTTTGGGGTCTTAATTCTTGGACCTTGTGATCTTATATTGTGGTCATAGAGTTTCAAACATAAGGAATATCCCAAAAAGGGTGATGTATAGTGTGGTAGAGTTAAAAAAATGATGTGAATGTGTGACTAGGAGGAAAATCTCCACCCCACAAAATTTTTAGAAGACCCTATTAGAGTTTATAGTTATGATTCTTAAACGGAGGGAGGCAATTGATGGTCTTAGTACTTAGACCAATGATGGGGCCAAGGGGCTAAAGAACATAATGAATTTGCATCTGGGACCGAAGATGAGATGTCTGGGTGTCCCTACATATCCCATAATGATGGGAATCCATCCATATGTAGTTTTTTAAGGCGACACACATAGTTAAAGGTCATATGGTCTAGACCCTGGAAAATAGTATAAATTCATTGTTCTTGGAATATACTATAAATATTTTCTATATGTGTATACATGTGTCATGAAATAGGTAATACCTATTGTTATTGAATCCAAGGAGGATCTCATACCACAAATAAAACATAAGATTAACACCATGTGGTTAAATATCATAATACATGGACCGTAACTGAGGCCCATGGGATAGAGATTTAATTAATGTGTATCTCGTTCTGAAGATGAGAAGTATAGGAATCACTAAATATCCAATAATGATGGTAATTAATCCACACATAGTTCTAGAGAACGACATGGTAGGAAACCAACACTGGTGGGGGTGATCCTCTCTGATGAGTGAATTTGAAGCATCCAACAGTTATCATGAGGTATCATATTTTCATATCTTAGATAATGTATCATATATTATTAAGATTCATCTTAATTTTTTATGGGGTAGAATTTTATTTTATCATCATGCATTGAAGATGATAGGATGTGTAGTTTAAAGTTGTATAATTTTGTCTATAAGGGATGCAAATAGTTTCAGGTATAATTCATGTACCGAATGAAAAAAATTTAAGGGTGTGTCTCATGGACCATGGGATCTTAGATTAATGTCATAGAGTTTGGAACTTGGGGGTAAGGTGTCTCTAAATAGATAAGATGGAATGAAAGAGTGAAAAACATTTCCAGAATGAGGGATAAAGGGGCCCAATGCCACACCACACTTTCCCAAGAAAGTATGAACACTATTTAGAGTCATGATTCCTTGTCATAGTTTCTTAGTTATAGGTCATAGAGTTCATACCAAATAGGGGTTAATTACTCAAGATGATATGCTTGGTTCAGTGTTATCGAAAACATGACGTGAATGAGGGCCAAATGGACCCAACACACCATGACACATGTTGTAGAAAATTCAACATATATTTTATATTATGATTCCTAAAAATTATTTAAAATATTTAGGGTCATGTTTCTAGGACCATAGGCTCTTATTTTAAGGTCATAGAGTTCAGAACCTGACAAAAAGTTTTTGGTCATGTTTCAGGGACTGTGAATTTGATTATATTAAACAAATGGCTACACATCCCACCAAGACTCATAATCACACCTTATTCGTCCTCGTTATGGGAAATAATTAGTGGTAAGAAGATTTCCCTAACATATAGAAGCACACCATAAGGGAAAGAATATGTATTTTTTCAGAATATCCCAATGACATTGACCCATTTACTCAATGTGAACGGGCATATGTATGGGTAACACTGAGTGTGTTGGAGTTCCACCATATCATAATGAGTTGGAAAGTATTAATCACAACACCTGATATTTGGAACATAATGAGAGTGGTGTGATGATGGAGGAAAACTTCTGACCCTGCTCGAAACACATCATTCATATCACGTTACCGAGGATGGGGATATGAAAATGAGGGTCAATCACTGACCATGTTCAAAACAATGGTTCTGTCTCAAAATGCAATCCAATTTCATTAAATTCATCGGCCCATGATGGTAGGTTACCCACTATGGCATGATAGAATTCTATTATAGGGTTTCTATAGACATTGAATAGGATGAGTATCCAAATAAATGCTTTTTAGAAGCATGAAGATGGATTGGGAGAATTCCCACACGGAATCCAACACTCTATGTTCTACAAAATAGTGTTTTTGAGCATGTATGTGGTTTATATTATATTTAGGGGGTCTAACCCCTCCTATAGGATGAGGTTCCAAAGGTAGATTTTGAATTTCACTTGGTAGTTGACCGACATCTAATTTAGAGTGCTCTATTATATGAGGATCTTGGCATTACATAGTTTTATATCACATGGTGGGGATGTGGAATCATCTCATACATAATATATGAGGAATCCTATGTTATCCGCATATGGTATGGATATATTTTAACATCATCTATTGAGGAATAGAAACATGTAGTTTAACATCATATGGTGAGGTCGTTACACCATATAGTTTAATGTCATGTGATTAGGAAAAGCGATGGCTATTGTTTATGGTCACATATATTTGACCAAAATGATGTTCAATTAAATGTTACGTGACCAAGATGGTGTCCCACAATTTAACATCATGTTAATGAGACCATAGTTTTTGTTCATTATAAAATCGAGAAACTAGGATGCATGTCTGCAAGTATTGTGGAGGTACAGGGATGGTCATCTCCACCCCATTCACATGGTTTGGGGACCTTGAAGATCATATGGAAATCCTTATACGGGATTACTCTAAAAGTACCACAGCGTATACATGGATATTCTCTAAGAATTAATTGGGCTATATTATAGGAAACTTTCTAGGGGATGGTGTTGGGGTTACAGGTAGGACTTATAAAGTTTATGTGTATCGTGAGTAGGATCTCCATGATGATTTTTGATGGAAAAAGTAGTAGGTAGAGTCAACCATGACACATGTGATGGTAAATTGGGGTCTCAGTCCTAGTTAGTTTGAATGAGATCACATTTCCATATAGCCATCTGGGGGGGGGACATGGAGTTCTTAGAGGGTAGATGCAACCACCCAAGTTGTTGAGTTGAGTTCTAATTTGGTAAGGATGATATAATTCATGCAGTATAGTAGGGTGACGTTTCCCATATGGTGTGGAAGCCTGGAACATTGGTTCTATGGGGTTAGGGAACTCGAGAGGCATGGAATCCTAGAAAATCAGATCAACAGGGAAATGGTTTTCGAGTGTCCTCGAAGCCAGGAACATCAGATTGATATGGATATGGTGACCTGGAGGTATGGAATCCATGAATATCGGATTGATGGGACAATGGCATCAGGATTCATTGAATCCTAGAATATCATATCAATGAGGAGATGAAACCCGGGATGCATGGATTCCTGGAATGTCATATATATGTGGCGATAGTGACATGGACGTGATGAATACAGGAATTCCATATTGATAATAAGATAGAAACTATAAGGTATAGAACCTGGTATAATCAGTTTGATGAGGTGATGGAACCTAGAGGGCATAGAAGCATGAAACATCAGATCAATGGGGAAATGGATCCCAAGAGGCCTAAATGCCTGGAATTCCTAATTCATGGGGCGACAGTTCTTCAAGGCATGGAACCCCAGAATGTAGGATCCTTGGGGTGATGTCACCCTGAAGGCATGGAATTCAAGAACATTGTATTGATGGGGTGATGTCACTCGGGAGACGTGGAATCATGGAATGCTGGATCGATGTCGCAATGGATCCCTAGAGGCATAGAATTGATCGAACCACGATTCACTGTTTTACTCCTCCCTTACAACGCTGTTTTAAACTAGTTTTGTAGTGACTATTCCAAATATTATAATGAATTTCACTTTATGTTTGAATCATTTAAATAATTTTGATCTACATTATAATGGTAAATGTTACTTGTTTTTAGTATTTCAATGTAGGTGGAGGTGATTTGGAGGGCCCTTGATGAAGTGGAAGAAAAATGGGCCAAAATTGCATGGATCCATGGACATCTGTCCACTATTTTGCATCGTACACAATATTCGTGCCTCCAAATGGGCTGAAATTGTTTTTTACTGTCTAAACATTAATATTCTAAATTTCATATTAAGGAACCCAATCCTGATTCAGCTTCTATGGGGCCCATCTGAACTGATCTGTCCAAGCCACCGAATATGGACCAAGTCAAATGCGGTGTTCTCTATTGTATCAATAACTTGAGCTGTAGTTGTCTAAATGGTGCCAACCGTTTGGTGGATATATTCAAGAGGTAGGGATACAACTTTTCTATTTTCTTCAAAGCTATATAAGGTTGTCTGAATACCGAAACACGTTGTACAAGTGGATTGAGGAAATCTTTGTGCCTAAAACCACCTTCCAATTTTCCTATAAAATGGAACCTTGGGATCCCCATTTTTAAGTTCAGCCGTGGAGTGATGTTCTGCCAATTTGGAGTCCTAAAGGAGTCCTCTCCTCATCAAAGAAGTTTTGGAGGCCCATATCCTCATAGGGGGATCAACAATGAAGAAGGAGTTTCACCCGAGCTTCCTCCTCCACCTGATGTCGAGCTAAACAGTGGGTGTTCATTGTGGGGGAGATACACAAATGTCAAGGGAGTTCCAATGCATATATTAGCTACTGGTTTGGATTAATTTGGGTGTTAAAAAATTTCTTTCCATGTATCTTACATACATTCATATTTGAATGCTTGTTTTGATGTGTGCGGATGAGATGCTCTTAATTTCTAGCCGATCGGTGTGTGGTTTTGAGTACATGACTTATGTTGTTCAGATTGGGTAACACAAGAATCATTTTCTTACCCACTTTCTTGTGATTTAAATCTGCATTGGAAGCTCTTATTCCATGCATAAGTTCTATACCTTGACAATACGATTGTTATGTCAAGGTTTGGTTCTTTAAGCAATAAAAAAATGGCTTAGAAATGAATCGGAATTCCAATTAATTTCAACCAAATAATTACTCCAACCGTAAATTAATCTCCAAGAATAATGAACTTTAAAGTGTGTAGTTAACACACAATTAACCCTTTTATCTCAAAATTCTAAAACACCACTTTTTATCAACTATTAAACTCTTTAAATCAATTCATTTTCTTTAAACAGTTTTAAAGACACCCCTCTTTTAGCACTTCTTATTGAAAATGCACACTCTGAACCCACCAATGCTCCTTGAGAGATGACCTAGGGCCTTCCCTAGACAATAAATCAACCTTAAAAATATAATCAATTTTTCATGTCACGACAGCGTGGTCAAGAATCCTATAACATAATATTGACAGAGTGATATAGCCCTAATGGTTTCTAAGCATAGAAAATTAGTACATTGGGGGTGATGGTTCTCAGGAGGGCTGGAAGAATTGAAGATCGGTTCGATGGGTTCTTGGATCCCTAGAGGCATGGAAGCCTGGAATGTCATATTGATGGGATTATGGAGCCCTGGAGGCGTGGAATCCAAGAACGTCGGATCTATGGTTATATGGTTCATTGGAGGTTTGGAAGATTGTAATGTCAGATAAATGAGGTGTTGTAGCCCTTGAGGTGTGACCTCAAGGAATGTTGTATCAATGAGGAGATGGATCCGCACAGACGTGGAAGCTTGGAATGATGAATCGACATGGCAATAACACCCGAAAGGCATGGAAGCCTGAAATTTCGTATTGATGGGGTGGTGGGTCCATATAAATGGAATATTGGAAGGTTGGATAAGTATGGATATATATCGGTAGAGGTATAGATTCATGGAATTTAGGATCGATGGGGTGATGGATCCCTAGAGGCGTGGACGTTTGGAATGACAGGTCGATGTGTCGATGTTGCCCAGGAGGCATGAAATCCTATAACATTGGATCGACAGGGTGATGGAGCCTTAGTGGTGTGGAATTATGGAACATTGTACCAATGTAGTGATGGATCCCATGAAGCGTGGAAGCCTATAACATTTGATCGATTGGTAGATTGATCCAAAAAGGTGTGGAAGCTAGGAACATCGGGTTGATGGGGGATGGATCCTGGGAGTCATGGAATCATAGAATGTTGAATCGATGGGAGATGGTTCATGTGATGTGTGCAAGCTTGTAATGTTATATTAAGTGGTTGATGGAACCTTAGAGATGTGGAAGCCCAGAACACTTGATCGACATGGAAATGGATTCCTATATATGATAGAGCCTATAATGTTAGATCGACAGGGCAATGGACCCCCAGAGGGGTGGAAGCTTGGAATGTTATATCTATGGGGTGATGGATACCTAGAAACATGGAATCCCGAAATGTTGGATCGATAGGGTGATAGATCCCAGATGGTGTAGAAGTCTGGAACATCATATCGGCGGGGTGATGGAGGCTTGGATGGATGGAATACTTGAACGACCGATCTATGGGTAAATTTATTCATGGATTCATGAATCTTGGAACGTTGGATCAATGGGGAAATAGATCCTAAGAGGCATGGAAGCCTGGAATATTGGATAGATAGGGAAATGGAATCCAAGTGGCTTGGAAGCCTGGAACATTGGATCAATGGGGTGATTAATCCCTGAAGGCATGGAATCCTAGGATTTCTGATCGACGGGGCAATAGTTCCCTAGAGGTGTCAAATCACGGAACATCGGATCGATGAAGTGATGGTTATCAAGAGGCATGGAATCCTATAACATCATATTGATGCGGTGATGGATCCATAGAGACTTAGAATCCTAATCATCAAATAGGTGATTCGATGGTGCCCTAGAGGCACGGAAGCCTCGAATGTTGCATTGGAAAATAGATGGTTCCCTGGAGGGAGTGAAGCCATGAATGTCGGATTGATGGGTTGATGGATCCCTGAAGGCATGAAAGCTGGGAATGTTGAATATATGAGGTGATGGTGACCTGATGTCCTGAAAGTATAGAACATCAGTTTGATTGGGTTATGGTGCATGGGAGGCATGGAAGCCTGGAATGTTGGATTGACGGGGTGATGGTGCCCAGGATGTGTGGAAGCCTGCAACGTTGGATCGATGGGGAAAAGTTTCCCGCAAAGCATGGAATCATGGAGTGTCAGATCAATGAGGTAATGGATACATGGTGGCAGGGATGCATGGAATGTTGGATTTATGTGTATATGGATACCTTGAGGTATGGAATTCTGGAACATTGAATCAATGCGGCGATGGACCTCTAGTCGAGTGAAATCTAGGAACATCATATAGATGGGGTGATGCGGCCCTAGTGGTGTGGAATCCTGGAACGTCAGATAAATGGTTTGATTTTTCCATGGAGGTTGGAATCTTGGAACGTCAGATTGATGTGGTGATGGAACCCAAAAGTCATGGAATTGTGGATGTTGGATCGATAGGATGATGTAGCCCCTGAGGCATGGAATCCCCTAATGTCATATGGAAGTGGTGATGGAACCCAGGATATGTGGAAGCCTGAAACATTGTATTGACAGTGGAGTTGGTGCCCAAGAAGCAAGGAATCCTAGAACGTTAGATCGATGAGGTTATGTCACCTAGGAGGTGTGAAGGTTTGGAGTATTAGTTTTATAGGGAAAGGGATCTTAAGTGGCATGGAGGCAAGGAACATTAGATCAATGGTGTCATGTAGCTCTATAGGTGTGGAGTCTTGGAACATCGAATCGATAGGGGGATGTCACCCGAGAGGTGTCGAATCCTGTAATGTCATATCAATAAGGAAATGGATCCCTAAAGTCCTGGAAGCTTGGAAGGTTGTATTGTTTGGTCGATGGAGTGCTAGATATATGGAATCCAGAAAATTAAGATCAATGTGGCGATGGATTCCTAGAGGGGTGGAAGCATGGAATGTCATATTGATGGGGTGATGATGCTCGGGAAGCTTGGAATCCTGGAACATTGAATCAGTGGGGAGATGGAGACTTCTATTCTTGGATACTGGGAGTCCTGGAACTTCGGAATGATGGGGAAATGGTGCCACGGAGTCATGAAATCTAGGATCCTTATATCAATAGGGTGATGACTCTCATGTTCTGTGGATGTCTGGAATGTCATATGGACGAATCAATGGAGCCCTAGAGTCATGGAATCTTGAAATATAGAATTTATAGGACAATGTAGAATTGAAGGCGTATAAGCATGGACTATCAGATCGACAGGGTGATTTCCCTAGGAGGAATGGAATCTTGGAACACCATATGGACATGGAGATGGATCCCAGGAGGTTTGGAATCCTGGAACATCATATAGAAGGTGTGATTTATCCCTGTAGGCATGAAATCCTGGAAAGATAGACCGATAGGATGATGGTGCCTGGAGGTTTGGAGGCCCGGAATGTTGAATCAAGGAGCTGATAGAGACATAGAGTCCTGCAAGCCTAGAATGTTGGATCGATGGGGTTATGATGCCCAAGAGGGATGGAAGCCTGGAAGATCTGATTGATGGGGTGATGGAATTCTATAGGCATGTAATCCTAGAACATTAGATCTATGGGGAGACGATTCCTAGGATTCATGGAATCCTAAAACATTGATATCATCTTAAAATGTAGAGGAATGTGGGAAAGGATATGATCGACCTACCCTCAGGGATGGTGCTAAAAACTCTAGATCGGAGCAACCAGAGTAGTGAAAGGTAGTTTTATGTGGATTATCTCTATGTCAGTTGATGGAATTGCATGGAGGACCTTCTAAATTGATTATTACGGTGATTGGGATTACCAATGTGATGGTTGATGGTATTCTAGGGAGGTTCTCTACAATTGATGACAATGGTGATAGGGAGGAATCTCATGCATATCATTAGAACTATGGGGAGGACCTCCAAAATGACTGTTTTTGTGGATGAGGTGGGATTTTGAGATGGTTAGTGGAAGTGTGGGGAGGACCTCCTCAATGGATTGCAATTGAAATAGGGATGACCTCCATGGAGGTTAATGGCTGTGTGGGGAGAACATTAGTAAAGGCTGATGACAGTGACGGGGAGGACCTATGTGGTATGCGGAGCACCTCCATAATGGATGAAGTTGGTGATTGGGAGGTCCTCCATGTCAGTTTATGTAAATACATAGAGGAACTCTACAATGGATGATTATGAAAATGGATATGACCTCTATGCTAATTGATGTTAGTGTGGGGAGGACGTCCGCAATTGATGAATATAGTGATGGGGAGGCCCTTTATGCTAGTTTATGGTAGTGTAGGGAGGACCTCTGTAATGGTTGATGATGGTGATGGGTTGGAACTCAATTCCAGTTGATTGCAATTTAGGTAGGACCTCTACAATGGCTCATGATAGAGATGGGGAGGACATGCATGCCAGTTGATAGAAGTGCAAGGAGGACCACCATAATGGTTGATTATGGCGATGGGAAGGACTCCAATACTAGCTGATGGTAGTGTAGGGAGGACCTCCACAATGGATGATGATGGTGATGGGAAGGACCTCCCTTCTAGTTTATGGTAGAGTGTGGAGGACCTCTTCCATGGTTGATGATGGTGATAGGGAGGGCGTCCATGTTGGTTGATGGTAGTGCGAGGAGAAACTATAAAATTACTGATTGTGGAAATGGGGAGCAACTCTGTGTCAGTTGATGGTTGTGCGTGGAGGGCCTCCACAATGGATGAAGATGGATATGGGGAAAACCTCTATTCTGGTTGATGGTAGTGTAGGGAGGACCTCTGTAGTGGCTGACGAAAGTAATGGGGAGGACCTTTATGCCAGTTGAGGGTAGTTCTGGGATGACCTATGTACTAGATGATGATGTAGACCGGGAGGAACTCTGTTCTAGTTGATGGATCTGTGGGAGGGACCTCTACAATGGATGAATATAGAGACAGGGAGGATCTTAGTGTTGGTTGATCGTAGTGGTTGGAGGTCCTCTGTAGTGGTCGATGATGGTGATAGGGAGGGCCTTAATGACGACTGGGGGAAGTTTGGTGAGGAACTCCCCAATGGGTGATGATGGTGATGAGGAAGAAATCTATGATAATTGATGGATGTTTAGGAAGGACCTCTACCATTTTTAAGTGTGGAAATGAATAAGTCCTTTGTAATTGTTGATGGAATTACGGGGAGGACCTCCATAATGGTTGATGATGGTGACTGGGAGGACCATCATTCTGATTGATGGAAGTGTGAGGAGGACCTCCGTAATGGTTGATGATGGTGATGATGAGGACCTCTATGATGGTTGATGGTAGTACGGAGTTTGAAACCACAATGGATGAAAATAGTGAGTGGTAGAACCTCAATTCTAGTTGATGGTAGTGCGGGGAGGTCCTTCATAATGTATGATGATGGATATGGGGAGGACCATTGTTACGATTGATGGAATTCCACATAGTACCTCAATAATGATTGATGATAACAATGGGAAGGACCTACGTAATGGCTGATGAGGGTGTCAGTTCCAGTTTTAAACTAATGGAGGGGGGTGGATTCCCTCTACGCGTGACATGATGGTGGTGACATAAGTGAGGAGCTGATGGAATGGGGTTGGTTTCCACCAGCATGACCCATGAGGGTTGGAGCTTCCATGGTGGGTGGAATTGGGATAATTCCACCTACATGACCCATTAGGGTAGAGACTTCCCAGAGGATACAATGGAATTGGGTGGTTTCCCCCTATGTCGCCTATGAGTGTAGTAGTGATGATGATGTGTCAATGACCCATAGTCTTCACACACCCAATGTTACACATCATCTCACATATGTATGGGAGGTGATTCACATTGGTGATGCCTCAATTTGAACACACCTGACATTTTTCATCCACTAACTATTGGAGGAGAATATTTCATGTTGGTTTCACCATTTTTTTGTGTTTTCACAACTGGGTAATGCATCGTTGTGGCGATGTGTGTTTATTGTCCTTCATTCACACCTTCCAAAGGTGAGAGGCCTTCACCACCATGTATGGTGATGTCAGCTATTTGATTGAAATGGGATAATGGGAAGTTGGTTCCTTCATCAATGGATACCTCATTGGAGATCATTACTTAGTCTAGGAATCCCTTATATATTTGAGTTGTGTTTCTGAATCTCGTTTTTGATTTCATATCTTTCTTGATGTTGGTTAATTACACTACTTCTGTTTGGTAGGGAAATGACATTTCATCAGAGAAGATCAATATGTTTGGCATGTTTGGCACATATCTGGACATTCTGTGTATTGTACACATGTATTATTTCTTTAGGGAGGGAATCTTTTATGTGAAATATTTGGCATGAATCCTAAGTCATCCAATGTCATTCATGAGGTATCTGATTCCAAAGGCATATCTTTTAATAATTTCACCTCAAGAGTCCTATTTTTATCATGCGGTAGCTAACCCCATAGGTGTGTATCATTCAAGGATTGTGCCTCAGGAATCCCATTTTAGTATGAGGTAGATTCTAAGGATTTGGGTAATGAGTTTATTATATTGCGATGATAAGAAAAGTTTGATTAGAATGTATTATGGGGAAGTATCAATGATGTGTGTCCCTATAACGGATGGAAGACACACCAGGAATATTGGGAGAGAACACTGCTTGAGGTTGATCTAGGGTTTAACATCCTAGAGATATGGGTGATTAGATGCCCCAAGGATGTGGATCATGGATGTGTGTCCCTAGGTGGGAGAACCTAATAAGGTTACTGATGGATGGATCAGAACATCTCACATAGAAGGATACAAGAGATGCGTTCAATAATGGAATGTTGTTACACTTTGAAGGATGATCTAAAAACCCCTTAAAGGGGTTCATGGAGTTACATCCCTATGATAGAGATCTTAAGATTATCAATGGTCAATATTGAACCTCAGGGAGGCATCCAACATACCCTGTTTAGAGGGATTGAACCAAAACCCACATATTTTGATGATGTAGTTCAAGTTTGTGTGATAAAACCAATCCATGCAGTTTAATTTCATCTGTTAAGGACTCTCGTCTCTCGAAAAGATAATTAGTGAGGTATGGTGTTGGACATATTCATTTATATTTCTCATTAGAAGATTATTTCAATTGGTTAAAGTTTTTATTGGGATTATGTGTGAATTCTACCATATGGACCTGGAGGAGATGTGGTTTCCCAGATGGGTTTCAAGACAATATTGAGACATGGAGGATCAAATAATGTCAAGTTGGATACAGATGTTGGGTTTGGAGCTCAGATATTCCCCATACAAATCCCAATTAATTGGGAATCAACGACTACATAGTACGGAATATTTGGGGTTACACCTAAGGTGGAGGTTCAAAGAAGAATGTGGTTGGTGATTATGCATGTATTTTGTCTGGGTGTTGTAATGGATAAGAAATAATGTGGATGGGACTTATACATGGAATATTATCGAGTACTTCTATAGAGAATCAATGATATGGGTGGGGCTTACACGTGGAATCTTCCTATCACATCTTCATCATGAATGTTCATGAGGGAATCACATTTTAATTTCATGCGGTAAGATTACTCTTTATGGATGTGTTGAAGAACATGGTGTTTAGGGATTATGTAGTTGAGCTGCCCATCATATATTCATCATTTTAGGTCATGAGGGAATCCTGTGTGCATTTCACGAGGTATGATTACATTTTAAATTCATGTGGAAGGAAGTTTTGTGTGGGTCTTATATAGTTTATATGTCTATCATGACTTTATCATATTGGGTCATGGGGGCATCTGGACTAACTAATTGGTCGAGGGATATTGTTGGGGCTTAAACATAATTTAGAGGCCCACATGGGCTTTATGGGTGCAGTAAGTATACATGAGGGGAACCACATACTAGGTCTACCCATTCACCCTCCTCATGTCAAATTATGAGGGAATCATGAATTTATGATTGATTATGGTATATGTTTGGGGCGTAAACCTAATAAGAAGGGACATGGTTGATGTTTGGTGGGCTTCTCTTGATCATTAAATTAGTAATATCATGATTGATGGATAAAGAATCATGCATGTACCATAGGAGGCATCCTATGTTTATCATATTTGGTATATTGGAGTTTTAAATTCTTAGAGTTATGATAATGGGAATCTTATGATTTTTACATAATATGTATCTTGTTTTTCATATGACACATCCTATTCTTGAATGGTAGGGTATGATAAAATTTGAATTCATGTAGTGAGGTCTATAATATCATTTCATGACAATAGAACGAGGCATGTGATGATTGATACATAATGAATTCTACTCTTGAATGACAGGGAATTTTATAGTTTAAATTCATGTAGTTAGGACTATTGGACAAAATATTCTAGTAATAACGGGTATGGGACTTACAAGAAATAGGCCCATATAATTCAATATGTCATGGGAGTTAGGTGATCGGGTTTGAGTAGTTTCTTTAAGAATGGTTTGACTTAAATAACTCATGTAATCTATGATGAGAACCTTAACTCGTGACATGGGAAAGGGACTAAGTGGAGTATATCGAATCAAGCTATTTAAGGAATGAGGAGGAGTATCTCAAATCATTATATTCTAGGGGTAGATGTTGGGGACACATAAGGGAACAAGAAAAAATGGCATCAACCATTATAGAGTAGTTCATGGTGTTACTCTCTTGTTATCATGGGTCTCAGGGATAGTAGTAAAGTAACCAGTCTGAATCTGCAAGCCTGCAGCCTAGTAGTGATCACACACTTGGGTGCAGGGGTGCATCCCTTGTGGTGTGGTCCAACAGGCACAGAGGTAAATTAATTCCAAAGGATATGGATTCATAAAGGGTGAGACTTCACTGATCAAAGGTTCTTCAGAAGAATAGTGCTTTGTAGAGATCAATATCTCATGAAGTATGGGATTAATGGAGCTCATGGTATTGTGAAGGATATGGCTTCATGGAGATCAGGGTCCTGAAAATATGTATTGATTTCAAGGTGGTGTGCTTTATGATGGATGATTGATTCATGAATCGTCAAGTTTCTGAGAGGGTATTATACATTCAATAAGGGTGTTTGACAACAAGAATGTAATAACCACATAGGGAAGAAGCTCTTAAGAACACAAGGGATGAGGTTTCATGATTCCAATTGGCTTCACAGAAGAGGGTCTCATGAAGCCCAAGATCTTCATGAATTCAGATTCTGAGGCCATAATCCACCCATGTATCCCATACAAATGAACACATGGGTATATTTATAGGAAATTCAATTCATGAATATTAGAAGACTTTCAAAAACAATTGTGGGTATTGTGAATGGGATTATCTCATTCAGACTCTGGATGTATACCATAAAGAATTAATGAATTTGTGATAGGGAGATCTGTGTATCGTATATTAGAAAAATATATTTGTGAACCATCATCAAAAACCCATATTCCAATTTCCATAACATGATATCTATAAATATTTTCGGTCTCTACAATGAGTCGAATAAAATATTGAAAATGTGATATGGACCTAGATCAATCTTGGAAGCATTCATTTCATTCTTTGGATGTGTTAATCTGGTACCAACAACTTCTATATCCCCTCTCTCTTGTAGAATATCTTACTCAGTGGCTCAACTCTAGGATTCACAATCCTTAAGGACTTGCATGCCATCATTGGCTGACACCACCTCAGTGGGATCATCGGTAGGTGGTGTCACGCCATGTCCAATCATACCACCAATCATTACCCACATATTGCTGGAAGGGACATCGGGTTTCTTTATTGCATTAGAATGCATCCTTTCCTGCTAAGTACAATTTTCTCTCATTAAATCCCAACATAGATTTGATCTTAGAAATCCAAAAATTAAGAAGCTAGAATATATATATGATCATAATTATCCATAGGTCCTATAGATTTATTGTATTATATAGCATCATACATGTCATCCATAGCATGGGGAAGGATACTTCAACATATGGATACAACATATATCTTAGGTTTTTCTTGAGATCCTCTCTGGCTCTACTCATCATAGCTTGAGAGACCCCTTCTTTCTTTGAGACTATTTTTGAGGATGAACCTCCTCTCCAGGAGGTGAGGGCTCACTAAATCCTTGTGCCGCTCCTACCATAGGTCTATGTTAAGGTTCTCCAAACATCTATATTTCCCCTCAACGATCATCCACCCTACCTCCCTACTTCTGCAAAACATCTCTCACCTATGTGATCACCATTATGATATTTTGAAATTTTTATCTGGGATATTATACCCCACCATTTTTTTAATAATCCTAGGACATTCCATCATTTACATTGATTGGTGGTAGCATTATCATCTCCCCTAATCCTTCAACTATTAGCATCCATCTTAGATGATGAAATATAAATGGATGAGACAATTCACAAACCCTGAGGTAGACTCTCCTTATCATCATATGGATGCACCTAACTACATGAAAAACTAAATGAGAAGTATGTATTATAGTATGTGGTTCAATCAATCCATACCACTATTACCATGCCTTGAAAAAACTATAGGTACTACATCTACTCCAACGTAGGAAGTAGGTTGTCCACCGTCAATATGACTAGGTTGAAAATAGGTGAATGTTAAAGTTTTCATAGTTACCAATTCCAAATGTAACACTGGTATCATTGAGATTCATTTTCCTAACCCCAATGATGTTGAGTAGAGAGGGTCACATGCCAACATTGAGTGGAAAATTTGCGGTTGAAAACACATATCCCCCAAAGTGTATCACGATCTCGCCAAGAAAAAACATGAATGGGTTGTAAATAACCCTATTCATATCTTCCCAAACCACATGTAATAGTTGGATAAATTTCTTGTCCCGCACTTCCATACCCATGCTCACCCTATTGATGAGCACTATAATGGATTCCATAACCAGAATCCTCAGGGCCAGGCCCATGCGTGTGTCTCTAACTATAAGAAGCCAGATGCTGAGGAATGTAGTGATGAATGATATGTAGTGAATATGAAACTACCATCCCTCCAATATTTTTAATCCCAACCACTCATAGTATACCACCTCCATAATCATCCAGTCTTATCCCGACCTCATTTGCGGCACCGCCAAACACTTATTTGGACATTCTGACAGCTTTATAGCTAGATTATTCTTCAATAATATTCACATCCATGTATTGAATTTGATATCATTATATAAGGGAATAGTGTGAACTATATTTTCCTTCAAATATTGTAGAAGATTCTACACTGGGAGAAGAGTCTACTGAATAGCCAACCAGATTCTCGATGCATAGAGGAAATCATCCTATTAAACCCATATAATGGGATTCCATCAATGCATATCACATACCACAATATATTTGCCACCTCCCCATTATTAAGTTGGACCGTGTCGGGTTCTGGTGTCCAATGGTTGGGGAGCTCTAGAAGCAGATATTGTTGGAAGTATGTGTGGAATTGGTACGTACATACTACCTCAAAAAATCTGATGTTTTTAAGCTCAATTATGTACTATGGATAGGTATAACATACCTAGTATTCCAAACTCCATTAATCATTTAATTTTAATCCTTTATATAGGTCCCATTATATATTCTGTCCCTTAATGTGCTCATGTATACTACTCTGAAATATAATTGCATATCATGCCAAGAATTATTCAGCCTTTGGTTTCTCCCCCGTTACTGTCTTTAACTATACACTCATCGGGTAGATGGTTATTCCCCTGTACAACTGGAAAGGGTGACCATGGAATTATATGTTACCTGGGTTGAGATCTTCCTTATGTATGAACTAGGATTGACGCATGTTGGATGTTCAATTCATATATTATCTAAAAATTGAATAGAATGAGGTGTTTGATCAATGGTTAGTTTATTTAGGCTTCCAACAACTTACCTATATGTTATTTTTTTATCTGAAATGACCCTACATTCATGAGTTATCCTAGGGTTTTCCACTATTATAGGACCCCAGGTGGCGGTAGTATCTTTGATTAGGGCTTGGTTTAGTTCGTTGACGATTTCAAGAATATTTATAATTTAAAAGGAAGGTGTGATAAAATGTAGGTTCATGGAGGTAAAAGGGTGGACCCGCATAGTAATATGTATTTTTTTATTAAATAGGTCCACTTTGTTGTGGAAGAAGTATTGAGGGTGTCTTTCAGGAATGTTATGACTGAGGGATTGGGTTTTCATTCAAATGAGAGTTCCACCAACCAAATCATAGGAATATCATGCAAGATTACATTCCCATACATGGGGTCCCTCTTAATATTTTTAGTCCTTGATATACGAGTTCCATGCAATGCATAACCAAAATTTTGGGAATTGGGATAAATGTGGTGGAAAACTATAGAAATGAAACTCTATTTGGTGTTTCCCTCAGAACCAGACCTTCTAATCCCCCGTGAGCTCAGAGTGCAAGGGGTGTAATTTATTGGTGGAAAAATATCACCTTGAACATCAATCATCTGGTTTTGGGGGAACAGATCATTAAAACCAACCCAAAGGACCATTCTGGGTTGAGGAGGAGGGTCTGTGAAGCATTTGGTGACTACAAACTAATATTTAATTCTGCATGAAATAGACTTGTGTTCCAAAGGTTATGTATAGTTACATGGATGGTCCTTGTGATGAAATTATGCTTAAGGGCATTGTGTGAAAACATGCACGTTACCATCGAAAAAAAACATCCTTCATAAAACCAGGGAATGAAACCATACTCTAGAATTCGAAAGGTGATTTTGGTCTAGAAATGGTTCTCCTGCTAGCCCAAGAAACAAACGACAAAGACATGCACAAATCGAGTTCCTCACCCAATGAGTTTTTTTCCTAGAGCTAAGGATTTTGGATGTAAATAAAATATCACCCATCTCGGGAGAATTCACTATTGATTAAGAAGTGATGCTATAGTACAAGAAACTCCCATTCTTTCACAATAGTGTGCAAAAAGAGTGATCATTGACCCTAAAATGTAGTGAATTTTCATGATAAACCTGATATGTAAAAAAATTACTTTTCTTAATGATGAGTGATCCTCGCACAACTCCTACCATGGTTAGATGGGTTCATGAAAAGATAATATTTTTGCATAATACCCATATATGTACACAACACCCAAAGATTCATGAAACTATACCTCTTGACTCAATCAGTTTCCCTTATTCTAGATCCACTTATTCACAAAATGTTTGTATGATACCAGGCCCAATTTCTGTAGAACAAATCTTCATCTGCTACCTAAAGTCCCCAATACCTCTATCGTGTCCATTATCCTACCCATCACTTCTATTCATAGGTACCTTAATACTCATTTCTTATAATAATTTGGACCCTAATGTAGGATTCCTTCTTGAACACTCCTCCAACATTGTCCCAAATCCATGCCCGCTTAGAGGTTTATGTTCTTTGGTCATCTAAGACCCAGGGGTAAGGAGTGATCCAACCCATGACTAAACTGCATAACATAAGAATGTATAGTATAATTTCAATGTCATATTATGAAAAAATACATAACAACATCCAAAACAAATGGAATAAAATTTTGGTCTTTCCCTATGTAATTGATATAGGATGCCTCTTGTATTATCATCATGGTATGCTGCCCTCTCACACTAATGAGTACAAGAAACTACCATATGGAAGATTCAATGTGTAATACCCACACCATCCTTTGTTTTTTCTCATTTCATGACATGAGAATACTTAACACATGATGGTAAAATACTTGTATAGGTCTTGTTATATATCCTTAAAACATAGAATAAAACTACATAGATTTTAAAACATATCTTCTAAACATGGTAAATAGAACTGGTCTTTGAGTTTTAATCCAATCATTGGTAAACCAAGGTGTTCCATCTTCCATCCTAGGGACAAACCTCCCAGATCCCCCCCCATAGGGAATTCTAATTAAAATATTTGGAATCAACTCCATGGGGAATTATAATCCATCGATAAACAACCCAAGTGTGAAATATTTTTTCCTAGGGATGTGACTTCTTAATCTTTTTCCATGGGGAGTTTTGATCAACCATATTGTCTCAAGGAAAGTTAAAATCATACATGATTCAATCTCGACATTTTGATTCAATCCATATCCACATGATGTAGAAATTGTGACCTGAACCATAATACCTACCCCGTGCAATAAACATGGGATGCCTGAGGTAAAAAAAACATGGAATTATTATTCATATGGTGTTATTTACCACCCGATTGACACATGATTCCCTCTTAAGAGAATGATTTATAGGTGACAAATGTTCCCAATGTCATGACATGCCCAGAGATTCCCAACATGACTACTCTTCTAACCAGTAGTTTTTATCCTAATAAGAAAGTAGAGGTGTAATTAAGTATTGTCCATATAGAGATAGAACCATGAATGAGTTTTAAAAACACAAATTAATCTATGTGGGATACCAAAACTAGGAAATATACTCCACAAAGGAATTAATTGAAGGAGGAATTAAAATCCCATCATCTTATTTCGATCAAGGAGCAGACATCACTGATGAAAGTGATGAATGTTTCCCACCATTGGAAATTGGGAATGCGTGGAAAAAAATGAATGATATTTCCATCCCCAATGAAACTGATAGAAACACACCTCTACATTACAGATTGATAAAGAGAAAGAGGGACATCAAAAACTTTACTCCTTATTATCTCCAAGGAGTGTAACCAATTCTATAAATAATGGTTGGAGTTCAATTTGTTGTTTTAAAAACCCACTATAGAAGTTGATAAAAAGGAGTGAGATTCACCTATGTAAAATAAATCACTTTCTTATGTAGAATACTAAACAATTGTACCACTCATATTCATAGGATCTGTATGAATTTCGATAGGATACCATTCAATTACTTGTAACTGCATTATTCTGGAGGACTATGGCTGGAACCCTACACTCATAGATGTATCTAACATCACTATATATCCTATAGGTTACAAAAATTTAGTATTAGACCATAGAAAATATAAATCACTTCAAAAAACATCAAGTTTTCACAATTCTCAAATGAGTTCTAAACATTTTAAGGGGTAGGAAAACATCAATTTATGTCCTATCTGTCTACAAGGGTAAAATTCCTTTCATTTATCCATTGATTATAGAAAATGAAGATAACTCTGAGAAGAAACACCCATATTTCACCCGTGAAAATCACTCCACAAACTCATTACCTTGTAAGAACCACTATAATTTCAACTAGTTGATAATGGACGTTTTTCAATATCAAACATTTCTTCCAGGTTAATCATTTCTATCAGTTCCATATCCAACACCTCAATATAAGAGATTAAATTAAAAATAAATACCTAATAAAAGATATAAAATAAAATAAAAATATGAATCCTTTGAGCCTCCATATTATCATTTTTAAAACCTTAAAAGAAAATAAGTATGGATCAATAAAGTGATTAGTGTAGACTATCACTAACTGGTTCCCTTTCTCATAATGTAGAAGCCTCATCAATTTTTTCTTGTTAATGGATTCTGGTTATAATGTTTCAATTAATATAGAAACAAATTCCTTCCACTTGAATCCTTGATGCTTTTTATCCTAGAAATTGGAGTCCCAAACCTTTTACTAATGCTTTACAACATAAAGATCTTACACTAAACGCTGACTGAATCTATATATTCTAATAAATAAAAGATCCTCTTAAAATTTCTCAAAAAAACCTTAAACTCTCATAAAATGATTTTCCTTATAAATATGATGATTTCTATTAAAGAAACTCCTAATAAAAATTCCTTTACTCAACCATTCAATGGTTCAGCTCCTTAACCAAAAATCGGAAAGGTACTGACAATAGTCTATAGCTTAGATCATCGACACCACTAATTCAATCATATTATAATCAATAAGAGGGTTTCCCTTCCATGGTTAATCAGAAGAAACATTCCACTGATTTACATGAAGTATTATTGGAGAATGGTACTACTCATCCATATATAGAGACACACAAAAACATGGAATCCAAAAAAATCAATTCTGATTTAAAGTAAAATAGTTCAATATGAAATCAAGGAGTCATTATAAGGGAATTACTCATATTACAACACCAAAAAATCCTAAACTCATGTTTTTGAACCACTAGTGGTAACTTAAGGCTTGTTAGGATACGATCATGCTAGAAACATGATCTAAACATTCCCATTATGTCTATATATTATTATATCCTATCTACTATGAAATCCCAAAATTCATACCATAAAATAAAATAGGAAAACACTCCATTGACATTAATTTGTTAAAAAAATTGGATTAACCAACTATTTGTAACCTAAACCAGTTCTAACATTACCCAAAGGGAATTATCGATCCTAATGGGATGGAGATAAGTGTATCTGAATCAAGAAAAACCATTGTAAATTATTTTCCCCAATGAAAATATGAATTTTATTATAAGTTCATGTCCTTAAACATTACATATTCAGCTTATTTCAACTATATTTCCCATAATTACATTCCCAAAGATCTTTTTGGTTTAGAGTTTTAGAAATTTAGGACACAACACATACATATCAACCCACAAGCATAAAATTTAGGTACCATTAAAATAGTATCTATTTCTTCCAAAACATAAAATTTTAAACAAAAATCTACAACATGATTTCTTTGGAAAATATTCATAACATTTAACTTGACTTCCTTAATTTTATTAAACATCCATATAACATATGAAAATAGTTTAAAAACTCGGTATGAGCACACAAATATTAGTAAGGGATATAAAATGAAGGAAAGGAAACATTATTCCATGAATACTTATAAACATATGAAATCATTTTCATAAAGACATACATGACAACCATATATACATACTTTGTGAAACTTGAGATTTCAAAAATATTTTCAAAAATCATAAAGAACATAAATATAACCATAAAGGTATGTTGGGGAATTAATCAAATAATATTTTAACCCTATCAGCTACCTTATAATCGGTAACCCTCATGGCTACCTTACAACATAACACTCACAACTGCCTTATTTTGTAACCATTACAGTTACACTTGGAGTAACCATATGGCCGACCTCCAAATTAAATATGACAAGTGAATTGGAGTTAGATATTGGTCCCTCGCATCATCATAAACAATTTCCAAGAACCATAACATAATCATGAAACAAGAAGAATTTCATAAAAACATTTCTTTTGATTTTGTAAAACAGAATTTTAAACGAGAATTTTAAAATAAAATCCCTTTACAAAAATCATATAATTGATGAAAGAATTGATATAATTAAATAAATATGTTTATACAAATTAATTACACATAATAAAATATAATATTAATTAAATTCATTAAAAATTAATTTCATTTCCACATAAATAATGAAGTATAAGGGTAACCCGAAGAATGAAAATCGGGTTAAAAATTCCATTACCTTGGGTTTTTCTTACATAAAACATGTTTAAACATCATATATAATGGTTAAAATATTGTTATTAATATCTTAAAGAAATATATTCGTGTTTATAATGCCTTATATGATCATTTCATGACATCATTTCACCCTTTAATTATTAGTATCTTGTTCCTTCCATTATTTCAGGTGCATTCTTTACAAGATTTCCAAGGCATGTTTTGTATTTGATTTCCACGCCGTATGGAAATTAATTTCTAGAAGTGGAATAAAATATAATTAATATGTTTTCATAATATTAAATTATTCCATAAATCATTTTTTTATGGTATGACTATGAATCATTAGATAAATATTTAGTGATATTCCTTTAGATCATTTTGGCGATTCTTTGATAATCATAAACTAGTTTAATTATTTAACATAACATTATGAATATATGTTAACTCCAGAACATGTAAGAGGATATATAATAAAATTTTAAATCTTTTTATACCAATAAAATGGTTATATAATCATTTTTTATGGATGTAATGGAAATTGAAATCACATCATCCATGATTCTGTTATTTTTTTTAGAATAAGAGGAAGAGGAGATGAAGAATAATGATGAATTTTTTACATAAACAATATAAATTCAAGAATATATAGTATTATGTAGATTTCATACCTCTTTTATAAGGTTATGGGAAGGAATTATATTATAATAAAATTAATTAAAAAGAAAACATCATAAAATCAAAGAGGATTATTGCATCTTGATCAATTCTACATGAGATCCTTTTTATGGCCTTATGTTTTGGAATTTTTGTGAGACAATCAGGTTATAGATGTGGGGAAGAGACATGAGAAGTGTATTAGGTAGAAATTTTACAATTCACAAATTTTAGAGTTGTGAGAGGAAGAGGGTTTGACGGTGGAATATATAGTGGATGAGAGGAGGGTTTTACATTATTTTATTCAGTAGTTTAATATTTTTGCTCAATACTATGAATAGTATTGATTGATGTGACCCAAAATAGTTATGATGTCTTTTGAATTTGACTTAATGTACATTTACATAATTCATTAATTAAGAATTATGCATAAATTCATATATTTAGAATATTTTGTAATTATCAAATTTCTCTATTTACCCAAAATTCACGAATTTCAAAAAATACAAAACATTCACCCCAAACATTTTTTAAAATAAGTTTCTAAGTATGATTAATATAATTTTTAAATAAAATAATATTCTACTCCAAAAATAAAAGTTTTAAAACTATAACAGTCATTATATCACATTGAAAATTTAATCAAGATCTCACTATATTATAACCGTAAGAAAATAATATAATATTATTATTTTTGATTAAAAAGGGTCATATTACTCTTCATGTTACAATTCAAAAGGGTATGTTAATATATAATATAAAATAAATTCTGTTCTATCAGACTCCAAATAACTTTCTGATCACAATCGTAGGTGTTCGTTTTTCCGAATTCAAATCATAGAAGAGAAAAAATTATGTTTAATTGTTATTTCACAAATATCTCCTTAAAAAATGTTTCATTATAAAGAGAATAAACTTTTAATTAATTTCAATTTATTTTTAAAAACTAGGGGTGTTAAAGTGATATAATCAATAAAAAATTTCATTATGATAAAAATATGATCATAGTAGGAAGTGAAAACCATATGAAAAACCAAGTGTCAGTGTATATATAATAATGAAAGAATTAATGAATTTCTATGTCAAAAATATATTTTATACGACATTATATATAGAAACCCACATCATACTAATGAAAAAACCCATTTCCATCCAGAATCATCATTCCCTTACAAGATTCATATAAAAAATTCTACATTCTCACAAAGGTTAATAAAGCGTTTAAGATAAACATCATAGTAGGATCCCACAAATTGTTTCTAAATGTAAATTTTATAAAATAAAAAATAATTATCTTGTAAACATAAATAAATACTGATATAAAATTTTATATAATTTCATACAAAAAATGGATATACACTATTCTTCACAATATTCAAAAAATACTAATAAATAGGTTTATAAATTACATTATTAAACATCCCAATCAATCATATCAAGGATAATAACTATAGATGAATTTAAAGAAATAAAGGCCACTACATGTTAATGAGGATCCTTATATCAACATCATGATCAGTATTCCACCTGGGGGGAAAATTGGAATAATAGAAAAGGCCTATGGGTAAATAGTTTACTCTCAAGAGAGGATATATACCAAAACATGGAAAATTTGGTGAAAAAATTACCCCATAAGTATAGTTATATGGGAAATATTCCATTCCTACGGATGGATCCCAGCCTTATCACCATTCAAATTGTTTTTACAACATTTGTAAAAGGGTCACTTTATTATTTCACCCACAAAAAATAATCATTAATGAAATTTCAATTAGTAACACCATGGGAAAATCATTTTCAAAACAAATAAAAAAACACCATATTTTATAAAAAACATCATATTTTATTTTACCCAATTTATAAATCTATTTTCAATATAAATAATTAATGGTTCATAGGTGAATGAAAAATCTTAAAACCACCTATATCAAAACACTTGTAATATTAACCCCCATATGGAAAACAGAAGCCAAGATGAGACTAGGATTATGAGAAATGAGGAAGGACCCTAATACAAGAATTTCCAATCATAAATATCTATATTTTTAGTTAATATAACAATGAAAAATAAAGGGAACATTTTATACAACAGTTCATTAACAATGCACTAAGAGGACATGGAGATCTGGACAGATCCCTTCAATTACGCAACAAATAAAGAATATGCTAAAGCATTAATTAGTAATGGTATTTATAAGAGATTATTATAGAATATTAGGGAGAGATATTATTTCTACGGGGATTGGTGTTTTCATAATAAATGCCTCATTTTTTCAATGTTTTAGGAAATGGTCTGATATAATGCTTGGTTAATAGTTCTCTCGAATTTATTTGGAAGAATAGAAAACATGAAACTATAGTACATTCCCTAATCCATGGTGTAAAGTGGAATGATCCTGGATAATACTAGGATTATTGGTAAGATATTACACTAGAATATTGAATTGTGAAACTATTTTTGTAATCGACACTTGTTATGGGAGGGATCCTACAAACATGGAAAAGTGGACCACACTACAATAGATCAACCACACTCTAGAATTAAAAAGATAAAAATATTTCGACAGAATATCCATGATCCATTTAATAGTGACCATGAAATTGGTATAACCAACCATGTTATACATTCTCATTCTCTTTGTTTTTACCCTCATGCTACATCAGAGAAATTCCAAAATTATATAAACCACTAAAACTTACTATTATGCTATAGTAACCCAACCTTTTCACATCTATATCCATGGTGGTTAATTCTCAATAACTTTTCTATTGAACACAATTCCAAAATAATCTTGTATGAATCAACAAATGAAATTAAAAAATGAATAAAAATATGGTTATACTTGAAAAATATGTGATGTGGAATATTTTAAAGTAGAACTATAAGAATATTCAAATCTTGATCTGGTTTTAGTATTGAGATACCCAAATATGAAACATCATTCACTATCATAGTGATTATTAAATTAATTTTAATATTTTCTTCACCATCAGACACCCTAAAATTTTGAACAAATTTTTTTTCATAGATTTACATTTGTTTTCATGCATTATGCATTCCTTCATATGTAACACAAATCATTTTCTATGTGGAAAATGCATTATCACGTAAAGAAATATAATTATAATCATCATTTAGTGATTCAAAATATGAAAAAAATATTTCTATTTTAAATAATATTAATCTTCTGGAGTATCATTCCATGTCATAGGTTCACTGTTAGGAATCATATAGGATCACCACTATGAGATACATTAAATACCTGAATCTTATAATATATAATCAGTCCAAAAATCTAGAAAATATAATATTAAACATTAACATATTGATCCATAATCATTGAAATACTATCTGATGAAGCATCCACTACAATATATAATTTTCAGCCTGGTCATTCTCTCTATCTTGTTAATAATGGGTTGTTAATAATTTGAATATTATGTTCTAATACCACTTGATGGTATTATGAAATAATTCTATCCTTATTCAATCAAACCTTTATATAAATATATTTCAAAATACCTACTCTAATTAATATTCTTATTTGATATATGTTGATGAAAAAAGAACAAGAGGTAGAGTGAATTGAGTCAGTTAAAATATTTCACTACTTTTCAAACTCCACATTAAATGAGTTAGAATATTTTATTTATCATTTATTAAATTAATATAGATTTAATAAAGTAAATAAATATAGTGGGACACATGATATTTTTATAGTTATCGAGGGATAAAATAACATTTAATAGTTCACTACAACTATAATCAATATAGATTTCATAATTTTATAATGGTTTAGTTTCTTAAGGAACCATTAATAGTTTTCATGGAATTTCTAATTAATAAGAGAAGGATTTTTCTAGGTAATAAAAATCTTTTATATTAGTCCTAAACAACAAAATACATTTTCAACACTCTTTACCCACATTTTATTATAATATGTTGAAATGTATTTTGAAATTGTTGGTGTTTAAAAATGATAATAGATTTAGTAAAAAAATATGTATTTAGTAGTAGGATATTCCTACATCATAGAATATATTATCATGAATGTGTATAAATAAAGTGATCCTCTCTATACTATGACCTATATTGAATAATAATAGTTGAAATAACTTATATTGATCATACAAGATTCTTTTTTCTTTTTTCTTTATTTTTATTATGCTCCTACGTCATTTTATAAATTACAATATAGAGTTAATAAAGATTATTCCAAATTTTAGTGTTAAAAAATTTATGGGTTTTACTATGTTTCTCTACTTTCTCATATGATTCAAAAAACATATGTATAAGATATAAAAATGTTATATCTATTATAATCATCTCCCTTAGAAATAATTATAATCAAATATTAAATTAATGTAATATTAAATTTAGAATAGTCATTGAAGGTCACATTATTGAAATTATACATTCAATGATCATGTAAAATTATTTAATGAGTTTTCTATATACCTTTGTCTATAATAAACCTAATTTAATCCTTCCTTTAATTTTCTTTAATATTATACTTGTATTCCTTCCTGAATTATCCTAGAAATTATTTTTCAATAATTTTAATTTTAATATATGTTAATAATTTATTTCATTTAATATCATCATTAAAACATTTTATAGGGAATTTATAATCTATGATACATAATTTGGAATAATACTGAATCTTGTTATAGATTTTGGCATTGAATAGTCTTATCCTCTATTATACAGATATCAAAACATGTGAGATATTTTACTTCGTAATATATAATCAATATATACATTTAAAAAAGTAAACTTTTATGAAAACATATTAAAAATCGGTATATCCAATAGTGAAATCACTAGATCTTTTACCAAACACTTTACATGCACATTGAATAGATTTCATAAAATTAATGAAGGGCTATATATTAATTAAAAATTAGTGAATGATCAATATAAAGTTATAGTGTATAAATATATACAAATTATGCCGAAAAAGAGTAATGAATCATAAGTTTTATACTGAGGCTAACACAAAATATGATGAGTAATCGTAGCTGTAATCACCTGGATGTTCAAGACATTTCATTTGTGTTTCTCAAGGATAATTTATGATTAGAATGTGTTTCATGGTTATTCAATAGTTTATAGAGGGCCTTTCATCATTATAGTGGTATCCACACCACGCATGAAGGTTGATGTTTTCGGTTCTTGGCGGTTGGTCGTGTGATTATTAGTAAACTACAACCACTGAAATTACTTGTCAATCTTTTTTTAGGCTATTTGGGGGATGGTGAGTCCCTATCCTAAATTGCCTATATGAAATATCCAGAGTGGGGAGAGGCTCCATGGGAAACTGTGACTTGTTAATATACATTTATTGGACACATTTATTTTATGCCTATATATGATTTATTAAACAATTTATTGGGTTTTGGTTTATTTTTACATTTAATTGGAGCTTAATTATCAAAAGGTTATGAGATGAAAATTCAGAAAATCTAGACATTAAACATCATAACCCCATTTCATGACATGAATATCGCATGAATAAACCTTAAAAAGTTGAACCCTAGTCTGTGAAATTGGTACATACGTGAAACCCCCATGGAAATTCCATACACTGCGTGAACACATTACATAATGTGAAAGATCTAATTTATGAACAAGCTAAAGATTCAAGCCATAAAAAACAGAATAAATTATGTATATTAATATTTATATAGACTTTTGTAGAGATCAGTTCAGATTGTGAATTATATTGCATGTCATGAATATCTCAAATGAGTGGTCACTTAAATAACTATCACATCATGATAAATCTTTAATTTCTAAGCCTCTCAATATTATAAATAATAAAGAACCCCTGATGATGAAAATAAATATAGATTGACCAAAAAATCCTTCTTTTCTTTAATTTTTCATTCCTACTTCATTATAATCCAAGTATTAATCCTTTTATTTCATTTTTTATCGACCCTTTACTTTTATTTACTACTAAAAGACTATATATTTGTTATTTTGATTCGAGATATTATTCCAATGATCAAGATTAATTCAAATTGTGTTTCAAACCTTAGTTGCTTCATTATTTCTTGTTCTCTCTTTAAACTAATAATTTTATTGATTTCAAATTACTTTAGTAGTGTAATACCTTAATCTATATTTATTAAAAATTATTTCAGGCATGTTTCCACTTGATTCCTCAATTTATAATGTTGTTATATTTCATGGATAATCCACATGTGTTAGGAGTCATGAATAGTGGTTATTTAAACTTAATGGATCTTGAAATAAATCATGTAAAACCATTTTGATAGTAAATAGATCAAAACATTATTTTCGAATCACATTTTATTGGATAACACTAATTTAGGTAATTTTAATAGAAGGATCATGAACTAGTTAGAGTTGAGGAGGATAAGACTAATATCCTATGATGCTTTAATACTTTAATCCAATCTTTATGAACCTATGATGTTGAGTACCTTTTGACCAAAGAGTAGTTTAAAACTTGGGTAGATCTAATTGGTTTGACAAAAACCAATTGGTCACTTTGGAACTATTTCATAGTCTGTCTCATAGGACTTTCCCAAGAAATATTTAGTATTTCCATTTCCAGAAGCCTCAAAATTTATGATGATCCCTCTTTTTCTCATATATTAAATCCAAATTTAATAATTATTAAAATAATAAACTTTGCGAATCATGTATGGAATCAATCCACAATTTTATAATCACTAGGTTATCATATTCTATATTCATCCCTTTTTTGTTTGACATCATACTCCTATGATGGTAAGACATTGTATCTAGGGTAGTTAGGGAAAATATAAATTAAAATATGATCTATGGCTTTGTGGTATCAACGATGATACCTGAGGCTTTCAAATTTTGGTTCCATTTTTGGATAATAGATATTACATAGGCATAGTGTCCTCTATTTCATACCTGGGATTACCAAACACTATATTTTTTCTTTCTCCTTTATTATTTTAAATTTTCTCACATGAACTACAAATTTTGTCCTCACTTTATGTTAGTTAATACACTATGGGTCCTTTGAATCATTCTCAGAGAATAGATGGTCAAGAATTACTCATCTTGAATATAAATATTGAAATTTACCGGTCTACACATCATCATTCAAATATGTATGAACGTAACATCATTGTTCCATTGAACCCTAAAAATATTCCAAATGAACCACATGATTATCATGGTGAGAGATAGGAACTATAAGATAACACCATTATAGTATATTTATTTCTGTCTATTATTGTTGATACTACCAACATTTTTCTCCCTCATATCCAGACAAATAAATTTGAAATTAAACCTGAAATAATCTATATAATCCACAGTCAAGGAAAATTTTGTGGAATTTAGACCAAAGATCCACATGAGCATATTTCGAGTTTCATAGAATTTCTTAACTGATTTTAATGTAAATGTGAAACAAATATAGATATAAAACAATGAGTTTTTCCATTATCATTGCACATCAGATCCAAGTATTTTCATTAAATCCCAAATTCCAAGTCCATCATGACATTGGATGATTTAGGATATAAATTCAATGATAAATATTTACCACCGATACAAAATCAGAATCTAAGAAATAGGAACAAGAATATCACCCCAGAAAGAAATATAGTCATCTTGGGAATTATGGGTTCACATTAAGGAGCTTTCCTAAAGGTTCCCACATCATAGAATTGATGTGTGTATACAACTTCAATCATTCTACCAAGGATTGTAATCAACTGCAACCATTATAGAGGACAATTCTATAGATGGAGAAATCATTCTCAAGATTCCATATGTTGTAAGAGAACATTAAGATGGTATTTTTTTATCATTACATTATTTTGTAAGGAGATCTAGGACCTCATCAATATACAATTCATATGGTGGAAGGTAATACCCACATTGTAGCACATGTGGAAACCCTCACAATAATGATCCAAACATTCTAGTCATTATCTCCACCATTTCCACCATCAACCCCTATTATAGAAATCTATCATTGTGAAATGTGTAAATGCCTGCACCCATACCACGACTATAGAGAAGTGGTAGTGGGGACTCAAAAACATAAATTTAGTTATGTAAATTTCTATCAACAACATAAATTGTATCAGCACTAGTATTAGTATCCCAAAACCCATAAAAATTAAAATTAAGGTTTCTACCAATAGAGGAGTGGTCAAAACCCCCATGAAATCAGAGAACACCTAGGTACCCACCTCAGAATATTGCTCTTTGACCTCAACAACAGTTCTCTCAACAACCTTTTCCACTGAGTCCCTAGTAATCTCCACCCCAAAAATAGTTTCAGAAAGACACACCATGGAATCAAAAACAAGCCTTACCTCAACAATCATATCTTGAAAAGATTCTCACCAATTTTTTTAGAAGATATATTAGTGGATAACTATCCAAGAAATGTCTAGGTTGAATTAGAAGACTTCCCTCCAAAATCAAGAGAACAAAGTGTGAAAAATATCCTAGTCTAAATCGGACTGATTACCATGTACATTTCCTGGTAGTACAGATACACATATGAGATATGATGCTAAATATGACATCCTTAGGAGTTTAGAATTTCTGAATGTTTAGAAATCATGAATAGGTGAGGAAAAGAAAGTAAAAACCTAAAACATTTGCTTGAATCATCAAAAAATATAAAAAATTATAGAACACAGAACTCTTGTCAACAAAAATTATGGAATCCTAAATAATTGAAAAAGATCCCTTTTAAGAGAAGCTATAAAAGGAAGATGTTTTGTGGAATCGTCACTGTACAAGCCACCTATTCCCTTTACATATAGATTGAGATAAGGTAAAATAGAGGGGCAATATAAAAACGATATATATATTTTTCCTCAATTACACATCAACATTCCTTTTATAGAAGCCATCAATCAGGTTTCATATTATGAATAATTATTAAAGGAGTTTCTCTCTAATAAAAGATATATGGAATCCCTAGTAGTTATCTAATTGAATGATGGATTCTCTATCATCATTCAGTGGGATATCCAACCAATGATGAGAGATCGTAGAATCTTCTTGATTCCCTATATTATCGAAAGAGAAGAATTCATGAAATCATTGTGTGGCCTTAGAAAAAGAATCAACATAATTGATATTATTTTCTTCTGAATGTTAGAACTGAATGATTTCAAATCAATAAGATTTTCAAATAAAATTGATGATCTCTCAATCTGGTACCCTCGATGTGTTCTTGAAGTCATTTTATTGAAGGATGGTAAATTTATTTTCTCTATAAAATTTCTTATTTTTTATACGTATGAAGAAGGAGATGTCCCAAAACTTTTAGGCGGACCATTTATCTCCATTGGGAAAGTGTTGATTGATGTGAACCATTGGTGGCTGATTTTGAGATTCGATGATTAACATGTAGTGTTTGATTTATTGAAATCCTCCGAATAGTTTTTAGTTTTTTTTAAATACATCATTTTGACAGATGATGAATATGATTACATGAATATTGAGGATAAAAGAGATACTATATCTCCAAAAGAAGATGTGTTAAATGATTATGAGGACATGGATTACATTGATCCTCTTACTTGGGATACCATCCCACAATTCATACTCTCATTCATCAATCCACTAATGTTATAATCGAATCCACTTCAAATAACATTGATGTACACATTCATAGAAAATATATCAACACTAGGAATTATCATTGGTTTAGTTCTAAATCAAGTGCAGAAATTAAAAATAATTGAATTCCAAAAATATATAAAAATTTAATTTCTTGGGACATAGTTGACCTCAAGGGGACAATTCCGACGATCTACACCCAAAAATTATTTTTAGAGGAAGGTGTTAAACCAAAACATCAAACCCATAAAATACTAACTCCACAAATGAATGAAATATATGAGAGATAATAACTAAATATTCTTGACATTTTAATAATATTTTCTATCTATCATAATGATTCGGTGAGTCCACCTCATGTCATCTTAAATAAAGGAAGCCTAACTATTATTCAGAACAATGACAATGATTTAATCTCAACTAAAACCATACTGGATGGGTTTTATATGTTTAATTTTTAATTATAAACTTGATGACTCAAAATTACCATTTTATACACCCTTTTACCGAAAAGATTCTAGATTGATAAACTAGTCTTCCATTATAGTCTTTTATGGATGGTTATTATGTATACTATAAAATTACAGTCATCCTAGCAAATTTTTCAAAAACCACATTCACATGTTCTTTTGGAAAATTAAAAAATAAAAGTATTTCATTTATAATTTTACACTCACCGAATTCATTTTAACCATGCAAGAAACTCATTTTTTTGTAATGGGGGAGTTTCTATATGATTTCATAGATGATTTCTTCATATATGGATGCCCTTTTGATGTTGTCCAAAGTAATTTTTACCTAGTTAAAAACATTATGAAAATAATTTCATAGGATTAAATAAATAAAAATATCATTTTATGGCCTAGTGAGGAAAAATCATTAGATATAAATTATCAAATCAACTCATGGAATTCAATATATCAATGATCATAGTGATTAATGATTTACCTGAACCAACAATAGTGAAGGGTATAATGAGTTTTATGGGCCACATAATAATTTTTCAGCACCTCATCCAATATTTTTCAATATTATCATTCCTATTTACAAAACTTATTTCTAAGGATACCTCATTATATTTCACTGAATATTTTTTTTGGAATTCAACTCTCTAAAAAATTGCCTAGTGGTTGCTCCTATTATACATTCACATGACTGTAATAAGGATTTCAAATTGATGTTAAATGCTAGCGATTTTACAATGGGTTATAATTAAAGAAAGTGGTTCTGACATATATTATGTACCATATTTTATTTTATCCATTCCATAAAATTAATTTCAAGTCAATTATATGACCACAGAAAAGGAGCATCTAAGAGTGGACATTACCTTTGAAAAAACTCACTTATACCTCATGCCTTCCAATGTGGTAATGTATAAAGATCATGCTGAATTGAAATATCTTTTGAGAAAATGGATTCCAAAATTTGGATAATATGATGGTTCTTGTTCCATTAATAATTTTTTACAGTCATCAAAAAAATTAATTGTAATAAAACATTAATTACTATCCACATATCTATAAATCCACTAATGAGTATTGTGGGTCATAAAAAACTCAGTATTGATGATGGTTTTCCCAATTAAACACTATAATATATAAATATGGCATCAGTACCATGGTTTTATTATATAGGGAATTATCTTGTAATGGGATGTCTATACCCAAGTTTACCATATTAATTGAATAAGGATAATTTCTTGTTCAATGCTTCACACTATTAATAGGATGATCCTCTATTATTTAAACATTATGTTGATGGCTTGATGGGATTCTATATTCTGGAGGATTAAATTCAAAACATCATTGTATAGTTTTACACATCTCTATTTAGAGGAAATCATGGTCCTAAACACGCCATATATAAGATCCTACAAAGAAGATTATTCTAGCCCACACTCTATTGGGATGTGAGTAATTTTTTACAGAGTTGTGATCAGTTCCAACATACAAACACAATTGGAAAACAAAATGGAATTACCTAGAACCCTATCAAATAAGTTGAAATATTCAATATATGGGGGATTGAATTCATGAGATTATTACCTAGTTATTGTGGTAAATGTTACATCATGTTCAGCATGGACTGCATCCCGATGTAGGTAGAAGTCAAAGACAAAACCCATGACACAACAAAAATTGTTTATAAAAATTATATGGAAAAAATTCCCCCAATTTTGGAATTCCCTAATTAAAAACTAGTGATTAGTGAAATGACATTAAAAATAATTCTGTTAATAGTCAGCTTAAAAAATATGGAATTTATTACAACAATTCAAGTCCCTACCATATATAGTCTAGTGGGAATGTTTAATTTTATAATTGAGAGATCAATAAATTCTAAAAATTTTAAAGTGTATATGTAAGAAAAATTGGATTCTTAAGTTAGATGACACACGTTGGGTGTATCAAACAGTGTATAAAACACCCATCGGCACTAATTCATTCTGGACTGTTTATAAAAAGCTATTTCACCTATTGGTGGAATTAAATAATCTATATTACTGGGAAATAAAAGATTATACTTAGATGATAAAAAATATGAGCAATAAAGATTACTAAAAATGAATGAAATTGAAAAGATTATATAGGGATATTTGGAAAATTCAAGAATTTAGAATGAAAAAACATATAAATGTAATAACCAATTCATTTCACTAAGAACCCAAAAACTAGGTGACAAGGTTATACTCTTCAGCTAATGTGTGAATCTATTACATGGGAAACATAAATCCCACTGGTCAGGCCAATTTGAATTGGTCAATATATTCCCTTATGGGATGATTGAAATACAAATAGGTGAAGGACTACCCTTTAAGCTCAATGGTGTAATATTTTAAATTTATCTAGATCAATATTATGAGGGATGTGTTGTTTGATTAAAATTCACTTACATTGAAGAATGTATAGCTCTTGATAATAAATTAAGTGTTTTTTTGGAGTGAAACCATAATAGGTTTAATGGGTTAGAGTATATTTACTAATGATTATGAATGTTTTATAATGTTGGCGACATGTTAGTGGTTTGTAGAAAAAAAATATGCACAAATGGAGAAGTTCACCACATGTAAACTTTACATGTGGTGAATCTATTTGGGATTTGAAAATTTAATTCCTATTTTTTACACATCGTGAATATAATACTTGATTTGAAAATTTTGGGATTTATTTTTAGGTTTTGTGTTATGGGTTAACAGTATCCAACATGATAATTTCCCCTCTGTCACATTGTCACCACCAAATTCCTTCCACCCTTCCTCCTATCATATCTATCCCCATTAAACATCCCACTATTTCCCCTCCCATAACTGATCATTCCTCTTACCTGTGATGGCATGTACCAAACTAATTAGTTTCATATCCTCAAAATGTGTGACCAAAAAAGATGAGCCTCTTCCACCCAAGCATCCAATAATGTATCCTCAATTGTTTCCCAAAAATAATTCCCTTTGACTATTAACATCATATTCTTCCACTCCATTATCCACGCACGAGTTATAGTATTCTTCTATCCAGTCACCGAGAGTTCCTCATGACCACAGATACACCTGTGACTAAATTTTTCTTCCCTCAAACATCATTTTCAGTTTTCTAGTCTTCATTATAAGACCACGAGGAGAAATAATTCACTTGAAATAAAAAATCCTTAGATGATCCTCATGCATGAGGAAGTGTTGGACCTCATTGGGTCAAAGTACATGTCTCCACATACTGGGGTATGTGAGTAGATGTTATGGGAAGCCTTGAGTTACGGACCACTTTTAAGTTTTCCATCATGCATGTTACTTTCAGTCTGGGAATCTGACACTGAGAGCTAAGACATGGTAATTTTTTGGTTGGAAGGGGTGGATAGTCAATATACTTTGTATTTTACCTAGTCTTTTTAACCTTGTGGATGGAATTGAGAAAATCTGACTCATTAAAGATTTTTGATTTCATAGGTCATGTCCATATACCATTTATGATACACATATGATGAAAAAAAATAGATGTGGGCTTCCACCTAACAGATCATACATCAGGATCCAGCCCATGCCTAGATGGCTAGAGGAGATGCTCATGGGAGCGTCAGCCAAATAAAAGTTATCATATTATCCATTAATATGGGAAAACCTTCTGTCGATACTATCTAAAATATCACACTCCATTATGATTCTAAGGTGAGAATGGGTTGTGGTACCTTGATGGTGGTAGCTTCATCACCAATCTGGTTCATCTTCCTGGTGTGTTCATCACCACTCATCCCCTTACCTCTCTAGGGAATATTATGCCAATCAATTTCTTTTTCTAAACAAGATGGGGCTTATGTGGAAGATATATGTGAACTATATTTGGAAAATTTAGTATCTGTAGGATTATACTGAGGCCCCATCTCAGTATCCTACACCTCCACAAACTCTTGTTCATTAGGAACTTGTACTTCCTACCCCAGTTGTTTCTTCTTCCACTAATCCACCACCTACTACTACACCACCAGCTACTCCTTATGAACCTACCATGCAGTTTTCATCTGAAATATAGTTTATATTCCTATTTATTCTAGGTAACCAGTAGTGATAATTATTAAACCTCATCATTAGATTTTTTGAGTCTTCCAAGTTTCCCACCCCACCTAAATCTCATTACATACCCACACCATCTACCCACCCACCACCTTTTGTCATATACCAAGATCATATCATTCCCACCCTTAATTCCTCCTTTGTTAATTGTCCCTCAGAGCTTATAGAACCTTCCAATGGTAATTAATTTTTATTAGATTAGTCTTGATGGGTCATGGTCCCACCTTAGCTTCCACATATTAGGATCCATTCATTAATCCAGTTGTCAGACATTTTCCCCCATAAGTATTATAAACTCTCTTATATCTCGCATTACTAATCCAACATCCAGTATTATGAATACTTTTATGTATATTGATACACCTTCCCTATCATCCACAGCTTCCATAAAAAATGTTAGGTAGATTTAGACACCCACTATTTAGGGTGTGTCTGGCATATGATGGATATAGAAAAGATTCTCCCCACACTATTTAGTGTTTTCCATATATACCCATCCCATTTAGTAATATACCTTATGTGTATTTTTTTTACTCTTTATATTCCCTATTATCATTTCTATATTAAATTTATATAAAGGATGGGGTATGATTTTTATTACATGATTTTTTTCTCATTTTTACTTATAAATTCCATCAGTTATATCTCAATTTAGTACATATTCTATTGTTATTAATGAGTCTGTTATATTATGATATTTCCAATGACTTGATTTTTTTCCATGAGAGGATAAATTATTGGGTAGGATCAAGGATATTTAACTCCATACATTACATTATTTTCTCTATATCTTGCACAGATTCTAGAAAAACCACATGATATCTTAGGTCAACCAATTACTTTGGTGGTAGACACCAACAAGAACCCACATGAGGATAAGAATATAGGTTATATTTATTGTAAGAGACAGAGAAATGCAGAGTTGATGGACCCCTCATCATAATTGTTGTGCATCCATCTAGATGATAAAATCCTTGTATCGCTTTATAAGAAGAAACCCATATTATTATTCTGACACATTGATAGTATTATTTATTTATTTTTTATGTATTTTGGTTCATAGTTACATTATTGATATATTGTACAAATCTCCACTTACTATGATATGAACTGATATTAATTTAGGAGTACTATGTGTACCAGATTTCTAATGGTATTCATTTTTTTATATCCTTTATGCTAATTTATTATCAAGTATATATATGTTTCTTTATAATAATTTTTTACGAGAACCCAATTATGCATTTGATATCTGACATTTTTCCCATGGAAGGGCCTTTATTAAAGGGATCTCTAGATCACCCACTATCATGCCATAATTTTCATCTCCATTTATCCTTTATTATTGTTTTTGTCTTTCCCACCTATCTTTCTTGAATTGTGAAAACACTATTTAATTTTTATTGTGGGGGTAATTATTGATTTTTATTACATTTACACTTGTATTATTGCATGTTTTAATTAGTATAGGGGACATTTTTAATCATAAGAATACATTAACCTTAAATATTATTAAACAAATTTAAATAAAGTAAAATATTTAGGTTGATAGTTTTGAAATCTAGGTTTATTCCTGTATAGATTTTTAGCACGATTCATGAGTTGAGTGATATACATATAATTATAATTTCATGAAAAATATTTTTCATTGACTTTATATAGGTTATTATACCCGGTATGATTTCTATATTTTTTTCTTCCCCCTTATCGAGAGGATTATAGACCAAAATTGTCATATTCTTTTCTCAGGACATTTATTTAGAGATAATTGGGGCATATAAAAATATCATAACATGAATTGGAATATTATCATTCAAATGAATAAATAAATAAATACTTTGTAAAAATGATTAATTAAATATTTTTAATACATTTAATATTAATAATGACTTTAAATTTATGCTTTATACGACCATATAATCTAGGAATGGATGTAATGCCCCAACCCCGAATACCAGGATTCGGTGCATTATTTTATTATATTGGCATGATTATAAGAAATAAAATCCTGAAAGACTTATCTTTTTATAAGTCTTGGAAAGAAATATTACATACATGATTCCCTTAATACATTGGTATATATAAATTAAAAACATGATACATAATAAAATAGAAGAAACTCCATCCTTGAAAGATTATTCAAAGATATCTTCTTTATAACCTAGAGAAACGAAACATAATAAGGATAAGCTCAAATGCTCAGTAAGGGTAAGTAAATTGAATGAAATAATGAATCATTGAGAATAACTTAACTTGTCAAAATAATTAACTGATAACATATGCTATTCAAATAACTAGATAAGGAAAACCCAATATGGCTCGGTATGAAACCAATACACATTCCATTTAATCAATGAACAAAAATGAAATGTATCTATAGATATGTCGACGAAAAATATTATGGATCAATAATAAATTTTATATCTATGAAGGAAATTATTCATTATTATAATTCATGTGTTAGGCACGTGAGGACCTATACTGTCAATATCCTTCCTTTGGATAGTTTAATTCTACTAGTAGAAACACGTTTAATTTGGACAACTTAATCATCTCATGACAACCTATTGATACATTAAAAGTCTATAAAAATTCTCAGTCCACCAATCATTTCATGTCTAAATAATTACTCATATCAAAAAATCAATTTTATATATATACAATATGCCTTATCAAATATTCGTATTGAATAAAAGATACATATTTATCAATAATTATCTAGTTAATCAAATAACTATCAAAGTAAACAGAGTATGTGAAATGATATATAGTTTAGTCAAAAATAATATATATAATATAAATATATAGATATTAAAGGAAATTTACAATGAAATCTGATTACAGAAATAAGTTATATTTTAATGTTTATCATTAATAACATTCTTGAGGGGAATAATCTTTAAACATTCCAAAGTGTTTCATACCACTTTGAAACATTTAAATCATAATATACAGAATGTATGAAATTAAATGAAACTTATAATATCATGATAATAAAAGGATTCATGATATAACATAACACTGTTGGAATATACACCAAATAAAAGTGAATTTTCGTGTAATAATAAATAAGTCACAGTGGAATGTAATTTGAGATGAAATTCCATTACCTTAACCATTATTTTGTTGTGTGGTATTTATCATCAAATATAGTGGCTTTAAATATGTTACTAAATTATAAATGAACCATAATCAGGTTTATAATATCATATATTAATTCCTTATAAAATTTTATTTCATGTTTTTTTAAGAAAATTCGTTAATTTTACTATTTCAGATGATAATTGCCTAGTTTTCTTGAGTAAATTATAACTTGTTATTTGTTGTTATCATTAATGAGATCATGGTTTCCTCATTTCCATAATTCAATCCATGAATTAATTATCATATATGGTTTAATATATGTATTTATTATTTTCCATTATATTTGGAGATTAGAAATCAAGTGCACCAATCATGAAGATGGTAGGTTGTACGTACATGTGAATACTACTTTCATTTCATTATTATTTAAAAAGAAGGAAACCTAAATGATAAATATGTATATTATAATTACATTATCATGTATATTTTATATATGTTACATATTTTTATCAAAATCATACTTAATACATTAAATGTATAACATGAATTAATCGCATAGCTTCGCGGGAGAGGTAGTCTACAGTTCCTCAAACAGTGGTATAATATTAGCGCAAAATGGAAAAAATTAAAGGTATGTGTTATAAAATGATTAAATAAGTATAAAGACATAATAAATTTCATATATACCATATATAAAAATATTTTACCTCACAATTTCCACCATGATAGGTGGTAAATGAAAAATGAACAATCATCATTTCATGAGGTAGTAGTTCACGGTACACAGAAACTGTATGTTCATTTCCCATTAGATGAAGGTGTGTGTAAGTGTAGTTCATATCCTTTAAAAAACATAATATTAAATTAATGATATTATTTTTTATATAATAATGTAGTAATGGGATTTTAGGGGGTGTATAATTGAAATGAAACTAGAGACCTTGAGAGAAGACACTACCTCTTAATTGGGTAACTTTTTTTTGTTTGTACCAAAAGTCTTCCTTTGATTGATTTATGACCATTTATCAGATTATAAGAGTAAGGGGTATATTGTGTGACGTTTATAGGAAATATATTATAATATCCTAAGTTGTTTGAGCATCATGAGGAAGTGGGAGAGGTGGTGTCCTTTTATAGGGAAAGAAAAGGACTCAATCGGTATTATTGAAAACAAGTTAGGTGTACCCATGTTTTTACCAAAAAAGACTTCAAAAACCAAAAAAATAAATACTGAAAGGTTAGTGTATGAATAATGGTCATCCAATGGGTGTTGGAAAAGTTTATAGTTCATTTGGTCCCTTAAATTAACGATTTAGTCATTTAAGAAGCTTAATTTTACCGTAATAATTGTAATTAATTTTAATTACTTTCTCTAATATTATTGTTAAACAAATTGCTATTATTAGACAATATAAATTATTCTTACACCAAATAAAGAATCCATTTTTTCAAATTTCAATCATATATGTGAAATAAATTAATTTAAAATTCATCCCATAGGTAGATGACAATGGATGTTTTTAAAGTAAAACGTTCAATAGTTTTTTATGTTTTTATAGTCAATTTAAAAGTGAAATTGATCATAATGACATAAATTGAATTAATTGACAGAGAATTTAAACAATTTAAACTTAAAAAAAATCTGAAGCATAATTTATCCTTATAAATAAATTATTTTGAAAATTACTTTTGAACTAAAATTCAGTATTTTTAACAATTAATTAAAAAATGACATGTTTTCAAAAAATTTAAAAAATTATTGATAACCTAATTATTATGTTTATATTTAAAATATGATTTTTATTTATAAATATTAAATCAGTTAAAGTGAAAAAATTTATATTTAAAATGGGTTCTCTATTAAAAGGCGGTGAAATTTCCTTTATAAAAATATTGATTTTTTAAGTGTAATATTTCGTTTGTTATTATCAAAATCCTATCAAATCTATTGGATGAATATCAAAAATATATGATTGGATATATAATATATATATTACATTAATATCACTAACTATTTTTATTTAATTTATTACTGTATAATATCTTTGGAAATAAAACAATAATAATATTTTCCTTTATATTCAATCAGTTCATATATTCATTTCTAATCAATTTTAAACCAATAAATTATTTTTTATATTTGTGAACACCATATATTTTAATAATAAAGTTAATTATAATCATAAAAACAAATTTAATGGATATGATAATTAATAATAATTTAACAATATATTATTGTTTGGTTAAAACTTAGTCTTGAGTGTAATGTAAGATTTAAAAAAAAGTATCTCCTGTATCTAACACATGTTAAATCAGTGTTGTGTTAATTGAATAATACAAAATATATTTAAAATAAAATATATATTTTAAAGTAGTAGGGTATTATTTTCCTTTACGCACTTGGTGTCACATGCCATGCACTCTATCGAATATAAGGTTATTGCGTTCGAATTTTGGGGTGTTATATTCTCCCCACTTTAAATAAATTGTGTCCTCATAATTTAAACTTTATCACGGAAATATAGGTATTGAAAATAAACTACTTTCTAAATAACCAAATCATATAATGCTTTAATATCACATATTCTTAATAACATAGAAAGGAAATTACAATGGTCACATAAATAGGTCCCTTAGTTGGAGAAAATTGGTCTGAAATTGAAACATGGATTGAAAGGAAAAATATAAAAATCATGTTCTGGTGGAGAGTGCTAGAAGAAATGGTTAGGAGAAATATAAAAATCATAAATCACTAAAACTGTCATGATCTAAGGGACATTTGACTAATTGTTAATGAATGTACTACAACCTCATTTTCGGTTTCAAGATACCATTTTTATGCACTTGAGGAATTCTATCAATCTATAAGAATATAAGTATACATTTATATAAATACAATATTATACTTTGGTTATGAGTGGAAGTATTTATATTTTCATTCTTATATGATGAGGCAATACAACAATCTATAAAACCTTGTCTGAAGATCAACTTAAACCATTCTATAAATGGTTTCCCTTTACAAAATATTACGATATAACATTTTAGAATAATATAAATTTTTTTAGTAGTATCTAGTTTACTATATCCATATTAATCATATCATTTTTCAAAATTAATTAAAATAAGGGATATATGAACGCTTATATTTACCTCAAGCATGTATTTTTCAACAAGTTCAACTTTCTGCATAATAACATAACTTTTCTATCGGTACTGATTAAAACATCATCTTAAATACTTAATGAAATGTCATTCTAGTACAATCCTTACATATTTAATAGTTTTTATAACCATTAAATATCTGATAAAATAATTTTACAACATTATTCAATGAACCAAATACATATTCACATTAATGACTCCATTTCAGTTGTGTCAATAAAATATGTCTGATCTTGAACTCGTATATTCATTGGAGGTATATTATTTTGACGTTTAGGGAATTAATTTGTGTAGTTCACCAATATACTTATAGTTTAAACATTTAATAGCAGTGTTTTATTAATTTTATTTTCATTATTTTTCTTAGTGTACTTTTTCTCTACACTTATAATAAACTCCCAATCCATTCAATCATTTACTAGGGTGATTCTTCCCACAGTTATCACAAGTTGTAAAGTCCTTCTTTCCCTTAATCTTCACTAACTCATTCCCTTTTTCATGGGGTTCATAAGACCTATTATTCTCTTAGTTTCCCTTCAATCTATTGGACTTGAATAATTCATTCTCTATTTTGATGTCACATAAAACTATCTATTTGTGGGATGAAAAATTATGAGAAACCAGTTCCCTTTAGATACATGGCCTAAGACATTCAAATAATTGTCCAATCATGAGCTCAGTGTTAGTTATATAATCCATAGAATACTTGTATATTCTGGTAAAGGTATCTTTATAATTAGATACATTGTATTCATACTTTTTCATTAATCTGATGAACTTCCTCTTCATCTCTGTCTATTGATCATGAGGGAATTATTTATCAAAGAACGTCCCCTAAAATTCCTCTATTATGTGAGTTATATTTCTTCTTCCTCACTAGTATTTTGGATCAGTGACCACCACTGATCACCATCACCTTGGATAAAATACACCTATAGTGTAACCTTTTATTTTTCATTTCATTACTAGGTAATAAATATCATTTATATAGATTTAATTCATATATCTGCTACAATTGGATTAGTAGTCCCACCAAATGATGGGGGATTCCACTGCATAAAGCAAACAAACATAGGATATTCTATCAATCAAATTGGTTGATCAATTCATGAATGGATATTTTTCATAACTATACTAATCTTTCCCAATATATCTACCGCTTTATTATTTCCAATACCAGTTATGTTTGTTTCCTCGATAGTGAAATTTCTACATTTTCCAAGAGTGATAATATGATTCTTCCTTCCAGGTTCAATTTATAAAAAAATCCATACACTATATTATCTGATAATTTTTTGAACTTTGTATAACTCTATATATGGTATAAGACATAACATACATTTATGCATCATGAATCCTAGAATCATAAACATTGGTAACATTGGGGAAATATTTAGTTTCAAATCCTCCATAATGGTAGGTAAATAAAATGTGAATTATCCAAAGTCTATCCCCCTATAGTGTTAAAATAGTTGCACAATATGTCTTGTTTCATTGTACAAGGTTATCCTAAGTTAGTCCCAGATAAACTTTTCATTATTATTACACATAGGTACTTATGTTCCAGAACCACATCCACGTTTAGTATCCGAATAGGAATATATTGCTAGGAATATGCACATAATCACTACCTTACCAAAATTATAGGATGTTCTTGTATAATTATCCGCAATTTATATCTTAGGGTTCCCCCCCCTAATATATGTTTTCAAAATCGATTTTCCAAGTCTGTTGTTAAAATTCCTTTAATACCAACTATAACTCCCTGACCCCTGAAGCCCGAAACTAGTTCATTATTTTATTATGTTCTCATGATTAAAATGAATAAAATCCCGAAAAAATGATCAGTTTAGTAGTATTGGAAATCCAGATTACATAAATTATACCCATAATACATTGCGAAATAGAAATTAAATTCATGATACATATTAAAATGAAATAAATTGAATCCGTGAAAATTCATTCAAATATATCTACTTTATAACCCAGAAAAATGAAACATAATAAGGTTGAGATAAAATTCTAAGTAAATGAATGTATGTAAAATATAATAATGAGTCAATGAAAATAAATTATTCTGGAAACTAAAATAATTGATAAAAAAATCAATTCAAATAAATAAATCAGTAAAATTCAATATGGAATGGAATGAAATGGATACACATGCAATATAATTTATGAATAGAAATGAAATATATCAATAGATATGTCGAGGAAAAATATAATGGAAGAAAAATAACTAAAATATCTATAATGGAAATTCTTAATTGTTGAAAATCATGTATTAGTAACTTGATGACCTATACTTTCATGGTCCATCCACCAGAAATTCTAAAACAACATATATAAATCTATTTAATTTACCCAAATTCATCATCTAATGAGAAACTATTGATGCATTGAGGAGCTATATAAAGTTCGATATCCACCCTTAATTTCATGTCAAATTAATTCCTCATATATAATAATAACTTTTATTATTATACAATATGCTTTATCAAATATCCTTATTGAATAATATATATATATATATATATAATTCCATAGTTAATCAAATTACTGTCAAAGTAAACGCTATATGTGAAATGATAAACTGTTTTGGAAATAATAATATTTATTGAATAGAAATGGGGGTAATCATTGAAATTTAAAATTTCAAATGAATAAATAATTAAGTGATATTGCAATGTTTATCATTAATAAAATTCTTGAGGAGAATAATCATTCTATATTCCAATGTGATCCATACCACTGAAAATTTTAATTTCTAGAATGTATGACATTAAATGAAACTTATAATATAATTGTGAAAATGGGATTAATTATATTACATGGAAAACTCAATATATACCCCAAATATGAGTGAAGTGGAACATAATAAAAAACAGGTCTCAATGGAATGTAATTTTAGCCGAAATACCCTTACCTTAACCTTTCATTTATTTTGTTTTCTTTGTCCTCTTGTATTGTGGTCTAAAATTTTTTACTAACTAATACCAGAACCATTATCTGGTTTATAATATCATATATTAATTCCTTATATTATTTTATTGGATATTTTTTAATAACATTAATTAATTTTACTATTTCCGGTGTTAATTTCCTTGTTTTATTGAGTAAGTTTTAACTTGTTATTTATTGTTATTATTAATTAGATCATTGTTTCATCATATACATAATGTAAAAAATGTATTATTTTTCATATATAACCATTATATATGTATTTATAGTATTCCATTATATTTTTAGATTATAAATTATGTGAACCGTTCATAGAGATGGTAGGTCGTATGTACGCATAAACACTACTTTCATTTCATTATTGTATTAAAATAATGAAACCTGAATAATAAATATTAATATTGTAATTTCATTATCATATATATGTTATATATTTTATGTAGTTTTATCAAAATCATTATTATTATGTTCCACGTATATTGTGAACGAATCACGTCACGTCGAGGGGGTGGTAGTCCACACTTCCTCCAAAGATGTTATCATATTAACGCAAAATGGTAAGTATTAAAGGTATGTGTTATAAAAGTATTATAGAAGTAAAAATAAATAATACTTATCTTATATATCATAAATAAACATATTTTACTTTATAATGGCTACCATGATAGTTTTTAAAAGAAAAAATGAACAATCATCATTTCGTGAGGCAGTAGTTAGCCATACATAGAAACAGTATGTTCATTTCCAATTAGATAGAGGTGTGTGTATGTTTAGATCTAATAATTTATGTAAAAATATAATAGTATGTTGAGAATAATTTTTTTTATATAATCATTGAATAAATCATTTTTTGGGTGTGTAAAATGTAAATGAACCCATATATCTTGGGAGAAGACTTTACCTCTCAATCGGGTAACTTCTTTTGGTTTGAAACAAAAGGATTCTTTGGAATTATTTGTTCCCAATAAGATTATTTTAGTATGCAATTAAGTATTTTGGGAAGTGTATTGGTAATATAATATATGAATCTATGTGGTTTAAGAGGTTTCAGGATGTGGGAGAGGTGGTGGCATTTAATTGGGAAGGAAAAGGACTCACTTCTTATTTTTTAAAAGAAGTTAGGTGTACCCATTTTTTTATCTCAAAAAGTGTGGAAAAACAAAAAAAACTAAATAATATTAGTTTAATTGGCAATTAATTTCCATAAAAGGATTTCTGGACTAGTGGATAGGTCATTTGGGCCCTTAAATTAAAGGTTTAGTCCTTCATTAAGATTCATTTTACCATAATAATGGTAATTAATTGTAATTACTTTAACTAATATTATTTCTCAAAAATAAATTTGGTCTTATTATAAATTATAAATTATTATTATTAAAATTATTTAATCCATTTTTAAAAATTCAAATCATATAGGTGGAAGAAATTAATTTAAAATTCATCTTGCAGGCAGGACGACAATGCATGTTATTAAAGTAAAAACATTCAAAAGTTTGATATGTTTTTATAAACAATTTCAAAATTAAATTGACACCAATGAACTATCTTGGATTAATTGTTAAAAACATTATCTAATTAAACTTTATAACCCTTATAAAAATTATATATCTTTATAAATAAGTTATATGAAAAAAAAAATTTGAACTAAAATTCAGTATTTTTTAATATTCGTTAAGAACAGATATGTTTCAGAAAAAATATAAAAAAATTCATGAATAACCTACTTTTTATGTATATAATTCCAATATGAAGTTTATTCTGACATATTAAATCGATTTAAGTGTCATAATTTAGATTTAAAATGGTTTCTCTATTAAAAGGCGGTAAAATTGCGTTTATAGAAATATAGGTGATTTAGTGTAATATTTGGTTTGTTCTTATCAAAATCCTATCAAATCTATTAGATGAATATCAAAAATATTTTTTTGTATATATTATATATATATCGTATTCATAAAACTCATTATTTTTAATTAATTTATTGGGGTAAAATGACTTTATGAGTATAAAAATAATAATATTTTCCATTATATTCTTTCAATTATTATATTCATTTATAAAAAATTTGTAACCAATAAAATCATTTTATATTTGTGTAAACCATATATTTTCATAAGATATTTAATTATATTCATGGGAAATATATTAATCTCTTGGTTAAATAATAATATTTTAATAATATATTATTGTGTTGTTAAAACACGATTTTGTGTATATTTTAATCTTTCAAAGAAAGTCTCTATTGAGTGTAACACATGATAACTTAGGGTTAAATGAATTTACAAATATAAAGTATATCAAATATATTTTACATATTAAATATATTTTAAATTATTGGGGTTTTATTTTCCCTCACACTCTTGGTGTCTCATTTCATGCATGCTATCGAATATAGGGTTCTTACTTTAGAATTTTGGGGTGTTACAACAACCTTGTTAGGAATGTGCCTTGTTACAAGCATGTTTTATATATTACTACCCTATAAATGATATAATTTCATTAATTTACACTGAGTACGTTTTTTGGAGACATCTATTACATATGGAAATGGGATTCCTACTACTAAGGAGATGTACAAAGACTTTCCCACATGATACGTGGGAAGTGGTCTGTGGTTCTTCTAATGTACCATCCATAGTGATCTCTTTTAAGAGAAATAAAAATAAATAAATAAAAATAAAATAAAATACATTTTTTTGTGCATTAGGGTCCAAAATCACCATTTATTGACTAATAAATCTTATGATGGATACTATGTGGTTAGGTTATAGATGTGATATTTCTCCTAGGAATAACGTTAAACAAAAAGTAACATGATAATATCATTTCTCTTTTATGACACATCCTTGCACTTGACATGATCTTTTAATAGTATAAAAACACCAATTTATAGAGGAGATTATTTTTTATTATATTATTCGATATTATCATGTATTATAAATGAGATTTTACCCTCCCTTTTTATCTTTATATTTTTCATCTACCCACCTACCGTATGTTTCAGAGTAATATGAACCCAAAGGGTGAATTCATCGTGATTAATTGTGTGTTTTTATTTATATATTTGGGATTTCATAAATCATTATATCATATGGTTAGGAACATGTATTCATTGTATGAGAATAAATCTAGGTTCATCTAACCATGACTGATGAGAGTAAATTCATGGAATGGAAAATTTCAACATAGGTTTTACTTCAAACGAAATGTTGAAAAACTATAATTAAAGGAATAAAAAATATGAATAAATAACATAACCATGAAGAAAGAATAATTTTTTATATATTATTTATTTTTAGGGCTTAATATTTGATATAAAAATAATTTTATTTTCATTGTTTCAACAGAAGTTACTTATTTAAAAAGTATTTCCACTAGACTTCTTGTAGAGATGTTTTCTTCATCAAGCCAATAAATTGTTTACGTGTGGGGGAATTTAATAAGCTGAATTTATATATACTCACCATATATACATATTTTATATCTCATAATATTTTATTATATAATTAAATGGGCATTGTGTATTTTTATATGATATTAAAGGTTAATTTTGAAAATATGAGCATCTACAAATTAAAAAAAATCATACAGTACTGATCATGAACCCTCTTCATGGTGTGAAATGCTTGTGTAAAAACCCCAAAAAGAAAAAATAAAGCCTATAAAATCAGTATAGACTAAGATACCACTATTATAATTCTATATACAACATCAATACAATACTGTTTGTGAATTATTTTATGTGTTCACCCATTAAATATTCATGTCGTGTAATCCATTACATATCAGAGATATACAATATTTAAGAAGAATTTTTTGAATATTATTTCATGTAATTAATTTTATTAAACATCATGAATATATTGAAAGAGAATTAAATTAATGAACTCTCATGAAGTGTAACATTTACACATTTTAATAAAATTAGGATTATAAATATCAATGCACCCTCGATGATGAAAATACAGAGAGATGGATGGTTGAACAAATTATTTTCTTTCACATATCATTCTGGATTTATTCTAAACCATGTATTGTTTCCTTTTTCCCCTTTTCCCCCTTTTTCGATACATTTTTTTCTAAGATCATGGAATGATTATTTTCATTCCAATAGTTAATCAAATAATAAAGTTCAATTCCAATTTTTTTTCGAACCACACTTTTTCTTCATTCATGTTCGTTCATTCATGTAAGAATTATATTGATTTTATATTTAACCATCTATGGATTTAAATAATTTAAATTGTTTAAATATTATTTGATGTATTTTTTAACTTTTAATGTTTTTTAATACTATTACGAACATCGGCTTCTAATTCCATATGGTTAGTGGTTGAGAGTATGGTTGATTTAATTTGTTGAATCTATATTCCCATTATTGGTAACCCTTTAGCTATTAATCAGTTTAATGAACAATAGTCATCTACATTCTATTTAAAAACCTTGATCCGATGAATTATAATAGAAATAACCTAACCGAGTTGGAGTTTAGAAGGCTATGCCCAAAATACATTGATGGTTTCTATCTTTAATCCCACACTTCTGATAAGAGGTTATTGAATACCTAAAGGCTAAAGAGTATTTTCTATATTTTAAGTTCCAATTACTTTGACAAAAACCAATTGATGACTTTTTCACTGCTTCCCATCCTGTTCTATAAGAAAATATCAAGATATATTTATGACTATCTTTTTCTTAATCCCTCAAATTGACACTAGAACCTCTCATTCTATTAAGTTAAAACCTAATTACTAAATGTATAGAATATCGACTTATTATAGTCATTTAGGGAATCCATCCACCATGTTCTAATCAATGGGTCACTAACTTTTCTAGCTGGTCCTTGTGGGTTCGACCCTGCAATTCCACTATGTTATACCATTGTATTTAGTTTAGACTAGGATAATATAAATTTTATTCCAATCCATTCCCACATATAATCATTTACTTTTCATGGAATAGGCATACAACATATCTCAAAGAATGTATGGAAGTGGTAAATGAATTTGGTCTCTGGCATGGTGAGGGAAAAATTACATAACAATGGATACCACACTCTAGCATTAACTATTGTAGTTGTTCTGATGAAGAACATCCATGGTAATGCATAGGACATGGTAGAGGTTTTTTTAGTGGTTGAGTAAGTTTTTTATTAGGTGAAAAATTGAAATATATTTTTTGATCTTGACTAATTTGAATAAGAAAACATGTGAGAAGTTATGTGACCGTTTTAGTGTGTTTTTATATCAATCATTCCCATCAATTGATAGATCTTCCTTCCTAGAATGAAATTATTTAATTTTTATAATACACCAGATAAATGGGGTCTTAGATTATTAATTTTCCCTGAAGTGTTTTTTACATTAATTTTTACCGGATAATGGTTTTTCTACCCTTTCATGGCATCCAATAATTGACTCTTTGAAATTATGATCCATGATTTGAGGAGAATCGAATTATTTTATTTCAAAGTACCAAACACACCTTCTTTATTCATTCACCTATTTTATGTTTGATGTTATTTAGGGAAGCGCCTGTTTTTCACATGTTGTTGATTGAGGTTTGATTCTAATTTTTGGATTCTAGGTAACATATATCCTTTTTTCATCATAGTGGTGTTACTTCTGATAGTGGTCGAAATGTTTTTGTCTTTTCTAGTTCGTAATCATAGAACTTATAATTGAGTTATATTGTTTATTTATTATACTAATATTTTATATGATATCATGAATTCATCATGCTTAATCTTTTTGGGTGATAGTGTAATTAACTTTAATGAATATTAAACTAGAATAATGAAGGAACCATGTATTTTTTGTAATGATTTCATGTGTTCCCACTATGTTAAAGATTTTCCACAATTTTTTAGGAATTGTGAAAATAGTTTTTATGTTATAGTTTCCATGTATTTAATTTTATCATTTGGGATGTATATAATTTTTAAATTGATTAATTACCATCAATTTAGTAATTTTTTTGCTAAAAAAAGACAGATTCATATTTAAATACATTCATTAATTCATGTGTTTTAATGGAAATCAAAGTGATTCTTAATGCATTATTAATTGAAATATTTAAATTTTATGTTATAGTTTTTCAAAAAAGACATGAATATGTTTTACATAATGATTAAATAATAATGAGTCATGTTAATAGTAAATTGTTTTCCATAATGTTTCTATAAATTATAATATATTATTAGAATCGTGTTTAAATAGATTATAACTTTTAATAGCCGGTTCCTTAGGATTCTGACGTTTTTAACCTATAATAAAAGAATTAGTTAATTCAAGATGATAATAAACCAATTCTTCGATAAAGATAAATTACTTGGGTTGATTGAGCTCATTTCCCTATGATGGATATATGCCATGGTTTTGGGGGCCTATATGCACTATTGTATGTCTATTATTTTCCTTACTGCTTTGTGTGATTTTTTTGAATGTGAGACTTTTTATGTGATAAGATGTGATCCTGGGATAACTGATGGTTTGATGATACATGGATGGGTAATATCATGTTTTTTTGTATTTTTGTGTCGTTGATGGGGGAATAGATGCATGTTGATATGCATGGTGGTGTGGTGGATGACACCGAGATTGATGGAATAATTTGAAACCAAGATTTACCACTATTGTTCTAAATGAAAATATTCTTTTCGGTTAATATATATTCATTATATTATAAATATAGTATTTTATTCATTTAGTCTCCCTCTCTCCACTATGGGAGGAAGGTTTGTATTATATGTTTTTGCCTCCCTTTTAGGGTATCTTTAGACGAGTACTTGAGTACCTATAAATATGGAATTTTAATAGGTAAACATTTTTATAACCATGGGGTTGGTGACATGTCAGAATGAAAAAGATGATAACATTGGTAAATAGTTGTATCAGATGGTTTATGACTATATGGAATGAGAATCAGTTTATGATTATATTTAAGTAATGTTAAATAAATTCTAACGGTTAATTGGAAGAATTAACATAGTGATAAATTATTAAGGAAATAATTGAAGGAATTTCTTCTTACAGTTCATGTGTTATTATAGTACGTGTTGTCATTATCATGTTAGGTCAATATAGTAAAGGAAAAGGCTTGGTAGGGTGGGTTAATTGTGTTCCTTTAAAAAACCTGATAGAAACTAAATTCCCCTCTTAAGATAAAGATGATTCTCCTCTTTTCACTTAAGGGAGATTAAGATGTGGAAAATAAATATGTAAAATAAAAGAGATATGTATAGTGGTTCGGGGTAAAATGATCCCTTTATACACTCCAAAAATTCGCTCCCCATGAGATTAGTTATTTTCACTAGTATGGATTATTTCAGGAACCTCCATAACTGAGCAAAGGCACTTGACACCTTACAGTCATGTGTTTTATAGGTACTTCGTGTTCTTTTATAAGGAATATAAATATCCACTTTAGAGTACAATAAGCTAGAAAACTTACAATGACTAATTATGAGAAAAAAAATTATTAAGAAAATAAATAATCATGATTTTTATATTGAAACAACTTCAAAACATCATTAGAGTTGTAACTAACAACTGTATATGAAATACATAGCAACAATGAAATATTCATAAAAATAAAAATGGATTTATTTGGAAAAAAATAGATTTAAAACATGGTGTATGATCAAATATGTATGTATCTGAATTGTATCTCTAATAAGTACTTTACAGAACTATAACAAAAAATTAACAAATATAAACGGAAGCAACAACATTAGTTGAAGAGACATAAAATGATAAAAACATGCATGTCTTCAATGTTTGGATCTATTTGTAATTAAACATTCTTATTTTAAAATGAACATCCATTTATTTATAAGAATAAAATATTTGTCTGTATATAATATGAACAAAATAATTTTTAGCACGACGACCTAATTCCATTGGGTTATACAGCTCCAAAAATAGTACATGATAAATCACGAATATTGGATTTGTGATTTTTCAATGAAATTTTCAACATCCATAAAAAATCAAAATGATTTAATCTATTAATCATGTTCCTTTGAATCAATCGTTAAACAAATTTAAAGATATAATTAATTATGGTGAGATCATTTCTGAAAATATGGAAATAGTCCATTTTTCAAAACTCCATGTTTGACCAAGTTAAACATAAGGTTTTTTCTTTATAGTGATATACTCCACAAGTAGGGTTCAGAGTGTATGGTTAATTATGAAAGATGGGATCATGAACCACATGGTTGTTCCTCAAATATAGGTTATATTCCAAAATTAGGGATTTTAATCCATATTTTTATACCAAATATAGGGTATATATACCATACATTTTTGTTTAAAACATTGGTTATGAATGTTGTATCTATAATAATCTTGAAACACCTCTAGAATACTAAATTTTTAAGAAATAAAATGTAGGATCCAAGGTATATATATAATAATACAGTTTCATATCTTTTTATATTAGTGAATAAGATATTAATTTTACATTAAAAAGGACTCTTTGTCTGATTGCGTACTCAACACGAAAAAATGCGTTTCTCTGAAATTTTATATCGCACACAGTGTTGAGTTATGCCAAAAAATAATACAATAATATTATTATTATTTTAATTGGTTGTTAATGCATAGTCATTTAATTAGAGGGGATGAATATAATTAATTATATTATGATTTTATATGTTTGTTAAATTTTTTTATACTTGTCTAATGATTATTAAAGACACAAAATGAGAATGAATCCAATTTTAATCTTGAAAGACTAAAATATTTTTAAAAGGTCAGTTTACCCACTTTTGATAGAGAAAATTTTTAGAATCTAATTTTTTGACACCTTTATATGTTCAATTTGAAAAAATAAACTTCTTATTTAGAATAATAATATCATAATTTCCTTTTGTTTAAATTTTGGTATTTTTCTGATGAAACTCATATTTTAATGAATAGTGAAAAATACTCCATTTTAATTCAAAACTACCTTTTCGTCAAATTTATTAATATAGTTATATTGTCCTTTTAATTTTTTAAGGTGTAATTGGATTATGTTTTTATCATTTAATACAATTATTTCCATTTGAAGTAATTTCACATTTTAATTGTACATAAACACATGTCAATCTTTTGGTAGTTTTTACTTCCTGAAACCCTCTTTTATGTTTTAACAATGAGATTTAATTTTAAATTATTTTCAGCAAAATTTTGTATTTTGAATTTGAAAATATGGATTCTATATTTTGAATCATATGGTCTAAAATTTTGTAAACATGTACCTTTTATTTTTCAATATTATGAATAGTACCTTCAAAAATTATTTTGTTTACCATGGTTAAAGAGTAAATATGGTAAATAAGGGTAGAAAATAATTTTATAATAATATTAAACTACCCTGGCATGTGTCGTAATCCTATTAGATGAGATATTTCAGACCATGGTCATCCTTAGGTTGATTTTGGGACCCCATGGATACACTTGGGAGTGATAGTGACATTTTATAATAATTAATTTAATGTAATGAGAAAAATAACATAAATATGTATCTTATTACTAAAACAATTTTTATATGGGTTTATATAAGTTATATATTGGACTATAAATATTAATTAGAAATATAAACATATTTATTGCATCATTATATTTTCTTTATAGTTTTTAGACAATAAATAAATAAATAAAATTATGACACAATAATGAATAAGTGATTGCTTCATTAATAAATGATTAAAACAATTGATATTATAAATAGTAAAATAAATATAATTTCAATATTTTGGTTCCATAAATTAATTTTTTGGATTATATTTACATATTATATTTGTTTTAATGCCTTTGGTTCGAGGTAATAAAGTCTTTATGACTTTAATAAATCAATTACTTTATAGTGTAAAAATTAACATAAATGAGTTTTAAAAAAAGACTATTTTATTAAATTATATAATAGACATAAAAATATAATATTAATCAAAATGGCTTATATAATGTTAAAACTTATACTATTAATCCACTTATAGTTCCCTTGGAATTTTATATTAACTATAGTTACCATATAATATGAAAATTAAAGAAGACATTGTTAGAGTTAATGTTTTTAACTAAGGGTTGAAGCTAAAAGATAAGGTTAGATTTGTAAAAAAAACTTCTCTAAACCCTATTGGCTAAGAGGATTTATACACTAAATAATATTGTTTTTTAAATAAATAATTTTGGGATCATTTGAAAATGAAAATAAATTTATAATAAATTAATATTTTATTACATTCCTAAAGTGTCGATGCTCCCTCTTATAAAAGGCCACCACCTCTACCCACATAACTCACACCTCTAAAGCCCCTTCGCTCATCCAAATTGTAGCCAAATAATCTCCCAACATTTATAAATTATTCCTAGAAAACTTTCCTTGGGAAAAAATAATTAAAGAAATCCTTTTGGCTCAAATCAAAAGATGTTACCTAATTTAGAGGTAATGTCTTCTCCCAAGTTAATTTATTTTTTTCCCCTTCTACAATCTCTATGATTATATTATTATTGGATTACATAAAAACACTAGTATTATAAATATACTTGTATTTTTTTATTATAATGATTCAAACAACCCTTACACATAACTCAATCTAATGGATACGAACCTATTGTTTCTCTATACAACAAACTACTGCCTCACGAGACGATAATTGTTAAATTTTATCCTACCACCTATCATGGTGGCCATTATGATGGCATTGTATTTATATATGATATATATTATTTTTATATTTTATCAATTCTTATTTTTTTTACATAAATAATACATTTCTTTTTTCCATAATGTGTAAATGCAATAATTTCATTAGAAGAAGTGCGGACTACCAACCCCTAAAAGTGATATGACTCATTCATTCTATACATGGAATGCGTACAGAATAGAATAAATGAACTTATTTAACATATATAAAATTTTATATTACAATGTAATTATAATATACCTATGTATCATTTTGTTTTCATTCTTTTAAATATCAAAAAGAAGGTAAAGTATCGTTCATGCGTACGTACGACTTACCGACTCCATGAATGGTGCATTTCATTTCTTATCTCCAAATGTTATGGGATATTTTAAATACCTATATACTTGACATAAATACATATTTATTGAATAACGAAACAATAACCAATATGAACTTAAATAATTATGTAATTCTCATAAAATTATGATAATTAAGATAAAATGAATATTAAACGTGAAATTTTTTTAAAATCAAGTATAAATTTACCTAATCTTATTATTTAGGAATATGATGAATATACGAGACATGTCGGAATCAAGGAAAGGGAATTCATCTCAATCAAATTTCTTTGAGGAATATTTTGATATTATACACCACCTAATTTTATATGGTGAATAATTATACCCCTTTTATTTTAATTTAATTTAATGTTTTTTAAAAGGAATATTTTTCTATGAATCATTTTACTAAACGAAAAAAAAATGTTTTTTAACGTACATGGCGACAATCACCTTTCCGTTGTTGTAAGCATTTTTTGATATTTTCATACTTAAGAAGCCATAATGTTTTTAAAAGTAAAATAAATACCATGTACTATTTTATGTATTACGGTATAGAAAATTGTTTTGATAATTCATTGATTATGTAAATATCTTGAAATGGTATATTGTGACTATAATGCTATAATTTTATCTTTACATTATGAATGTTTTATGTGTTATGATTATGTTATGGTTCTTGATAATTATTTAAATATATGGGTTGTTCCATGATAAACCAAGGGATAGTGATCTCGAGTTATCTCTCCAATGAATTGGGTAACATGATGGATGTAAACGTTAATGTTTGTCCTAAGATATTTACAGAATATGTTGTGATGGTTATTCCAAACGTAACTCCCTATGTAGCTATGAAATATACAACATAAGTATGTTATAGATGCCAAAAGTTTCCTTTATGAATTATTTTTTCTATGTGTTATTCATAAATATTATGATTTCATGAGGTATGTTAAAGGTCTTATGTTTTATGATTAAAAAGTATGATTTATTTTATTTGTATGTATTCATGAACTAATATTTTCTTCCCTTATTTTATATCCCTTACTGATAATTTTATGCTCATCCCAAGTTTTTTAAATGCCTTTCACAGGGTATAAGGTTAAGAGAAAAGAAGAATTCAAGAATATCTTTATCAAGAAAATAACTCTTTTATTTATTAAAGGATTTTTATTACTATGAAAATAATTTATAGAGTAAAAATTTCTACTTTTTAAAATTCAAGATGTTATAGTTATGGCCTAATTCTATAGAACTATAAAACTAAATAGATCCTCAATGTGGAAGGAATTAAATTCTAGATAAAAAATCACGATTATGTAATGTTAAAGGATGAGGCCTTATAGTTGGTATCAGAGGTCAGTTTAGACAACTTTGGGAGTTAGGATATTGTGAAATTAATATACATAAATTATTTTTACTTTTTGGTAAGATTTAAATGATAGAGAATTTTATGTTTTCCATGTTGCTTCGTCAAACATATGTTTGTGTTCGGAATAGTTTTCCGTAGAAGAAACATGGCAACTATGATGGGACGACATCAAGAGGAAAATAACCTACCAAATAAGAAATTAGAAATGGTCGAAATCGGAACTAAATAGTTTTTTACAGTGATAGAATAGCTGAATAAATCTATAAATGGTGGTGGTATCCATGCACAAGATCATCCAGATCAACCAAAAAGGAACATGTAAGTAGTGGAGTATTTCTTGAGTTAACATCCCCCATAATTATGAAGGCAATTTGACCCTGTTCTAGCTAAAGGATGGATTAAAGAACTGTAAAAGTTTTTTGATGTCATAGGGTGTTCATAACATCAAAAGGTTACTCTATTTGTTTACTGTTTTGAAGGCAAAGCCGATCAGTGGTGTTCGATGGTTAAACATTTTAGGGATAGGGAATAGATTTATGATCTTGATTATGATAAATTAAAATGTATGTTTCTTGAGAAATATTTTCATAAGGAATTTAGACTTAGGATGGAAAAAAAATTGGAATTGGGGATGGAGGATGACTCAATGGCTGCTTATGAAGAAAAAATTACTTTACTGGCAAGGTATTCTCTAAATTTCAAATGTGATCTTGATAGTAAAAACAATCATTTTTACTCAGGATTAAAGCCAAATTCTCAAAGGTTATTATATTCTTATTATTTTAAATTTTATGAAAAACTTTTTTGATGTGAGGAGAAGGATGAAATGGATTTTGTTGATGAAAAAGTGTTGTTTGACAAAAAAACAAGAGGTTGAGGTGGAAGACGAAAAGGAAGAACTATTCAAAAATGTATGATGGTAAGAAACTTATGTTTACATTTTTTGAAAAGTTTTTTAATAATCACATTGGGGAATGCCTTTTGAATTATGTTAAGTGCTTATTATGTGGTAATATGTGTCATATGGGTCGTAATTTAGCTGAAGAATATTAGGACAGTGGTAAAACAGAATATGATTTACAGTTAGTAAAATGTTTTCAATGCAATGAAATGGGTCATTATGAAAATGAGTGTCCAATGAAGAACACAATTGATGGAAAACATTCTGAATAAAATTACAAATGGGAGGTTGTATCCTTTGAAAATACATCACCAAATTTTGGTCCATCAAATGAAGTAGTATCAGGTATATTGTTTGTTTATTCAGATTATGCCAATGTGTTCTTTGATTCTGAGTCCACACATTATTTCATTTCTGATAACGTTTTTTATAAACTGTGAATTCCATCTCAAGATATGAATCTTGAACTTGTGGTAAAAACACTTGGAAGAAATGTTGAGAAAAAAGAAATTAAATGAACCTTCATGTCCTTGTGTGTGGACATAATCTACCTACACACCTTTATTTTACACTAGTTGTGATTGATGTTATTTTGGGTATGGATTAGATCTCCATATATCATGCTATGATTGAATGTAGATCTAAAGTGGTTTCCTTTTAGAAAGAATTTCAGTTTGTGTATAATAATGAACCATTACTTTTGATAACATATCATAAACCTGAGAAACTATTAAAAGAAGGAAATGAATGTTACCTTGCACATATTTTTGAAAACAAATGAACTGTTTAGATTAATGATGTGCCAGTGGATAATGATTATATTGATGTTTTTTCTGATTAGTTTCCTAATATAATACCTAATTGGGAAGTTTAATTTTCTATTGACTTAGTTCTTTATTCTAAGACAATTTCTAAATCCCCTTATAGAATGACTCAAATTGAACTTTTAGAGTTAAATAAGAAATTACACGAGTTATTGGATAAAGGTTTCATTCGACCTAGAACATCACCATGGGGTGACCCTATCTTGTTTGTTAAAAAATAAAGATGGTTCAATAATAATATTCATTGATTATAAATCCTTAAATAACATCATTGTTAAGAACAAGTATCATTTTCCTCATATTGATTATTTTTTATCAGATCCTGGGAGCTCAGTATTTTTCAAAGATTGAATTGTGGTTAGGGTACCATCAGTTGAAAGTAAAAGAAGAAGACATTACAAATAATGTGTTTCTTACTAGATATGGCCATTATGAATTTGTATTTGTGCGTTTTGGGTTAACCAATACACCTTCTCTATTCATGGATCTTATTAATATAATTTTTTGTGAGTTCTTGGATATGTTTATGGTTGTGTTTATTGATGATATTTTGGTATATTCAAAAAGTAAAGCTAAGAATGAAATTCATTTAAGGGTTTTCTTTCAAACCTGAAAAGAAAAGAAGTTGTGTGGGAAGTTTAGAAAGTGTGAGTTTTGATTACAGAAAAATTTTGTTCCTTGGTCACATTATTTCTAAAGATGGAGAAACTATTGATCCTACTAATACAAAGGTTGTTGAAGAATGGCCAAGAACCAAAAATTTAACCAAGATTCGTAGTTTTCATGGTTTACCAGGTTTTTACTGGAGGTTTGTTGAAACTTTTTCATGGTTATCTAGCTCACTGACTATATTAACTCGAAAAAGTGTTAAGATCATTTAGAAAAAATAATGTGATGAATGTTTTCAAGAATTGAAAAGAATATTAGTGAATGCTCTAGTTTTTGCACTACCTTCTAGGAATGGTGAATTTGTTATCTATAGTGGTGCTTCATTGAAAGGACTTGGATGTTTCCTAATTCACAATGATTAGGTAATTTCTTATGCTTCACGTTAGTTGAAAACTCCTGAGTTAAATTACCCTACACATTATTTGGAAGTAAATGACGTTGGTTTTCTTTAAAAATTTGTAGGCATCATCTGTATGTTGTGAAGTGTGAAATATATACTGATCACAAACGTTTGAAGTATATATTCATTAATAAATAATTAAACATGAGATAGAGGATATGTCTATAATTAATCAATGATTCTGATTGCACAATTCATTGTCATCCAGGAAAGGAAAATAAAGTAGCTAATTCTTTGAGTCGAAAGAGTAATGCTATAAGAACCATGTTATGTTTGGAACGAGATCCTTTGGTTTTTGATTTGAGGAATTTTGGATTGGATGCTTCTAGTGCAGGGAATTACTCTATTTTTTTAGGTGGTAGTGAAATCAAATATATCAAACATAATTAATTAAGTGTATAAAGAAGATAATGAGTTGAAGAAAGTGGTAGAATTATTTCATAATGGTATGTTACCTGAATTTAATATTAATAAAGACTGTGTTTTTAGGTTTTTAAAGATATTATGTGTGCTTTATGATTCACAGTTGAAGAAATAATTATAATGTGAAGATCATAGTTCTCCATTTTCAGTTCATCCTGGAAGTACTAAGATGTACATATATATTCAGAAGTATTACTTGTGGGATTGAATGAAAAGATATGTTGCTGACTATACCATGAGATGATTGATTTTTTCAATATTTTAAAGCAGAGTGGTAGTTATCGAAATGGATGATTCATCCATTTCCACTACCATGGTGGAAATGGTAAAATGTGTCCATTGATTTCTTAGTGGTATTACCAAATACTTTTCGAGGTGACAATGCAATCTGGGTTTTTTTGATCGATTAACTATATTCGATCATTGTATTTCTATTTGAGATACTAAGTCTTTAGATTAACATTCTCAATTGAATATTAAAAATATAGTCCAGTTACATGGAGTTCCCTTCTACATTGTATATGATCATGATCCCAATTTTCGTTCTAACTTTTGGAAGTTCCTTCATATGTCATTCAGTACTAAATTAAATCTTCGTATAGATTTTCATCTTCAATCAGATGAGAATTTAGAATGTACTATTCATACATTGGATGATATGTTGTGTTCTTGTTCAATGGATTACTAGGGAATATGGGACCAACATCTTTATTTGGTTTAAATTTCTTATAACAACAGTTTTCATTATATTATACAGATGACACTATTTGAATCATTATATGGAAATCAGTGTCGAACTCCAACGTTTTGGGATGAAATAGGTGAAAGGAAGTAGATGGGATTAGAATATGTAGAATAGATGTAAGATAAAAGTTCAGTTGATTCAGAAGCACATGAGAACAGCTCAAAGAAGGTAGAAAAGATATGTGAATAACTGGAGGAAGGGTATTTCATTCGATTTAGGTGATCATGTCATTCTCAAAGGTTCTCCATGGAAAAGTGTGATGTGTTTTGGTAAATAGGGAAAGATGAGCCTGAGGATCATTAGACCCTATGAAATATTGTAGAAAGTTGGATCAGTTTCCTATAAAGTGAATTTACCTCCAGGTTTATCATAGGTACACAATTTTTTCCATGTTTCAATGTTGAGAAAGTATATTCTGGATCTATCTCTTTTTTTGATTCTAGAGGTAGTTCTGTTGGAAGAGAATCTTTCTTATGAGGAACAGCCAATACATATTATTTACCACAAAGATCAAGTGTTGCGTAATTATTTTATTCACCGAGTAATGGTTTTATGGAAAAACCATATAGTTGAAGAGGCAACATGGGATTCTAAAATTCTATAAGGGACAAATACCCCCTATTATTTGATAAGTTAATAGAATTGCGAGGATGCAATTCCCAAAAGGGGGGAATGATGTAGGATACCAGGTATTTATATAATAATAAATTTTTGTATCTATTAATATTTTCTAATATGAAATTAATTTTAAGTTAGGAAGGATGTTTTTTTCGATAGTTTACTCTACACGCAACAATGGGTTTATCTGAAATCTTAGTTTGCACACAATTTTTAGTTATACCAAAAAATAATACAATAATATTATTATTATATTAAATCGAAGTTAACACCTAGACTTTTTATTGGAAAGAATGAATAGAATTAACTATATTATGAATTTACATGTTTCTTAAAATTTTTTACATTTATCCAATGAATATTAGAGTCTTAAAATGATGATGAATCCAATTTTAAGCATTAAAGACTATAATATTTTTAAAAGGTCATTTTACCGCCTTTTTTTAGAACCCTTCTTAAATGTAGTTTTTGACACCTCTACATATGTTATATTTGAAAAAATAAACATATTCTCTACAAGTGTAATGTCAAAATTTATTTTGATTGAAATGTTGGTATTTGTCCGATGAAATTCATATTTTAATGAATAGTAAAAAATACTGCATTTTAATTCAAAAATGCATTTTCATCTAATTTATTTATATAGTTATATTGTCCATTTAATTGATTTTAATGTGTAATTGGATTATTATTTATCATTTAATTTAGTGATGTTCATTACATGTAATTTTACATTTTAATTGGACATAAACAAATTTAAATCTTTTAGTAGTTTTGACTTATCAAAAACACACTTTTCGGTTTTAACAACATGATTTAATTTTAAATTAATTTGTTTAAATTATGTGTTTTGAATTTAGAAAAATGGATTTCATATTTGGAATCATAAGGTCGAAATTGTGTAAATAGTTACCTTTTGGACATTATAAGTAGTAACATTAGTAATTATTTTATTTATCATGGTTAAAGGGTAAATCTGGTAAATAAGCGTAAAAATAATATTATAATATTATTAAACTTCCCTAACATATGTCTTAATCCTATTTTATGAGATATTTCCCACCATGATAATCCTTCGGTTTATTTTGGGGCCCCATGGATTAACTTGGGAGTGTTAATAACATATTATAATAATTAATTTAATGTAAAGTGAAAAATAACAAAAACATGTATCTTCTCACAAAAACAATTTTTATATGGTGTTATATAAGTGATATATTTTACTATAAATATTAATTAGAAATATACAAATATTACCTACATCATGAAATTTTATTTATAATTTTTATACATAAAATAAATAACTAAAATTATCACACAATGATGATGAAGTGATTGCTTCATTAATACAGGATTCAAATAAATGATATTATAAATATTAAAATAAATTACTTAGAATATTTTGATGCCATAAAATACTTTTATGGATGATATTAACATATTATATTTGATTTAATTCCTTTTTTAAGGAAGAAAGTTTTTACGGCTTTAATAAAAAAAACTTTATTGTGTCCAAATTGACATAAATGAGGTTTTAAAAAATTACTATTTTAATAAATGATATAATTGTCCTAAAAATATAAGATTTGGAAAAATTACTTATATAATTTTAAAAATGTCATTAGTAATTCACTTATGGTTCACTTGGAAGTTTATAGTAACTATATTTACCAAATATTAAGAAACTTCAAGAAGACATTGTAAGAGTTAATATTTTTCACTAAGGGTTAAAGCTCAAAGATATGGTTAATTATGTAACTTAAACATGTCTAAAATATATACATTCAGAGTTTTTATACCCATAAGAATATAATAATTTTAAAAATGATTTTGGAAACATTTGAAACCGAAAATCAATTTATAATAAAATATTATTTCAAGATCTTCTTAAAGTACCCCTCCACCCTCTTATAAAAGGCCACCACCTCTACCCACATAACTCACACCTCTCAAGCTACTTGGATCATCCAAATTATGTTCAAATAAGCTACAAGAATCCCTAAATTACTCATAAAATCCTTAACTTGGGAATAATTCAATTCAAGAAATCTTTTTGGCTCAAATCAAAAGAAGTTACCCAATTTAGAGGTAACGTCTTCTCTCATGTCCTTTTCTTTTTTTCCCTTCTCCATTACCTATGATCTTATTATTATTTGATTACATAAAAAAATTATAATCAACATATTATTATGTTTTTATGATAATTATTAGAACTAAAATTACACACCCCTCCATCTAATGTATATGAACATACGGTTTCTATATATTGCGAACTACTACCTCATGAAACGAGGATTGTTCAATTTTATCCTACCACCTCTGATGGTGGCCATAATACTGGATCTATATTTATATATGATATTTATTATATTTATATTTTATCTATTCTTATATTTTTTTATTTAAATCATAACTTTATGCATTCGGTAATTTTTAAATCTGATAATTTCATTTGAGGAATTGTAGACTACCTCCCCCTCAAAGTGATATGACTCGTTCATGCCATACATGGAAGGTATAAAGGAAGGAATTAATAAAATTATCTAAGATATATAAATTATTATATTAAACATTAATTATAATATACCTATATATAATTTAGTTTTCATTCCATTAAATATGAAAAATAAATGAAAGTAGTGTTCATGTGTATGTACGACTTACTGTCTCCATGAATGGTGAATTTCATTTATTATCTCTAAATGTTATGGAATGTTATAAATAAATATATAATACATCTAAGTACATATATAATTTATATATATGACATTTAAATCATGAATAATATTCTGGTGATGATGGATTTATTACTATAAGGACAATTTACATCAAAACAAGTTTACTTTCGACTCAAGTACAGATATCGACAAAATGACCAATATGAACTTAAATAATTATGTAATTCTTATTACATGATGATACGTACTATCAAGTTAATAATAAACTTGAAAAAGGTTCTAAAGAAATTATAAATTAATATATGTTTGTTATTTAGGAATATAAAGAATGAATGAGATAATTCGTACTGAAGTTAAGAACTTCTTCTCAAACTCCTTTCATTGATGCATATTTTGATACTATATACAAAATTAATTTATATGGTGTATAATTATAACATTTTTCTTTTAATTTAATTCAGTTGTTTTTAAAAGGAATATTTTTCTATGAACCATTTTACTAAACGACAAAAGGAATGTTTCTTTTTAACATATGCAATGACAATGACCTTTCTGTCGCTACGAGAATTATTTGATACTTTGATTTCCATAACAAGCCGTAATGTTTTTAAATGGAAAATAAATATCATATAACATTTTTATATATTTTGGTATATAATATGGTTTTGAGAAATAAATTATTATTTAAATATCATGAAATGATATATTATGACTACGATGTGGAAATTTTATCTTTCCTTTTTTCATGTTTTATGTGTTATGATTATGTTATGGTTTTTGGGCATTATTTACGTATATGGTTGGTTTCATGATAAACCGAGGGTGGGTGAGACTGAGATAGCTCTCCTATGAATTTTTTAATGTGAAAGAGTTAAACTTTAATGTTTCTTCAAAGAGATTTAGGGAATATTCTGTGATGGGTATTCGAAATGTAACACCCTATGTAGCTGTGAAAGCTACAATATAAGTATGTTATGGATGTTGCAGGTTACCTTTATGATTTATCATTTCTATGTTTTATTCATAAATCATATGATTTTATGAGTAATTTTAAATATATTATGGTGTATTATTGAAATGTATAATTTTTTTGATTTGTATGTATTTATGGACTAATGTTTTCTTCCCATATTTTATATCCCTTACTGAGATTTTTATGCTAATCCCAAGTTTTTGAAACATTTTTCACAGCGTTTAATTAAGGATAAGAGAAAGTAATAATTCAAGAATATTTTTATCATGAAAATAATTCACCTTTTATTTAATTATTTTAATTATGGTGAATACATTTTATAGAGTAGAAGTGTGTACTTTGTAATATTCGATATTTAATAGTTATGGCCTAATTCTCTAAAACTCTAAACCTGAAAAGATACTCAATATGAAATAAACTAAATTCTTGATAAAATATCAAGATTATGTAATTCTTAAGGATGGGTAATTATATCAAACAACCACTCTCAGGTGAAAGAATGAATATACTTACATAATAAAAATAATTATTCTAGTAATTATTGTCCCAAAAATCACGTAATGTATCATCATTATAAACATAAATTTTATTGTTTTTTATCATCAAAATCAAATCAAAATTAACAAAAATGTTGAATCAATACATAATAACTAGTTTCCCCATTTTTGAGGATAAAAAACATAGAAAATAAATATTATAATTCAAAAGAATAAATAATATAATTTCAAAAATATTTAAATAAAAAATTTAAAGAAAATTTCCCACTAAAAAAGAAAAACATTTTTACAAAAAAATTTATCGCATATAAATTTAATATTTTTTTAATATAGTGATTTCAATACATTTTCATTTTTATTCCTTAAAATTTCATTTCACAAGATTTTTCCCCATAAAACTTTCTTCATAAATTTCAATAAATTCCCCCAATTAGTGACATTAAAAAATAATTATTTACATTTTAATTAATTTTTTTCAAAGAAGAAAAATATAAAACTGATACATAAACTAAGAGAAATAGGAAATGAATTTATATTTACAAAAAAAATACTTTAGATAGGATATAAACGTGATATAGAATAATGATTTTTGGAATGGTTAAATGGTTCATCTATGCTTTCTAAACAATGAACTCTTATACTTATAGAGTATTGAACTTTAAAATACCGTTCGTTTCTCCATTGATCATCAAAAAACCATTACACCATAAAATAAAATGATAACTACTTTACTAAAACCACTTTTAGGTCACTGAGATTTGACTTTGTAACATGTTATCTTCTGAGTGTCTCCATTTGAATTGTATTGTAAACAGTAAAATCATCAAGGTCTCCTTCATAAATTGAGTTCTCTTGAAAATATTGATACATACTTTGATGTGTAACAAATCATATTTTTTAAAACGATGATATTTTCAGTTATTTATATGATTTATAAACCCTATTAGATCTTCATAGAGCTTCACTACTTCTTCATTAAAAAGTTTACACTTCAAAAAAATACTCTATAAAGAGCATTCTGTTTTTAAGTATTTAATAATATTGAACTTATGGTTCTTCAAAAACATAAATATGTTTATCTTTACTAGATTATGTTTTATAAAGAATCCATTACAAATGAAACTCAATTTTCTCAAAAAACCAAAAAAAATAATTACTATATTTTTATTTTAAGAAAAAAAATCTCTATGATTGAAGTTGATGATATATTAATATAATTTTAATTGGATTATCCATAATTATTTGAGTTTAATATTTCAATGAATGAGGGAAAAACGGTTTAAAGTGTTCGAGAAGAAGACTCATGGGTTCTAATGGGTAATAAGAAACACTTCATATTGATAGTTTTCAAGAGGCATTACAGATTATTGATCTAGAAGACAGATTGATCATTTCATTTTTTAATAATTTATCTGTAAGAAAACAATTTCGAATGAAAAATTTACAGAAATGAATAAAATTTTAGAAAAAAAAGATATTTCATAACAATTTTTTACAAAAATAATGTTTTAGAATAATTTTTCATTAAGATGAACCTATCTTTATCCAAATAATTTTAAATTTATATAATCTAATATATTTCTCTCCCATTGAATTATAATTCTAAAATAGAACATTTTTAGGTGAGATATAACAATTTTTATGGATACGTGAGTACATTTTCAATTTTGTTACATATAATAATATGAAATTAAATCATGTTAAAATGATTATTTGTAATATAATAAAAAACATAATATATTTATGAATAAAAAATAATAGAGTGATAAGAGTTTAGATATATTATGTATTAATATTATAAAAAGTTTATGTCTTACTATATAAAATTGTCCATGCATTTTAAACTAACATTGTGATGGAAATGAAATAATTCTTGGAATAAATGTTATAAGTTTATGAATTAGGATTTAAAAATAAATTTCCACAATTTCCAAGAAACCACTAACTGTTATAAAAATTAGTTATAGTTATTCACACATGTAATATATCAAATCGAAGTTCCTATTGGTAACCATATTCTCTTGAGTAAGATAATATTAACAACTATAAATTTAGGTAACCAAATTTTTTGGTTTTGAGTAGATTTTATATAATTAAATTAAGATTACCCATTCAAAAAACAAACACTCTTTGATACCATAAAAATCATGTTTTTTAAAAAATAAGTAATTTTCATAATTTCCATTTATTCCATAATTTATTAATTTAGTAGTGGATATTCTATTACTCACTAAACCAGTAGTGAAATAACTTCTATTACTATTGGGTTTATCACCATTTCTACCAATCCTAAATTTTATTTTATACATATCTTGATTTTTACCATAAATTTGATTTATTGATTTATCACCTTTAATGACCATGCTAGAGGCATGTTTTAATGTATAAACTATTTTTAATAGTTCTTGAATTTTGTTTTCATAAAAAATAGAAGAACATTTTCATATTATTTCTTATATTTGTTTTTTTAAAAATCATTATCATTGGTTATATTATCATCATATTTTCAATGTTTTATGTTCTCTTTTTAAATGATTAAATTTTTTATTAAACAATAAGACAATATTTTTTATGTTCATCATAATAAAAATTTTCATGAATCAAAATTATGGGAGTTAGAAGTTTATACCTCATCATTATGATCCATAAGACACCGATTTACCCTTTAATTTACATTCCCAACTTTAATAGTTATAGTATATTCATCTCCTCAGTCATGAGTAGAACTCCATTTAGTTTTAAGTGAAACATACTTCATTTTGATAGAAATATGATTCTCATATTCCACTTACATCTCATATTCACACATCATCAATGTTCCAATTAGGTCATTCATTTTAAATTAATGAACTTTTTTATTTTGAAAAATAATAATAGAAATTACATTCCACTTAGAAGGTAAAACTATGAGAACTTTTAAAGCATGATGATATTATTTTATTGATTCTAATTAGGAATAAAATTGAAAGTATATATCAATATTCCATTCATCTGAGTGATGCACTCATATTCTTGCATCAAAAATATATAAAATTTCTATTTTTCAGTATTGTAACCAAGTTATCCAACATTATCAGCTCCACTATAAGAAATATAAATAGTATTTCAAATATTATATGCAGTGGCACACTAAGAGACTCAAATAAATCCATTATTTTTTAATCCAAAAATAGTAGTATCTATTTCTATCGAATTAAGATCATATTAATTATTTTGATCAATATTACATTTTTAAATCTCATCTATAATAATTTAATAAGGCATTACTTCTTTTAACTAAACGCTAATTCTATTATTATTTAAATGAATAATCATGTCTTCTTTACTATGTCTATTATTATTATCATTAAAATAAGGTCAAAATATCATTGACATACCTTCTCTAAGATCGTCCCTTGATAACTGACATCATCTGGATCTTTATCTCTAACTCTTTAGAGTCCAATATAATAATTTGAATCAATTTTAGGATACCAATTGATTGTATTGGGTAGAAAAAACATAATATTTGTGGATTTTGAAAAATATCCAATGATTATTTTCATTTGATTCAATTTTTTGATTTCAAGAATAAAAATCATGGTTTTTAGAAAAATAAATAAATAAGCAGAGCATAACCACTAATTCTTATTATTGCGTCATCATGGTAAATATGAAGACAAAAGAGTGGGGGTTAGTTGTGTTCCCTTAAAAACATGATATAAACTAAACATCCCTTTTGAGATTAAAGGAATTTATTCCTTCTCTATTAAATTTTAGTAAGGTAAATAACGTAAAAATATAAAAGAACACAATAATTTATAGTGTTTTAGGTCAGAATGATCCCTTAGTGTACTCCAAAAAATTTCTCTCCACAAACTTGGGGATTTTCACTAGCATGCGCTTTTTTTAGGAACCTCTACTATTGTTTCCATATTGTTGAAACATTACTATAAATTCTTTTATAGGGCCTTATGGTTCTTTTACAAGGAACCAAAATATGCACAACATAGTATGAGAAGATAAAACACGTCCAATGATTGTGTACGATTATCCAATCCTATGAAAAAATACTGATATTTATGTTGATTTTGAAACAGCTTCAGCACATTGTTTTAGTAGAAAATGATAATTTCATTTGAAAAACAAAGAAGAAGAAAATTATTCTTCAACATCGAGTAACCTTATATTATAAATAATTTGAGAAAACACCAGTTATATGATAAATCATGTATATATCCCAAGTGATGATTAATAAGTACTTTTTTGAAATATAATAAGATATTAAAAATGATATATGGAAGCAACAACAAAAATCAGACATACATAGACATATCAAGACATATATGTATCCAAAATGTATCTATATAGGTAATGAGAAATTAGTTTTTTTAAAACAGATATATTTAATCATAAGAAGAACACCAGTATATTTATATAAGATCAACACCATGGTATTTATCATAAGGATTGAATCCATTTTGGTAAAATAGCGTTAGAAATTTTAAATTGAAAATCACAAATATTGGAATTCAATATATTCAAATATAAGTCCTAACACCTCTTAAAAATAGGATAAATATACGTCCTGTAGTTGGGGTTTGGCATAGTGGTAAGCACCCCGTAATACTACATGAAAAATAGGGGTTCAAAACCCATTGGGCACAGGGTACTGTAGCAGTACTGTAGCGGGTACTGTAGCAGCGGCGATACTATTGATCGGCGGGTACTATAGCGGTGACAAGGCACTGTAGCGGCGGAGGTACTGTGCGTACTGTAGCAGCTGGGTTACAATTCACAGAATAAAAATTTGGCCAAATATTTGGGCATACGGGCTCTGTAATAGGCTACAAGCCCACTGGGCCTTTGGGCTATGTAATGGGTCTCCCTCTACCTAGTTAAAATAGGTCTTTACTTTGGTTTATTAATAAAAATGAGGCTTCGGCCCCAACCTTTAAAAAAAATAATGATCCATTTAAATGATTTTTAAACATATTTAGAAATATATAATTTTGATGATATTGTTATAGAAAATGTGGAAATAATCAGTAATTCAGAACTCTATGGTTGACCGATAAAAAGTTGGGTTTGTCAAATATTAAATGAAGTCCATAAATATCATTGAATGTATAGGGTTCGTTATAAAAGTATGGATGATGAAACATACATATATTTCCCAAACATAGGGTTTCTTTTAAATTTAATGCCTGTGATCCATACTTTTCATCCAAATATTTGTTATACAACCCATAAATTCCAATTAAAACATAGGGTATGAACACTCTATCCATACTACTTATAAAACAAATCCATAATACTTATTATTTTATAAATCAAATATATTACCTGAATTTAAAGACTAAATATTCTTATAGAATTAAAATAATTAATATTATAATTATTATCCTGCAATTTTCATGTAGAAACATCCTTAGATAACTATATCTAGATGTTTGCGAGCATCCAAATCAAAAAGAAACTAATGAAATTATTGAAGCAACATAAACTCAACATATAAGTGATGGGTAGGTTTCCAACTGATGATAAATATAGTTTTGTATATGTCTAGGTTAAGGCCCATAGTTTATTATGAAAATTATATATATATCATGTATATTCTATTATTTAATATTCTACCTCCATCATACCATTATGGTGACTACAACCTAGTGGACTTTTAGAGGGTGTTTTCCCAAAAATATTGGATGGAGTGGAATAGAGGTCCATCTATCCACTAATTCCCTACTATATTCTCCTGATAGTAATATGTGTGGGTATGAAATATGGTTATCATTCTCATATACGTGTGTAGAGTGATTTAATGTCTTATAGTTAATCTATACAAATGTATCAATGGAAATATTATCATAAGTATTTTTATAGGTAATATGATTATGGTATGTGATGGAATGAGGTATAATATATGGAATATGAGGTGTGGTGAATCCCAGAAGCTACATGATTACATTGTAGATATGTATTATGAGATGATGAGATGATGTGATGCACTAGTTTCATGATACATGGTGATGAGTTTATGTGATGCACGTGGTGAATTATATGATATTTTAGCCTTTGTATCATCGAGTAGGCCTACATTATGAGAGAGATATATCGGAACATACGACATTTTAGAAGAGAGAAACCCCACTAGGGAAGTGGTAATTGGGTATTATCTTCTATATTATATTGGTTTTTACATTACTACTGAATGAAATACATAGTGAAAGCGCCACTGTGAGGCTAGGAATTCTGGATACTAGTTTAGTTGATAAGTTATATTTAATTTCTTTTTAATGGGATTTGGTATGATTTTTTATCATTTTCAAGAGAGTATTCAAGGAGGATCTTGTGGCGTATACATGTTATGGTCAAACTATATAAATGTAGCATATTTTCCATGATAACATTAACTGATTGGTGATTGGGAAAGGCATTACTATCTTAGGGAGTTTCTTAGGAGCTAATTAATCTTTGAAATCATTTCCAAGGGTTTTTTATTATTTTTCATGCAATTTGTTTTGTATTTTTTCAGTTGTATGACATTACATGCATTTACATGGAATATTTTATTTATCTATATTAGGATTTGTTTTGTAGTTTTTAACATATCACCCATTCTTTATGATCCATTTAGTGAGTCATTCCTTCCATCTGTTTGTATGATATACTATCAGAGCATGTCAGAAACTTGTTTCCTACTGGAGGTAGGCATCCAGATTCATTTTATCCCTTACCTCAATACTGGCCAAGGAGGGGTACCTTTGGGGATAGGGTATCATGATTTAGTGTATGAAAATCCTTAGTTTTTGTGATATGATGGTTTTTGAATGGATAAATTGGTGTGGACTATATGGATTAGTAGGGAAATGATGTCAGGAAAATTAGTTAAGTGAGTTAAACTAGGGATGCTAGGTAGGGTTGTGGTATTTAAAGATCTCGTTATCCATTGCGTGAGATTTCATTTATACTGTTTCTACAAAGTGAATTGTTGTTTTTTGCAGTATAAATACCTAAGGATGGATCATGCATCGATATTATTTATGCCTATGTTTTTAAATTGGTAGTCATTGTGATTATGTTTATCCTTAACTAACTAATTAAACATTAAATATTCAATATTTTATATATAAGATTCCCTCCCAATCTATTATTATTTTGAACTTCTCCCATGTCAACATGTTTATTAGTTCCACATAAAATATGTTAAGAATCATGTGCCAACCAATCACTACAAAATAAAAGAAAACTACGATGAAACATGGAGGAGGGAACTCTAAGGTTTTTTTTGCCATAGTTTTTAGAATTATAAGGGATCCATTTCAGACTCAATGGTATAGGAATGTTTGGAGGAGTTATAGATATACATACATTCAAACTATAGTGTCATAGGCTTATCATATATGGATATTACAACTCTTTAGATGAATATTCAATAAATTTCACAAACACACACCTTTGAATCATAATACATTATGGCCTCTAGAATCATCGAACACAACATTATAACATGGTTAAATACCTTCAATAATTCTGAAAAAGATCATCCAATTTAGTACTCAGTATAGACAATCCCAAAAATAAATATTTCTTTATTATATAGGGAAAGGAGACATAAGGAATATAAATCTATGATCATATCATAGAATATGATAATCATGAGGGTATTCAAAAAATAACATAACATATTATGTTCACACCCAACATGTCATAGATCATAAACACGGGTCATGGCATAATGATTGGTAGTTCATAACAATTGAATCATAATGGAATCAAAGAACATGAGGTATGAGACCATAAAATTGGCTTAAAAATAGAGTTTTGGAATACTTATCAGCTTATAAAATTTCAAACAAGTATAAATAGAAATAGTTTCACTCATTAAGTTAATGATACAAACTTAGGCCCTCATGTAATATTACAGACATCCAACTTGGTACATGAAAAAAATTGTCAACATGAAAGACAGGTCTATACATAACATCATGAACTTGTAATTAGGTCCATGAATAACATTGTAAATACGTAATTTCGTTCATGTATAACATTATTTATATGAAATATAGGTCCTTTTATAACATTATTGTATTCAAGGATCACTCCCAAGACCACCATATTAGACAAAGTACCCTATCAAATTGGATTAACTCTCTATTCCAGTCTTATCTATCACATGACAAATAATTATTTAACCAATGCATTGGATGGAGATATTGGTCCCACCTATCTTTGGTTATAACTTATCCACCATCCTAAGTTATAATTTAACAAACATCACATAATTAATATCATATATATGTATGTCAAAATATAATAAAACATTCAACAAATTAGATCCCATGAAATGAAATGGGTTTCATTAACATTTAATTATATAATAAACTATGGAAAATATATATATATAATACAAAATTCATCATTGTATAACCTATGAAATGAATTTTATTTTGAATGAATTTTATCATTGTATAATCTTTGTAAGAGAAACAAGTTTGATAAATAACTTTTCATCATAAACAAAAACCATTCAGAGAAATAATAAGATTTGTATTTTTTGATCATATACCCAGTAAGAATAATATTTTCATCCTTTGATCATATCCCTAGTAAGTCATAAGATATATAAATGGGAGAATTGATAGATGTAAAACGGTTTTGATTGATCATTGAAAACATTTATTGAGTAAAATTTCCTTTACACGACGATTTTTTTGAAATAAAATATTTTCAAAATAATTTCATTTTGAAATATTTTTTTAACAATATAAAAAAATATGCATAATATTATATAAATTATATTATCTAAATGTAACATTAAAAGCATTCACTAGAATCTTGAAATCATTGGTAGATCATGATAGCGAGAAATTCTATGCTTGGTGTGCTTGTAAAAAATATCACATTCACATTTTAGTAAAATTCAAATATGTATTGTTCTTTTAATGACATAAAGATTAATTTTAAAACATTTATAAAAAATAAAATCATGTGTAATTTTTTTAAAAAAATTACCCATTAGAATGTAATATATAATATTTGAAAACATTTTAATAAAACATGGTTTTTAAAGAAAAAATATTTCCTACTAAAGAGATAAATAAAGTTAGATTTTCTTAAATACACTCTCTTAATAAATTCAGGTATTGATGAGTATAAAAATTGTGCCATTACATTAATATATCATGATTAAATATATAATAATAAATTTCATGTGAATTCATGATAGGTAAATCATGATATTTCAACATTAGATACTTAATCATAAACAACCCCGATAAATGATGAGATTTTAACATAAAATCTTTACCACTTTGTTAACATTGATTTATAAGCCTCTAAAAGAAATAAAATAAATTGAAAAATTAATATATAATTTTTTTGTTAAATTCATGATATTACATGTTAATGGGGATGTATATAAACCTCAAGAAAGTTTATAGGCTCTTAACAAAAAGTACATTTTAAAAAAGGAAAATTGAGATAAAATTAACTTATCACTTTAGTAATATTTTGAATTGTAATCCACAAAAAATAATAATATAATATGAAACATTAAATTTCATTAATGGAATGGGATTCATTGTATAGCATGTAAAACAGGTCTCATATACACCATAAAAAATAAATGAGAGGTGAATTTTCATATGTCTCCCAGATATAAAAGAAGGACTAGAAATCCCTTAACGCTTTAGTAATCTTTTGAATCATATTGCTTGATAATTCATAAAATAAAATTAATTTCTAAATATTATTAATGGGATCGTATTTTTTATATAAAAATTCAATGGGGATGTATATACACCCCATAAAATAAATTAGTTTTTAATTTCCATATGTCTCCCAGAAATAGAAGTCAGATTATGAATCCCTTACCGTTTTACTACTATTGAGATTTATAATCCCTTAAAAGTAATAAATTCAAATGAAAAATTAAATATATTAAAATTAGTGGTATTAATTATATAACATTTCATAGTGGAATTTTCTTTACCATAATAAAGTACCGAGGGGTGAATATTCATATGTCTCCCATAAATAAAAGGGAGACTAGAAATCCCTTACCGATTTAGTAATGTTTTGGTTCATAATCCCTGATAAAAAAATATCATAAAATTAAAAATTAAATATCATAAATGTAATTATATCAATCATATAACTTTTCAAAGTTAAATTATATACACAAAAAATGAAATGAGTGTTGAATTTTTATTTGTCTCCTGGAAATAAAAGAGACTTGAAATCCCATATCATTTTAGTAATATTTTTGAATCATAATAAAAAATATAGAATTACATGAAATACAAAATTTAAATATCATAATAGTAATGGGATTCATGGTATAAAATTTAAAAATTTATATATATACACTATAAAAAATTAAACAATTGGTGAGTTTGAATATGTCTCCTAGAAAAAAACACAGACTAAAAATCCAATACCACTTTAGTAATCATTTGAATCATAATCCTCAATAAATAGTAACATAGAATGAGACATTAAATTTAATTAAAGGATTGGTATTAATTATTGAACTTGTAAAAGGGAGGGTATATGAACCAAACCAAACAAATAAGTGGTGAATTTTCAGTTGTCTCCCAGAAATAAATGAGAGACTAGAAATCCCTTACTGTAAGTATCGAATTATTTTGAATTTATTCAAATGTCCTACATGATAAATATAAGTTTATTATATATTTATTATAGAACCATAATAATATATATCATACCATAAATTATTTACTTGTGCCCTTTTCTCACCTTGTTATTAACAATTCTATGTTAATGACATGTTTCGGGAAATAACAGTTTTGTTTTTCATGTATGTTTTGTCTTTTTTATTTCGTGGTCCTCTTAAGTTGATAATGGTTTCATAATATCTAGAATATACACAATGAAATAAATATTATATATGTTCATACTGTGTTTATTTAGAGAAATCCCAAAAATTTAGTGATATAAAATGAAATACACCAGTCTTGGAACTAGTAGGTCATACGTACGCTTGAATGTTGATTCCAATTTCTTGATATATTGAAATAATGAAATGTAAATGACATATTTTCATCATAAAATCATTATTATTTCATATATATCACATATTTTCCTTAAACCAAACCATAATACCTTCCATTTAATCTGTGAAATATACACATCACTTTGTGATGTGGAATTATTTCATACACATGAATGACATTATCATATTCTCACATAATGGAGGGTATCGAGGTATGTTTGATATAATTATTATAGAAAAATAATAAAATCATAAATATTATACTATAATAATAAATCAATATTTATTTCCAATAATTATTGGTGGTAATAGAAAATGAACAACATCAGTTCGTGATGCGGTAATTCACCATACACAAGAATGATGATTTTGTAATCCATTTGATAGAAGTAGAGATGGATTTAGTTTAGGCCATAAACATCACAACATATAATTTTATGTAATATAAAAAGTTTATTTTATAATAATTTAATAGAAAATTTTAATATGTTGGAATAAATAATAGAAAAACCCTCATTGGTTAATGTTAACTCCTCTTTAGTATCCTCTGTAGGATTTCACTAAAGTTTCTTACTATGATTGATTTCTGTCCAAAATAAGGGTTCTAGGATGAGGGGAAGGATTTTTAGAAATGAATTTGGTAGGGATTTCAAGGGAAAAATTAATTTAGGGGTGTGATGAAGTGATTTCAATGATTGGAATTTTATAATTGAGGAGGGGTGGAATTTATCTAAATACTCATATGTATTCACTTTTGGGAGGTCAATATTACTTAATATGGATCTAAAAATGATAAATAAAGTGTTTTAGAGATTATATTTTCTACACAAACCTTACAAACAAAATAAAAAACATGTTATAAGCATTTTCTTCCTTAACATCTATGATTCCCTACAATTACCATTTTGGGTTTCCACTATGAAAACTAGTTTTCTTACCATTGTGATTTAATCATTAAGACTAAATTAATGTGATATTTAATAGATAATTTGAACCCAAAGATTATAAATATTAAATCATATTTATAAAAAAAAAATCATATTTTTTTCAAACATTTATTTTGACACCAACGCATATACGTGAAAAACATTATTTTAACATTAATCACACTAATAAAGTTTTTACATTTAAGGGGTTGTTATATTCATTATAAAATAAAATCAGTGAATTAATGGAACATATATAATTTTTAATAACATTTAAATATCACATTATATAAAATATAATTTCCTATAATTTTAAATATATTTATAATATATCATTTATTATAAAATAATTGTAATGTAATGTTGGACATTAATAATTTAATTTGAATTTTAAATTTTTCATCATGATATTGAAATTCAAATGTATTTTATTTAACACATATATAACATGAAATATTAATAGAAAAAATTAATTTAATGTAATTATTCAATCGATAAACTTCACTTTTAATATATTTAGTATCATTTACTTTATTTAATTAATAACTAAATAAGTCATGTGTTGGAATTTATTAAAAAAATTGTAACGATTTCATATCTAAATATTAATATAAATTATCCTCATAAAAATTATTTAATCTTAAAAAATAATATCTCAAACTGAACATATGTTTCTTCTTCCCTCTCCCATTTCTTTATAACTATTAAAAGTTATGAAGCTTATTTTATTTTTCTTTTTTTACATAACTTATTATAAATGTAAATTTCATGTAAAAGGATCCCAAAACTCATAAAAATAATTTTTAAGGACATACATGTTTACATATGGATATTAAATGGGTGATGGAAGATTTTTTAGGCCATTTTATCTATTTTCTTCGGAGCCTAACCCCACAGTAATCTCATTTTCCTTAATAGCGGTAAATAATTTTTCCCTTCTATCATTACTCATTTTTTGTGAAAAAGTTAATTTTAACTTATCTAATAATATAAATTACTATGACTACTAGTATGGAATCCATATTTCTAAATTATACTCATAGATTTTTAATATATTTAATTTAAAATTAGTCCTACATATGTTTTGGTAAAGAGGGTTTTTAAAATAAAAATGTTCCAACATTAAAAAAAACAATTATATCAGAATTAAATATCAAAAATGTTCCGATGAAATAAATTGGATTAATTGGTTTAAAATTGATTTAATATTAATTTAAAATAAATTCATAAAATAATTTACCATTATAAATTATTTTCACAAAAAGTGAGTTTTCCATTAAAATTTAGTATTTTTCACTATTTTTCATAAAATGAATGTTTTTATAAAAATCCCAACAATTAATCCTAAAAAAATTAATATTCCAATTTAATAAATTCATTTTATTTTTTCAAAAAAAAAATTCTCAAAGTGCTAAAAAAAATTTAATTATGTCCATAAAGCTCGATTAATCCATCATTTGTAAAAACATTTCATTTTTAAAAAAACATTTATTTTTATATTAAATGATAATTATTTTATTTCAAATAGAAATACAACTAAAAAATGTTAAAACTATAAATATTAATAAGCTAGTTAATAAATATCATTCCCTACATTACAATTTATTTGTGATGGCTATGATAATAATATTAATAGTATATTATTTCATGGAAAAACTTGGTCTTTTTTATAATGCAAGATATCTAAAATTTAAATTAATTTGAAAAAAAATCATAAAAAATCATTATGTTAAATTCTACATCCCTTACCATAAATTATTATTTGAAAATTTATCTCCAGCATCAAAGGATTAACATATGAAAATTTCTTCACAAAAACTCACATCATACAAATGAATATTTAAACATACCTTAAGAAGGGAATGTGGGGAACAAAAAGGTTCCCTAATGTATCACATAACTAGGATTCCATATAGGATAACATAGGTGTGAAATTCATATGTTGACATATAATAAAATATTAAATAATTATTTTATGATAAGTAACAATGATCACAATGAATTGATCGATCAATAATATGTTAGTTACCATAAAATCATAAAAAATAGGAATCAAATTGGTCATTGATATCATCATACATAATGATAAAAGGAAAATATTTCGTTTCATTACCCTTTTATTAATGTTGAATAATTTTCATAAATTGTATACATACTTTATTTCATTCCATTTCATACGCAGAATATCATATATTGGTTATGCGTTGTCAATTTCTACTTAAAAACTTATAGAAAGAAATAGAAATGAATTTGTTGTACCTAAAGCACTATAAGATCACAAGATCCATAAACAGAATGATAAGTCATTCCATATATCATTAGTTACCAACACAAAAAAATGGTTAGATAAAGTTATACAATATGGATAAATGATCATATAGTGAAGTAATACATTATAATCTAAAGTACCATCCAAATTTCAACAAAATCCATTCCATAAATGGTTAACCTTGTGACCCTTCAAAAATATTATAATCCAAAAATTTAGAATGAAGGTCATTGTATTTTTAAAATTAACCTATTATTAGTCAACATATAACATAAAGGGGATCTTTATTGTCACATACCCAACATTTGAATACCTTCATCGTGTATTCTCTTTAGATATGGTAATAACCAGAATTACCATGAAACTTTAATGAGAAAATGAATGCTTTCAAACTCATTTAATAAAACTATATATAGTTGAATATTCCCATAGATCCAATAATGTTATAAACTCTATAAATTGTATGAAAATCCACTTTTTCAATGAATCTTTTATTAGTTTTGAGGTTATCAACACTATCCAATTTAAATTATCCATATTAATCATCTCATTGTCCAAAATAAACAAAATTTTCTCAACATCAGTAACATATAAGGGTGTACCTTTCCATTATCAAAATATCACCTTACCATTAAATCAATTTTCTAGTTCATCAGTATCATTAAAAATATTCACAATAATCCTTAACAAAATAACTTATACTAAATAATACTTATATATTTCATCATTTAAATAACATAATAATTTATTTCCAATACATAAATACTTCGGTCACCCCACTTGTTTCTCAAATTATAAACTATGCTTCATCATCTTATTCCTTAATACCTCTTTCCTTTTTTATTTAGTTTTTATTCCCTTAATAATCATCAATATAACAATTACTTTTGAAACATTGTGGTCTTTCATTTTCATACATCCCCTTAGGTAATAGATTTTTATAGTTCCCATATAGTTCACATTTAAATAATTCAATAATCAATGATATATTACAGAGACTAATATCCCCATCCATTGTGTTATTTAAAAAAAATCCCTTTATAGTTACATTCCTCGTGTCCCAATTTTCCAAATTCAAAACAACGTCAGGTTCCTATGAGACATTAACATGGGTTCTTCTTTCCATATTATTAATATATAGAAAATTTAATCTTCTTTACTCTATGGTTACCATCACCCTAAATCTAAATGAAATATTTAATTTTTTTATTTGGTGGGTTTGGGAGTTGGTTTATGTACATTTTGTTAACTAAGGTCTGAGAAAATTGATTATTCAGAGTCACAACATCCTTTACTCTAGTCATTATCCCATATGAATTATCATCATAAAATCATAAATCACATTAAATGTTAATGAATTTACCTCTAGTTCGTTCTTCTAATTAAATCCAAAAAAATAGAGTGGGCGAAACATTAATCATAGTGAAAACCCACATGATCATGAAAAATAAGGATTATCATTTCTAAATCATGATATCTTCCTTAATTTATGACACATTAGACTTATCCATGTTCATTCCTAGTTATCTTGTATTTAAAACATTCATGATGGTTCATAATGAAATTATTAATTTCCATAGAATATCCATTAGCAGTGCCAAATAAGGTGTGAAGTGAGGCCCATTTCCATGGACCAGTTCCCAATCGATTCAACCTCAATATAGTGTTTTAGGGTTATTACCTCATGGTATAACAAATCTAAATCCACTTCCACTTGTAGTATCTAGACTGGGACATAGTTCTCAGAAACAACTCTCTTTATCCTTTACCAAAATTCTATACAATTTTACTATACTTGGACTCATCCATAGACATACCCTTATACATGTTCATGGGGATATTACTAAGTATTTCTTATCCTGGTTTCTAAATTATTATTAAATTATTCATTTCATACAGACTATAACGACTTAGGCTTCCCATACATTTATATTACATCTTTTTAGATAAATATTAACTACATTTCACAACCAAAATAATAAAGACTGAAATATATTTGATCCATTGGAATCTTGGAATAAAATATTCTAAAATATTTTAACATCATCAATTATTCCCACAAACATCATTCTATTTAGTACTTTTCATAGATATACCCTAGATAAAAAATTTCTCCATAACATGGGGAAATTAAACATAAGAAAGGGTTATATTAAATGCTCGGTAAGGGTAAATATAACAAATATAAATCTATATTCAAATTAAATCAAAAAATACTAATAACCATATGTAATTATAAACATAACAAAAAATGTTCACAAATAACCTATCTTATATCATATACATGAGTCCTGTAATAATGATTAGAAGTTCATAATACTGGAATCATAATGGAATCCAAGAAAATGATCAATTAGTGTATAAAATTATAATAAAAAAGTATATTTTTGTCATACACATGATATTATAACATTGTGAACATGTATAATTAGAACAACGCTCACTAATTCACCTATTGAAATGATATTAGGCACTCGCATAAACTTATGTACATGCAACTAGGTCCACGCATAACATTATGAAAATAAAATATAGCTACATTTGTAAATTAGTGATCATGTAATTAGGTTCATTCATAACATTGTCAACATGCAACCAGGTTCTCACTTAACATTATGGGCATGAAAGGCAGGTCCACACATAACATTATGGTAGTCACGGTTTACTCTCATTACTATCATTGAAAATGAAGTCCCCTATTGAACTAGGTTAACTCTCTGTTCCAGTCTTAAACATGCAATTAGATATAATTCACTACCCAATAAATTGGAGGGAGATATAGGTCCTAACCATCTGTGGATATAATGTAATCACCATCCATGGTCAAATATAACAATAATAAAATCATAAAAATCAATCATATGAGTACTAGAATATCATAAAACGTTCATCATGTCATAACCCAAGAAATGAAATGGGGTTCATTAAAATTTCATCATATAATAACTGGTGTAAATGATAATGTTTTAATAATAATATCATCAATTTATAACCCATTAATTAAATAATCTTTCAAAAGCATTTTTTTTGTGGTGTTACCCATAGAAAAGAAATAGTATTTATAAAGAACTTTTCATCACAAGCATAAACTATTCAGAAAAATAATATGAATGTTATCCTTATATCATATCCCTAGTTTGGTATTGGTAACAAAAATGGATTTAATATTAGATATAAATTTAATTTTATTTAACATTTAAAAAATTTATTTATGAAAATATACTTTCCACTTTTGAAAACATTTTAAAAAACCTGAATTTTTTTCAAAATAATTTCCATTTGAAATAATTTATTTAAAATCTAAAAATTTTTACAAATAATTAGAAAAATATATTTATTTAAAATAACTTTAAATACTATAACGATAATCACTAAATCATTGATTAGATATGACAATGATAAATGTTTCCCATCCTTTGAATTTTACAAAGAAATATTATTTTCAAATCATTGGTTAATTTCAAACATATTTATTTTGGAAAAATACATGACTATTCATTTAATATAATTTTTAAAATTTCTATCATAGGTAAAAATTTTATTTTTAAAAATAATAACCTACTATTACAACATTATTTAAATGAAATTTAGAAAAAATGGATTTGCAAGAAAACAAATTTCCAACTCATGAGTGAAATAAAGTCAGATTTTGTTTAAAACGTATTCTTAATAATTTCAAGTGAAAAAGAGTATGAAAATGGTACCATTAATTGAATATATATCTAATAAATATAGTATAATAATATTCATAATAATTATTAATATTTAGATCATGATATTTCAAAAAATCAGACTTAATAATAAAAAATCTCGATAAATGATGAGATTTTAACATAAAATCATTACCACTTTGATAATATTGATTCATAATCCATATAAGGTAATAAAATTAAATTAAATATAAAATATCATTAGTATGTATAAATTCATCATAGTACATGTGAATTTGGATCTACATACACCTCATGAAAGAATATAGCTTCATAACATAACATACATCTCAGAAAAGAGAAATTGAGACATAAATTCAATATTTCTTTATTAATATTTTGAATCATAGTCACCAATAAATAATAAAATAAAATGAAAAATTAAATATAATTAAATTAAATTGATTAATTATAAAAAATGACTATGTTTTAGTATATAAAACATACAAAATAAGTTAGTGCTGACATTACATATGTCTCCGAGAAATAAAAAAGAGGGACTAAAAACCCATACTAATTTAATAATCTATTGAATCATAATATCAAATAAATAATAAAAAATTGGTCTTTTAATATCATTAATGGAATGGGATTCATGATAAAACATATCAATGGGGCAGTATTTACACCACAAAAATTAAATGAGTGTTGAATTGGTATATGTCTCCTAGAAATAAGAAGAGAGACTAGAAATCCCTTACCACACTTGTAATCATATTAATAGTAAACCCAAATAAATCATAACGTATAATGAAATGTTAAATATCATTAAATTAATGGTATTAATGATATATCATTTCAAAGGTGTATTATATAAACCATAAAAAAGAAACGAGTGGTGAATTTACATATGTCTCCCGGAAATAATTCAAAGACTATAAATACCTTAATACTTTAGAAATATTATGAATAATAATCCCTATAAATAAATAAAATCAAATAAATAAAAAACATTTCAGTAATTTTGTGGTATTTTTGACTTAATAAGTCAATAGTGCAGTATATGCACCACATAAAAGAAATGAGTTGTGAATTTTCATATATCTCTCAAAAATAAAAGAGAGGCTGGAAATCCATTACTGCTTTAATAATATTTTGAATCATAACCCCAAATAATGAATAAAACAAAATGAAACATTAAATATTATTAAATTAATGGGATAAATGATATAACATGTAAAAGGTGATATATACACACCACACAAAAGAAATTAGTGGTGAATTTGCATATGCCTCCCATAAATAAAAGAGATACTTGAAATATATTACCTCTTTAGTAATATTTTGAATTGTAATCCCAAATAATGAATAAGATCAAATGAAAAATTAAATATCAATAAATTAATGGATTCATGATATAAAATTTTTAAGGGGTAGTATATACATCACACAAAATAAATGGGTGATTAATTTTGATATGTCTCCCTAAATTAAAAGTGAGAATAGAAATCCCATACTAAAAGTATACACTTATATATAACTAATTAGAAACTCCTTTAAAATAAAGAAATGTTTATTATAAAATTATTATATAACCATAATCATACATATCATACTATATATGATTTTGTTAATTCCTTTTATTTTCCTTTTATTAACAATTATATGTTAAAGTAAAATTTCAGGCAATAAATACTTTGTTTTTTGGCGTATGTTTAAAATTTTTCATTATTGTTCCTATTAAATAAATCATGGATTCATCATATAAAAATTTTAAAACATGATATATATATATATTACATAAATTTAATATATATTTATCTATATAAATTCATTAAATTTTTTGGTAGAAAATAAAATACATTGTTCATGGGGACGGTAGGCCATACTTATGCATGAACACTAATTTAATTATTTTTTTCATTTGATAGAAAGATAATTGAACTTTATATTATCATTATAGAATCATTTTAATGTCATAAATTTCAGATGCCTTAATTAAATACATCTATAATACCTTCTATATAAATATTGAATGAATCACATCACTTTGTGAGGAGGTAGTCTACTGTATAGACGAGTGACTTTTTCATATTCCAAAATAACAAATTATATAAAGGTATGTGTGATATAATAATTATAGAATTATATTTAAATAATAAATATCATCTATAAATAATAAATACATTATTATGTCCAACTGTGAGAGGTGTTAATGGAAAACTAAACGACGTCTAATTGGGAGGCGGTTGTCTTCCATACAGTCAAACAGAATTTTTGTAACCAATTAGATGGTGGTGGATATGGTTTAATGAAATTAAAATTACATAAAAACATATCAATATATTTAGTATATTGATATTATTATATTTTAATGGAATAAAAATAAATGAAATGGGTGGCTAAATAAATAAATCCAAAACGTTGGTTGAAGATTGGTACCTAATCTTCGGGTATCCACCTTAGGATTTCAATAAAATCCTTTATAAGATTGATTTATGTCATAGATAAGACTTATTGGATGGGGGAGTGAATTTTTTATGTGACTGATTCCTTTATTGGATGATCCAAATGTCATGATTGGCGTGAAGAATTGTGGGGAGTGAAGGTCCTTTCAAATTGAAGTGCCCAGATCAGTGTGAATCACTGAGAGGGGGAGGGGGTGAATCAGTGATCCTTTAAAACTTTTTACTAATTGATTCTTTATCAATTAAACCTCTATGGGTTGTTAAGGCCTCGATCCACTCTTCTTGTATCTCTCAGCCTTTCCTCGAGTGATGCAGTAAATGTAAAGGCACAGGACAGAAGGATTTACAAGGTTCGGCCCCAAAGGCCTACGTCCTTGCCATGTTGGTTAAACACCCCAACATGGTTTCTTCCATTAAAACTTTTTAGAATTACAATGGTCGATATAGAGTCCCACTGTATCTCTCCTGAGTCCCACAGGAGGGTCTTTATACTGCGTCCCACAGTGTTACGAGAGTCCCACTGGCCTGCTCCAGAATCCCACTGAAGACTTCTTCCACCCTGAGTCTCACATGGGGCTTCTCCTGGCTTCTCGAGTCGCACGAGTATCTCTTCTTCACTTCAAGTTCTTCAAGTATCTTCAGCAGCCTGGGACAAAAGCTGCTGGCCTTGCTCTCTTCCTCTGATCACTTGAGTTGATCAAGACTTCTCATCTTTCTCGGGCTTTATCACCTTCTTCTAAGGATGACCCGGCCTCTCTCTTCAACTACTGAATACTCAGACAACTGATATCTTTAACTTCAGTCTGGTCCAGTCTCACAGGGGCCTTCTCTCTTCAAGAATCTTCAACAGTCTCTAATAAGGTCTGTTGGTCTTGCTCAACTACTGAAAACTCAGCCAAATAATATCTTTCACTTCATCTTGGCTTCAGTCTAACTTCATCACAACTTCACGCACTGAGTGCATGGCATCTCTGATTCCTCATTCAATGACTGCATGGCCTCTCAATTCTCTTCAAGAACTGTTGGTCTTGGACAAATCAAATGCACACAGCCTGATTTAGCTTTGTTCACGTGTGCACGTGCATGCATGCAATCATGCACTCCCCTTTTTCTCCTTGGTGTGATAAACCCACAATGGGTGTAAATACTTTTAGCACACACACCTTCTTCCTTCTTCACACTTTGTTCCTTTTGTTTACACATTCACAAATGTGTTGTTCTTTAGTGTGTGTCTTGTTCTTCTTCAAAGTGTGAACATCACTTTGTACACACTAAGGTTCGGCCTCTACTCTTCGCACACACAACTTCTTCACTTTGGCACACACTTGAGCTTGGCCTCCTCTCTTGTGTTTAACACCCACAACCCATTTTGTTTTAGTTCATTTAGGTGTAATCCTCGGCCTTCTTGTTTTGCACATACACCACTAGGGTGTGTTCTTTCACTTCACACAAGGCACTAAGGCCTCGGGTCTTCTTCTCCACTTGGCACACACACATTGCCTTCTTCTATTTTTGCACACATAGCCTGAACTCCTTGCGGCAAGGAAGCCGCGCAAGTGTCAGTGGGTGCAAGGCACCTTCTCCTGTTCTTCTCCGCACAAGGGTGCAAGTTCTACCACTGTGAAAGTCGTCAAAGAGCAACAAGCAACAGAATAGCCACGCAAGGCCTAGGGTGCAAGGGCACCACGTCGAGGGCGTGCAGGGTGTCAAGGACACCTACTGCCGCTCAAGCCAAGCGGTCGTGCAAGGTCCAAGTACCACGGATGTGCAGGGTGTAATACCCGTGGGCTCCTTCCTCCTGCCGCGCAAGTGAGGCGCGTAGGGGACCTCCTTCAGAGCCTCGAATGGCTCTAGAACTTCAGCCGCGCAAGTAGTTTACGCGGTGGCTCCTTACTTCGCGAGGCACAAGGTGCACTCACGGTTCTTCAAATTTTTCAGAAAACAAAAACTATGCCACGGGTGATCCTTTTATAGGCAGAGGCGGTGTGGTTCATCCGCGAAGATAACAGTTTGATCTCCCAAAGATTTCGGGAATTCAAGATTCTCTAAATCTTGATTTTCTCTACTGCCAAACGCGGGTTCCTTCTTCTTTATTTTTCTCCACCACATGCATGCTTCGAACGTGTGAATGGCCTTAATTTAAGCCCAACCCATGCATAGCACGAACCCCACGTGGCCTCGGTATATTATCTTTCCTCGGCCGAACATGAATTCCCCCATTTGTTTCATGCAAACCAATATTTATGCATGATCGTGTTCAGTGTGGCCAGAAGAACCTCAAGGACACTTCGGCTTCATCAGAGGTGGTCGGATACTCAAAATCCATCTTTAGGAGGAGCCTGGTTCGAAGGAGGAGTCGTGGGTGGCCCCGGGCGACCTCATGGTAGAGGAAAACTCCTCAACCGTCGGATCCGTAGTTTGAAAGACATCGGACGGCCGCAATCAAAAGATCTCGCGCGGGATCAATCGGGCGGTCGAGATCTGGCGCGCGATCGATCGAGCAGCCAGGATTCGCTCCGCGGAAAAATCACGCGTCCCACATCAAAACAAACCGCATATTTTCTGTGGTTTATCAAAGATGCGCTCTCCGCTACTCCTCAGTTGAAATTCTCCCCTCTTGGTACCGCCCCGCACCGAGTTCTTCTTGCAGGCGCGCTTTGCGCCCGCCCCTGCCACTTGGGTGCGCCACTGGTGCCCATGCTGCCTCTCGAGGGCGCATGCTATGCGCCCCTACCGCGCGGATTTGATCACCGCGTGGCCTCCTGCCGCCTTGGGCTTGCTCCATGGGATCCCCCATGGGCGTGGCGCCTAGGCCCACATGTGCCTTGGGGTTGAACCCGTGGTTGGCCCTTGGCTGGCCAATTTTTTTTGGCAAAGGACAAAATAATACTTTGTATAAAAACAAAGTACTCCCAAGTGAAATATGCCAAATTTCATTCACCTCTTCTCTTCTAACACATATTCTCGATATTCTTCATCATAATTCCTCATCTCCTCATCAATTTGTATTCTTCACTTAGGAGGGACTTCTTCTTCAACCGATCTGCTTAATCAAACATGTCTTCAATGATCTTAATTGATCCAATCAGAGATCAAGTTGGATCTTCTTCAGATTCACATGCACTAACTGATAGTGCATGGACTTCATCAATCCACATCATCCACTTAAAAGTTGTGGATGGATCATCTTCATCTCCTCATGCATTGTTATGATATGCATGGTCTTCAAACAATGGTGTGACATTGTATCCTCTTGATACAGGTTCTTGGAACTTAAAGATCTGCTCAACAATCGTCTGATGTGATGATGATGATCCATCATCATCCATTCTTTAAGTGGTGTAACTTAGTATCATCTTGATACAAGTATTGAAACATTAAGATTAGTTCTACAATCGTCTGATATGCATGGATGAATGTTTCAACCATAAATACTAATGCCACTTAGTGAATCTCCTAAGTGACATTCATCTTAAAACAATGGCCATCCTCTATTCATCACCAACACCATCATAGCCTTTGTCATTCACATATTGACTCTCCTTGACATCCATTCATTCTTTGACATCTTCTGATCAACAACATACCTTATTGACAAAAAATGCAACACAGTGCACTAAAATCGCCCCCTTTGTATTTGTTTTCAATACACTACTTCTGCACATATGAATGGGTCAATATGTGTGCCAATATTTTCTCCCCCTTATTGGAAATAAAATGCAAAGATGTGGTGTGGCTCTCTTCCAAAATATCTCTTCCTCCCTTTGAATAGCATTTTCTTGAAAATCACTAAGAGAGGGATGATGCCACATGTTCTTCTTTAGCAAAGAACCTTTAGTAGATCAACTCTAAGTCTACGTGGGATAACCCGGTGTAGAAAACAAGAGTGATGTAACCAAGGAACTCAATGCTGTCCAAAATTCATTGTACATGTGAGATCATGCTTCAAGGGGTTTGAAATTTTTCAGATATATCATTGAATTGCTAAATCCTGCACATACTTCACCAAACACATCAGAAAGTTCAGGTGCAAAGATAAAGCTCCCCCTTTCATTCATTTGTCTTCAATCAATACTCCCCCTTAATTGTCATGATGAATACAATTAAGAAACAAGGGATGAAAGTATGATTGGAATACCTTCAGCATTTCTCAAGATGGTATTAAATCTTAGAATACCATCTTCTCCATATTGGCTCCCCCTCAAGGGGTGCACTCCATTCTTTCCAAAACCATCCTCCAGTTGAGAATGATCATCATCTTCAATTCCCTGCAATTTTAGCACATGTAAATACCAGAAGTATAATTGAATAAGATGGAACCTCCTTGGTTCATCAATGTGAACAACAAGGTTGAGAAGATTCTCTCAACTGAGATGTCCCATTTTCACCATTCTTCACACTTGCACATTTGATCTTCAATGATGTTTGTGCTGGAGTGGATCTCAATACATCTTCATGTGAAATATTCTTCTTCCCTTTTGCCTTAGAAATTGCCAGAACTTCATCTTCATCTCTTTGCAGATCTTTGGCAAGTTGCAACTGATTTGGCCATATGACTAGTAAGTCACTTGGAACTGTGGCCTGAGTTCTGGATATTCCATATGGTTCCTTTGATGCTTTCAATCTACCTTTCTTAGGCAACTTGTTTTCAGCCAATCCCTTCTGCTTCATTTGGATTGATTGTCTGTTTGAGTCCATTCTTCCTCTATTGAATTTCATGGCTTGTTTTCAAAGATCCATGATATGTCCTCTCTTTCCACAGTAGAAGCATTTTTTCTTCTTGGTGGTCCTTCTGGATACATCACCCTTCTTGGATTTCAAATCCAAGGACTTCTCTTCCTTTGACAAAATCTTATTGGGAGCTTTTTCAGCTTTCTTCTGCTTGCTTCCCAAGGATTCTTTCTGAGTCAGGTTCTGTGATATTTTCTTCTTTTGAGCTCTGGATACAGTTGGACATTGACATGTATCTTTTTGACTAATTTTGCAAACATCCCAGATGTTGTCAAGTAATCCAAATCTATTTGCAGTAAACAGATGTCTTTGGACCTGTGGATGTTGCCTCTTTTCCTCTGGATTGCTCCCCCTTGGCATGGGCTTGCTTTGTGCTTTGACATTCAGTGGATTGTACCAGCAATCCTTTGCAAAGTGCCCATACTTATTACAACACCAACACTGACCCAAAAATATTGACCTCTTCAGTCCTTCTGATTTTTGGGTACTTTTCTTAACTTGCTGTGTTGTTTCAGGAGAGCTCTCTTTCTTCATTGTCTTCATCCATACTTGTTTGGAATTATTCTTCCATCCTGCAATTTTTGTGGAAACACAATTAGAAGAATCAATACAAGATGGGATGGATGGTACCTTCTTCTTAGAAGTTGTTTCCCTTTCATTAGAGGATGTCCTTATTTTGGAATTATCCTGCTCAATGCATTCTTGAGTAGAAACATTTCTCCTTTCAGCTGACTGGGAGGCTATGGCTTTGGGTGATTGCTGATTTTTCAATATCACCTCCAGTTCTAAGCATTTCATATTGATGGAGTTCTTCTCATCCTAAATAGTTATTAGCCTTCCTTCCCATTTCTCTTCCAGCTGCTTTATCTGTTCTTCATGCACCTTTTTTATTTCTAGCAATGAATTTTCCATCTCCTTCACCCTTTTGACTTTGTCTTCTAGTTGAGCATCTTTGACAACCATTGAAACTCTGTGCAATTTTTCCAGTGCATGGAAAACTTCTTTGACCATTGTCTTAAATAATTCTTTCTCAGAAAGGCTTCTTTGAAATTCTTCACAAGTATCTTCATATCTATCATTGCAAAGAGAAACTATTTCATCCTTATCCTTCACCAGCTTTCTGAGAGTGTTGGTTATGCCAACCCTTTTTGCCAATTGATCTTCCATAGAATTGGCTTATTCTTCTAGCTTTAATTTCATCTTTAAGATCAAGGATGCCTATAGTAATACACATTGCCACTTCCTTAGGGACTGTCTTCTGAAAATATTTGAGTGCATTTTGAAGATCATTCATTGTTACAACTTCATCACAACTAGGATAGACTTTATCAGAAGAATGAAAAAATGACTTGTCAGGTGTTTCTCTATCAGCAGCAATCTTCTCCTTCATCTTCTTGTCCTGTTTCTTCGTCCTGTTTTTCTGAGTCTTGGCAGATATCTCCATTTGAGGTTGGTCTCTCATTTTCTCAAATCTTCACTTCATAAATACTCCCTTGGATATTTTAGTGGTAAACTCCCCTCTGATACCAATTGAAGTGCCTAGATCTGTGTGAATAACTGAGAGGGGGAGGGGGTGAATCAGTGATCCTTTAAAACTTTTTACTAATTGATTATTTATCAATTAAACCTCTATGGCTTGTTAAGGCCTCGATCCACTCTTCTTGTATCTCTCAGCCTTTCCTCGAGTGATGCAGTAAATGTAAAGGCACAGGACACAAGGATTTACAAGGTTCGGCTCCAAAGGCGTACGTCCTTGCCATGTTGGTTAAACACCCCAACATGGTTTCTTCTATTATAACTTGTTAGAATTACAATGGTCGATACAGAGTCCCACTGTATCTCTCCTGAGTCCCACAGGAGGGTCTTTATACTGCGTCCCACAGTGTTACCAGAGTCCCACTAGCCTGCTCCAGAATCCCACTGAAGACTTCTTCCACCCTGAGTCTCACAGGGGGCTTCTTCTGGCTTCTCGAGTCGCACGAGTATCCCTTCTTCACTTCAAGTTCTTCAAGTATCTTCAGCAGCCAGGGATAAAGGCTTCTGGCCTTGCTCTATTCCTCTGATCACTTGAGTTGATCAGGAATTCTTGTCTTACTCGGGCTTTATCACCTTCATCTAAGGATGACCCGTCCTCTCTCTTCAACTACTGAATACTCAGACAACTGATATCTTTAACTTCAGTCTGGTCCAGTCTCACAGAGGCCTTCTCTCTTCAAGAATCTTCAACAGTCTCTGATAAGGTCTGTTGGTCTTGCTCAACTACTGAAAACTCAGCCAAATAATATCTTTCACTTCAGCTTGGCTTCAGTCTCACTTCATCACAACTTCATGCACTGAGTGCATGGCATCTCTGCTTCCTCATGCAATGACTGCATGGACTCTCAATTCTCTTCAAGGACTCTTGGTCTTGGACTACTCAAATGCACACAGCCTGATTTAGCTTTGTTCACATGTGCACGTGAATGCATGCAAGCATGCACTCCCCGTTTTCTCTTTGGTGTGATAAACCCACAATGGGTGTAAATACTTTTAGCACACACACCTTCTTCCTTCTTCAAACTTTGTTATTTTTGTTTACACATTCAAAAATGTGTTGTTCTTTAGTGTGGGTATTGTTATTCTTCAAAGTGTGCACATCACTTTGTACACACTAAGGTTCGGCCTCTACTCTTCGCACACACAACTTCTTCACTTTGGCAAACACTTGAGCTTGGCCTCCTCTCTTGTGTTTAACACCCACAACCCATTTTGTTTTATTTTATTTAGGTGTAAGACTCGAACTTCTTGTTTTGCACATACACCACTAGGGTGTGTTCTTTCACTTCACACAAGGCACTAAGGCCTCAGGTCTTCTTCTCCACTTGGCACACACACACTACCTTCTTCTCTTTTTGCACACACAGCCCAAACTCCTTGGGTGCAAGGAAGTCGCGCAAGTGTCAGTGGGTGAAAGGTACCTTCTCCTGTTCTTCTCCGTGCAAGGGTGAAAGTTCTACCACTGTGCAAGTCTTCAAAGAGAAACAAGCAACAGAATAGCCGCGCAAGGCCTAGGGTGCAAGAGCACCACGTCGCGGGCGCGCAGGGTGTCAAGGACACCTACTGCCGCTCAATCCAAGCGGTCGCGCAAGGTCCAAGTACCACGGGTGCGCAGGGTGTATTACCCGTGGGCTCCTTCCTCCTGCCGCGCAAGTGAGGCGCGTAGGGGACCTCCTTCAGAGCCTCGGATGGCTCTGGAACTGCAGCTGCGCAAGTAGTTTGCGCGGTGGCTCCTTACTTCGCGAGGCACAAGGTGCACTCACGGTTCTTCAAATTTTTCAGCAAACAAAAACTATGCCTCGGGTGATCCTTTTATAGGCAGAGGCGGTGCGGTTCATCCGCTAAGATAACAGTTTCATCTCCCAAAGATTTCGGGAATTCAAGATTCCCTAAATCTTGATTTTCTCTACTGCAAAATGCGGGTTCCTTCTTCTTTATTTTTCTCCTCCACATGCATGCTTAGAACGTGTGCATGGCCTTCATTTAAGGCCAACCCATGCATATCACGAACCCCACGTGGCCTCGGCATATTCTCTTACCTTGTCCGAACATGAATTCTCCCATTTTTTGCATGCAAACCAATATTTATGCATGATCGTGTTCAGTGTGGCCAGAAGAACCTCAAGGACACTTTGGCTTCATCAGAGGTGTCCCGATACTCAAAATCCATCTTCGGGAGGCGCCTGGTTCGAAGGAGGAGTCACGGGTGGCCTCGAGAAATCTCAAGGTAGAGGACGACTCCTCAACCATCGGATCCTGAGTTTGAAAGACATCGGATGGCCGCGATCAGGAGATCTCGCGCGGGATCAATCGGGCGGTCGAGATCTGGCGCACGATCGATCGAGCGGCCAGGATTCGCTCCGCGGAAAAATCCCGCGTCCCACATCGAAACAAACTGCGGATTTTCCGTGGTTTATCAAAGATGTGCTCTCTGATACTCCTCAGTTGAACTTCTCCCCTCTCGGTGCCGCCCCGCACCGAGTTCTTCTTGCGGGCGCGCTTTGCACCCACCCCTGCCACTCGGGTGCGCCACTGGTGCCCATGCTGCCTCTCGCGGGCGCGCGCTATGCGCCCCTGCCGCGCGGATTTGATCACCACGTGGCCTCCTGCCGCCTTGGGCTTGCTCCATGGGATCCCCCATGGGCGTGGCGCCTAGGCCCACATGTTCCTTGGGGTTGAACCCGTGGCTGGCCCTTGGCTGGCCAATTTTTTTTGGAAAAGGACAAAATAATACTTTGTATAAAAACAAAGTACTCCCAAGTGAAATATGCCAAATGTCATTCACCTATTCTCTTCTAACACATATTCTCCATATTATTCATCATAATTACTCATCTCCTCATCAATTTGTATTCTTCACATAGGAGGGACTTCTTCTTCAACCGATCTTCTTAATCAAACATGTCTTCAATGATCTTCATTGATCCAATCAGAGATCAAGTTGGATCTTCTTCAGATTCACATGCACTAACTGATAGTGCATGGACTTCATCAATACACATCATCCACTTAGAAGTTGTGGATGGATCATCATCATCTCCTCATGCATTGTTATGACAATGCATGGTCTTCAAACAATGGTGTGACATTGTATCCTCTTGATACAAGTTCTTGGAACTTAAAGATCAGATCAACAATCGTCTGATGTGATGATGATGATCCATCATCATCCATTCTTTTATTGGTGTAACTTAGTATCATCTTGATACAAGTATTGAAACATTAAGATCAGTTCTACAATCGTCTGATATGCATGGATGAATGTTTCAATCACAAATACTTATGCCACTTAGTGAATCTCTTAAGTGACATTCATCTTAACACAATGGCCATCCTCCATTCATCACTAACACCATCATAGCCTTTGTCATTCACATATTGACTCTCCTTGACATCCATTCATTATTTGACATCTTCTGATCAACAACATACCTTATTGACAACAAATGAAACACAGTGCACTTCACAAAATTTGGGGGGTGACATTTTTAAAATACTCTAATGTATTCACTATTGGATGGTCAATATTACCCCAAGTTTCTCTAAATTTTATCATTAAGGGGTGAAAGTATTATATTTTCTAAAAAATCTCCAAATCACTATAAAACACATGTTGTAATCATTTTTATCCTTATCTTCTTATTTTCCCTACTTTTACCATTTTGGGTTTTTACTATAGTAACTAGTTTTCTAACCTAGGTAATTTTTCCATTTAGAATAAATTATATTGATCTTTATTAGATAAATTTTACCCACTAATTAAAACTTTTAAATCCCAGTTATCAAATAAAAATCCAATTTTTCTGAAAATTTATTTTGACACAAGCGCATGTCTATGGAAAAACATTGTTTTATCTGAAACTGTGTTAAGAGAGTTTATATAATTTAAGGGTTAACATATTCATTATAAAATAAAAAAAATTACATTAATGTTTCATAAATTATTTTAATTAACATTTAAACAAACACTTTATAGATGATATGATTTTTAGTAACTTTAAATCATTTGATAAATATCATTTATTATAAAATATCATTAATGTCAATTTTTACACTATTTATTTAATTTAAATTTATTAAAATATTAAGATAATAATTAAATTTGAATATATTATGTTAAAACCTTTATAAAATTAAATATTCATCCATAAAATTAATTTAATGCAATAATTCAGTCGATTTACTTCAATTTTAATATTTTTATCAATGTTTAACATATTTAATTATTAACTAAATATTGTATGCATTGGTTTCTTTTAATAATTTAATGTAATCATTTTATCTATAAAAATAAAATAAAAAAATAATTATAAAAAATCATTTATCTTTCAAAATAATATTTATTATTGAACACATGTTTTTTTCTATCATAAGGCTTTATTGATATTAAAAGTAAGGAAGGTTACTTTTTTGTCTTTTTCTTTACATAACTTATAAAATATGTCACATTCATGTGAATGTATAATAAAAACTAATAAAAATGGATCATAAGGTCATACGGGTCAATTATAGCCATAAAATGGGTGTTAAACAATTTTTTGGGTCATTTTATCCCTTACCCTCTTAGTTTAACCCTCGGTATACCTATTTCACCTTAATCGTGATAAATAGTTTTTAATGTTATTACTATTCATTTTTGTCAAGAAATTTAGTTTACCTAATGATAAAATATATATTATGTTTTTTCCAAATATGGAATCCATTTTTAAAAATTAAATTCACAAAAGTTGAAAATTTTAATTAAACATTTTTCCCATACACGTGACCCAAAATAGGGTTTTGAATGTTGAAATGTTCAAAAGGTATAAAACTTTTATATCCAAACTCTATATTAAAATGATTCTAATGACCTAAATTGGATTAATTTTTATTAATATGAACAAATTATAATTTAAAAAAAATATAATTTTACAATGCAAATTATTTATACAGAAAATAATTTTTCAATTAAAATTTAGTATTTTTCATTATTCATCAATAAATTTTAATTCTTAAAAAAATCCAAAATATTCACCCAAAGGAAATTTGGATATTACCTTTTAAAAAATATATTTTATTTTTTAAAATAAATTCTCTAAAATTAGAAAAAATTAATTAATTTTAATCTACGTCTTAAAAGTGAAACAAAGTCACCTTTTAGAAAAAATTACAGTTTTCTAAAGAAAAAAATTCTTTTAAATAATATTAATTTAATTTATAATAAATATAAAACTACAAAAAATTGTAAAATAAATATTTTCATATTTTATTTCATCCTATTTATACCAACAATTTAAATGGCTAGGTGATGAGTGTCATTGTAATATTATTAGTATAGTATTGTCCAGTAAAACATGATCTTGTGTGTAACACAAGCTCTCTAAAAATTAATAATAAATTTAAAAAAAAATAAAAATGAATCAGGATGTTACAGAATCTATTTTAGGAAGAATCGCTGGTTTTATACGGTGTTGATATTGTTTCATGGGGCTATGAGGAAGTGGTGGTTCTTATTCCTTGGGGATGGAAAGGATTTCACTATCTCATAAGATATGATTCGTGGTTAGGATTAATTAGAGTATCTCACCTCGGCTATGGAGGTAGTCAGTAGGTAAGAGCATCATACACTAAGATAGGGAATCTACAATATTATGTTTAATGTTTTCCAAATTAAGATTCTAAGAATCATCACATTATAAAGGGGTTTCATCCATAATTCCATCAATATGTCAACTTGTTTATGTTTTTGATGTACATAAATGTTCTAGATATAGTACAAGTCATTGAGAGGATTATGACTATGACCAAATTATCATTTTAATGTAGTCACCAAGATACGCTACATAGTGGAGATATGATTTTAGATTATTATTTAACTAGGCATAAGATATTTTAGATAGTTGAGGGTATGTCATACACATCAGGAAATCATTTTTTTGAGTATGGAAGAACTAACCCCCTTCAAATGGATTTGAGACTTGTCTTTCATATGGAGGTCATAATAATTAGTAGATAGAGTTCACAACCTTTCTGATGAGCTAGTGCATTCGAGGGGTTTCACTTTATGTTCTTATATTGTGTAAGTTTCAACCTATGAAGCAACAAAAGGGTTCATTAGCTTCAGAACAGTATAGAAGAGATGTTTTAGGTAGAGGATATCCCTATGACCCACCTTATCCAAAGAGATAATATTATGGCCATGGAGGTGGTTATCGATGGGATCGCAGAGGTCGTGGAGGTGGTTATGGCTAGTTTTATGCTTTAGAGTTCCAATAACCAGTAAAGACATACATCGTTCAATGTACCCTTTCTAATTTTTCTATTCGAGTGAATTTTATTTTTGATATAGGAGTTACAAACCCCAACTTATCAAATTTCCAAGTTCATGCTCTAGGCCATGAGGTGGAGGGGATTATAGTTCCCTTGAATTTGACAACGCCAGCTGGAATTTAACCTAATATATATGGACTATATACATATTGTGAGCTAGTGATGGGTTATACCCACTCTTAGGAAGGAATCCTATGGTTTCTGAGAAATCTATATGAAATAATCATTGGCATGGACTGGCTATATTCGGTGGATACTATTATGGATTTAATCATAAGGAATATTGTGTTCTATGACAATAATATTTGGTCTATCATGTTTGTTAGTGAGTGAGACCCTTGGACGGGTCCAAGGCATGTTTAGCCCATGTATTCCTTGATGGGTGAGTTGATGCTAAGTTTTTCAAATGATGATCAAGTGGTATTTCCAAGGGTAATGAAAGAGTATTGTGATTTCATTATTATTAAGGTTAAGGTATTACCCCCTCAATGGGAGATCATGTTTCTGATAGATCAATAGAAAGTTTATTCTATGATCATGATTTCACTATATAGGATGGATCCTTCTGATTTGAGGTAGTCATGGTGTTTCACCATGATTTGTTTCTAAACAAACCAATGTTTTATTATGTATACAACACAAAAAATATAGCCACAGTGAACTAAAAAAATTACTATTCAAATATGCCCACTACAACCTAGCCATAAAATTGTGGTGTATGAATAAGATTAACATATTTTTTTTAAATATATATAAAGATACTACTCAATATTAATTTATTAATAAATTCTATGTAAATAATAAGATAAATTTTAGTAAAGTTATTTTATACATCAAAAAAGATGTTCTCTTTAGAAAATATTTATTTCATTTTGTTGAAAAATATTTTAATTAATTTTTTGAACATTTAAAAATTTCATTTTATAAACAAAGAATCATTTTTTAAATAAATATATCGAAATTAACATAGGTTGTTCTTTTTCAGTAATTTTCAGAAATGAATGAATTTTTAGTTAATACTGAGAATTACATATTTCAAAATACTATAATTGATATTCCTTAAATCTGGTCCGTTTATATTTTATATTTGTTATTAAAGAAAAATAGTAATAATTTTACTAATAATAAGATAAATAATTTCATTTGAATCATCAATTTTCATGATTTGGGTATAAGTTAATTTTTAGGCTTAAAAACATTGTTTTTAGAAAACTCTTATCACAGCATAATGATTATCAATTTTAATTAATTAAAAAATATAATTATTTATTATTTAAATTAAATTTATATTATTTATATATATATATATATATATATTAATTTAAGTTCAAATAATGAATATTACTAGACATATATTTGATATCGAATCATTTTTCCCTTGAGAAAAATGCATTTTTTTAAAAACGGTTGTTCGTCGTTATTGTGTATTTAATTTTAAATTTATTTATTCCACTTATATAAATTGAATATGATAAAATAGATTAAATATTAATAATAGGAATATTTTTTTTTAATAATTTCCACTTAATTTTTTGTCATAATGAATTTTAAAAACAGTAACAATATTTTACCAGGGTTAAGGGTAAAACGTGTTTATTATGAGTTAAACTAAAGAGATAAGGGTTATAATGTCTTAATAATGTATGAGATTTATTTTTTATAACCATATTTCAACCATATGACATATATTTCTAGAAAATGTCCCATTTTGGGCCACATTTCCAAGATTATGTCATTAAAAATAATTAATGAAAAGAAAAGTTCAAAATGCCGCTCATGTACTTTTAAAAATAAATTATGCATTCATATGGGGATAAAAATGATTTATGTTTGTTTATAAATATTTATTTAGATTTAAATAATTTTTTTATCGTATTATTTTATTTCTAATTTTACTGATGAAATAATGACCTTACATTCTTATGCTACACTGACATGGTAATTAATTTATTAAATGGAAAATATAATTAGACATAATAAAAATATTAAAAGTAAAATTATTTTATTAAATTATTTTTTCAAAATACAATTATTAGATTAGTATAAAATGATATGTATTTTTAATGGTATATATTTTAATTCCATCCTTTTCATGATGTTTTTAATCTCAAATTACAGAATTGTGCCAAAATTGACATTAATGGTATTTTCTGATAAATAAGGTTCTATTAAATGATAAAAGAATTCCTAAAAATAATATATTAGAGAAATGGAATGTATCATGGTCGATAATATCAACAATGGTAAATTTATTGTTTTTTCCATTTATAGGAACTTTACTTGGCCCCTAAAAAGTAAAATATTTAATTATCATGGTTAAGTTTTAAATTGGGTTGTGTGCATTACATACGCTTGTGTAAGAATTATTTATACAAACTCATATGATTTTTATTTGATAAGTTATGTTTTTTGTTAAAAAAATGAGTCCATATTATATAATTTTTCCCTTTTTAATTTTAGGCATAAATGATAAATTAGGTAGGTAAAAAAACTAAATATCTTAGTGAAAACTATAATGGTGTAAGTAAGCAACCTTAGTGGTTATGGTAATTAAATATATAAAACATTATTTTTATTATTTAAGGTGAATATAAAATTATATTATATAGAATAATTTATTTTTAAATTTTTTAGGATCTTTGATTGTGAGTGACTTCCCATTATTGAATATTTTTTTGAATTTACAAAAATGTCACTCACCTAACTTATAAAAGGGAACCAATTAATCAATTTCATTAACACTTCATGATCCTATTGTTTCATCCAAGACCTACTAGAAACAATATTTACATTCCTAACCATGACCTAGATAACATTTTTTGATCATAAAATCATCCAAGGATGGTTTTAAGTGTAAATATAATTATATTATTCAAAGAAGATGTATATTTTTTAGCCATATTCTTTATTTTTATTTCCTCTTCAACCACCTTCAAATATTACTCAACCATGATGATATAATATCATTAATATCTCTTATATACTATGATTTTATTTTTTAATGTAATAACTTATATAAATCTCATATTCCATCAAATGGGAACAAAACAATTGATCATGTGTATGGTAGTCTATTATCTCACAAATCGATGTATATATTTTTCCTTCATCTCCATTCATAAATTGAAATAATTATTGTTTTAATAGTTATATATGGTATTTATGAAAAACTTATACTAATTTATTTATAATATTACATATACCTTCTTACCATCTAATCCATTGAAAATTGATAATGTCGCTCGTGCGTACATGTGAACTACCATTTTCAGAATGCAATGTGATGTTGTTTTCAATTTATTTTTTAATGGATGGTAATAAAGAATTATTTATTTTATATATATTATATATATTATATATAAAATAATATATTAAATATGATTTAATATTAAACTTTCTTTCGTTAAAATCATAAAATATGTAAATTATGATCATGCGTATGTATGACCTACCCTCTCTATGAAAAGTGTAATTCATATTCCTATATATTTATATATTGGATTACTCTAAATATGTATATATTGAATATATATATATATATATATATATAATTATAAAAATTATATAGATGATGGAACCATGATCAAATTAATGGGGCCAAAACTACAGAACCAAAACATATAAGAAAAATAATATAGTTACAACCCGAAATAGTAATTTTCATAAACTATTATCGATAAACATGTGATAAAATGATATTAGTAAATAATATATTAGAGAAACCCAATATTAATGTACATATAAATTAAATAACTTTTTTGTAATGATTAACACATTACAGAAATAGATTCCCAAAGACAATATTAGTTTAGTGCCTTCAGAAACATGGAAATAGAAACACTAATACATAAGTGATTTAAATTATCTCTCAATAAGTTCTTCAAGACTATAACCCTTCTTAGACACATCATATAAAATACATATCATCATAACCTCTAAATGGAATAAAAAAAATGGGTGGCTCAAATGTTCCTTAATGGTAAACTAAGATAATATGTAAGCATAATCATAAGACTAAGGGTATGAGAACGTAATCATGATCATTATAATATAATACCCTAAATATCAAAGATAATAATCATGAATCATGGAATAAATATTTCTAGTTCATAAGACATGAATCAGAATGGAATAAAGAGAATAAACCATGGGAGAACAACATATTAATAACACATAGAATTTGTGGCATACACATAAGCATATAAAACCTTATATCAAGGATGACAACCAAGACCATCGTAGCATGTTAGGCTTGGGATAATCACTGATGTACCTGATTTGGGATTGAGACTCCCACCTATATACCCCCTTGTTTCGAGCTTTATATCCCCTCCTCTATACCCTCTTTTTCCATGGTTGTGATGCCTTCTCATGTACCCTCTTGTTTTGGGCTTGGGATGCCCTCTTGTTTACCCTCTTGTTTTGTGATTTTTTTCCCTCCAGTGTACCCTCTTGTTTTGGGCTTGGGATGCCCTCTTGTTTACCCTCTTGTTTTGGGATTTTTATTCCTTCCTATGTAACCTCTTGCTATAGGAATTCTATTATCCCATATGTACCCATTTATATCATAATAGTTTTATCATTACCTAATTTATTTGATTGAGTTATAGGTCTCACCCGTCATATGATAAAATCATTTATACATGCACCATAAGATAATAAATCATGCATCATATAATGATCCATAAAATTTTATGGGTTCAATAAACATCATATCATGTCCCATGGAATGAAATGGGCAAAAAAAAATTTAATGGTATAATAACCTGCTAAAAATATATAGGTTTTATACTCATTTTATCCAAGAATAACCCATGAAAGGAAGCTAGTTTCATAAGTATTTATCATGGTTCAACATGTTGACATGAATGGGGTTTCATAACTATTTATCATGGTATAAACCATTGAATAGAATCATGTTTCATAAGAATTAATCATTGTATAACCCATTGAAGAGAATAAGGCTTCATAAGTGTTGGTCGGAGTGGATACTCAAGATGGGGGTGAATTGAGTTCCAATTTTAAATTTCTGTTAAAATATTTTTGTATTAAAATCCCCCAAAATAGAACAGCCTAGTCAATTAAGGCAGTAGAGATATAAGTGAGTTATTTTTAAATAGGTTTCTCAAAGGTTGATTACTCCTCAGTTGAATCAGTATTAGAACAAATTCGACTATTGAAACAAGTTTACTAAACAAATCAGATATACACACTAACCAGAACTAACTATCAGAGTGAATGTAAAAACAAATTTCTATCTTTAAAAAAATACACAGCGGATAGATGTTGAACAGAGTAAAGCAAAGATGAACACAACAAAATTTAAACAAGAGGTTAAGTCTTAAGTCAAGACCTAGTCCTCTCTACTTGGTGGTCACCTTCCACCAAGCAGTAATATTAAAAGTGATACACAGCCTGTATCGGGCTTTTACAATAGCTTTCACAAATTGTCCAAGTTTTGCAACCTCTACCACAGTTATACATGGGAAAATAATCTTCCAAGACACAACAGGATTCTTCCACAGTTATACGTGGGAAACAAAAATAAAGAGAGTTTAGAATGGGGATTTTAAGTATCCATAAGTTCAAGTACAAGAGTCAGTGTGTGTAACATACACACTACTCACAAATGTAAAGTATTTAAACACAGTAGAGCTAGAGATAGTGGGGATGAGTTTAGAATTCTCTGATGTGTTGGCAGATCAACTCTGGACTCATTGGAATGAATGAACTGAATTTTTGGTCCTTCTCTACAAGTTGTCTCCAAAATTGAGTGTCGTAACTTTCAGGTTATGACTTCCAGATGAAGAGATGATCTGCTTTTTGGATGTTAAGCTATTTACAGCACACCACGATAGATTGAAGAAGATTCTTTCAATAGATATTCAGGAGGATCTATGTTCTTTTGAATAAGTTCTTGAGTGTTCTCTTCCACTTTTTGGTATTGGTGTTCTTTGTGTTTCTCCTGTATGCTTTTTATATTATCTTGTTTTTCGTGTTTTTTTGTTCAGTAGAGGCCGAAAAGAGAAACGTTTTCCTCATACATCGTACTGTCTCCTGATATCCCAGCAAATAACATTAAATAATGTTAGGTGCATTAATTTTTCCAGACATGACATTTATAATAGTATTAATAATATTGGGAAAGGAAATAATAGAATATCATTTGACTGGTAGCAGATTCATGTCACACGGTAGACTTTAAATGTGGTCTTTTCAACTGTGGACTTCATCGGTAGATTATTCAACTGTGAACTTCATCGGTAGGCTCTTTGACTATAGACTTGTAACGGTGAACATTTTTCTTAGTGGATGTATTGTAACGGTAGCTGTTTACACTTTGTAATAGTGGCTCCTTATCAGTAAACTCCATCAGTAGGCTCAATAGTAGACCTTTAACAGTAAGATTTTAATCGATAGTTTTGTAACATTTGACAACTTCAACTGTAACCATTCCAACTTCAGACTTTAACAGTGAACTTATCAACAAAATACTTGAGAAAGAGTCTGATGGTGGACTTCTAACAGAAGCATTGTCCTAGAAATGACCTTGTGACAATAAATATTTGTCTGTGAGCTTTGATAAGCAGATCATTGGTAGACTTGTGATAGTAACCTTGTACTGGTAGCTTCCAGCAGTGACTTTGAATCTTCAATAGTGATCTTCTTGCATCAGTGACATAGAGTGATAGTAAGCTATAATAGTGACTTTGAGCAGATCGCTCTTACCAGTAGCCTTTAACAGTGAACTGATATTTAGATAAATATGGACTGTAAGTTGCTGCTGCAAAGTCATGAGTCATAAGAATATACATTGTTGAGAATAAGATAAGTGTATATATAGATTAAAAAGATTAATAACTGACTTAATATATTATGATCAATATTTAAACATGATTTAGGATTATTAGAATAGGTGATTCCAACAATCTCCCCCTTTTTGATAATCAAAAATTATGTCAGTATGTAATAAAGATAAGTATCGGAGATTAATAAGAGTGTAAAACCAGAAAATATTAGTACATGGTATTAGAGAGAAAGGCAGATAAGATTAAACATAGTATCATAGTAGCATAGTATCATATGTTTCCCAATCATATGATTAGTCTAGCATCAACACATTATTTCTCAAATTAGCACAATATTTCTCCCCCTTTGTGATTAGCAAAAAAAAGACAAATGAGAGAACATAGAAAGCTTGTATTAATAAACAGTTTAGTACATGACCCAAAAAGAATATAGAGTCCCTATAAAAAGACAGAAACTGACTCAATCCATAGCATCTGTAGGTAAGGGTTCTTTCCCTTTGGAAGAAGAAGATGGAGAAGAAGCTGGTGGATCAGTAGGTTTAGGAAGGGCTGCAGGAATGACTGGAGGTGTAGTAACAGAAGCTCGTGTGGGTCTGTAATGGGTAGCTTGTTGAGGTTTCAGTGGAGTAAGGCTTCTGATAGCTTCATAAGGAGACATCGTAGAAGAACCACTAGGTTGAGATGCAGGTAAGGCATGAGGGATGATGACAGGGGTGCAATCTACATGGAGAAAGTGTAGAAGAAGGTTTCTGAAATCCAAAATAATGCTTCCTCCTCTTTCCATAGCAGATAAGAAATCATCTTTATTTTCCAAAAACATATCCAAAGATGGGTTCAATTCTCTCATCTTGTTGACCTACTCCCTAAATGCTTGAGTCACTAGAGACAACTTCATATTCTCAAACAAGAGCTTGAATTGGTTGGTCATTTGATGCTTGGTGTAGACTTTCTCAAAGTAAGAATCCACCTTATTCTTAATGGCCTCTTGAGAAGCAGTAGCTTCCCGTAGGTGGTCATGAAAAAAACTATGGACTTCCCTAGTGGTACCAAGTATCTGAGTATCAGAGGTTCCACTAGTACTAGCCTTAGAAAACTCTTCCTGGATCATAGTTCTGATCTGGTCAATGTTCACAGTGGTGCTATATGAGGGAAGGGGTTTGACTGAGAAAGCTGTTTTCTTTTGAAGGACTGAGTCAAATTACTAACCACCTTCTGAACAAGTGCATCCTAACTATTTAAATGTTCTTTGACAGATTTCATAAAAGCCTCAAATACTTCCACAAACTGCTTAACTACATCTTTGATATATCTAATATCATCATTCACTTGGGTTTGAGAACTATTCATGATAGTCAATAAAGCAATTGATTGTCTTAGAGAAACCACAGCTCCTGTCCAACTCTCAATTTGAGTATGGCATACTATAACTTCATCCATCATTTCCTTCACTGGACTAGACATAGCACATCCCACAGATAGCTCCATGGACTGCTCCACACTCCTCATCTCTTCAACTAGACTTTTCTTCAAATCTACCACTGATTCTCTCCGTACTTCTTTCATTTTAGCCCTTAAGGACTCAAGTTCCTCCTTGGTTGCCAAATTTTCAGCCAAAGCAGGTAGGATAACAGAATCCCTTTGGGGCTAGTCTTCCTCATCAGAATCTCCATAATTGAGTAAAAGAACCATATATCCTGGATCTGATGACCAACCTTTGATGTCATACAGCACAGAAACTGAACCAAGATGCTCCCCCTCACTTAGAGAATTCTCCTGAGGAATCTCCTCTAACTGTTCTTCTCTAGGTAACTCCACAACCTCCTCTGCAACTTTAGTAGATTCAATAACCATTTTCTCTATTAGTACAATATTAGGGTGAGTCATATCCTTTTCTGAGTCATCAATGGCAGTAGATGCCACTCCTTCATCCTGATCAGGCACTATCTTGACTGTACTATCTATTAGAGGGATCAAACTGAGCTCTTCTTCTTCATTTTCCTCATCATAGGCTTTAGCATCATCCTCCTTTTCTTTATGAGTAAAACGATTTGACTTGGTAGCCTCATCCTCTTCAGATGTGTCCTTGACAACATTCTGATATGCTTCTTCTTCTTCTTCTTTGGTCTCAGTATCAATGTCCTTTAGAACAGTCTCTCTACATGGTAGTTCTTTTGGAGGGCTAGCAGCTCCAAAAGCTACTATCTTTACAGGGCTATGAGGTAAATCAGGATCACTCCCATCATTAACGGGGGTGTTCTCACTTTGAGGTTCCATAACTCCATCAGCCTCCTCCTCATCAGAATAAACCGGTTCTGGCTCATCAGGCTTCAGGCCTGGATCTCTTTTGTCTTTTGGCCTAGTTGGATGAGTATTAGGGTCAAACTTTTCATACAACTTTCCTTCATCATTCACCCAGGCCTTCTTCCAGGGATTCCATCTAATTTTCATGAACTTTCAAATTACCTTGGATATACAGACATTGTTCTTGGATACTATCATTTCTTCTTGATTTCCATCCACACCCTTTACCTTTAGAATAACTAAAATAAGCTTGGCATTGCATAAGGAATTGGACTTTTAGCTTGCCTTGGTCATATCCTCCAATTGTGCCATCAGTAACCTACATAGGTTAATCGTATTTCCATGCTTCAATAACTACATCAAGAATATGTCCTGGTACTTTAGTACTGCAAAGTCCCCTCTCCTCAGACTAAGTACATGCTGAATGAATTTGAATAAGAGCATGTCTTCTCCGTTCATCTCAGCTGCAATGATCCTTCTTGATTTTCCATCTCCTGTCAGTTTATCTAGAGCTTTTTCATACTCCAAAACAGTATTTTCTGGAGGAGAAACTCCAGAGTAGTAATCAAATATACCTTCATGAGGAACTCTCAAACAGGCAGCCCGCTCAGTAGACGAGAAACTAACTTCATTTCCATTGACTCTGGAAATTGGCTTATGCACATCCTCTTCCTCTTCGAACATCAGATACTCAAATAATTCTTTCACAATCATCGGGTATTAAGGTCCAATATTATTGGAAAATCATTTGGTCCATCCTTGGGCATCTAGTACTTTCATTACTAAAGACATTACCGATAGTAGCAATTCTTCACTTAGCTCCTTCTCAGCAAAGACTTTTCTCTTGGTTAGATGCGTGTTTACAGGTCCCGACGGGGTGTTACGGGTGCCACTGGATTCGTCCCGAGTTCTCTTAGTCCTTGGGACATCCTCATTGATAGTCGAGTGTCACTTTGTTCTGGCCATAGAGATTGAGAGAGGTTCGAGGGCTCAAGTGAAGGGTTAAGGTTTAGGAATTTTAAGAGCAAGATTCAAGATTGAGATAGGAGGTTGGATTGATATTTGTTCGCTGCCTTTGATTTTATCATTTAGGGATTAAAACAAAATAAAACAGAAATAATAAAAAAGAAAAAAAATGGTTCGAATTCCTGTAAATAAAAACAAACAGCGAGGTATTAAACAGTGAGATGTACTAGTGAGGTACATCGGTGAGGTGCAACAGTGAGGTATGACAGTAAGGTTCAACTGTGAGATCCAACTGTGAGGGTCAACTGTGAGTTCTAATAGTGAGGTTTGACTGTGCGATCTATCTGTGAGGTTTGACTGTGTGATCTAATTGTGAGGTTTGACTAGGCAATCTAACTATGAGGTTTGACTGTACTGAAATTAATCATACCTAACTCATGTTTGATATAATTTGACCTCTCATAATTCAAGGTATTTGTGAATATATCAGCCAATTGATGTTCAGTGCCAATGAATTCAAGAGTGATATCACCCTTTTGATAATGATCCCTCAAAAAGTGATGTCTCACATCAATATACTTTATATTAGCATGAGATACATGATTTTTGGAAATGTTAATAGCACTTGTATTGTCACACTTTATATATATATATATGTTTTAATTGATATCCATAGTCTAGTAAAGTGTGTTTAATCCATAGAATTTGAGCACAACAACTACCAGTAGTTATGTACTCATCTTCGGCAGTAGATAATGCAACAGAATTCTACTTCTTGCTACACCAAGATACTAGTGACTTGCCTAAAATGTGACATGTCCTGGAGGTTATTTTTCTTTCTAACTTGAAACCAAAAAAATCAGCATTAGAATAACTCAACAAATCAAATGATTGTCCTTTTGGATAAAATAATCCTAAGTTGGGAGTATGTTTGAGATATTTAAAAATTCTTTTAACAACAGTTAAATGATACTCTTTTGGATTGGCTTGAAAGAGAGCACACATGCATACACTGAACATGATGGCAGGTCTACTAGATGTAAGATAGAGTGGACTTCCTATCATTCCTCTGTAGATGGTTTGATCCACTGGTTCTCCTTCTTCATCTATATCCAACTTACAGGTGGTACTCATAGTTGTGTCACTACCATTACTACCATCCAAAGAAAAACGTTTTAGAAGATCCTTAATATATTTACGTTGATTTAAAACAATTCCATTTTTATTTTGAAAGATCTGAAATCCAACGAAAAATTTCAGTTCTCCCATTAAACTCGTTTCAAACTCATTCTGCATCATTTTTGAAAAATCAACACATAATTAATTTTTAGAAGATCCAAAAATAATATCATCTACATAATGTTTTACTATAAAAACATCTTTAGATATCCATTTAATGGAAAGAGTAGGATCAGATATCCCTTTGGTAAAACCTTTTGAAATCAGAAAAGAGAAGAGCCATCATACCATGCTCTTGGAGCTTGTTTTAATCCATACAAAGCTTTAGATAGTTTAAAAACATGATTTGAAAAATGTGGATTCGTAAAACCAGGAGGTTGTTCAACAAACACATCATCAACTATGTACCCATTTAGAAAAGAACTTTTAACATCCATTTGATAAAGTTTGAAATTCAGATGACCTGCATAGGCAAGTAGAATCCTAATAGCTTCTAATCTAGCTACAGGTGCAAAGGTCTCCTCATAATCTATTACTTCTTCTTGACTATATCATTGTGCAACTAACCTGGCCTTATTTCTAACTATATTCCCAGAATCATCTACTTTGTTTATAAACACCCATTTAGTACCTATGGTTAAGGTGTCCTTGGGACTTTCCACTAATTCCCATAAATTGTTTCTTTCGAACTTATTTAGTTCTTCTTGCATAGCCATTACCGAAAATTCATCATTTATAGCATCATTAATATTTTTGGGTTCAATCTGTGAATGAAAAGATTGATGTTCAACCTGGTTTCTTAGAGAAGCTCTAGTTTGTGTTCCTCTATTCAAATCGCATACAACAACATCTAGAGGATGATTCTTAGGAGTCCTAGTACCTCTAGGAAGGGTTGAAGTAGATTATCCATAGTTGTCTGTTGGTTCAAAATCGGCAGGTGCACATTCTGGAAAATTTCCAGAACTGGATACTTTTACAGGGGATTCACTATCCTTATCATTTAGGTTCAGATTTGATAAATCATCCTCAATATTTACATGAGAGTTTTTAGGATCATGTGGATCAGTTTCATAGAATTTGATATGAACTTATTCTTCCAAAAATTTGGTTTTCTTATTGAACACTCTATATGCATTACTTGAAATAGAATAACCAAGAAAAATTCCTTCATCACTTTTGGGAGAAAATTTGTCAAATTTATCTTTAGTATTAATAATAATGACTTTTCAACCAAAAAATCGAATGTAATTAACCTTAGGCTTCCTATTATTCCAGAGTTCATAAGGGGTCCTTTTCAGAATAGGCCTAATTAAAACTCTATTGATAATGTAACAAGCTATATTTACAGCTTCATCCCAAAAATAAATAGGTAAGTCGTTCCCTTTAGGCATAGTTCTTGCAATTTCTTGAAGGGTCCTATTTCTCCTTCCTGCAACTCCATTTTGTTGGGGTGTCCTAGGGGCAGAAAAGTTGTGAATATAGCCATTGTGTGAGCAGTAATATTCAAACTCATGATTCTCAAACTCACAGCCATGATCACTTCTTAGGGATTTAATCTTAAGTCCACTAAGGTTTTCAACATACTTAGAATATTTGAAAAAGTAGGAACAAGATTTACTTTTGTGAGCTAGAAATTATACCCAAGTATACCTAGAAAAGTCATCTACAAGAACATAAACATAGTACATCCCATTTAAACTTGAAACTCTTTATGGTCCAAACAAATCCATGTGAACCAACTCAGGTGGTTGAGAAGTTGAAACTTATTTCTTTGGTTTAAAAAAAACATTGTGTTGTTTTCCCTTCTGACAGGGATTACACACTTTATCATTTGGGAATTCAAATTTAGGTAGGTCTATAACTAAGAATTTTTTTAGATAGCTTCCTAAGTGAGTACACATTATAGTGTCCTAATCTTCTATTCCAAAACCAAGATTCTTTATGAAAATCATTTAAGCAGGAAACATTTTGTTTGACTAAAGAGTTTAAATCAATAGCATATACATTATCATTTCTATATGCAGTGAAAAATAAATCATTTTTTGAATTAAAACCATTGCATGAATCATTTTCAAATTTAACATTAAGTCCATCATCACATAATTGAGATATGATAATTATATTATACTTTAATCCATCAACAAAATGTACTTTATAAATTAATATTGTATCAGGGTTACCAATCTGGCCTAAGCTGGTGATTTTTCCTTTTGCATTGTCACCAAAGGTGACATGCCCACCATAAAAATTAATTAGACTCTTAAAAAAGAATAGTCTTCTGTCGTAGGTCCTGAACATCCACTATCAAAGTACCATAGGGTCTTACAGGAACTCCTTAAGAAACTTCCCTGCAAAACAGATTAAACATAGGATAATTTTGGTACCCAGATCTTCTTGGGTCCAGAATGGTTAGCCAACAAAGCTTTGGGAACCCATATTTCTTTATAGGTTTTCTAAAATAAAAAAAAATATTTTGAGACATAAATACTTTGTTCGGTCCTTTAGATAATTGTTTATCAAAAGATTGTCCAGAATTAGCAGTGAACTGTCCAGATTTTGGAACAAATTTTGTTTTGCTAATGTGTCTTTATCCAGGATGATATCCTAGACCAGTTGTATATTTTTTAGCAATATATTTTCCTAGAAACTGTTTCAAGGTATCCCTACCAGTAGTGAACTTCTCAATATCCTTTCTTAATTGTTCATTAGATAATTTTAGCTGGGTGTTCTCTTTCAACAATTGAGCATTCTTTCCTTTTTCTACACTTAGATCTGTTTTAATGTTACTAGTCAAGGCATGTTGTTTCTTCAAAGATTTATATTTATATTTTAGTTCATTGTAGGTATCTTCCAGTATATTTCAATATTCAAACAGTTCATCCTTAGAAATATTTTTATCATTATCTAAATCACTGTTATTTTCAGAATAATAATCATTTAGAATAGGGGAAATAGGTACCTCAGATATATTAGTCATGAAGCACATGTTGGCATGATTCTTTTCAGAATCAGTGGATTTTGATTCACTTGTGCTGTCTTCCGATGCACTCTTGTTTTCTTTCATGGCTTTATTATACTTCTTGTCCTTATAATCATATTTCTTCTTGAATTTTAACATTGGAAAGTAAGCCTTGATGTGTCCTTCCCTCTTGCATTCATAGCAGACTATATCATTTTTCTTGTTAGATTTCTTCCAATCCTTCTTCCACTTACATTGTTGATCATACTTACCCTTGTAGTTTGGTTTTCTGAAAAACTTCTTCTTCCTATAGAACTTCTTAAATCTTTTGGCTATTTGATCCATTTCTTCATCACTGTCTGAATCTGAATTTTCACTAGCTGAACTTTCTGTAGGTATATGCATTTTCTTCCTCTCAGTGCTCTTTAAAGTAATAGACCTGAATGCTATAGATTTTCTTCTGGGATCATCATCTTCTTGTTTTTCCACCTTAAATTCCTCTTCATAAATCATTAGTTTACCAATCAACTCCTAAACCGGTAGCTTTCTGATTTCACATGACTCACGGATAGATACAGAAGTGCCTCTCCATCTGTCAAGAAAACATCTCAATATTCTCATGATCTGCTACTTTTCTGGAACAGATTTTCCCAGTGAAGTCATGGAGTTGACAATCTCATTAAACCTAAGATACATATCAGAAATGGGTTCATCATTTTTCATCTTAAAATTATCATATTTAATAGTATAAGTATTTAATCTCATTTATTTTACATTGGTTGTTCCTTCATGAGAAACTGCCAAGGTGTCCCAGATTTCATGAGCTGTTTTACATGCAGAAATTCGGTTAAATTCCTCATCTCATAAAGAGGAGTAAAGGGCATTCATAGCTTTATATTTATTATTGTAGTCAGACTTTTTAGCATCATCCTAGGTAGATCTAGCAGTTTTGGTAATTTCATATTCTGATTCTATATCTGACCAAATATCAAAACCAATACTTTACAAATGAATTTTCATTTTGATTTTCCATTGATCATAATTCACACCATTAAAGAAATTTGGTCCTTTTGTAGAATCCCTTCTAATCTATTTTCCATAACTAGATTTTAGAAAAGATATTAAAGAGAGAAAATTTAGGACTAACTAAAATTTATGATCTTTGAGATAAAACTAAAATAATAGTTTAAAAACAGAGGGTTTGAAAATATTTTATAAATAAGAATGTTACCTTTGATACCAAATGTTGGTCGGAGTGGATACTCAAGAGGGGGGTGAATTGAGTTCCAATTTAAAATTTCTGTTAAAAACTTTTAGTATTAAAATCTCCCAAATTACAACAGCCCAATCAATTAAGGCAGTAGAGATATAAGTGAGTTATTGTTCAATAGGTTTTTCAAAGGTTTATTACTACTCGTTTGAATCAGTATGAGAACTAATTCGGCTTTTGAAACAAGTTTACTAAACAAATCAGATATACACACTAACCAGAACTAAGTATCAGACTGAATGTAAAAGTAGATTTCTGTCTTTGAAAATATAAACAGTGGATAGATGTTGAACAGAGTAAAGAAAAAATGAACACAAAAAATTTAAACAATACGTTTAGTCTTAGGTCAAGAACTAGTCCTCTCCACTTGGTGATCACCTGCCACCAAGCAGTTATATTAAAAGTGATACACAGCCTGTATCGGGCTTTTACAACGGCTTTCACAAACAATCCAGGTTTTGAAACCTCTACGACAGTTCTAAGTGGGAAAATAAACTTCCATGCCACACCCGGTTTCTTCCACAGTTACACATGGGAACCAAAAAATAAAGAGAGTTTAGAATGGGGATTTTCAGTATCCCTCAGTTCAAGTACAAGAGTCAGTGTGTGTAACATACACACTACTCACAAATGTAAAGTATTTAAACATAGTTGAGATAAAGATAGTGAGGATGAGTTTAGAATTCTCTGATGTGTTGGAAGATCATCTCTAGACTCGTTGGAATGAATGATGTGATGTTTTGGTCCTTCTCTACAAGATGTCTCCAAAATAAAGTGTCGCAACTTTCAGGTTATGACTTCCAAATGAAGAGATGATCAGCTTTTTGGATGTTATGCTCTTTGCAGCACACCACGATAGATTGAAGAATATTCTTTCAATAGATATTCATGAGGCTCTATGTTCTTCTGAATAAGTGCTTGAGTGTTCTCTTCTTCTTTCTGGTATTGGTGTTCTTTGTGTTTCTCCTGTATGATTTTTATATTCTCTTGTTTTTCGTGTTTTGTAGTTTAGTAGAGGCCGACAAGAGAAATGTTTTCCTCGTACATCGTACTGTCTCCTGATATACCTATAAATAACATTAAATAATGTCAGGTACATTAAGTTTTCCAGACATGACCGTTATAATAGTATTTATAAAATTGGTAAAGGAAGGAATAGAATATCATTTGACTGGTAGCAGATTCATGTCACACGGTAGACTTCAATTGTGGTATTTTCAACTGTGGACTTCATCGGTAGATTATTCAACTGTGAACTTCATTGGTAGGCTCTTTGACTATAGACTTGTAACAGTGAACTTTGTACATAGTGGATGTCTTGTAACGACAGCTTTTTACACTTTGTAATAGTGGATCCTTATCAGTAAACTCCATCGGTAGGATCAATAGTAGACCTTTAACAGTAAGCTTCTAATCGATGGTTCTGTAACATTTGACTACTTCAACTGTAACCTTTCCAACTACAGACTTTAACAGTGATGTTCTCAACAGAAGACTTGAGAAATAGTCTGACAGTGGACTTCTAACAGAAGACTTATCATAGTAATGACCTTGTTACAATAACACTTTGTCTATGAGCTTTGATAAGTAGATCATCGGTAGACTTATGACAGTAACCTTGTACCGGTAGCTTCCATAAGTGAATGTAAATTTTCAACAGCAATCCTCTAGCATCAGTGACTTAGAGTGATAGTAAGTTATAACAGTGACTTTGATCAGAAGGCTCGTACTAGTAGCCTTTAACAGTGAACTTATATTTAGATAAATATGGACTGTAAGTTGATACAGCAAAGTCATGAGTCTTAAGAGTAAACATTTTTGAGAATAAGATAAGTGTTTATGTAGATTAAAAAGATTAATGACTGACTTAATATATTATGATTAATATTTAAACGTGATTTGGGATTATCAAAATAGGTGAGTCCAACAATAAGCATTTATCATGGTATAACCCATTGAAGAGAAACGCGTTTCATATAATTTATCATATTACAACCCATTGAATAGGAATGAATCTCATAAACTTATAACCCATGAAAGAGAAATAATTTTTCATAAAAATAATTCCATAAAAACACAAACCATTCAGAGAAAAAATATTAATGCATCATTTTCATTATTTCCCAGAAATGCATCTGTATCATCAAAAAATTCTATCCCAGATGGGAAATAATTCTGAAATATCTTTTAAACACATTTCTTGAGGAAAACATCCTTTATTTTTTGAAAGTTTATTTTTAAACCATTAAACATTTTGGAAAACCATTACCTTTTAAAATAGTTTTTAAAACATATAATAAAATCTTTAAAATCCATAAAACACTTTTAAAATAATTTTTTCTTGAAAACTTATAAAATAAATTGGAAAACATTATCAAAGCCTTTTTCTTTGAGAATTATTATAAAACTTTTAAATAAATCATAAAATAAATATTTAAATAATTGAAAACTTTTTCTTTTAAATTAGCCTTTTGAAAACAAATAAGGGATGAATGAAAATCACTTAAAACACTTTTTTTACATAATACATTTTTGAATAGATTTTTCATGGAAAACATAATTTAATTAAAAAACATTCCAAAATATTAGGAAAAAATTTTAAAAAAATTAACTTTCTCAACATATAAATGAATATTCATGTAAATGAAGGCCATGAAAGTGGGTAAGTATATACATTCTGAATATCCCTTTTACACCTTAAAAGTTTAAAAAAGTGCATTTATTGGAAAACAATAAGAATTTTATGTTTAAAACTATTATTAAAAAGGTAATTCAACGGTAAAATATTCTTTAAACGCCATAGGGTATTATTAAACATTTTTTAAAACCTTTTAGAAAACATATTTTTAAAGAACACAAATTTTTGACCGAAATAAAACAAATCGCCATATTTTCATAAAAAATATTAATTATATCAATTAAAAAAGAGTGTGAAAATTGTTCCATTACATGTATATAACATTCATATTTATAAGTTAATAATTTTAATTAGAGTTATTCAGATATGTATCATAATACTTCATTAATGGAATCACAATTGAAAACATTCTCGATAAACAGTGAGATTAAACCTAATAACTATTTCCTAATTTGGTAACATTAAATAATTATGAAGATAATAACATTAAATTAACTTAAATATCATTAAAATAAGGATATTCATGATATAACATGTCAGAAATTTGTACATACACCTCATAGAAAAATATGTGTTCATAACATAGAATGTGTCTCAAATAAGGAAAATTGAGACAAAGTTACCTTATCGATTTGGTAACATTCGAAACATAACCCCCATGAAATAGATATCATAAAATGGATATTTAAATAACCATAAAATTAATTATAAGAATCATATAATACATTAATTATAATTATACACACCAGACAAATGAAATAAGTTTTGAATAAGGCATGTACCTCACGGAAATAAAACATGAGATGAAATCCCCTTACCTTATGTATTGACTCTCTTCGTACGCATTAAAACCTCTTATATAATAAAAATGAGTTTATTATAAATAAAATAGAACCATATTAATATATATAATACCATGTATTATTTTATTATGACCATTTATTAACCTTTTATTAACTATTCTATATTAAAGTAACAATTCCAATAATGATGGATTTTTTCGCTTGTGTTTTAATTAGTTATATATTTGTTACTCATACTTATATAATGATATAAATAATATATAGAATGATTTAAATATCATATATATTCAGTATATATATATATAATAATTGATAAATGATATAAATATTAAATGGAATACGACATTAATGGAGGCGGTAGGTCGTACTTCCACATGAACGTTGTTTCTATTTTAATTATCATTTTGAAAGAAATAAGGTAAATAAAATATATATGTGTGTATATATACTAATATTCCAATATACTTATTATTTCATATTTATCATATATGTTTACAAAAACCATCCTTAATACATTCTAGGTAATGTTTGAACAAATCACATCATTTTGTGGAGGCAGTAGTCCACACATCCTCAAATGAAGATATCAATTATACTAAAAATGGAAAGAATGAATGTATATTTAAAATTATATTTATTGGTGTCTAAAAACATCATAAATTTAATATATATGATATATATTTATTAAAACCTTCTTTAATATGTTCCATGTAAAGTGTGAATTAATCACATCGCTTTGTGGCGGTGGTAGTTCACACTTCCACAAACAATATTATCACGTTTTAAAAAATGGAAAATATAAATGTATGATTTATATAATAACTAAATAATTATAATTACATCATAAATATCCTAAATATCATATAAAAATATAGTGTCTATCATAATGCCCAACACTGAGATGAGGTAAAGTTAAAACGAACAACATTGTTGCATGGGGAAGTAGTTCACCATACACAAGAATAGTAAGTTTGTTACTCATTAGATGGAAGTGAGTGTAAGTGCAGGTCAAACCATTACAATAAATAAATATCAATATATTTAGGATAATGAGCTAATTTTATATGTAACATCCCAACCTGAACCATTGAGTCTGAGTGAGAGTGCCACATGACCTCATGTGTGCCTCCCCATATTTAAGAGGATTCATAATAGTAGTGATGATTTGTGTCCATCAGCGGAGAGACTATACCCCCAGTATAATGTTATAGTATTGATAATGAATAGTATCCAATATAATAAATAATCATATTAAACATCTAAAAAGTTAAATTTGGCATTCATGTCGTACAAATAAAGTAGAACCAAATGTGGAAAAGAAAACAAATGTAAATAAATAATACAAATAAAAAAAGATACATTGAAGGTATCTCTGATATCTGAATTATACTATAACTATCTCTACTCTACTCAACTCATCAATCTATCATAGGGCCCACACACTTTTCTGGATCCCTCATAAAGTCAACATGGACATTGAAATGCCCGAGTAGAGTGTGAGTACAAGACTCAATAGGACACCATCATTGCATCCATTACCTGATGTGATCTTGTATACAAGTGTATTCCATAATAAAAATAATAATTTTGTAATAAAAATATTAACACACAATCCAAAACTAAGCATTCATATGCTAACCAAGCCCTTGCAAACCCTTGTTCATACCTGCTTCGGCTCTGTGCTAGTAAATGTGTTGTGTTTCTATAAGTATCCAAAAATATCCACAAAGCTATTGGTGAGTCACTCTAAATCCAAAAGCATTGAGTGGAAAACAAATCCTTGGATTCCATAATGCATCGGGAAATAATCATAATATAAAAGGCATCAGGTATCTGTAACCTACCTAAAATCCTTAAGAAATTTAGTAATACCCTGAATTCCACAAGACATCGAGTGAAGTACATCTACTCATAATCCATAAGGAATCGAGTAGATTCCAGGTTGCATAGTTATGATGCTACGTCTTCATCTTCACTACATATCTTGTGTGCACCCCACAATGAGTAATCATACCATGATGACCACCAATCAATTATACACATACAAATCCTCTAAAGGATAACATGACGAGTCATGTCATGATAAAAAACCTGGAACACATCATGAGGAATATGTGTCATAATATACATTAACATGTGAATCAAAAATCATCATGGAATCAATCCATCATATCAATATCATGGAAATAGATCATACTATGTCATGGGAAACACACACATAGCACAATGTTATAAGTAAGGTATCACAACATTACATGTGATCAAAATCAAACATGAATAAAAAGATATAAGGAAATCATTTAAAAAAGTGTTATATAATATTATTACGGCTACACACACATGCCCACATGCGATCCTAATATAGAACGGTCATCAAATATGTCTACAAATAAATCATATTAAAGAAACATATGTAAAAAATTCGAAAAAAGTTAAGGAACTTCCTACCTCAAAATTTTTTGACATCGAAGGTATCGATTAACCACCCTATATGGTTTTATAGATAGAGTGGAACCACTATAGTCAATAACACCTCTTTACGGACATATTATCATAAATGTTGGAACATCAAATATCTAGGTCCTTAATGGTTTCCTAGAAACAAAACAAACTATTTTATTTCAAAAATAAATAAAATATCACATGTGGTGATACTTTCTATCTCTAGGATAATTTTTGAATTATCATTCTAGGACAATTAATGCACTCAAAATAATTACCATAAGGAAAACGATTATTTGTTTAAAATTCTATATAAATTATAAGCTTACCATTATATCTGATAATTTTATCAGAGATTATCTATTATAATATTCATTTTAAATGTTATTATAAATTATCCTTTATAATTATATTGATATAATTTTAATACAAATCATCTTTTTATAATTATCTTTAGATAGTTTATTTTAAATTATCCCTTATAATTATCTTTTGATTTTTTATTATAATTTATCCATTATAATTATATTTTAATAATTTTATTACAATTTATCCTTTTATAATTATATTTGATAAATCACCATGTGCTAATCTAGAAACTATAAATTGATAATATTAGGAATTATCTTGATAAAATCACAATTATCATTTGATAATTATAATAGTTATCCTTTGATAAATCACATAATTATTATATGATAATTTCAATACTCGATGTCACATGATAATTAAATTATTATGGTCCTTTAACAATTTATATTATTATATTATAATAATTATTTCTTACAAATTAACATTTCACAATTATTTTATGATAATTTATTTTGACAAATTATCCTTTTATAAGTCCGTACAACTATTCATACATAATGTTTGATAATTATTTACAAAAATATGTTTAATTTTAATTTAATATTTAAAATAAATTATCATATAAAAATTTTATAAATTATCACTCGATACATCCATACGGTTATCATTTGATAATGTTTTTATATGATTTGTTTAAAATGAGACAAATCATATTGAAAAATACCTTTATTCCTTCAAATAAAAATATGATTTTGGTTCTACTCATGAGATGAATCCAACGAAACTAAAGGGGAATAATTACGATCAATAAAATAGAATATATTGAATTTATATGATTGTAAGAATAATAAAAAAAATTAAAGGAAAAACATTCTCACCTTCTTCAACCACAAGCCAGGTGCCGCAAATGAGGAGACCAGCATCGCCCCGCCAAGAACCAAAAAGTGGGATTGCCCAAGGCATGAAGGATTGCATGAATGAGGTTTTATGATTTATCGAACACATCAGGACTACCTAATGGTGAAATCCAAATCTTTCAACTATTTGAACCCCTAAAGCATGTACATCTTCAATCAAAAGAAATCCCCCATTTAATCAATTTTTTTCTTATAAATTGATGAGTAATTGATTTCTCATTATAAAGGCGTTTCTAATTTTATTTCACCCAAAAATATGTTAAATCATGTTTTTATGAATCTTGGTTCATAAAAAATATTATCCACACATTTTTTTAAGAATATGAATAGTGAAAAAATATTTTTAATAATTTATTTATTTAACAAAAATTAAATAAGTTAAATTATTAGGCGGCCAGACCAAACACCCATTACATTTAAAAGTAGCACCCTTCATAAGGTAAACCACCATTTCAGACCCAACAGTAGTCTCAGATTCCTTATATGATACACCATTTGGGAGATATTAATTATTTATTAAATAAGAAATGGAATTATTAATTAATTAAATATAAAAAAGGTTTTCATCATCTGTGATCCATCCAAAAATCTGATGGATACAAATTTCATTCCATTCCAATGGTAAACACCCTGTCCTAGACCTAACTATACTCTTAGAATTATCATAAAATGCACCATTTTATTTTTATTAATTTATTTTAAAAAATAATACAATAAAAACTATTAGATTATTTATTATCTTGCGTGAGTTGTTAAAACATCTAACTCTTATAAATTTTATACCCCTCCTAGGGTTAACACTGTGTATCAAACCTAATGGTGGTCTTGGATTTCTAATACAATGCCCTATTTTGTAATTATTCAATTTTTTTGAATAAATTGTATGCACTTAAGATAATATATCTAATAATTTTATTCTATATTCGTTAAGGCTTTACGGGCCTTGAAATGTCGCACCAACTTAGTGTCCAACTCCGAAAATATTCTATTGAATATTCCAAAGTGTTAATTAGGATTTTAACCTAACAAAAATTATTTAATAAATTTATTAATTTATTTTTCGTTGAAAATTAATTTCTTTCACATAATATACTTATAATTTATCAATGAGAGTGTTTTATTAAAATTTTAAAATTTGTGATAATATAGTTCCCCAACTCCCAATCTATCGACTTCTCATCCTTGATAAGTATATTTAATAGTATTTCTCTAACAACTTTGACTGCTGATATTAGACATCAAACTCATGTTCCCAATTCTCTACTTCGATTTTTTATTTCGATCTCCGAATCTGAATGGTGGTATTGTATTTCCTTGCAAAAACTTCTCACATTGATCTACGATCTTAAAAATATTTTCCTCATAAGATGTGTATGTCTCAATCTCAACATCCCCATAATCAAAAACATGCATAGGGTCGAGTATGTACATCCGAATTAGTGACACATATAATGGGTTGTACATACCTTGGCAGTGAGAGGGGAGGTCTAGATGATCCAAACTTACCCGATCAGTTCAGTTATCTCAAAGGGTATAATAAAACAAAGTGCAGACTTGACTTTCTTCCCTAGATGTCTTTGTCCTAACCGAGTAGTCGCTCATAATAAAACCTTATCACCCATGGAGAACTCCAAGGGTATCCTCCTATGGTAGGAATAATATATCTATCTACTCTGAGTTGTGATCAACCTCTTCATAATTAGATTCAGTCTCTTAGAGGCCTCCTAAACCATATAGGGGCCATCCATTATGACCTCAACCACCTCATGATGAAAGTGGTGATTGACAAGGTCTCATGTAAAGAGTCTCATAAGGTTCCATCTAAATCAAATCCTAGTAATTTTTATTGGTCTTAAGCTCATTCAATGATATTTGATCATTCCACACTCTATCGAAGTCTATAATGCATGCTCAATTCATTTCCCCCAATATAATTATATTCCACACCTATTTTTTGTCAGTTAAAGAATGGTACATCATGCTCAATCTCAACTATGTCCTTATGGATTTCTATATGTCAATCCAAAAACCTGATGTAAAATGTGTGTCACAACCTATCACCTCTATCTTATGTTTAGGAACGCTTCATTTAATATATAGTGAAAGAAATTATAGTCTGTATAAAATGAAAATTTCTCACTAAATAGATAGTTTCTCTTGCACGTCAGAGTGTGGACAATGGCTACTAGCTCCAAATTATGTGTAGTTAAGTTCTTCTCATGGGTTTGTAGCTTTCAATACTCATATGATAATACCTTCACATTATTTATTATCACGGCTCCTAGAATAATTCTCAATGAATCAAAATACACAACATACCCAATCCCAAGCTCATGGAGTGTCAGTACTGTAATTTTTTTCAACCTTCACTTTAGCTTAAGGAAAGAATCTTCACACTTTTATGACCACTAAAACATTACACTCCTCTTTGTAAGTGCTATCATGGGTACTGATAGTTGTAATAATCCTTGGACTAATATCCTAAAAATCTCAAAAGGATCCTAATCTCATAAAAATTTTAGGGATATTTCCAAGACATGAGTTCCTCGACCTTCTTTAGGTATACTGATATATAAGTCTCAGACACCATATATACTAGTAACTTCCCCTATTTAATCCATAAGTCAAATTTCGATATCTAGGCTTATATCATGTGTTCTCTAATAATAGTCACCACTATCTCAAGTTTTCTAGTATATTTTTTTAATATTGGTGAATAGATGAGGATATCATTGACGACATCTAAGAATAAAGAGTCCATGTATGGATGAAATTTCTTATTCAAGATATCCATGATAACTACTGGTGAATTAGTCATTCTGAATGACATCACCAAGTACTCGTATATTCCATACCTACATTGAATTGTCATCTTCAAAAATGTTTCCTCTCTAACTCAAAACAATTGATTTCCCTACCGAAGATCATTATTGTAGAATCACTAGAAAACACATAAATGATAAAAACATCATTGATCCTATGTAACAGATATCAGTTCTTCATTATAACTAATTTTAGATTTTGGTGATCAATTCATATCTGAAGACTACAACACACTATTTTCAGAAAAAAAAAATTCACCCCATAGTGAATCACTAGGTCTGATAAGTCCGGTTCTCTCTATATCATCAAGATGAACCTTGAGATCCTTCATCTCAATTGTAACCATATGATATGGGGGTATCAAAATGGGTTGCACACTTTTCATAAGCTCAATCTCTGCTTATCATTTTAGTCCTCCAGAGTATCAACTAGTTTTATGATTCCCAAAAATATTACAGCCCATATGTTAGCATCCTAAGAGCCTCTGATTCCTTAGAATAATGAATAATGATATAGTTGAAAATACTAGATTATTCAACCATAGTTTTTAACTTCTATTCCTATAAATTACACTAAGAAAAATATTTCTAATTGACGTATCCCTCTTGGCTATACAATAGAGCATCTGTGGGTGAAAGCTCAACTACATTCTCCTTCGCGTCTAGTGGAAATTTTGAAGCCTCCCCCTTTTGGAAGAATTTCGGCCTACTTCCAAATTACTTCTATAAACTACATCTTGAAAACAACTTCTATAACATGAAGGAAGACGTTCATTAAAGATAAGAGTTTTTAGGATAAACCATAATCAGTCTATGGGATCATACAATGTTTATCTTAACTATCCTATGTGATCAAATAAGGTTTTCCTATGAGTACACCCTTAACCCAAGGTATATCCCACCTAGAACTAACCCTTTTTTTCCCTACACATTATTACTAGTCATCATATATATACTAACACAATAACATGCTCAGATCAACTAATTAATTTCAATAAATACATATCACACAACATGGAAACACATATATATCACACACAAAAATATCCCGAATAGATAGCACATATAAAATCATTTACTTGGTAACATAATGTTACTCTTTATACAAGTATGTTTTTAAACATGTCAAGGTTTTCCTTTTTCATTTTCTGGGTAGGGCCAAGAAGGATATGGGAAGATACCTATAAATTTGAAGTGAGATATTTTTGTAATTTTTGACATGAAACCTATTGATTTTAAATACTATTAGAAAATTAAATTATGTATAATAGGTTTAACCGACTTTTAACTCATAAATAAATTTAGATACATTTTAATCCAAAGGATATGGGTTTTTTGGTGATTATGGGAATTATAAATTTCACAACATGTAATTGGGTTACATGTTAGGTAATGTCCCAATGGTGTTTTTTAAACATGAAGCCCGGCTAAAATTTCCATTTTTTCCTCCTCCGGGTTTCCTTATTCTCTACCTAGAGTCTTCCTATAGTGTTTTTGGAACCTCTAACCCCTCGAGGTCATTTTGTTTAGAGATTAATCCCTATTATGGTCATTTTGATACATACTGGGTAAGAATTATCTCTTTTCTTACTCCCTTACTTTGTTTAACTTGATATATCATTTAGGTATTGATGGATATAAACTCCATGTTTTGGAATCTTGAATCTATGTGTGATTCCTGGATCTCTGTTATGGTCGTTCGTTACTGTTTTTGGTGCAGTGTGTGTATGTTCTTGATGTATGTGTATTTCCTCTTTTCTGATAACCCCATTTTTCTAAATTGAGTATATATTGAGATGTGTATAGGATTCTAGGGTTTTTGGATGACGTTTTGGGTCTTGTTGTTGGTAGATCTTTTTGTGGGCATGTGAAACCAGATTTTTTAGGTTGGTGGTTAAGTCTCTAGCCTATATTTGAACAACCATATTGTTCTGTTTTAATAATTTGATTTATAAATAAATAGGTATGAAATTGGAATGATTGTTTGTGTGTGTTGGAAAAGGGATTTGAATAAAATTGGGTTTTCCCTGATTTTTTATAAATATAATTAAAAAGGTTGTTTTCAAATCATTGAATTATTTGTGAAAACGGGCACATGGGTTACCTTGGTTACTAGGTGGAAGGTTTATCTTGAGTTCATAATCCATTTTGGGGGTTTGTATTTGAGTTGTTACGCTGGTATTAGAGTTTAGATTATTTGATCTAGGTATGTATATGATATTGGAGTTTCACACTTTCGTGTGCCTCCCTTGTCCTCGAGTGTAGATCATTAGCTTCTGGTACCATAGTACAATGCTCATATATTTTTGGGTATGAGTAGTCTATTATCTAACTTGTTGTACTCCTTGGTGTTGTGATACCTATTCTACTACAATTCTCTTCTAATTTATGGATTTCTGTTGTTTTAGCCTTGATATTCATGTTTATTCTAGTGAAAGATGATATAGAAAATTTTATTTGAAATTGATATATCATCATTTGTTTTAGAATTGTGAAAAAGGGAAATGTTTCCATGTTTTCTATAAAACTACTTTATTTATTATCATGCCATGTTTTATTTTAAATATGCATATGTGAATTTTTATACAGATAATTGGTATGGAGCACCATGGTGGGATCCTATTGAGCCTGTTAGGTCACATCTTGTGTACCCCTTAGGTAGTGTGTAGACCTTTGTATGTCGTTTAATTCTGGGAAAGGAAAGGAATCACAGTGAGGTGGTGGGTTTTCATGATAGGTGAGTTGGGTATCTAGTAGTGAGATGGTGGGTGGATTACCATACTATCACATAGAATAGTTTCTTGTTTTTTTGTTTTAATTTGCAACTGGACTTGTAACTTTTAGTTTTTAGCTACATTAGTGGTTGTTTTGTTTCCATTGTCTTCATACAGCTATGTATCCTAAATATATTAGTCTTCTATTATTTCTTTCAAATTCATGCATGTTTATATATATATATATATATCCATGTTCCTCACTTAGGCTGGGTAAAATCATTCCCTTAGTGTGTTGTTTTATGCCCACATGTTTCTCACCAGCCCATGGGGATTGGTAATACTCTATGGGTATGTAACAAATCAGGTCAGGTTCCAGGTTTGATGGTAACCTAGGTTGGTTCATTACAACGTGGTATAAGAGGTTGGTTGTTCCTCAAGAGTCCTTGTCTTGGACATGTGTTAGAATGGATATAATATTTTTGGGGCTTGAGAGTTATGTTGTGATTTGTTCCTGGCTAGATCCTATCATGATGAGACTCAAGTCACCATGGGATGTTGGGATATGTGACTCCAATGTTTTTGTTCAAAATATTAGTTAATTTTTATTCCTTTTCTGGTTTGAGATGATATTTACAATAATATATGATCATTCGGAGGGTGAAACCTATGCTACTCAACGGATTTTTTCAATAGATTATAATCTCATCAATGCAATAATATATTCAATTTGTGTTATTTATCAAGACATACCATGAGTTAAGAACACAATTGTTGAGGTACAGCTAAAAGATGGATGAGAGAGAGAGATTGGGGGAATTCTTCCTCAAGAATCCCCCATTATTTAAAGGAACGAATGAAACTCAATAACTAGAGGACTGGCTAGATAGGATTGATAAAATATTTTACTTTTGGATGACATCTGAAAATATCAAGGTGAAGTGTGCAATGTTTAGGCTCGAGAGTTACGGTAAGCGATGGTGGGATTCCATAGTCTAAGAATATACACATGTGGACTTGGATTGGAAGGGTTTAACAACCCTATTATTAAAATAGTTTTTTCCAGAGTCATTGATGTTGGAAAAATATAGGGAGATGATATCATTATAGTATGTGGAGCATTCAGTGTCAATTTACACTAATAGGTATGCTGAGCTTGTCCGATTTTCTCCAGATGTGGAAAAGAATGACCAGTTGAAAGCTTAGAATTACCTATAGGGTTTAAAATGAGATATAAAATCACATTTATTTATGATAATGATTTCTACCTCTATGGAGAGGATAAAAAGAAATATGATGTTAGGGATGAATATGGCCAGAAAGGCTGGTTTTCAACATCTTCTCATCCATTAAGTGACAGCTTCAGTGTCACGCATTAAAAGAAGAGGATATTGTAGGATAATCACAAGAGAGGTTGAGGTGGTTCTCAGTAGAGAGAATCCTCTACATTATCTGTTATATCCATTAGTGTATGTATGAATTTCTATTAGTGTGGAAATTCCAGGCACACAAGAGGTTTTTTTCTATTCCAATGAAAACGTTCAAAAACTATGGACCGATTGGTAATTTACAACGCATCTTTCAAGTAATAACTACACCGCATTATGGTCAGGTTTCTTGGTCTCCAAAGGCTACTATAGAGTAGTAAAATTCTTCAAAGACTATAGGGCTCTTTCCACATGCCTCAGGGGTGAAGTACTTTCCCAAAGCGGATTAGTTTCCATCAAAATTCGATGCAGGTAAAGTGAATGTGAGAGGTACCATCTGTATTTCATCATCAGTAGCAATTTCTTTATTTGATACTAGTTCCTCCCACCCATTTATATCTTCACAATTTTTTTAATATAATTAATATTCCAATATAACTTATTTCCATTCTTATGGATTATTTGACACCCCTTGGTAAAAGGAAATTCATGGGGTTTTGATGTCCTTATTGTTCATTAACAATAGATTATATGAGTTGGTCTAGAATGTTAACATTCTTGATTTGGATCTATTTTAATCCATATTTGGTATGTATTTTTTAGTCTCTCACTGAGGTGAGGTTGATTTTTTTTTGTCGACATGTTAGGTTACTTACTATAGATAAGAGATATCAAGTCTTTTAGGGGGAGTGGGACACGAGGTACGGTAATGCAGTGCCTTCCTTCCAAGATTCCAAGAGTTTTTTGTCAGTTTTTGTGATTGAGCCTAATGAATTTTCTTCTATTTTTAATCTTCCTTTTGTCATTAGGTAATTTTCTAAAATTTTCCCAAATGACTTATATAGTCTTTATCTAGAGAGAGAGGTAGAGCTTACGGTTTATTTAGTTCAAGATATGAAGCCGATATCGATACCTTCAGATCGTATGACACTAGAAGAGCAGAAAGATATTAAGATTCCTTTGGATATCCTATTGTAATTTTTTTTATTCCCAATAGTATTTCACCTTGGGAAGCCCCTATGCTCTTTTCTAGGAAGGTGAATAGTTCGCTTCGATTGTTTGTGGACTATCAGAAGTTGAACTGGGAAATAGTTAAGAATAATTATCTTCTGCCTCATGTGGATGATTTTTTTGATATGTTAAAGGGGTAAAAGTGGTGTTAAAAGACTGATATTCGATCGAGTTGTCATAATATCAAAGTTTGGGAGTCTGGTATATCAAAGAAATATTTCATGAGAAGGTATGGCCATTATGAATTTCTTGTGATGCCTTTTGGTCTGACTAATTCTTCTACATTTTTTATGGATATGATGAATCAGATATTCCATCAGGATCTGGACAATTTTTTGTAGTGTTAGTGGATGATATTCTTTCATATTTGAAATAAAATCACGAGTATAAGAACTATATGAATTTGGATATGTAAATTCTGACAATTCACCATTTGTATTGAAATATTTCAAAATGTAGTTTTCGTATTCAAGAATTAATGTTCTTATAGAAAGTGATTTTTGAACAGTCCTTATCATTTGATCATGAATGGGTGAAGAATGTAGTTTCATGCAAAGAACCACATAATGTCTTTGAGATTTAGAGTTTCCAAGTTCTTACTAGATATTATCAATGGTTTTTTGAAAATGTCTCTAAACTAGAAACACCATTGAATGCCCTTACTAGGAAAGCAACAAAATTCATCTAGGGTGAGAGGTGTTAGTTTTATTTTGATAAATTGAAACAACTTAGGAAATTTAATCCTATCATTAGATTTCCTAAACCCATTATGGGATACAAGCTATTTTGTGATGATTTTGGAGCTGGTTTGGGGTGTGTACTTATTCAGGATGATCATTTGGTGTCTTATGACTCTCACCAGCTCTGACTACATGAGAAGAATTTCCCCACTCATGAATTATAGCTCTCTATAGTTATTAATTCACTTAAATTTTGGAATGACTATATTTTTTGTGAGAGTTTCATAGTATTTTCTGATCATAAGAGTTTGAGATATATTTTTCATAAAAAGATATGAATATCTTACTGAGGCGATTAGTAGAATACCTTCAGATGTTTGACTTCGATATCTCCTACACTCCAGGGAATGGAAATTTCATTTATGATTCTTTGAGTTGGAAACATCTAGGCCAGGAAGTGAAAATATCATCGTAATAGTATAACTTGATAGATCTTTCGTCACAATTGCACATTGGATTGTAGGAATCAGGGGAAGAGATATCTTTGACCAGTGTTCAATTAACCTCCTCCATTATCGAGTTGATTATTTAGGAACAATAGCTTGATGATGAATCCTATATAATATTATAATCTATTAAAGTTGGGGAGACTATTTTTTAGTGGTTGTTCTCTAAATATGATGTTATTTTCTTCTAGAATATTTTTTTGGTACCAAAATTGTTAAGGAGATCTGTTATGGGGGATCTCCATATTTCCTAGTGGCCAGTGCACCCAAGAACCACAAAGATATTCTATGACAAGTAGTGGAAATTCTGGTGGCCTATTAATAGATGATACATTGATGAGTTTGTCTTTCAATACTATACATTCCAAGATGTGAAAGCCAATAATCAAAAAACTCTAGGTTTTCTTCAACCACATTTAGTGACTACATAAAAGTGTGATGAGATCTCTATGGACTTTGTGGTTGGGTTTTTACATAACCCGAAAAAAGAACAATGCAATATGGGTGGTTATCAATAGACATAAAAAATCATATCACATTATACGCATTCAGGATACTACCAAATTTGAAGAGTTGGGAAATCTCAATGTGAACGAGACTGTTTGGTTTCATGGAGTTCCATAATCTATAGTTTCTCATAGATATCACTATTTCACTAATCTATTTTCTAAAGGCCTTTAGGAGGTGTTGGGATATCAGGTTCATTTGAGTATGGTATACCATCCTTAGACCGATGGATAAATAGAGAGAGCAATACATATTTTAGAGGATATGCTTTATTCTTATGTCCTTGAATTTGGTAGGGCATGGGATGATCACTTGGTACTGGTTGAGTTTTATTATAAAAAAGTTACCATTCCTTCATAAAAATATCCCTTTTTAGGGCCTTGTATGGTCGGCCTTATTAAACTTTGTTGTGTTGTTTGGGGATTTTTGAATGTTTTCTGATTCTACTGAGCATGGTTCAGGAGATGACATAAAATATTCAGCCAATTATTCAGAGGATGTTGATGAAATAGGGTAGGTATTAATATAATACTTATCCTTATTGTTGTTCATTGGAGTTTACAGTTGGTGACCAAATTTTCTTGATTGTTCCAGCCAATTTGGCTCATTGACAAATTGTAAGGAAACAAAAACTTTCTCCCAATTTTGTGGGATATTTTGATGTTTTGGTGAAAGTGGGGAATATTTCTTATCATTTGTAACTTCCACTACAGCTAACATCAGTACATAACAGGTTTTGTGTATCTCATCACCTAAACTATGTATCTAATCCATCTCATAATTTGTGTTGGCGTGATATTGAAGTTGATCCAAACATATCCATGACTGAGTGGCGAGTCAGGATAGTCATTTCTAAAAACATGGGACTTCTTCAGAGGATTATACCATTGGTTTGAGTACTATGGAATCATATTTATGATTCTCATGAGACTTGGGAGCATGAGACACTCGGGATAGAGAAATGGCCTCATCTTTTTAGCATGGAGGCTTCTTTTTAGGATTTCTAAGGACAAAAATATTTTATGGTGGGTAGGTTGTAACATCCCATTACTCTTATTATAGGTACATTTTTAAAATTTTCATGGTTTTCATATTTTGGTGTTTGGGTAGGTATGAGATGAAAATGGGAGGATACCTGTAACGGTAAAGTTAGAGATTTGTTGGAATTTCTGGCATGAAAAAAACTGATTGTGTATCCTGATGGATCATTACAATATGTATAATATTATTACATGATGTATAACTCATATATAAAATTATATATGTTTTTAATAAAAAGGGTTGGTTTTTTGGAGAATATTTGATTTACCAATTTCACAATGTGTAATTGGGTTACGTTTCATGTCATGTCCTATTAGTGGGTTTTTAATATGAATATCAGTTGAAATTTCCATTTTTTACTCTGTTAAGTTTACTTTATCTTGATATAGAACCTTCCCCTTGTTATTATGGGAACATGAAACCCCTCCTGATATTTTTTCAATGATTGATCCTCATTCCAATATTTTTATAAAAAACTGAGTACATATTTTCTCTATTTCTTAATATCTTCCTTCTTGGAGTAAGATTTATCATTTAGGTATTTATGCATCCAAACCCTATGCTAGTAAATTTTGAATATAAGTGGGACTCTGGGATCTCTATTATGGTCGTTCTTTGTTGGTTTTGGTGTGGCGGGTGTACCTTCTTGGGTAATGTGACTTTCCTCCATTCCACTAACACCATTTTTTCAAAATTAAATCTATCTTAAAATGTGGACTGGATTCTATGGTTTTTGTTGAAATTTTTGCATTTTAATGTTGGTGGATCCCATTACAGGCATCTGTGACCAGGTTTTTTTGTTAGGTGGTTCTATCTCTATCCTTTGTTTTATAAACCATATTGTTCTATTTTTATAAATTGATTTGTAAATAAATTGGCATGAAATTTGCATGATTTTTTGAGTGTGTTAGAAAAGGCATTTTAGGAAAGGTTGGTTTTCCATGGTTTTTTATAAATGGTGGGAAAATGGGTATTTTCAAATAATTGAATGATGTGTTAAAATGGGCACATGGGTTACCTTGAGTACTAGGAAGAAGGTTTAGCTTGAGTTCATCGTCCATTTTGTGGGTTCACTTTGAGAGTGTTCCCCTTGTCATAGAGTGTATATTATTTTCTCTAGGTACATATATTATGTTAGGGTTTCACACTTTTTATTTTCCCCCTCATCCTGGAGTTGAGATCATTAGCATCATGTACCATAATGCCCATTTCATAGATTTTTTGGTATGAGTAGTATTCTTACTAGCTTGTTATATTCCTTGGTGTTTTGATAAATGTGCCACTACTATTGTTTTTTTACTGCTTGGTTTTGTACTATTTTACCCTTGATATTCACATTGATTATTTTGAAAGAGGATATAGAAATGTTTCTTAGAAATTGATATAACTACTTTTGTTTTAGAACTATGGAAAAGGGAAATGTTACCATGTTTTCTATAAACCATCTTTACATTTTATCATGAAATGTTTTATTTGGAATGAGCATATAAGAATTTTTTATGGAGACATTTTATGGAGAACCTGGGTGGGATCCTATTGGGCATGTTAGCTTACACCCAATGTACCCCTTCGACAGTGTGTAGACCATTGTATGTTTTTAGATAAATGGAAAGGAAAAGTGAAACATTGAGGAGGTGAGTTTTCATGTGATATAAGTTGGGTAACTGGTGGTGATATGGTGGGAGGATTTCCATATATCACATGGTGTAGTTTCATATTTTCATTTCCCTTTCAGTTGGACTTGTCTCTATGAGTTTGTAGCAACCTTAGTAGTTGTATTTTTTTCTCTTTCTTTTTACAGTTATGGAACCTATATAAATTAGTCTTATATTGTATCTTTTGGATTCAAGTATGTATATATATATTTCCATTTCCCTCGGTTATTTTTAGAGAAATCATTCCCTTGGTGCATTGTTGGATTCCTAGGTGATTTTCACCAGCCCATGGGGAATGAGAATGCCCTTCAAGTATGTAATGGATATCATTGGGTTCCAGGTTTGATGTTAACCTAAGTTGGTTCAATAAATAATTAGTGAATAATTATACAACAAAACCACTGGTATAAATATTTCATTTGAACCTATGTTCCTATTCAAGGTGGATGAACATACTCAAAATTTCATAAATCACATATCAACATCATGTGTATCACCAAAGTTTATTTTAATCAATGGTAACAAAAAAATAAGTTTCCTACCTTATAAAAACTTGTAGCTCCACTATACAGTGCTGGAAAGGCACTAATGTAGTTCCCCTAGTAGAGTCCTAACCATATAAAATCTAGTATACCCTATCCCCAACCAAGTCAAGATAAGAAACGGTAGTTTTTTCTAGTTCTTTGATACCATTTGGTAAAATCCTTAATCGAATGACCAAGATTGAGTCAGAGTGCCATATGACCTCATGTACACCAGAGTCTGATGACATGCAGCGAGGGTCTCATTCCATCAGTGGGGAGACTATAACCTCAGTATCATGTCATGGGATTGTAAATCATCAATAACCAATATAAAAAATAATAAGAGTAAACATGTAGAAAGTTAAATAGGGAATACATTTCATACAAATAAATCATCTCCCAAAGTGGATAGAATAACTTGTGTAAATAAAGAAGAAAAACAACAAAATGATATATTGTACGTCCCACCCATGTCTTTCTTAGACTATCACTAGCTCTACACTCCTCAACTCATCAATCCATCATAGTTCCCTTACCCTTTTCTGGATGCCTCAAGAAATATACAAGTGCAATGAAATTCCTAAGTAGGGTGTGAGTAGAACTCTTAGTATGAAACCACCAATGTTTCCTTAATCTGATGTTCTTAAGTATACAAGGTTATTTCATAATAATAATTATAATAATACATTTTTAACACGAATAGTAACACACAATCCAAAACTGAGAGGTCACATGCTAACCATGCTGCCACAAACCCTCAGTTGTACCTGCGTCAGCTCCATGATGTAAAATGTACAATATGTCGATAAGTAACAAAAACTATCCACAAAGCTATTAGAGAGTCACTTGGAATCCATTAGGCATAAATTTAAAACAATGTACCTAGAATCAAAAAGTTATTAGGTAATACACCTAATCCAAAATGAATCAAGTATATGTTATCTACCCAAAATCCACAAGGAATCCATTAACACTAAAAATTCACAAGGAATATGGTGCTGACCATCTAATCAGAATCTTAAAGGCATTAATAATATTCTAGGATACAAGGTTATCATGTTTCACAATCATCATCACTTCACCTCTTATGTGCTCCCCAAATGGAGTAATCATACCACAATGGAAACCTATAAAGTATACAATACCAATTCTCTAATGTAAAACATGACATTTCATATCATTATAACAACCATAGCACACATCATGAAAAATATATATTTATCATATAAATAAACTTATGAATGAAAAATTATTATTGAATCAATCTACAATATCAATATCATGGAATCAAATCATACCTTATCATGGGCTACACACACATATCACATCATCATAATTAAGGTAGCACAATAATAAATTTGATTAACATCGAACATGAATAACACATAGAAATAAGTTTCACATAATGTTCTCAAGGCTATACACACACCTATATGTGATCATAATCTGGCACAATCATCAAATATGTTTATGCATAAATCATATTACAGAAATATATGTAACAAATACCAAAAATGGTTGAGACTTCCTACCTCAAAAATTTTCAACGTCGAGGGAAATGATAAACTATCCTATTTGGTTCGATAGATGGAGTGGAAACTTTTAAATTCAATAAAACCTATTCAGGACCTTGTTATCATGAACGTCTACATGTCAAAACTCTAGGTCCTTTAAGGGTTACTAGAACAAAATCCTACTATTTTATTTGAAAAAGAAAATAAAATTTCACATGCGAAGACACTTTCTCTCTCCAAGATAATATTCAAATTATCATTCAAGGAAAACGCATGCACTCACAATAATAACCAAAATATAAATAATTATCTCTTTATAATTTCTCATAAACTATCATTCTATAATTATTACTGATAACTTTATCCTAAATTAACATTTATAGTTATCATTAAATAGATTATTATAAATTATCCTTTATAATTATAATTTTATAATTTTAATACAAATTATCCTCTTATAATTATCTTTTGATAATTTATTATGAATTATCCCTTATAATTATCTTTTGATAATTTATTAAAATTCGTCCCTTATAATTATATTTTGATAACTTTTTACAATTTATCCATATATAATAATATTTGATAAATTGTTATGTGATAATCTAGAAACTATCACTTGTTAATTTTAACAATTAATCAAATAATATCTCAATTTTCGTTTGATAATTATAATAATTATACATTTATAAAACACATAATTATCTTATGATAATTTTGATTATCCATGTCATGTTATAATTACCTTATAACCATCCTTTAACAATTTTTATAATTATTTTTTAATAATTATTCCTTAAAAATTATCATTTTACAATTATCTTATGATAATTTTTTTAGAAATTATATTTTGATACATTTATGAAATTATATATCAATAATTTATTATTATTATTTTAAATAATACATTTATTTTTACATTATTAATTCACAAAAATTATCATATGAAAATTTTATAAATTATTTCTCGATAAATCCATGCAATTAAACTTTGATATTTTTTTAAATGATCAATTTAAAATGAAAATTATCATATCTAAAAATATATTTATTCCTTAAAATAAAAAATATGATTCAAGTTCATCTCATCGAGAAAAATCCAACTATATTGGCGGGGCTTAATTTTGATCAATAATATAGAAGATATTGAATATATAAGATTGGAAGAATAATAAAATAAATAATAAAATTATTAATTTAACATAAAACACTCTCACCTTCTTCAACCACATGTCAGGTTAACCAAATGAGGAGGAGACGTGTGTCTCCCCACCTGGAACTAAAAAATTGGATCTTTGAAGGCATGAATGATCATGCTAAAGAGGTTTTGGGTTTTCAAGAACACGTCTGGATCGACCAATAGTGATATCTGAATCATCCATCTATTTGTATCCCTATACCATATACATATTAAATCAAAAGAATCCCCCCATTTAATATAATATTTCAATATAAAAAATCAGTAAGGAGTCATTGATTTCTCATTATAAATTTTAATCCAATTTTATTGTAGTCAAAACAGTGGTATGTCAGGAGTTTATGATGCTTAGATCATCAATAATGGCGTCCACGCATTTTTTGGAAAAATATGAACTGTGTAAATGGATTTTAGATAATTAAAATAATAATATAATAATTTAACACAAGTTATATAAGTTAAATTAATGGAATACAAGACCAAATTCCCATTGTGTTTAAAAGTTACACCATTCAAAGTGTAAACCCCCCATTCTGAACCCAACAATGGTATCAAATTTCTCAGACGAGACATTGTTTGGAAGATATTAATTATTTATTTATTAAAAATATAACAAAATAAATAATTAAAAATAAAAATGTTTTTTTTCATGAGTGTACTATCCAAACTTCAAATGCATAAAATGTTTATTTCTCACCTTGGGTAAACACTACATCCTAGACCTAACGTTGGTCTCAAAATTCTCATATGATGCAATGTTTTGGAGTTATTAAATTATTTCAAAAAAATACTATAATATAAATTATGAAATAAATTAATATCATGAGTGAGGAGTTCAAAAGTCTGATTCTTACAATTTTTATACTCCTCCTAGGGTAAAAAATTGTGTCTTCGACCTAATGATGGTCTCATATTTCTCATATGATGAACCATTTTTTATTTATTCAATTTTTTGAAAATAAATTGTTTCACTTAAGAAAATATATTTAATATTTTTATTTTTATTTTTACAAGGCTTTATGGGCCTCATAATATCAAACAAACTTAGCGTTAAACTCCCAAAATACTCTATTTAATATTCAAAAGTGTTAACTATGCTTTAGACCTTATGAAAATCAGTTAACACAATTGTAAACTTATTTTAACTGATAAAATAATTCTTCCACATAATATGCTTATAATTAAACAATGAGAGGGTTTTATTATCTTTTTAAAATAAAAAATAATACAACATAATCATATAATTATAAATATTGAGGTGGTAGATAATGAAAATAAAATTAAGGAGCTTGAGAAAATATGTTACCTCTTCTTGGGGTAACTCCACATAGTTTGTACCAAAGAGCTTCCTTGGTTGGATTTCTTTGAAAAGGGGGGATTCAATGAGGAAGGTAGGGATATTGGTAATTTTATTAGGTAGATATTGGCTTATCTTAAATGTTTTTAGTGGTGTAAAGAAGACATATAGATGGTTGCCTTTAATAAGGTAAGAAAACGACACACTTGTCATTTTTTAAAACAAGATGTACCCACATTTTTACAGAACAAAAAGTAATGAAAACCAATAAAACCCAAGTATATAAAGTTTATGGAAAACATATATACATCCAATTTGTGTTTTATAAGTGTCTAGGTAATTTTGGCCCTTTCTTTTAAGGTTTAATACCTTGTTAATCTTAATTTTACATTAATCGTCGTAATTAATTTTAATCATTTTCACTAATCATTTTGGAAAAAAAATTAATTTGATCTTACTAGAATATAAATATTATATAGATTACAACCATGTATTTCCAGTTTTTGAAATTATATTCATATAATCTGAAAAATTAATTTTAATGCTAATCTTGGAGATGTGGGGAGAGAGCTGGTTTATAAAGTCACAATGTTCAAAATCTCATTAATCTTTTATATCTAAATTGAATATATAAATGGGTCCAATTACATAAATTATATTAATAGTTGTATAATTAATATATTGTGACATTAAATCCAACATTAAATATATTTTAACTATACAAATAAATTAGTCGAAAACTTATTTTTGTATTAAAATTCTGTGTTTTTTACTATTCATCAAAAAATGAAGTTTCCCAAAAAGATCCCCAAAATTACCCCTGAGATAATTTTGAAACTATGAATTAAGAAAATAATTTTATATTATCAATTTAAATTTATAATAGCGACTAAAACTAATTTTTTTATTTTTCACAGAAGGGCATAAAATGATGATCATTTGACAAAATAGAATTTTCAAATATAAAAGACTACCAAAAATTATATAAATACATTTTATTTATATAAATACATTATAAATAATATTTAAAAATTATTTATCACAATTCATATTTATATGTTTAATGGCTAGGTTATAACTATTTCATTTAAATAATTATAATAATAAAGTGATTTTTCGTAGAAACATATTATTGTGTATAATGCAAGACAATTTATTGTTGCTTTTAGTAGAATCTTACAATATAATTATGTTAAACAAAAGTAAAACATAGTGATTTATTATAACAAAATTTATATTCAATGTTGTATTAAATAGAATGTATAAAAAATATTAAATTAGTTCAGAACAAATATTTCATAACATCTCATGGTGTTAAGTTCTCCCCCATTAAAATGAATTTCTACCTCAAAATTAGCCTTCTTATCAAATGTTCATTACTTGAAAGTTTATTTAATAGAAACCCATATCATAAAAACAAATACCAAAACCTCCTTTAAAAAAGAAATTTAAAACTTTAATGTTTACCGAATTTAACTCATAACTATCTTTCCAAATTTTTGAACATAGATGGGAAGTGAGAACATGGATATGGAATAAAAATCTAACCATCAAGTTCTAACGGAGCATGATAGAGAAAAAGGTTGGGAGAAAATTAAAAATCAAAAATCTATATCACAAAGAGTCTTTAAAAAGGTCATTGATATCATTAGAAATGATAATAAAATGGAAAAAAAAATATTTTAAAATACATTCCTAAAGTTTAATAATTTTAAAATGGAGATATACATACTTGATTTCATCATAATCTCACCATTTATTGTGCCTTGATATTTTCCACTTCATCTCTTATTCAAATAAATGAAAGTGAATTCATCATTCTAAAATAAATAATAAATCATGATATCCACTAATTTAATAATAGGTTATTCCATCTATCTATAGTTAAAATCACACAAAAATAAGGTTAGAACATGTTATAAAAAATGAATAAATAAATATATAGAGATATAATAATTTAATTTCTAAAATATCATCTAAATTTTAACATATATCCTTCCATGAATGGTTAACCTTTAATTCACCGTTTATTCCTTAAATATGTTCTTATCTTATACCAAAAACATTTTAATTGGAAATGTCAGTCCATCCTTATACTGATAGAATATAAAATGTGATTTTATTATTCCATAATACATGAATGGGAAGATAATCACATGATATCTCATCAAATGATGAAAAATAATAATTTCATAGGTATTCTTAAAATAAAATAAAACATGAAATTACCAACAAAGTAGGGGAAGATAATAATTTCCTAATTTTATTGGTTTACTTCATCCATTATGATATAATAACCTTTCCGTTTGTACTTTTTATTTAGAGGTTGTTTTTTATTGTCAAATAAATTAGTCCTTGGATTGGGTAACATGTTTCCATAATGAAAAAAAATCCATTCAATTGAAACATGAAAGTGTGAGAGGTCAATATTATGGGGATTTCTCACTGTTTTCATCATTACCTAACATCCCCCACTATATAGACATTCATCCAATCGATGATCTTACCTTTCGCACAAAAAAAATTTATAGTCCCGTAAATACAATTCCCTCAATGTTTGTTACCACACTTTATATATAATTGAAGGATCATTTTATTTTCTCCATTATTGTTATATATTCCTTTGAACTGCATCTTCCTTTTCATGTAATAACCATGTATTTGATACACAAATCCCCCCTTTATTTCCACGTTTATATCACTTCTAACAGCTTCTTCGTAGTTTCTAAAGTCTCTTATAGCCATGGCCTATCAATGACTATGTTTTAGTCCAAAAAATAATCAATCAATGTTTTTGTTGGGTAGGATCATAATACATAATGAGTAACTTCAAATGCTTTTAAAATTTTATTCATATGCATGAATATATTAACCAACCTTCTTTTTAAGAAATATGAATTTTTTCATTCTTTATATTAAGAATCCAAGGAAAGTAATTATTTAAAATGTAGTTCTTGAACTCATCCCAATCCATGGACACACTTTCATCTTTCTATCTAATATTACTTTTTATACTCTACCACTAACTTTCTTCCCCTTATAATCTATATACTATTAGAATCAGTTTCTCATTTTCTGAATATTGTAGAACAGATAAAATCATATCAGTGAAATTAGCCCATTGATCAACAAAACGCTTATTAAAATACCCACTGAAAGAAGGTAAATTTTTTCTAAAGAAGGGCTTTATAGAATGTTATTCCTTCCTTTTTCTCATTTTGGAGTTTATCATGGTTTATAGATTGATAAATTTGGGTGATCATAGTAACAATATTTTTCATTCCAGATCCCATAGAATTTGGTTTCCCATGTTGAAAATCATTGCATTGTCCGTTTTAATCACCATTAACATGGTCCCTTTGGGTTCCATCCATTAACAAAAACCAAAAGTATAGTCTAGTAAATAGTTATAATAATAAGGGATCATATATTCATGAAATTTCACTTGTAGGATGTCTAAATTATGACACATTAATTAATAAATGACTCCTTGTGTTTATCCAAGGTAATTTGTATCCAACAACTTTTTAAATCCTTCATGATGCTTTGGGGAGAGTTTTTTAACATACAAAGCATATAACCCAAGAGTGTGAAACTATGTGTGCAGCAAGGCTTATTATTGTGTACTAGGTTATTCTCAATTCAGGACCAACAAACCTTATTAGAGTTGTTTCCCCTATGTATATTTGTGCCAGATCCACATCCAAATCTAGAATTTAGACATGGATGTATTTATATTAAACCAAACACTCTATACATTACCCAAAATTCTACTACAGCTTCTTAAACATGGACTCATATTATACATATCCTTATACACACCCCTGAAATATCCTTAGAAATATTCATAGGAATCTCATTAAAGTTTAATTATAATTGTTTTTAAAGGTTGAATAAACCTTTTCTTTGATAAAAAAATATAGAAACTCAGTCTTAATGTATGTAGAAATTACATCACATTATAGGAATAAATAATAAATTACAAAAACAGATGCTCAAAGACCATATTAGTTTAGTGCCTTTGGAAATGGAATCATAAACTCTAGTACATAAGTGATCCACATTATCTCTCACTAGGTTCTTCATGACTAGAACCCTTCCTAAACACATCATATATACTACATGTCATCATAACCTTAGAAAGAAAACATAAAAAGGTGTGAGGTCAAAAGCTCGGTAAGGGTAAACAAGGATGATATTTAAGATTAATCCTGAGCATAAGGGAATGAGAACATGATCATGTTCATTAGTAGATCATACCCTTGCATATCAAATATCATAATCATGAATTGTGAAATAAATATTAGAATCTCATAAGGCATGAATTATAGGGGAGAAAGAGAGTAATCTATAAGATCATAATGTATGAAGAGCATATAGAATTTGTGGCATACACATAAGCATAAAAAACTAATTTCAAGGATGCATACCAAGACCATTGTAATTTTATATGCTTGGGTAATCATCTGTGTACCTTGTTTGGGATTGGGATGCCCTATTGTGTACCTTATTTTTTTCTGTTGGGACCCCCTCCCATGTACCCTCTTGTTTTACTCTGGGTATGGCTTCCCATGTACCCTCTTATTTCAGGATTGGGATGCCCTCCCATGTAACCTCTTTTTTCAGGCTTGGTATGACTTCCCATGTACCCTATAGTTTTGGTCCTGGGATTCCCTCATGTACAATCTTCAACCTCGTAAAACATTTATCATTAACCAATCAATTGTAGGGAGATATAGTTCCCAACCATAATATGATAAAATCATACATATATGTGACACAATATAATAATACCTTCATCTTATCGTGACCCATAAAAATATATGGGTGTTATAAACATCATATCCTGACCCAGGAAATGAAATTGGTATCATTAATAATTAATCATATCATAACCTATTGAAAATATATAGTTTTCATAATCATTTCTTCCTACAATACCCCATTAAATGAAGCAGGTTTCATAAGAATTTATCATGTTATAACTCATTGAAGAGATACGGGTTTCATAATAATTTATCAAGTATAACCAATTGAAGAGAAGGGTGTTTCATAATGATTTATCATGGTATAATTGATTGGAAATAAGTAGGTTTTATAAACATTTATCATTGAATAACTCATTGAATAGAAATGGGTTTCATAAGCATTTATTATGGTATAACTCATTGAAGAGAAATGAGTTCCATAAACATCTAACCCATGAAAGAGAAATGGGTCTTCCTAAACACCATGACACCCAAACATAAACCATTCCTAGAAATAAAATGAATAAACCCTTTGGATAATTTCCCATAAAGGCTTCAGTGACATTAATAGATGTTATCTTAGCTGGGAAATAATTTTGATGTACCTTTTAAAAACATTTCTTTAGGAAAATATCATTTCCTCTTTGAAAAATGATTTTTAAAACATAAACCATTATTGAAAATATTTTCCATTAAAAATATATTTGAAAACATATATGGGGATCTTTAAAAATCGTAAAAAAGTTTGGAAATCCTTTATTACTGAAAAATAGAAAATAATATTTAAAACCTTTTGGAAACTATTTTCATTGAAAATGGATTGAAAACTTATAAATAAAAATTGAAATCATTAGAATCCTTTTATCTGAAAATAACATTTATTTAACATATAAGGGAAGATTTTAAAATCACATAAAAGACTTTTTGAAGAATAAATTTTTTTGTCAAACCTTTTTCTTTGATAACAATGTTAATTTGAAGTAATTTTCAAAATATTAGGAAAATAAATTTATTCAAAAATATCTTTATAAACTTATAAAGGAATCTTTAGGTAAATGATGGGCATGATAGTGGGTAAGTATATATATGTTGATCATTCCTTTTGCACCTTAAATGTTTATAAATGATCTGTTACCTTAAAATGAAAAATATATAACCTTTAGAACCATTTTTTTAACGGTAAATCATGGCAAAAAATTTCCTTTAAACATAATAAGATAATTGTAAAAAAATCAAAACCTTTTAGAAATCACGATTTTGAAAGAAAATAGTTCTCCTTCCGAAAGTAAATGTATAGAAATATTTTATAAAAATCATTTTCTTAATTATCATTAGTACCAAGGAGTAGGAAAATGGTACCATTACATGGATATAACATGAATATTCCAAGGGTAATAAAATTCATGTGAGTTCATGGGAGGTGGATCAAAAGACTTCATGAATGGAAGCATAATCATAAACAATCTTGATAAATGATGAGATATAGCAATATACCATTACCTAATCTGGTAAAATTAAATCATGATAGAAATAATTACATTAAATGAAGTTTAAAATGTCATAAAAATAATTATATTCAAGATATAAAATGTCAAAAGGAATTAAATACACCACAGAGAAAAATATAAGTGATTAACATGGCAAGTGTCTCAATGAAGGAAAATTGAGACCAAGTTACTTTACCGATTTGGTATCTTTTGAAACATAACCCACATGAAATACGTATAATCAAATTGATATGTAAATACCCATAAAAATATGTACAATAATCACAAAATACATCGATTTTCATTATAAAAACCACACAAATTAAATTAGTACTGAATAAGGTGTGTATCTCAAGAAAATAAAAAGTGATATGAAATCACCTCCCCTTATGTCTTGACTCTATTCATACTCATTAAAAACTCTCTTGTAATAAGAGTAAGTTTATTTTAAATTTTTAAAAGAACCATATTCATTTATATAATAACATATTAAATTTTATGGTAACCTTTTATTAGAATTTTATGAACTCTTCCATGTAAAAGTTACATTTTCAATAATAATCTCTTTGTTTTGAACCTATGTTTTGATTTAATATATATTTGGTCCTAATACTTATATTATGATATCCAGAATGTAAATAATGATATAATTATAATTTATATATAGTATATATGTATTTATAATAATCTATAAATTATATAAATAAGAAATGTAATACACCATTCATGGAGATGGTAGGTCGTACGTACGAATGAATGTTGTTTCAGTTTAATTACCAATTTGAATGAGATAAAGTAAAATATATATATGTATATATATATATACATGAAAATTAAATTAGGATTATTATTTCCTATTTATCTTATATTTTTACTGAAACCATCCATAATACATTCCATGTAACGTGTGAATTAATTGCATTGTTTTGTGGATGTAGTAATCAATATGTCCACGAATGAAGTTATTGCTTATACACAAAATGGAAAGAATAATGGTATGTTTAATATAATAATTTAAAAAGTTTATAAACATCATAAATATAATATATATGATATAAATTTACTTATTACATCTTTAATACATTCCATGTAAATTTTGAATGAATCTAATCTCTTTGAGGAGGTGGTAGTCAACAGTTCTACAGATGAAGTTATCATATTTACTAAAACGGGAAAGTATAAAAGTAAGATTTATATAATACATAAAAAAGTATAATTACATCAAAAAGATAATATATATATATATATTATAAAAATATAGTTCAAATCATAATTACCAACCATTAGTGGTGGTAATGGTAAAATGAAGAACATTGTTTCAAGAGGCGGTAGTTTTCCATACACAAGAAAGATAAGTTCGTTACCCATTAGATGGAAGTGTGTGTAGGTAAAAGTAAAAACATTAGAAAATAAAATATTAGTATATTGTGTCTACTTATGTTGTTAAATAACCATTTAATAAGAGGAATTCATGTTTTAGATAATGAAAATAAAACGAAGGATCTTGAAAAAGGATGTTATCTCTTCTTAGGGTAACTTGACTTGGTTTGCACCAAAGTGCTTCCTTGGTTGGATTTATGCCCCAAGAAAGGCTTAAAGGATGAAGGGAGGGATTTTGGGAGGTTAATTGGGTAGATACTTTCTGAACCTATGTGGTTTGAGATTTGGGAATAATAGGTAGAGGTGGTGGCCTTTTATATGGGAGGTAAAGGACACACTTGGTATTTTTGAAAACAAGTTAGGTGTACCCAAGTTTTTACCTAAAAAAGTTTTAAAAAACCAAAAAAAAAATATAATGGAAGTTTTGTGGTAAAAATATCTCCAAAAATTTTGTTTATGACAAGTGGATAGAACATTTTGGCCCTTATGATTATGTTTTAGTCCCTTGTTTAGATTAATTTTACCTTAGTTACTGTAATTAATTTTAATCACTTTTACTTATCAATTTAGAAAGAAAATTAAAATGATATTACTAGACTATAGGTATTATTCTGATCAAAAACCTTTTTCCCATTTTCTAAAATTTTATTCACAGAATCAGCAAAATTAATTTTAATTCTAATCCTTCAAACATGGTGAGAAAGTGGGTTTTTAAAATGAGAATGTTCAAAAGTTCACTAATCTTTTATATCTAGATTCAATTTAAATTGGATTAATATTTTTTATAACTGATCTATTTTGATTTTAAAACCAACATAAAATATAATTTCACTATATACAAAAATTATACAAAAAATCAGTTTTAAATTTAAATTCAGAATTCTTTAATATTCATCCACAAATGAATATTCTTAGAAAAATCCCAAAAAAATCCTAAGATAATTTTGATATTATAATTTCTAAAAGGAGTTTTATTTTATCAAATTTTATTACCAATAGTGTCAAAAATTAATTTTATTATTATTCATTGAAAGACAAAAAAAGTAGTCCATTTGAGAAAATAGTATTTTCAAACATAAAATGACTTTACCAAAAATTAGATTAATCAGTTTTATTTAGATAAAACCATTATAAATAGTATTTAAAAATTAATTATCATTATTAATATTAATATGTTTAATTTCTATGTTATAACTATCTCATTTATATAATTAAAATAAAAAAGTAATGTTTTGAATAAACTCAGTAATTCTTGTAATGCAAGCCAAGTTGGTGTTTTGTGCAGCGCAAGCTTACATTGGTGTTCAGTTAAAGACATGTCAAAAATATTGATTTCATATAACAAAATATATATTAAATTTTGCATGAAATGAAAAATTTAAAAAAATTTAAATTAATTCAAAAAAATATAGTTTTCAAAATCTCAAGGTGTTACATATATAGTCTGATATATATTAGTATGGGTTTTTAATTGATATATAATAATACTCTATTTATAAAAAAGGATTTTTAAATGTCTACAATTAAATTCATGGTTTTAGATAAGAGATATTCATCTCATTTTCATTTTGGTGAGTCACCTTCTATATTTATCACGTGTTTCTTTTATATGGTGTATATACTACCCCTTAATTAATTTTATGATACATATTATTAAATTTATGTTGATATACATAGATAAATATTGTTCTTTTTTCATGGAGATTATGATCCAAATGATACTAATGTGGTAAGGGTTTTATGTCACAATCTCATTGTTTATTAGGGTTGTTTGTGTTTAATTTTATGATGATGAATTCTTAAGATATGCCTCTTAATAAACCCATGAATATTGTTATCCTCAAGTTGATTCATGATAATAAATGTTTTAATTTCATTTACCTGAAATTAATTACTCACGATACAGAAAATATATTTTTAAGGGAGACCCACTTTATTTCTCTCTTCATGTGAATAACCTTTTTCATACATATCCATGTTTTCTAAAAATGATTTCTGTAATGTTTTTACTATCCTCATATGATTTTTAATGTCATTTTTACAAATCTTTGACATTTTAGGAAATCATTTAAAATGAATATTTTTATAAGTTTCTAAAATATGTACTTTTTACGTTTTTTTTAAACTACAAAAAAAATGTGGGTTATTTTCCAAAAAAATCACATTGTCATTCCAAAAACCTTCAATCCTTCAAAATCTAAGAAATATAGTAGGTAGATTTATGATCTCCAACAGTATAACCATGTCTGTTAGCCATTCGATTAACTCGTAGATATATAAGGAGGCTGACATCTCCAATCCATTGGGGTAGTGTGTGTAGGTTACTGTTAGTGAATAATTCAGGAGAAAACAATCCTGGTACTTATAATCTGTGGTGGATTATTGTAAAATGTGTAAGAGACTGGGGAATAGGGATTCATGTTGTCAGCGTGGACTCAGTTTTGGGGGTGTGTATTTCAAGAAATGTAATGCTGTTGAAATTACATAGTTGAACAAACATGTTTAGTCAACAATCATGGAGGGGCCAAGTTTTCAAATCGAGCCCCAGCAGGAGCCTTATGCTTCCACCTCTATCATATTTTCGGTAAGTGAGGTGTGGGAGAAATTATTAACATTCAAATGGAAGTTATTAAAATTTTGATTATTCCAAAAGATTCATATGGGTTTAGTAGTTTGAATCATGATATGGATGCTTCGATAATATAGACTTTATCCAGGTCAAGGGGCTAGAGGGATTGGATACTTCTGTCCTTCTTAACATAGCCAACGAAACCTCCTATGTTGAGTCCTTGAGAGCTGGCAGTGGTACCGCACAAGGATGGTCTATAGAGCATTGGGTCAGTGTGCCCCTACTCTAACCCTATTTAGCATGTGGTTATAAAGCCATCAATTTGGAATGTTTCAAAGGATTACCCGATTCTGAGTTTTCAGGCCACAAGGTGTGCTGAATCTGGTGGTAAATGGTTAGGTCTAAATACTATACCATCAATCCAACTAGTAAACCAATTTTAAGGATTATTTATTGAAGGATTATATTATTATAAACTAGACACAATCCAGTCTGAGGGTTCTGATGAAGGTCAATTCATCTTTGGGGTCATGTCAAGTGATGGGATCCCTAGAAATTTAATAGATGATATAGTATAGAGGGTCACTATGGAAGAGGGATCTACAATCTAAGGAAGAATAAATGGAAGAAAAAAATAATGGTTTAGGAAGATGCATTCTTCTCAAAAAATGATCCTAAAGGATGCAAGGACTCCCCATACCTACCTAAACTAATGGAGACATGGTTTACCAAGAAGTCGAATCCTAAAGAGACTGACCCCAAAACTCAGGATAAGGTGAAAGAACATAAGGGGAGTGTTATTTTTAAATGTTGAAACCAATTTACTGACAGTGGTTATCAAGAAGCTGGTGGTGTGATGGGAGAAACAAGTTTGAATCAGGAATCCTTGGTGGTGGTGGTTGAGAACACCACCGACCAAGTTGATCTCATTAAGGGTGCACCTAAATAATAGAAGAGTGAGGCTTGCAAATAGGTTCCAAATACTGTCAACCTTTGGGAGCTGATTATCCACTCTTAGGAAAAATGATGAACCAATAAATTTTTATTAACTCTTCACAAGATTATGTGGATAAGTTAGCTGAGTGACTACTACGTGTGGATAATAATAAATAAATGAAAAAGTGGATCAAAAAGGAATTTATACTATTAAGAGGTTTCAATGTAGGGAAATTAAAAATGGGGTAGTACATTCTAGTGTTGGAAAAGATGGAATATTGGTTTGAAGATCATATCAAAGATGGCCTAGCTAGATAGGTAAACAATATTCACTGGAAATTATTTGACAATAAAGTGTCAAGTAGGATCAAAATGGACATTAAAGTTTCATATATATCATTTGGGTTTTTATTGTTTTTATTTTTCACTTGAATGGGTTATTACTTTTCCCTTAAAAGGGTTTGAAAAATAAAAACAGCTAATTTTCAGTCGGTCATGTATATGATTTTCATTATGTGATTGTTGGCCCTAGATTTATACATCCTTCAAATGCAATGACTAAAGATTGATATCTCATGAGATAAATAGGACTATAATGGGGACTAACCCCAGTTCATATAAGACTCTTTAAAATATGATTTACTTGTGTGTGAACCTCTACTACTAGGATGGTATGGGGAGTGAACCCAACCCATTATGATAGTCTAGGGACTAAACACGAACTACTATAAATGATTAGTGGGAGAAAACAATCCACTATCATAATCATGGAAATGATCTATGACTACTAAGTAAATTATTTTCTATAATTTTTTATTCAAGAAATTTATATTTTATTCTAATGTTATGACATTAAGGCTCATGTTCTTGGATTCCTTTATGATTTATTCCATATGAAATATCAATATTTATTCCTTGACACCAGATTGTGATCATAGTTATATAGGATATAGTTATCAACTATTATTCTCATTTTATCATACCCTTATTCTCATGTTATACTTAATTGATCATTGATGTCTCCATTTTTAACCTTACTGAGGATTTTACATCACCATTTTATATGTTTCATTTCCCAAAGTTATGATGAATGTTATTATATATTATATGTCTATAAAGGGTTATAGTTTTTAAGTATATAGTGGGAGATGATGTAGTTCACTTATGAACCAATTGTTTATGTATCCCAGTTTCCATAAACATTAGACCATTATGGTCCTCATACTAGTTTTTATAATATTAAATGATTAATAAATTATTAATTTATAATATATGTTTATGAAAAGTATGGTCACTATAGTTTTTATCATTGTATAGGTTTATATAACTATTGGAACATGGATGAGAAAACATTAGTGGTGACCATTATAATAGTTATTAGTATATGATTATGTTTACTGGTTTGATAAATAAATGAGTGTTATTTTCAAAGAAATTATATCCATTCGTGGGCACTAAAATTGGATGTTTCTCTAGAATAGTTTTACCCAAGGATAATATCTCTAAAAATTATATATTAGGCTATGACTCTATCATCACATATTTCAAAACAATGGGTGTTGCTACACACATTGTTTGACACTCCCGGGGGATATGTTTTGGAAATTAAAAAAATATTTATGAACCACCATGAATTATTTTAATAGTTAATAACCACAAATTCTCTTGGTTAAACTCAATTTCTCATAAAATGAAAATAATCTTTCATGATTTAAAAATCCTATAAATTTTTCATTATTCTGGGGTTCCCCACTATAACATTATTTCTCAGACATTTCTTTTTGGTTTTTTCAGTGGATGGATATAGAAGATATGATTATAATAATGAATGTGATGAAAAATGGAATGAATGTCCATATGATAAACCAAATAGAATAGTATCAAGATTTTAAAACCTTGTGCTTATTCCTAACTGACTATGTCCATATATAATTATATATATAAACATAGTTGATCTTCTTTAAACACTGATTAAAATTATTTTTGATTTTTATGAACACCATGGAAGGAAGAAGATTCATTTTCTTACATCTTAATTGTGTGGGAAGAAGAACCCAATAGAATGTCTCAATAGGATGGAAATATGTTTTCTTTGTGGAAATGAAGTTCATAGAGAAATGAATTGATAAGGATTTAAATGTCTTATGAACGGGGGATATGAGAATTATCTGAGTCAATACACTAATCCATGAGATCGCAGCTATATAAAGGAATGACCAATGTTATCCTAACTGTTGATTTAAAATAATTGAAGTGATTAAATATTGTGATTTGAGAAGAATTTTGTATATTTATTCTATAAGAATATCAGTTTGGTTATAAGAATCATGATATGTATATGGTATTTGTTAATTTTGGAAGTATATATTTATTTAGTTAGGATTTAGATGATATATTTGGATATCATCATGGTTTATTGAGTTTATGGTTGATCAGATGTTCAAAGTATTAAAATAACTTTTGATGTTCTCGGTGATGTGATTTTAATTTCATTAATGAAATTTTGGGATACGTTTTATTGGAATAAGGTACATGTAAACCTTATGTTCAACTTGAAGCATTATTTCAAGAATAATTCAATTTTAAAAAGTGTAAAGTTATTGATAATTGTTGTGGTTTATATGATATTTTATGATTAATGTTATTTTTAAGTTTGTTCGACATATTTTTGGGTACTTTATAATATTTCAATTAAAATAGCTTTAGTAAAAATGAGAACCAATCACATTCAGGATGGTTGTAGGGAATGAAACCACAACTAAATGATTAGGGTTCAATACCTACAACTAATGTACATTATATATTGGATATGATGAAATTTATTTTTATAAAATTTGATATTATGGAAAATTATGGAGTTGATTTTTTGATCATTTTTATCATAGGGATATCAATGGGATTATAAAGTGATTTTTTGATTAGTTGATAGATATTATTTTAGAACAAATTCACAATTTTGCGCACCATATATGATTATGTCAAATATAACACTTTAATTTTTTTAGGATTAATGTTTGAATTATCTTTTAGATGAATATATGACATTAATGTGTCTTTATGGTTATTTAGGTCATTTATGGTAATGATTATAATATTTTGAATTTTATATGATTAAGGAATATAAATTTATAGATATATGATTTTGTGGGTAAAAATGTTGACTGATGATGAATATTATTTTATTCTCATAAAAATATAGTATCAAATAAAATTATTTTTTAGTTTTTCAAATTTTATTATCATTTTGAAGAATATAAAGGTTATCTGAATAAAAACTATATAATTTTTACTTTTTATGTTATTGATCAGGCTTTACAAATTAATGTTTTATTTCTTCATAGGATGATTTACTAATTTTGGGCATTATCAAAATGTTTTTTAACCATTTTGGTTTTAATTAATGTTTAATGATAAGGGGAGTATCCTATTATAATTTTTTGGATTATGTGATCTATTAGAATTTTATTTTGAGTAACCAACCATGAAACATTCATGCTAAATACCCATAAATTTAGAAAGAATGATATTTCCATGTGAATTGATTAAAGGAAGAAATTATAATTATCAAGTAAGTGTAATTACTTATTTTATTCGTCTAGGTGGTATATGAATTCATCAAAATAAATAAAAGGAATTTTAAATGAAAATGAAATCATATAACCTTAATTTTTGATGAATTAATGTTCTTTTCACTCATCACATATTTATGGATTTGTGGTTATTAACATTCTATTTACCACTTTATCTATCATTCCTTATCAGTCTATGGGTGCTAGATTTATCACCCACTTTCATATTTTCACTCCCCACTAAGTTTCTCCTAGTTTTAATCCTATTTATATGTTATTCTAGATTACCATTTAACTTCCCTTTCTCTCCTATCAAGATGAAGTTTTATTTACCTTTTTTATGATGTGGGATTTCAAAAAATGTATTTCCATATGTAAAATATTTTATTACCATGAACATATTTAAGTTATAATGATGATATTATTTAAAGTGATGTATAATATAATACACTAATTTTTTAGAAAAATAAAATAATTTTCTATTGTGTATATAATTCCCAACATCAAGCCTAAAAAAGAATAACGATGTATTATTATTTTAATATTACCATTATTACCCAGACAATAAATTAGTGAGTATTAATAGGAAAAACTAAATTAAAAAATATGCATAAAGCTCCAACTCAATATATATGTATTTAAAATTTATTAGTAAATTATCTCTCAAATTTTATTATAGTCATTTAATTCTCTAAGTGTTTTCTTTAAAATGGGTTTTATTTATTTTTGTGAGAAAATATAAAATTAATTTATAGAAAATTTCCAAATTTTCATTTTATATGATGATAATAATATTTCAAATTATAATATCAAAATAAACATAATTTGAAATTTAGGGACTTTTCCAAAATGATTATTTTTTACGGAATAGTGATCATTACTGATTTTTCAAAAAATACAATTTATTTTAATTAAAGAAAGTTCAATTATATTATGGATTTGGACTAAATTGAAATAATAACTATTCTATTTATAATAATATCATTATTTATATTTTAATTTGTAATTTTCATTATTTTTTATTACGTTTATTTTATTAATAAAAACGCGGTTTTTTAAAAACTATTTTTAAGTGCATAATGTTATGCATTTGATTTATTAAAATTACCAATAATTAGGAATTATTTAAATTAAATTGATATATAATATATCTATCAATATGATTTTAAATTCAAAAAATGAATATTAATAGTGATAGATTTCATGTAAAATGACTTTCGTTTGAAAAATCATAAAATTCCTTTTCATTACGTGTTTTGGTTTAATTTTGAATTTAATTCTATAAAATCACTAAGTTGAATTTGAAAAAATTTATTCCGTATTTGGATTCTTACTAATTAATAATAGTTAATAAGTTCAACATAATGTTTTTCATAATGAATTGTACAAATAGTAGATACTAGTTACCATAGTTAAGGGTAAAATAGATTTTCATGATGTTAAATTATTGTTATAAGAGTCATAATAACCTAAAACACATCTAATTTATATTGGATATACATATGTTAATCCTTTATCATCCATGTTTTTGAAATTTACAATTTTGGATCCATATGTATACAATTATTAATTTGATAATAACTTATGTAAATAAAAAGACTCTATATCACTCCCTTACTTCTAAAAATAACTTATATATTAAAATAGGGTTAAAATATATATGTTAGTTTATAAATATTAATTTTATTGATTAACTATTATTATTTATAATTATAATTTTTTTCTAGTTTTTTAAGATGAAATTATTACCTTAATTTCTTATGAAATGCTGACATAATTATAATTTATTTCAAATTTTTTGGTATATATTCAAATTCTATACCTGTATTTCTTTTTTAAGTCAAATTGAATAAATTGTGTCAAAATTGACATTGTTGATATTTTATAAAAAAAATATTATTATATAAATTTTTAAAAATTTCATAAAACTATTATACTCATACATTTTAATAATACATGGTTGAAAATATAATAAATCTTCCATTTATGGGATTTTTATCTTTTTATGAGAACATTACTTGGCCACTAAAGATTAAAAACCTTAACTACAACAATTATGGTTAAAATAAGGTTTCATGTGTTACATACAAACGTATTAAAATTAATTTTAAAAGAACATAAATTATATATTTAATAAATTAATTTTCATATTTATGGTATTTGTGCCTAAATTTTCTAATAATTTCCCTTTTAATTTTAGGATTAAGGGATAAAATACATAGGTAAAAAAACTAATTATCTTGGTAAAAACTAAAGTGGTGAAATTGAGTAACCTTAGTGTTTATGGGAATAACATGTTAAAAATAAGTATATTTTTATTTTTTATTGTTTTTATTGACATTATGTTCCATCCAATTAATTATTTATCTTTTTTGGAGGCACATTGATTGAGTGTGACTTTTAATTATTGAATAAGTTCGGATACTTAAAAAAATACAACTCACCTCACTTACAAATGGGAACCACTAATTCAATTTTATTGACTCATAACAATCCTTTTGGATTGTCCAATACCTATAAAAATAAATTCCTCCCATTCTAATGCATTACCTTGATCCCATGGTGTGGACATAAAACCATCGTATGAAATATTTGGATGTAATCCTAAAGAGATTGTTCGAGGAAGATGTATAGTTCTTAACCATGAGTTTTTTTATTACTTCTTCCACATCTATAAGATATTATTTTACCATATATATATATTATAAAATAAATATATAAAATATATTTATATTTTTTATTTTAATATCATAACACATCTATCTCCACTTCTATCAAATAGGAAACAAACCAATTGATTATGTCTACGGTGGAATACCGCCTCATGAACTAATTTAATTCGTTCTCTATATTTAAAGTCTAGAAAATTTTAAGGAAATGTTTTTTCATAATTTATTTGTAATTTTATGAGTCCGCAGTTTATGACGGCGCCTGAATCCGAGGCCCAGTGTGCTCGAAATCAATTTGTGATGTTTTGTTCGGGTACGTTCAGTAAACGTATGTGCGGGTTTTTCTATCTTTTAACTGGTGCTCGGAATTGAAATCTGAGGGAACTGATGAACTTGCAGTGCCGGTATTCGCTTAAGGGGACCTTTACCGCTATTGTGTTTGTACGGGAGGAGAAGTTAATTTTTTTGGAACTTCTTAAAAATAAATAAAAAATTAAGTGTTACATAATATTTTTGTTCAGGGGTGCTTATTATCTTCTAAGAAGATTTAGAGGTGGGGACCACATCCCAGATAACCTCCCATGGGAGGATAATGTGTGGTGGCACCCACACGATCCAAACCCTTAAACTTCCTTTTAAACTCCCCATAAACTCCTCTTCATTAATTTGACACCTCCCCTCTTTAATTGAGACTTCCACCCTCCTCTCATGAATGTTCAAACACATTTTCAATTAATGAACAATTAATTTTGGCTTCAATAATTTTTTGAATTAATTTCAAAATCATGTGAGGATAAAATAATAGGTTGTGCTATTATTTGGGATTGGCTTGATGTGTTGGAGAGCTTTTGGAGAATTGGAAAGGGAGATTCCTTTCCACGAAGAACGACATCCTATTTGGTAAAGAATGTTGATTCCACCAAAGAACGACGATGAGTCTATCTTCCAATTCCTCCAAGGCAAAGGAGAAGATTCCACCCGTAAAGGACACTGCCTACGACAATCACTTTCTCTAACGTTGACGGAACAACGCCCGACTATCATGATGCTCATCTTCCACGGCTCGTCGATGTCCAACGTAATATAGAAGGCAGGGGGTTTCTGTATGATTTGAGATCAATATAATTATACTCTAATATTTGATGAATGCAAGTGATCGTCTATGGACAATTGTTATCGCCTAATGAGGAGGGTGCGGGCTGAACTAGCACGGCCCGACGACCCTCCATTGGTTCTTGAATATTTTGGACGTGGCGGCGTCCGGAGGCGATAGCAACTAGATTAAATGACCACGCACCTGCCATGTGTTGGAATCTGCATCCCACGGTGCGAGCCTCTCGGCCGAAGAAGAACCTACCGGCTAAACCCGGCCAGGCTGAAGGACATGCGGCGCCCTTTGCGCCGCACTTGTAGAGGAGGTGGGGCCTACATCCGCAGGCCGCTTGCTGAGCCGAACCAGTCGAATGTAGCTGGACGGATATAATGAACACGGTGCCTTGTGTCGCCACACTGGGGAAGAAATCACAGCCCGTGCTGGGCAGGTTGCTTCGGCGGGCGAACCGGCCGGCCACCTACCGTCCGAGCGGAAGAAACCGAAGTGCCAAGCGGCGCAGCATGGAGGAGACAGGGGCCTGCTATGCAGGCCACTCGTACTATAGATGACCATCTGGCTTCAGCTGGCCAGGAAGAAGGGGAGGCACCGCTCGGTGATACCGTTTCAGAAAACCAGGCGGTCGCACACCCTCGCACAGCTCTGCCAGTTGGCCGACCTGCCACCAGCCGTGGGTCGGGCCGCCGTTGCGCGGGTCGGAACCACTGCCGTGCAGACTGGGCCGCCCTCACACGGGTCGGGCCACAGCACCGAGCAAGGCCATGCTCCACCGAGGTGGGCTGACCCCCCAGTCGGGTCAGACCCGCCGAGCCAGAACGGGCTGACCTGCTAGCCCACTGGGCTTGACGAGTCGGGCCCGTTTTGCTTAAACGTGAATATCTTCAAGACCGCGCATCTGAACAATGCACCATTTGTGGCGCTAGGATCCTCATGGAGAGATGGTCCTTTTGCGATTCTCTATGTGAGTTTTGTACAACTTTGGAAAATTTCCGGGTTTGGAATGAGAATAATTCAATCGGGCCCCTGAAACGAAAAATCCAATAACTCTCAGACCGGGTGTCTGATTGATGCGTCGTCTATCACATTGGGTTTATTTTGATGATACGGATCTTCTAGATACATCAACTCTATACTTCATGATAGTTTATGTATCTACCCCTTTTCTCAAGAAGCGAACCCTCCCAAAATTGAGTGTGCTGTGTGCGAGAACCCTAGAGCTGGCTGCGACTGCGACGATGACTACCGTACTGGGATCCTCTGTGGGTTTGACGACGATGGAAATTATTATGGAATTCTCTGTGGTTTAGATGATGATGGAAATTGTACCATAATCCTCTATGGGTTCTACAGTGATGACTATTATTCTTGTATCTTGTGTGGGTCCAGCAGTTTGACCTCTATACTTGTATCATGTGTGGGTTTGACAGGGTAGTTGGTCTTATATCATGTGTGGGTCCGACAGCTTAGATAAATCAGTGTGATGGCTAGTGTTATTGTATCCTATGTGGGTCGGGCAGTTTGACCACTGTAGTTGTATCATGTTTAGGTCTTACAGAGTAGTTGGTCTTGTATCCTGTGTGGGTCCGACAACTTAGCTGGTCTTGTATCCTGTGTGGGAATGACAGCATAGATGAATCAGTGACTACATATAATCATCTCTATCTCTATACAAAAGATGTATACCTTTGTGATATGAGTCTTTAATTTCAATCATTATCATCGATGTGATTGATTTAACTTCCTGTGTGGACTGGGTTGTGCTTGGGCTCAAGAGTTGGAGCCAAACTGAGATTGATAACTTAGGTATATGTATGGGAATATACCTATGTATGGTTGGTTGATACTTCGTGGTTGTATCTTTCTTCTATGGTATATCTTTTTTGGATTCTGGGAGACCTTCGTGGGTCTCGGGGTCCCTTCTTAGTATCGTTATACTCTCCCCTGCACGGGCTATGCCCGCACTTCGTTGTGTTGGATGCAGATGACGAACAGGATTGACGGAGGGCAAGAGCGATCCAGGACCAGACGGTACCCAGAGGTGGACAACACCACGTGCTGGTACACGGAGCAGACCAATAGACGTGTAGTGCTGAGGTGGAAATCTGTACCTACCATTTAGATAGGATACTCGGTGGACGTTCCAGGAGCTGCCCTTTTTATCTTTTGTCCCTTTTTTCAGTTGTTCTTTCTTTCTATTGTACTTGTACTTTACTGTTGGTCCTGTATCTTCGACCGCTTTATTTCCAGCACTAATTTTTGTATACAGTATTCACTTAGTTTTTATTCGTGTTTCATACTCTGTTGTGTTATTTTACTTTCATAAAGTCAATGCCTTTCCAGCTTAGGGATTTATGCCTTTGGTCCTAGTCGCCTGCCCCTGGGCTATGGAATGCGAGCTTGAGGTAGTCACGGCATGGAACCTCAGGATGGGTCGTGACAAATTGGTATTAGAGGGGTCGGTTCTACTGCTAATCTTAGGACTCTGATCTTTTTTTCTGTGAAGCAATAGTGTTAAGAGTGTTGAGTATTGTTTACAGTCCATGGAGTCCAGTGTTGGTGTGACAACTGACGTATCCATACACCAGCACCCTGACCTCTGATTTCCGACTTAGTACACGGAAACACTGATTTCATGTGTATTTCAAGAGTTTCCTTTGTGGTCTCTTTGACCAGCTCACCGGGTATAACTTATTGAATGTGTCTCACCTGTTCCTTATTAGGATTCCACTACGAAGACAACCATCTAGGGTTCCTGAGAGAGAGTACACGATGACGGCCCACCGAGCAACGAGGCTTCGGTGAAGGGCCATATTACTATGTTGGCACCTTCGGGTGGTGTACCAGCACCACCACCACCCGTTGGGAAGAAGATGCCACCAGTCGTACTAGCAGGAGGTGCACGCCGACAGAGCACATTTCACGAGTTCCAGTAGCAGAGGCCACTGAGGTTTAGAGGCGAGACAGATTCCCAGGCAGTAGAGGATTGGATGGAGGCGATTACTGGAGTTTTATGCCTAGTTGAGACACTAGTATAGTAGATGTTGATCTTAGATACTAATATTTTTCAGTGAGTGACCATGAGTATGGTCCCCATAATGATGAATTTTCGGTACTTGGACTGTTTTCTAAGATGGTACCTTCGGGCAGAGTGCCAGCTATATCACAGCCCGTTGGTTAGCAGACACTATCGGTGGTACCGATAGAGGAAACTTGTAGGCTTAGTGCCTTAAATATGTTTTAGCACCAGATATCCCTCAAGTTTCTAGGTGAGCCCAACCCACAGGCGGCTAAGGATAGGCTTGAAGAGGTGGCTGAGATTTTTCTAGAGCTTATACAGCTTTGGTAGGATGACGTGTCGGTAGCTGAGTATTCATCAAGACATACCGATCTTTCCGGGTACTTAATGAATATGATTCGATCAGTGATTTAAAGATCGGACCTCTGAGTGAGGTGTGTTTAAGGATATCGAAGCCAACACTTTTTCCTCTATGCCTTCCTACTTCTGTTAGTGTGCTAGAGAGAACCTTTGTGGTTGAATGTTCATTGGATGAGCGGATACAGCTAGTGAATGTTAACAGTTGGAAAACGTGAAACGGGCATCAGTCTTAGAGACTTGAGTGTGTAAAATTTTTCGAGAAGAGGGAGTGTTAAGGATAGATGAATCTGTAGGGTAGCAGATGTGGAAGTAGAGCTAGGAGAGCAGTATGAGGGGTTGAACATTTCGACATGTTACAACCACCTGCCTTTGTAGTCCCCACTAGGCTCATGGATCTGGAGGGAAGGGGAAGAGAGTAGCTGCATGCAGTCAAGAGGGTGACCCAAGGGCTCTAAGAATTATTTGAGGTACGGTCTGTGTCTACTAATACTTGTCGTATCAATAGACATAGGTACCAATCATTCCTTCCTTCCACGAATATTTTCCCAGACCGAGAGTTTCTGGTTAAGCTGTTGACTTGACCCTCACATTTAGAGATACCTTTGGGAGGAGACTCAATAATCACACTTATGCCGACGGTGTAATCTGGCCCTTTAGGTGAGAGTTTCGGTTGTAACCTCTTGGTGGCAGCGTCGAGGCCATATGGCGTTAGTTTGGGTATGGACTGGGCAACCACAGTTCATACACAGATTGACTGTATTAAGCAAAAAGGTTGTGGTTTATCTACAACATTGGGATGGGGTTTTCCTTGGTCAGAGAAAAGGAAAACCTAGGCAGCACAAGATGGAATCATGCATAAGAGGGTGAAGTTGATCACTTAGGAGTAGTCCTGACTTACCCTTATGCCAGTCTTCTCCAGAGATGCAGCACCACTTTCAGCATTAATGAAGAAGAGGAAACCCTTCGTATGGTCAGAGAGATGCCAGCAGAGCATTCATGAGCTGGGTTAGAGATTGACCAGTGCGCCCATCCTGAGGCTACTGGAGGTGGGCATTGTGTATGTAGTTTACTGTGATGCATCAGTGACTAGACTCAGGTTTGTCCTGATGCAGGAGTGAGCAGTGATCACCTAAGGTTCACGACAGTTGAGAAAACATGAGCAGTACTATGCTACCCATGACCTAGAGCTAGCAGTAGTGGTCTTCGCCTTGAAGATGTGGCGGCACTATCTTATGGGTGAGTGTTTTTCCGTCTACTCTGACCACCAGATTCTCAAGTACATCTTCTCTTCAAGGACCTGAACTTGAGATAGTGGTGACAGCTTCAGTTCCTCTAGGACTAAGACTTCAAGATAGTCTATACGCCTGGGAAGGAGGACATTGTAGCAGATGCTCTTGGCAAGAGATTGGGAATTCAGCTACTAGGAGAGGCAATGAAGAAGCTAGCCGCGTTGCAGATATCCTTTGTGGATAGAGAAAGAGAAGCCTTTCTTCAGTATCTCACAGTCACTCCTCTACTTCTTGAGAAAGTCATGGAGGAACAGTGAGGGAACGTTGACTTTGAGACACGACGTACTCAGATATCCTCAGGGTAGGTACCTAATGGGTTTTATGAAGGTGGGGAACACGTCATCCTCTTTCAAGGACGTACCATGGTACCAGTTTCACTACAGAAGGTATTACTGAGGGAGTTTCACACTTCCCCTCTAATGGTACATCCAGGAGTGGAAAAGATGTATCAGGACCTCAGATGACAGCACTGGTGGCCAGGTATGAAGAAAACAGCAGCAGATTTTGTCTCTCACTACCTCACTTTTCATCAAGTGAAGGCAGAGCACTAGGTACCATCAGGCTTGGTACAGCTCTTAGAGGTCCCCGAGTGGAAGTGGTATGGGATATCAATGGATTTCATGACGGGGCTTCCACGTACATCCAGATGACACGACTCTATCTTGGTGATCGTCGACCAACTCAACAATTCGGTCCACTTCCTACTAATCATAGGGAATGGCTCAGTAGAGAGCTTGAGAATCCTCTAGGTACAGAAGATCGTACGGCTTCATGCTGTGTCATCGACGATTGTTTCCGATCAGGACACACGCTTTACTTCCCGGCTTTGGAAGGGGTTGCAGGAGGCATTTGGGAAGCAACTACGTCTGAGCACCACCTTCCACACTCAGACGGATGGCCAGACTAAGAGGACCATTCAGACTCTTCTGGAAATGCTCTGTGCATGTTTCCTTGACTTTGGTCGCAGCTCGAAGGATCACTTACCCTTGGTGGAGTTTGCGTACAATAACAGCTACCACTCCACCATTGGGATGGTAGCCTACGAGGCACTGTACGGCTAACCTAGAAGATCACCTATGTGTTAGACTAACCCAGGGGAGTCAGCACTTGTAGGACCAGAGATGGTGCGGGCTACGACGGAGAATGTGCAGATCATCTAGGAGCGGATAAATACAGCACAGAGCAGGCAGAAGACCTATGCTGATAGGAGACAGAGACAACTGGAGTTCGAGGATGGCAACCACATCTTTCTATGGTTCTCACCTCGATGAGGACTATAGATATTTCTATGAGGCATCAAGTTATCACCATGATTCACCGGATCATTCCAGGTCCTCAGTTGGGTAGGCGAGGTGGCTTACCGCCTGGCCCTTCCACCTCAGTTGCACTGGGTGCACGACGTCTTCCACGTATCTCAGCTAAAGAGATACGTGCATGACCCGTCCACATCATCAACCATGGAGAGATGGACATCGATGATGAGGTGATGTTCACAGAGGTCCCATTAGAGATCGTGGATCGACAGGAGTGGGTCCTACGTGGACGTTCGATTCCTCTAGTGTGCATTCGCTGGCAGCACAGGAACTTCCAGGAGAGCACATGGGAGCGGGAGGCTCAGATGCGTGATCAATACCACCATTTGTTTCCCTAGTGTGTTTTGTAGCTTTACGGGGATGTAAATCCCTAAGGTGGGGGTAATGTAAAGGCCCTGAAATTTCATGGAAATTTTTTTCTTAATTTCTTTGGAATTTTACGAGTCTGTAGTTTCTGATGGCGCCTGAATCTGAGGCCTTGTGTGCCCGGAATCAATTTTTTATGTTTTGTTCGGGTACATTTAGAAAATGTACATGCAGGTTTTTCTATAATTTGAACTGGTGCTCGGAATTAAAATCTGAGGGCACGGATGAACTCGTAGTGCTAGTATTCGCTTAAGGGGATCTTTACCGCAGTTGCGTTTGTACAGGAGGAGAAGTTAATTGTTTTGGGACTTCATAAAAATAAATAAAAAATTATGTGTCGCATAATTCTTTTTTTAAGGAGAGGTTATTATCTCCAAATAGAAGTTAGAGGTGAGGACCACATCCCACATAACCTCCCATGAGAGGATAATTTGTGGTGGGGCCCACACTAACCTAACCCCTCAACTTCCTCTTAAACTCCCCATAAACTCTCCTTAATTAATTTGACACAACTTCTCTTTAATTGAGACTTGCACCCTCCTATCATGAATGTGCCAACACAATTTCAATTAATGAACAATTAATTTTGGCTCCTCTAATTTTTTGAATTAATTTGAAAGTCATGTGAGGATAAAATAATAGGCTGAGCTATTATTTGGGGTTGGCTTGTCGTGTTGGAGAGCTTTTGGAGAATTGGAAAGGGAGATTTCTTTCCACGAAGAATGATGTCCTCTTCGATGAAGAACTCCAATTCCACTGAATAACGATGATGTGTCTTCCCTCCTCTTCCTCCGCAACAAGGGAGAAGACGCCGCCCGCAAAGAACGCTGCCTACGATAACGAATTTCCCCGATGTTGATTGAACAATGCCCGACTACTGTGACGCTCGTCTTACGTAGCTCATCGATGTGCAACATCATATACGAGGTAGGGGGTTTCTGTATGATTTTAGTTTAATAAAATTATACTCTCGTCTTTGATGAATGCAAGTGATCGTCTATGGCCATTTTTTATCACCTAACGCAGAGGGTGTGGGCCGAACAGACATGGCTCGATGACCCTCCGTTGGTTCTTGAATATTTTGGAGGCGGTGACCGAAGGTGGTAATGTCTGGAGGTGACAGAAACCAGAAGAAATGACCACGCACCGGCCCCATGAAGGAAACCGCGGCCCGTGGTGTGGGCCGCTCGGCCGAAGAAGAACCGTCCAGCTAAAGCCATCCGAGATGAAGGACATGCGGCTCCATTGGAACCGCACTACAGAGGAGGTGCGGCCCTCATCCGCGGGCCTCTTGCTAAGCCGAACTGTCCAGTCGTATCCAGCCAGATAGGAGGATCGCGGAGCCTTGTGGCACCGCGCTGTGGAAGAAACCACTGCCCGTGCGGGGCGGGCTGCTTCAGCGGGTGAACTGGGTGGCCACCTTCCAGCTTGGTGGAAGAAACCGTGGTGCCAATCGGCGCCGTGTAGAGGAGTCAATGGCCCACTATGCATGCCGCTCCATATGAAGAAGATTGGCTGTCTTCAACCGGCTGGGAAGCAGGGGCGGCGCCGCTTGCCGCCCCCGTTTTAGAAAACTAGCCCCCCCCCCCCCCCCCCCGCTCTGCTCGGTCAACACCAGCCGTGGGCTGGGCTGCCCTCACGCGGGTCGGGCCGCCCTCACGCGGGTCAGGCCGCAGCGCCGGGCCAACCCCCCAGCCGGGTCGGATTCATCGAGCCCGAACGGGCCGACCCGCCAACCCATTAGGCTTGACAGGTCGGGCCCATTTCGCTTAAACATGGATATCTTCAAGACCGCCTGTCCAAACGACACATCGTCTACGTCACTGGGATCCTCATGACGAGATGGTCCTTTTATAATACTCTAAGTGAGTTTTGGACAACTTTTTAAAATGGCCAGGTTTGGAAGGAGCATAATTCCAATCGGGCCCATAGAATGGAAAAACCAATAACTCTCAAACCGCGCGTCTGATTGACGCGCCTTCTATCGCGTTGGTTTTCATTTGATGAGACAGAACTTTGAGATAAATCAACTCTAGACTTCGTGATAGTTGATGTATCAGCCCCTTTTCTTGAGGAGCGAACCCTCCCGAAATCGAGCGTGTTGTGTGTGGGAACACTAGAGCTGGCTACGACTGTGATGATGACTACCATACTAGGATCATCTATGCATTTGATGACGATGGAAATTGTACCCGAATCCTCCGTGGGTTAGATGACAATAGAAATTGTACCAGAATCCTTTATGGGTTCAACAGCGATGACTATTGTTATTGTATCATGTGTGGGTCCAACATCTTAGATAAATCAGTTCGATGGCTACTGTTATTGTATCATGTGTGGGTCTGGCTATTGGACCTTTGTACTTCTATCTTGTGTGGGTCTGATAGAGTAGCTGGTCTTGTATCCTGTGTGGGTCTGACAGCTTAGCTGGTCTTGTATCCTGTGTGGGTCTGACAGATTAGATGAATCAGTGACTACATCTGATCATCCCTATCGCTATATGAAAGACGTATACGTATGTAAGATGAGCCTTGACTTTCAATCATTATCATCGATGTGATTGACTTTACTTCCTGTGTGGACTGGGTTGTTGTTGGGCTCAACAGTTGGAGCCGAACTGAGATTGATAACTTAGGTATATGTATGGGAAAATACCATAGTAGGGTTGGTTGATATTTTGTGGTTGTATCTTTCTTCTATGGTATATCCTTTGTGGATTCTGAGAGACCTTCAGGGGTCTCGGGGTCCCTATTGAGTATCGTTATACTCACCCTTACACAGGCTATGCCCGCACTTCATTGCGTAGGATGTAGAGGACGGACAGTGTTGACGGAGGCCGAGAGCGAGCCAGGACCGGAAGGTACCCGGAGGTGGACCACATGACGAGACTGTACACAGAGTGGACCGATAGACGTGGAGTACTGAGGTGGACAGATGTACCTACTCTTCAAGTAGGATGCTCAGCAGAAGTTCCAGGAGCTGCCCTTTTTAGCAGTTTTCCCTTTCATTTTAGTTTTTCTTGCTTTCCATTGTACCTGTACTTTACTATTGGTCTTGTATTTCCGGCCCCTTTACTCCCACACTACTTTTTTTATACAGTATTCACTTAGTGTTTACTTCATGTTGCATACTCTGTTGTGATTTTTTACTTTCATAAAGGAAATTCCTTCCCAGATTAGGGATTTACACCTTTTGTGAGAGTCGCCATCCCCAAGCCTATGGAATGTGGGCTTGGGGTAGTCACAGCACGGGCCCCGAGGACGGGTCGTGACACCATAAATAAATCTCGCTACTGGTTATAATGATATATTTAATTATTATATATGATATTGATTTCATAATTATACTAGTGTATTTATAATATCACATCTACCTTCTTAGATTAATTTTTTTGGAAAATGATAGTGGAACATTTCCTTACTAGTAGAATGTCGCATCTACGAAACAATCTCATACGTTTTTTATTTTATTTAAAAGGGACCATTATTATGATAGATTAAATAATATTCGAGAAAAATATTATTTCAAATTATTCTATAAATGAGATTTAATATTTAAATTTCATTCATTCTATATATAAAAAAAATGTTAACATCGCTCAGGAGTACAAATGACTTACTGTTTCCATAAACATTGTCATTCATTTTTTCTATATCTATATTTTATGGATGAATATAGATTTTTATATAGTTATTATATATATATATATATGAGTGTGTTTGTGTGTGTGTGATAATAATATCATGACTAAAATTATAAATATAATTTAATAATTATCAATTTACAAGGACTAAAACTACCAGACCAAAACATTCATGAAAAATAAAGCAGTTATTACCTAAAATGATGATTTTAACAATGAATTTTTACCAAAATAGTGATAAATAGTTATATATAAATCATATATGGTATGATATATATGAATATTTTTATGTATTATATTTATAATAAACATATATTTATTATTTGGTAGGTTTTAACTTGTATGAATAAATTTGAGAATTGATGTAACGTATTTTCATCTCATATTTATTTATCTCAGACAGATAAAATATTCACCACTTGATTATTTTATTTAGTGTATATAATTATAATTAATATATATATATTGATTCCTATTATGAATTTATGTTAACTTAAATATCCATATAATTTTACTTCATTCATGGGGATTACGATTCAAATGACACCAAAGTGGTATAGTTTTTATGTCAAAAATTCATTGTTTATTGGGATTGTTTATCATTTTGTTTTAATTGATGAAATCATACAATATAAGTCTTAAGAGAGTTGTTAATTTTTTTCACATTTTTATTTGTTTAAAATTACTATTTTACATTAGTTTTCCTCACCATATCTACACAATAGATTAAAAATATATTTTTAAATAAAATAAATTTTATTTTTTCTATTTGATTAGAAAACCTTTTTCTTCTTTATAAATTTATTTTATAACAATTATAAATAATGGATTTAAAATTATAATATGATTGTTTAAACTTGTTTTTATCAAATTTTTACTTTTTAAAATAATTTATAAAATAAATATTATTGTTTTTTCCAAACTATATAGTTTTAAATGTTTTTATAAAAATGTTAAAGGAATAGTTTTTTTAAACTTATACAACCTGAATTCAATTTCTTATAATCGTGACTGGTCAATAATTAATGATTCCAATTTTTTATTCCAATTTTATTTTCAATGGAAATGATTTTTACAATATTTTATTCATTAATATTTAAAAAATGGTCATTTTTCGTAGTTGAAATGGTATTTTTTTCAATAATGATTCAATTTACATGTAATGAAATTTTTATTCATCTATGATAACAACTATTGATTTCAATTTTTTATTTTCTTGGGATATGATCTAAGGGTACCAAAATTATTCATTCACCAGATGGTTACTTATTACTATGGAATTTTTTTTATGAAACCCCTTTATTTTCTATAGGTTATTCTATAATGAAATTATGAATTGTTTATAAAATACATTTCCTTTCATAGGGTCTCATATGATTTATTTCATATGGTATTCTAAAACAAATATATATGATTTTAATTTTATGATAGGTAAGGAAAACATTTATGGTACTATAATGCATTGGTTAAAGACTTGTATCTCATTATATATACCAAAATATAATGGCTATTCAACCCAATTCAGTAAGGGAATAGGTACACTATCATGGTATTATGGCTAAACCTTGACTACTTCTATGGTTTGGGGGAGTGAACCCTATCAAAATTGATAGTTTTTAGAGTGAACCTTGACTATTACAATGGTTTGGTAATGGAACCCAATCCACTATGAAATACATGGAAATGTTCCTTTACTACAAAGGAAATTATTTGTAATAATAATTTTTATGGAACAAATCTATTTTTTATGAAAATGTTAATCCCCAATGGATTAGTTAATTGATTACATTATGATTAATGTCTTATGAACTGCCATGATTTTTTTATGAATCAGTATTATAATATATGTTATAAAGGGTTTGGTTTTGAAATTTTATGATCATGTTCTCATAACCTTATGCTCACGTTGTGTCTAGGTGATCATTGATATCTCTCTTATTTACCCTTAGTAAGCATCTAATCCCACCCATTAAAATGTTTCCTTACCCAAGGTTATAAAGAATGATATAATGTATGATATGTCTAGGTAGGGTTATAGTTATGAAGAATATCGTTTGAGGATATATAGTTCACATATGAGCAAGTTGTATATGTATCTTAGTTTTTATAGACACTAAACATTTACGGTCTACATGTATGTTTTTGTAAAAGTACATGAATATTCATCTATTAAGATGTAATATCAATGTATAAAAATTATGGGTCACTATATGACAGATGTAGATCGATGATCCTTTAAATTGTGGTTTTTATTTATTGATATTTTTAACTTGGGGTGCTCTAGTTCAATTCATAAATAGGGATGATGAAATTCTGCATCACTTTAACAATTAACATCACTTGAATTAGGTGATAGTGAAGAAAAATTGTCCTCTTCTGTAGATTCATGATTTATTTGATCATATGATATGCGATTGTTCTTTCTTGTAGATTGATCTTAGATCTAGATATAATAAAATGATATTGAATTATGATGATATATTTAAGAACACATTCTGATGATTTTATGAACATTATGAGTTGATCGTGATGTCGTTCGATGTGAAAAATTCTCCAATAGTGTCCATTGGTTTGATTAGAATATTGTTCCAATAGATTCTAGATTAGTTAGTGGTGGATTTTTCAATGATATTATTATATACTCCACATATGATAAATAGTATGTAGAGCATATGTGTGCTATTTTGGGATTTATTTATCATCATCAATGATTAAGGAAGTAGTTTATGTGTGTGTTATGGGTGAGGTATTTTTTATTAGGTCATGTAATGTCTCAAAGGGTTGTATTTATTGATCATTTGAACATCGAGTATAATATTATTTTTTGTAGTAGGTGGTGGAGTCCCAATTGGGTGACTCTAAATTAGGGCTTCAAAGTGATTTATTTTTGTTGTGGTGGTTCCCCTAATGGTTGGTCTAAGGATGATCAACATTAGGTATTATTTCATGGAATTCGTTTCATTATTTCAGTGATGCATGAGGTGGTTCAATATGTGTTCCATATTTCACCATTAGTAGTATATATGGGTTTAATAAAGGTGTACACTAAATTTAGAGCTCATTTAAAGGGTCCTACGATGAAGTGTTCAGTTGTATAGTATGTGATTGGATGTTTGGTTTTCTAGAAGGTGAAGGTTGAACATCTTGTTCCTAGTGTTTTTCTCTAGCCGTTATATGTTCCTCTGTCAAAATGGGGGGATATTACATTGGAATATTTTAATGGGTTATCTTGATCTCAGGGATGTTATGATGATATATTGGTTAGATGGATCATATGATAAAATATACTCACTTCTTATAATTCAAGGAGTTGATCTCAGTAGATGTTTTATTGATGTAGTATCCAAAGGATGTATGGAGACTCCATAGAGTCTCTAGGATTATATTCTCTGATCATGATCCATATTTTATCTACAATGTATAGAGAAATATTTAATAATACTTTAAATCTCAATTGTGACTTACCACTATTTTCATTCATATACATACGTCCAGATATAAGAAATATTGAGACTTTTGAAGACATGTTTCATGATTGTTTGCTAGATTTTGAAGGTCAATGTTTTAGGCATCTACCTTTTGGTCATTATTTTTAAATAATACTTTTCAATTCATTATTGATATAACACCAATTGAATCTTTGTAATAATAAAAAAAATTTCTCCATTGTGCTGGATTGATGTTAGAGACTATATATTATCAGGACGATACTTGAGTAGATCATGATAGAGATGGTTCAAGTGAATAATGAGTGGATGAATGTTATGATGATTCTCAAAAAGTCTTATATTGATAATAGGAGGAGATCTAGGGAGTTATAAATTAGAGATCATATATTAGTAATTATGGCTCATTGTATTGAGAAATAATGTTTCGGATGTGAGAGTAAACATTATCCCTAGTTTTTAATCCTTTCAAGGTATTGGATTATGTTGTAGAAAAAGAATATCTGATATATGATTTCACCATCGATGAGATGGAAACACAATTTATTCCATATTTCATAGATTTACTGTTACCTTCATGATAACTCTCACATCATTTATTGGGGAGAGATCAAAATTTATAATGATGAGACCATCAAGGAGAGGCCTATAAAGATCCAAGACTACTAGAATAAGGTGTTGTGTGTAAATTTTATTCAACTATATCACTTATTCTTATTACACTATGAATTATAGAAGAGAGAACATGGGAATTGTAATTATAGATACATTCTTAGTATCCATGTTTATTTTATTCTTAGCTCTACTTCAGTGTTGATTTTTTATGGTTTTTGTACATTTTTATATCTTATGTGATGGTTTTCTCTTCTATGGTGAACTTATTTTTAACTTTCTAATTTTTGAAAGGAATCTCCCAATATAGATTATTTGGAAATGGTTGTCAGTGGTGACTAGATTTATACCCTATTCATATATGTGAGATTCTATTTCTCAATTGATAGAGATATTCTTGAGAGTTATCGTGTATGGTGGTTGTTCTGGTGAAACATTATCTCTTTATCTCATTGATATTCTTTTTAATTATTGATGATGATAATTGTTTGAGAGTTATTTAGTGTAATGGTTAAGAATATATGAAACCTTACATTTTGTTTTACAAGTATTTGATGTGTCAATTGAGAGTTTGGAGTTTTTTCAGGGGTTTGGAGAGGGACTTGGTCCTTTTTGTGCTCATTAATCCCAACTCATGGGGTTTTTGGGTGTTTGAAGGTGGTAATGTGGTGTTTAGTGCACTATGGCCATTGAAATGGATTTTCATTCCATTTTCAAGTATTGTTTAGGTATTTTATCCCTATTATCAAATAGGAAATGGGAATCACTTCTGATATAGTGTGTCATTGGGTGTGGCAAAATGGATGACCAAATTTACAAATCCAGTAAGAGAGGTACACCATTCCAATATTCTTGGGTGTGGTGAAGGAAAACACTATTTCAATAGAAATAAAAATCTGTCCTTATTGTTTAAGATGATGTATTGATGAACCACCACAGTCATGTCCATTCCATTATGGAATCTATGGGGGAGGTTTAGATATTTTTTAATGAACTATATAGCCACAAATGTTTATCGAACATAAATACAACGAAAAGGGAATCATTTGAGTATTTGAAATGGGTATAATAAATGAATTTTGTTCAAATTTTCCCCAATATTAATTGATCCAAGATCCTCTCTTCAAATTCCATTTTTTCAGTTGCATCAACAAAAGAAGTGGTTGGTTGATTGATTTCTCACAATGAGTTTTTGTTGATTTGAATTATAACTGGGTAATATTTGAGTTACCCATTCCTGGTGACCTATGATTGAATTTTTGAGATTATAATACTTGGTTTTACTATATTAGAATTATTTTTGTTTATGTTAAATTTCTCCCCATCTTCCTGTGTTCACCCATTTTATTTGGATGCTTGTCATGGAAAATATACCTACATTGAGTATTTTGGAGTGTGTTTTGGTTGTGAGTTGTGAATTTTAGGTTCCATATACTATTCTATCATCTTATTTGAGTATTTGACATTACTGGTTGAAGCTTTATCATCAACTTTTATTTGAAGAACATTGAAATTCTAATATAGGTAGGTGATTCATTTATTATTATATTATTTATTTCACAATTTTAATTTTATCATGATTAGTCTCTTTGGGTAATTATATAACTAAACTTAATCAATATTAAACCATATTAATGAATATTCCATGGGTTTGGTTATAGTTATTGTATGTGTTTCAACCATGATAATAGTTTTCCTCTTGTTCTAATAAATAGTGTTCTGTTTTGTTTACACTATTACGAGCATGTTTATTTATGATATGGTTTAAATTTTCTATTACGAAGAAATTGGTTAAATAATTTGAATGTGGTAGGGTTTTCTGGATAATAAATTATGAATTCATGTTCAATTATTTCTATTCCTTATTGTGTTTTGATAAAATTTAATGTGTTATTTAATTAATTTTTAATATGAAGTATTATTTCCTATGTTAATGGTTTTGATAAATAATTTGAGTGTGGGATACTTAATATTGAAATAAAAAAGTGTGATGTTATCTAGAAATGTTCATCCTTAATGATTAATAAAAATGGATGTTATAGTACACATAATGTTTAAATAATTTATATCATTTAATAGATTATTACTTATATTACATTTATTATCAACCTAGGATAAATGATTCGGTTAATTCCAGATGGTAGTGAACATGTTGTTTGATATAGGAAATTGTTTAGTGTTAAGAGAGATCGTCTTCTTATGAATGTTGGAAACCATGGTTTTGAGGGCCAAAATTCCATGTTTACTATTGTTTTCATACTTGATAAATTATGTGATTTATATTTATTTCATACTTTATATATGATGATATTTCATATTGGAATGGAATATGGTTTTATAAGACCTCGTAGGGGAGGATCGAATTTGTTGAATTAGTTTGTAATAGTAATGGCAGGATAAATTCATGGTGATAATATTGGTACTATCTAGAATAGCCCTGAGACAGATGAAAGGGATTAAACATTTTATTTCCCGTTTTTGTGATGGAATATTTGATTCTTTCATATCAATGAGTATGATATAATGTCCATATGGATGAGTTTATTGTTTTTGTATTCAATTCCTCACTACATTATGTAGCTAGTTGTGCTTGGATTATGAATATATTTTGTTTTATCTTAGGAAAAGTACAAGCATACTTAGAAATATAAAATTTTAATGAATATAGATTTTTTAATCATGGGGTTGGTGACTTATTGAAATGAAAATATTGATAATCTTGGTGAAACTTGCAATCATTTGGTTTATGATTAGAGGGAATTGAAATAATTTTATGATCATATTAAAGCCATTGTAATCTAATGTTAATAGATAATATAAATAATTAACATAATATGATATCTTAAAATAAATAATTACTTAAATTAGATCTTATAATTATTTTTTATAGCTTATCTTTTCTATAGTAGTGGTATTCGGGTGTCCATGTGATTATAACTACAATTTAGTCAATGTCTAGGTCGATTACCATTGTATAATTATGGGATATATATATATTATGTAATTTGAATTTATATTTGTAGACCCCGGAAAACGCGTTCCTGAAATTTCCCAAATGCTTCCATACATGATCCAATATCGTAGAACTTTTCATAAGCTTTGATTTGGTAGGTCGTAGGGCCCGAACGGAGTTACAGATTTGGAGTTATGGACGTTTGATGTTTGGCTGGAAATCTGGTTCGCGAAGCCCATTCGCGAAGCCCCCCTCCGTGATCGCGGAGCGTCGCCGCGAAGTAATGAGGCGAGAGGCTCCGCGAACCCGTTTGACGTTCGCGATGCTCCGCGATGACCCCTCGCGAAGCACTGATGTGAAGCACCGATGCGAAGCACCCGAGCATCGCGGTCCCGCGAAGCTCTGGAGGCGGTAACTCTCCGCGAACGCATTTGACGTTCGCGAGCCCGCCGCGAAGGTCCGGAGGCAGTACCTCTCCGCGAACGAATTTGACATTCGTGAGCGCGCCGCGAAGCTCCGGAGGCGGCGTGGGAGTTCTGTTTCGCGGCGTCCCTTGCCTATAAATACCCATCTCACCCCCCTTCTCCAGGAGGACGGCCACGGCCACTTCGCCCCTTGGGAGGCCGAGCGGAGCTCCGCATTGCGGCTCCGCGAAGCCATGCTCTGCGAGCAGCTTCCATCGCATTGCTGCTCCGCGAGCGGAGGATCCGCGAGTCCATACTGCGCGAGCCTACGCTCCGTGATGCTGCTCCGCGAGACCGAGCTTTGTGAGAGCCCATGCTCTGCGATGCTGCTCTGTGATACCAAGCTCTGCGAGACCCCTTTGCTCTGCGAGACCCATTGCTCCGCGAGGCCATGCTTCGCGAAGCTACTTCGCAAAGACCTATCCTTCGCGAGGATCCTACCTTCGCGCCCACCGGTCCATACTGCGGCGGCTGCGCCCCCGCACCCCCGCTCGGGGTCAGTGTCGCGCTGCGGTCCCGGCCCTCCGGGCTGGTCCCTTCACTACTGTCACAGACCCCCATGATAAATGGAGAGTCGCACCGCGAACTTTTCGGGCCGGGATGCTGAGATTTTCCATTGCGCCCTTATGCGCTCCCACCTTCCACCTATGGAATACCATGATTTGATACACTCCTCCTCACACCGTGGAACACCTCGAGTTGACATATTCCCCTTGGTTTGTTTCCTATGTCATGAGTTGAGGTTCTCATCATCATTTCCCCGAGTGCCTTGAGTCGAACCATTCCTCAGGAAACTCCTCCAAACCCAATCACTTGGCTCCTATGCCAGGTTTAACCAGTAAGGGCCGCCCTTGCATAAGTCCTGACACCAACCATTTCTAGGCACCTTCTGCCATCATTCCTACCTACATGAATATAAACTGTAGTAATCCTTATGTGCCAAACATAGTACGAGAGATGCCTCATACATCAAGCATGAGATGCCAACAGTCCTACCTACATGACTCTAAACTGTAGTATTCTCCCTATGTTCTTAACATAGGATGCCTCTTTCCCTATACGAGAGATGCCTCGTACATCAAGCATGAGATGCCAACAGTCCAATCTACATGACTATAAACTGTAGTACTCCCTATGTTCTTAACATAGGATGCATCTTGCCCTATACAAGAGATGCCTCATACATCAAGCATGAGATGCCAACAGTCCAATCTACATGACTATAAACTGTAGCATGAGACGCCAATAGTCCTACCTACATGACTCTAAACTATAGTATTCTCCCTACGTTCCTAACGTAGGATGCCTCTTGTTTCAAACAGGAGATGCCTTGTGCACCAAGCATAAGATGCTCAATGCCATGACTACAGTGGCAGGATTCCAATGGCCCTTGGCATTATCCCTCTTCTGCACCAGTTCATAGCTGAAAGCCTGAATTCATCAGTGAGTTGGGATGCCCTCATGTCTAGACATGAGGAAGACACCTGGGCAGCTCCTTGCATAAGCCCCATTCACCACTGTCGTTCCATAGCGGCACCCGGGCAGCTTCCTCGCGTAAGCCCCATCCACCGTTGTGATCCTATGCAGCGGTAAGCCGTTACGACCTTATTCAGCGGTAAGCCGTTGACATCCTATCCAGCGGTAAGCTGTTGTGATCCTATCCAGTGGTAAGCCATTATGACCCAATCCAGCGGTAAGCCGTTGAAACCCCCAATCGGCGGTAAGCCATCATCAGAAGAACTACGTGGTCTTTGATCCATGTCAAGGCATGGTACGTAGGAAGCCCCTTCGAGGCTCAAGCCCAAAACTATAATCATCCTTTTCCACGGGCCTCCATCCTGGAGTAAGTCCCAGCACCATGGGCCGCCTAACGCGTAAGCCCCTTTTCACTTCTCAAAGACGCATCCTTCGTGACGTGATCGTCAGGTCCTTGCAACCTCTTGTTTCTCACACCGAGCATGACTCACGTGGGCTTAGAGTGAGCACCGACCATGACCCCCACCCTTAACGAACTACGAGGACTTTGATCCATGTCAAGGCACGGTACGTAGGAAGCCTCCATGAGGTTCAAGCCCACCCATCATTTATTCACGTCGGGTCTCATTCTCGTCCTGCATGACGTTAAACTGCATTTCGGTCCTTTGGTAAGCCAATTGCGACCAATCTAGCAAACTACGAGGACTTTGATCCATTTCAAGGCGTGGTACGTAGGAAGCCTCCACGAGGTTCAAGCCCACCCTTCATTTATTCACGTCGGGTCTCATTCCTGTCCAGCATGACGTTAAACTGCATTCCGGTCCAATGGCAAGCCATTGCGACCCATCCCATTTGAACTACGAGGACTTTGATCCATGTCAAGGAATGGTACGTAGGAAGCCTCCATGAGGTTCAAGCCACATTGCTCGGTCGTTCATTCATGTCGAGTTACGCCCCATCCCGCATGACGTTAAACTGCATGCCCTCTTCCAGCATGACGTTACACTGTATACCCCCCTCATCCCGCAAGACATTAAACTGTACACCCATTCCCACCTGAACTACGAGGTCTTTGATCCATGTCAAGGCATGGTACGTAGGAAGCCTTCCATAGGTTCAATCCCACCACTCATTGGACCAAGTTCCACCTTCACATCGGTCCGCCGACAAAGCCCCATGTGAACTATGAGGTCTTTGATCCATGTCAAGGCATGGTACGTAGGAAGCCTCCAAAAGGTTCAAGCCCACCCATCATCATTCACGTCGACTTATACCTTTGTCCAGCAAGACTTTAAACTGCATCCTAGTCCGACGGCAAGCCGTTGTGACTAATCCGAACTAAGAGGTCTTTGATCCGTGTCAAGTCATGGTACGTAGGAATCCTCTACGAGGTTCAAACCCACCATCTGGTCATTCTGACCTCATTCACGTCGGTTCACCCCCGTCCCGCATGACGTTAAACTATATTCCACAACCCGAACTACGAGGACTTTGATCTGTGTCAAGGCATGGTACGTAGGAAGCCTCCCCGAGGTTCAGGTTCAACAATCATTGGCCAAGACTGTCTCCTAGTCGGTGTGCCAAGCCCCCATTTTCAAGCCCATTTCCAATTGGACCAAGGTCCCTCATTTACGTCGGTTCACCGACACCCAATGCCCGTCGTTTATTCACGTCAGGGTTCATTCTCGTCCCGCATGACGTTAAACTGTATTCCATCATCCGAACTACGAGGACTTTGATCCATGTCAAGGCATGGTACGTAGGAAACCTTCATAAGGTTCAAGCCCACCACTAGTGGACCCACGGGTCTACTTTCACGTCAGTTCACCGATGAAACCCTTTGAACTACGAGGTCTTTGATCCATGTCAAGGCATGGTACGTAGGAAGCCTCCCTGGGGATCAAGCCCATCACTCATCGGACCAAGGTCCGCCTTTATGTCGGTTCGCTGACGATGCCCATCGGACCAAGGTCCACCTTCACATCGGTTCGCTGACAATTCCCATCAGACCAAGGTCCACCTCCATGTCGGTTCGACGACGCATCGGACCAAGGTCCACCTTTACGTTGGTTCGCTGACGACATCCATCAGGACAAGGTCCACCTTCACGTCGGTTCACCGGCACCATCCCGAACTACACGGACTTTGATTCCCTGCCACGGGGATACGTAGGAAGCCTCTTCAAGGCTCAAGCCCAACTTCACTTTCTCCCCCCTGCGATGGTCCCATTTCATTCCCCCTCCACTTCATTCATCCATCCATAAACCATCCTGATTCTCACCCAGGCCGCCACATCCTGGTGGGATAGTGGAATCCACCTCCTCGCTTCTCCTAGCAGCGCATGGGCCGCATTCCACCTGTAAGCCCCATCATATCTCCGGGTCGTTGTACTCTGTGTACACCCTGATTCATCACCCTTTTCCGGTCTAGGTATTGCACTACCTCGGATCCTTCCTCATTGGGCATTCTGATCCATCCATCTTCTAGATGTTCTCCCTTTGGGATATACCAATCTGATCCATCTCTATGGGACGTTCTGATCACCCCCATTCCGTCTCTGCAGGACGTTAAACTCACGGCCTACCTCGTGATAAACATGAGATGCATGAGTAAAACCTCAGATGACACGCCTTTGGTGTAACCGTCTCTGCTAGACGTTAATCATGCAACATACCCTGTGTTAAACACGGGAAGCTGAGGAAAACCTCAGATACATGCCTTAGGCTATGCACCCTTGAGATGTCCTCTTATGAGGAAGAATACAGGTTCCCCTATGTCCACACACCCAGAGATGCCCCGACATGCCTGATATTTCCACCTACTCCGACCGAAGGTCGCTACCATGTCAAGACCCTATGGAAAGTCTTGACTGAAGTAGTGTAATTAACCGGCATCCATGAAGATATGGCACCGGGAATGAGATTCACGAAAAATGTATTGAATCTATGAGGGAGACCCGGACTAGGTGACGAGTTCTGAGGAGGAATCCCCAGAAGGAAGAACTGACATCCCATCATCCCGTTTCAATCAAGGAGCAGACGTCCCTGAATAAGAAGCGAATGTCGCCCGCCTTTGGAAAGCGGGAATGCGGGGCAACAGCTGCGCGTCCTCCACGGACGGATGCGCGCGCCCCGGTGAAAATGTCGGAAACAATATTCTACCCCACCTATGTTGGTACGGATACTGACATCCAGTGGACTCCGGTGTTGTTTTCCCAAACATCCATGTCAGAAATTGATAGATATATGGACACCCCTATCACCATGTCTGCTTATCCTGGTTGTATTATGTTTTGGTATACATGTTGGACACTATTTACATGCATTTTTATAGAGAGATATAATGTAATTTAATTATTTCACAAAATTTTATATGAATATATGGGATCATAAGTATTATTATAGTTATGACATGTATGGGATATGATTAAATAAGGTATAATACATGACATATGATAAGTGATGGATCTCGAAAACTATTTTTTTAATATCTCAAGATGTTTCTTGGCAAGATGTGATAATGTGATGAATGGGGTAAATTGTACATTTTTATGATATTATGTAATTCCTTGAGTGTATTTTCGGATAAATTAGACAATGTGTCTTTTTTTCTTACTTTTGGAGAGATATGGCTCAAGACATTTGATTTTGGGGTATATTGGAAAACTACTGGGGAAGTGGTAGTGGGTTACATTCTTCGATATTATTTATTATATTAAATGACTTATATATGTGATACATTTTGAGAGAGAAATAGTGAGTCTAGTAAATTAGTATATTGTTTTAGGTTATGAGATAGCAATACATGTTATTTTATAGGATTTATTTTTTTTATTTATGTGTTTCTTGAGAGTTTTAAGGGTGGATCCTTCTAAATATACATATTATTCTTATCAAATGTTTATGTAACCCAATTTTCGGACTGGAGGAGTTAGTTGCTAATCAGGATATACGTAATCGGATTTTTTATTTTTGTATGAGTTGTTTGGGATCCAAATTCATTAATAAGGACTTATCCTTGGGTGTATGTTTTTTCATTTTACTTGTTATGTTTTATAAAATTACATTCATCTACATGGGTTCATTTATTTATATTGAGATGTATTTAATTACTATTTTTATCTTATCTCTCTATCCTTATGTCTTCTTAGAGGGTATTTCCTCTCATATGTGTCTATGATATACCATTTGTTCTTATCTCTAACATACGGCCTATTAGAAGCAGCCTTCTGGGGTCATTATCACCCTTGAATCATTATTATAACAAGAGGGGTACCGTTGGGAGAGGGTTGTAATGAAATCTATTTCTATATTGAAATGTTAACTTTTAATATTATCAAACTAAACCATCTTAATTATTATGATAGCATACATCTTCTTCATACATCATATTCATAGGATTGGTTTCATGTGGAATGACTTTTACATGTGACTCATTTCACCAATTTTGCTCGAGTACTCTTGCACATTGCGTACTATAATATATTCTTCATGTGTAATTATATGTAAGTATTTTTCCCATTATACAGTTATTCTATGGTATCTTTTAGTTTGGAATGATTCAAATAATATAACACCATTATACCTTAAATAAAATTTCCATATGTTGTCTTAATGTTCTAATAGTCAGGGAAATGATAATCCAATAGTTAATTTGACTATACTTCAGTAATAACCATTATTTGGTGTTTCCCATGTGGCGTATTGCATTATAATTTGGAGATTTTAATATGTAGGTAGTGTGTAAACATTATTCATCAAGTTTATCATGTTCCTGATACTAATATGGTGTTTTTTTATCTCTACTGTACTAAATGTCATAGTATGGAAACACATACACTGTCTTGAACAACAAAATCAATATAATGGCATTATATATGTATCCTTGCTTTCATTTTCTCGTAAAAATATAATTATTCATTTTATTTTTTGAATATTCGTATTTTAAATCTCCATTAATCAAAAAGGTAGAATTATATTTATTAGGTACGGTATTCATTAAGAAAATCACATACACAGAATGTAATATTATATTTTTTGATCTGATGTGTATGTTTCTTTACAACCCCCACACATCCAAATTTCCAAACATCTAACATATATAATATACTTATTCTTCAATGTGAAATATAATTTTTAGTATATGTAGGATAATATTTATCCTTGTAAAACATATATGACTTTTAAAAATATTGAACTTGTAAAAAATTACCTGATTCATCCAAGCATGTGTAATATTCTAGACTTTTTGAAAATCCAATGATGAATATATGTAATATAATTCCATCCATATATAATATATCCCTTCATATTTATAATTTACATAATATTTTAGACTTTTACAGTATAAGAAACCGAACATAAAACATATATAATCTTGAGTATTTATACAGGAATCCACATTATTTCATTTTGATAATCTTTTCAGGTTTATATTTTTAAATAACTATTTAATAACAAATATATAAAAACCACATTTTACAAAGTGCCCAGTTCCTAATAGTATCCATTTTTTCCCATAAAACAACACTTTTAATAAACACATTTTTTAATGAAAAATATTCAATCATTCTACGTGAATTCTTATTTTTTTCTTATAAATCCTTAAACCCTGTCAAATAAAATTTTTAATCATGGGATGAGAACAAAGTTCTTAGTAAGGGATATAAAATAAATGGAAAATAAAACCTGTTATTTCAAGAAAACATATAAAAATATTCCATTTCTAAAATAATATTTGTAGTCAAATAAATATATCCTTACTCAGGAAATCAACTCTCCTACCAATAATTTTGATGAAACATTAAATTATAATTCTTTATTGAAAAATAAATCTCATTAAATTTATTTTAATAAATAAAAACAAAATGAAATCTATTTTACAAATTTATACTTCCCACACTTAATAAGTTGTATATAATGTACAGAAAATATAATATCATTATATTACCCTAAAATTTCATAATATTTCTATATAAATGCATATAAATAATAGATAAATCATGTAGTTAACTTGGGACATGATTTTTCATATCACTACTTTAAATAGACTAACCAATATAGTTGACTTCATACCAAATTAATTAGAGGGATATGATAGACCCACCTATCCTTAAATAGTTACAGTACCACTCATCCTTAGATTATAATGGAACCACCCATACTTGGTTTATAAAAAAATCACCCCTCATAATAATAATACTCATGAACCATAAACTAATCAAAACATATAAAATATTTCAATTTTCAACATTAAACTCATAAAAATATTCTTTTCAGACATAATAAATCAATTCATGATATTGAGATATCTAATGAATTTTAAAACACAGTTATTTGAATAACCAGAAAATTTGAAAGGATGGTTTATCAATGAATACAAATTTGAAGAATATAAATGAGGTGAAATATCAAATAATATTTACAATGGTGGGAAATTCTTTATCAATGTACACATTAAAATAAAACATTCCTTTGGTCTTTTGTAATTAATTTCAAAACATTACGTATAAAAAACAATATAAGATTCCTTTTTAAAACTATTTAAATAATTTAAAAGAAACAAAAAATGATCATTATAATTAATCTATGTCTATATGAATTGATCCATAAAATAATTTTAAAAATATGTTCATTGAAGGAAACCAAATTTTCCTAGAAACATTAAAAGAGTATTTCTTGAAGGAATGTCCTATAAATTGATTCTCACTTATCGTATTCATTATTTATCTTCCTAAATAATAAAATTATATTAATTATTAAATTTCTTATAACCCATTTTCATGTTCATTATTCATTATCTTATTTAATACCATGTTATATATAATTAGTTAATAAATTATGTTCACATCATATGTTTTGATGATGTCATCTCATATGTCAAAAATGAAATTAGTAGTTTACTCTTATAAAAGTGGTCAATATTTCATAATCTAAGAAATAATAATCATGAATTAATTTTAATCTCTATATATCAATTATACTTTTCAAATTAACCCTGAAATATGGTTATGAAAAAATAAATTGTGATACAATAATGAAGAGAGTAGGTTGTACGTACACATGAGTAATATATCCATTTTTCAAAAATCACCATGGAAATAAGGTAAGAATTAATTTATAGTTATATAATTATAATGATATCATATATAATATATTATATATTAATTTTTACATATATATTTCATCCATGTGATGTGGTGGTGATAAAATAATAACATCTCTTTATGGAGGTGGTAGTTCACAAGTACGTAGGAACGACATTATAATTTTACAATAAATGGAATGGAAAAAAAGGAAATTATATAATATCTTTTAATGGGGATAAATATTTCATTTATATAATATATATATATATATAATAAATACATAATTATAATATTCCATTTAATATGTTGATAGAAAGAAAAATTAAATCGGCTTGAGAGGCGGTGGTCTACTTTAAACACGAACGGTGTTTTACTTTCCCAATTGATGAAAGTAGATATGGATATCTGTTATTAATTTAACATAATAACATATATTTTAATGGTAGGTACTATTTTTAATATTTTAGTTTTGTTGAATATGATTTTAATAATTTATAAAAAGAAATAAAATGAATGTTCTTGGTTAATAATTATACCTCTTTATCAGATAATCTATCAAGGTTTACAGAAAAATAATTCAAAGGATATTTTTATCATGAAACCAAGGACTGTAGAATAAGGTTATAGATTTTAGGAATGGATTTGGGAGGGTATTTTCTAATCAAAATGGTTCTTGAAGTGTGAAAAATGAGCTGAAGAGGTTCCCTTTTATAAGAGAGTGGATGGGTACTCTTGTAAATTCTTGAATTCTTAAATTATAATAAATTACTTTTAACATTTAAATATCTCCAAATTTAAATTATTAGATTAAAATATGATTACTAGAATAAATTCAAATGTCCAATTAATTTTTTACAAGTATACATTACTTTTTTACCATTATATGTTTTAACATGTTTTAACTTTTTTTTGAAAATTATCACAATTGTAATGATTTTACTCTTTACGGGTCAAGAAAGTTACTATAAAACTAAAATTGGATCATGAATGGAAAATATTTGATATTTGAAATAATATCCAAAATAAATTGACCAAAAAATAATTTTTTGAAGTATTAAATCATATATTGAAATATTATTTATTGTGAATTGACATTTATATCAATTTTTAAACTACTCAATTAATTAGAAATCTAAAAAAACAAAAGAAATAGAATTTAAATATAATTAATTAAGAAATATATAATATTTAATGTTTTTCAATAAAAATAGTGGTTCATACTAATAAAAATAACTTATAATTTATATTTATATAAATAACTTCTCATGCATTATTTTTACCCTTATTTCAAAAATTTGATGATTATAAAACAAAGAGAATGACACTTTTTAATTTTATTTAATTAATATATTACAAAGGTCAAAATCAATGTCAAATGAAAATAAAAGGTCATAAATTAAAATTTTGGATGATTTCAAATGAAATAAACTCATCTAAAAAAACTATGGAAAGTGTTAGAGTAACATTGTAATTTATGTCATATTATTTTTCCCTTAATACCATGGTTACAAAATTTAGAATGATTACTATTCTTGATGACTAAATATAAAATGGATTTTTTTTCTAAATTTGGACCTCTTTAATCCCTATATATAATTAATTTTCAATATTCAACTCACAAATCTTAAATAATTTAATTTGATATTAAAATCACAAAACACGATAAAAATGTTTTTCAGAATAATGAATTTTAATGTATTAAAATTTCTTTATACTAAATTAATGTGAAAAATATAATCCCAATATAATTACATTATTTCTATTAATGAAAATTTTCTAATTAAAATTTGAAAATAACCAAAATTAAAATTTTTTATTTTTTATACTTGGAAGGGTAATTTAATTAGTAAAACAATTAAGTACTTTTATCTATTCATTGAAAAAAACCTGTTAGAACAATATCAAAAATTAAATCAAAGATAATTTAAACATTATCATTTCAAAAATTATAACCTTTTTTATCAAATAAAATTTCTAAAATTTCAAGAATTTATTTATATTGTTCACTAATAAAAAATAATTTTAGAAGGAAATGTTTTTTTAAAAAATAAAATGTATTTTCTAAAAAAGTTTTATTATTTCCTAATAAATAATCAATATATCAGTAATGATTATAAAATTTATATATATTTCATAATTTAGTTAATTCTATTAATACCCAAAAATTTAACAACTACTTTATAATGGTCTTATTAAAATAAAAAAATCATTGTTTGATTTGACCTGGTGTTTTGTGTTTTACACAATATCAAACATAGTTTTCTTTCTAAAATCTTGTGGTGTTACATCTTCCCTTGATTAAGAAATTGTTTCCTTAAAATTTTATCTTTATCTTGTTAATGAAAATATTGAAATTTTAAAATACCTTTATTGAGATTCCACATTCTAAAAAGGGTTAATAAACTATCCTCTAAAAAATAGGTAAAAGGAATTATGAAGGTCATAAAGAATAACCCATAACTAGTTTTCTAAATAGGATAAAAATATTCATAAGTGAAAATATGGAAACAAAGGAACCAAAAAATATACAAATAATCATATAAAGTGACATATATCATTGACGATAAAAAATTTATTGATAATGATGAATTTAAAAACCATGAAACCAAAACTGTAATAGGTATAAAAAGACCATCGATTTATCTAAAAAAAAGGTAATAATATGATATTTTTGTTCCAATGTCCATTTCCTAGATTCATGGAATTAATTTACTATATAAAATATTTACATAAGGAACCCTACTTTCAAGACAAGTAGAAGTTAATTATTTAATCAATTTCCACATAAATCTAATTTTTCTCTCAAAATGATGAGCATTCAAGATAAATTATTTATTTCTGAAGTAGTAAAATCAATATATAATAGATCATATAATCAAAAATAGGATATAAAAATATTAATAATATATTTATATATTAACAAAAACCATAATAGTTAGGAGAATGTGTGATAATTACCAAAATGAATACACTTTCACATGAAGAAACACTAAATGTATCTCTAAAATTCAACAATATCACTAAAGGATCAATATAGATCATTCAATAAATAACTATAATTAAATTTCATCAAAATAATTATAAATATTATGGAAATTAAAGGATTATAATGAGTGATCATACATTCTTCAATGATATATTTAACATATTACACTAAATAACATCATACAATCTTAATGTCTCATAACATAAATTTATATAAAATATTTATATAATCTCATAGATATGTTAATTATTTAATGAATCAAAATAAATCCATATTATATTAATAATAAATCCAAAATATAATTAACTTTTATTCCTTATATAAAATCCCATATTATCCAAAAAAATATTTCCATTTTACTTAATAACATAACGTTGAAAAAATAGAAAACTTCTTCAAAAATAAGATAAAACTGTTAGAAAACAAAATAATATTCAATACCATTCTTATCAATATAGTAAAAAATATGTTCCCAAAATAATATTATTTTTTATCTATTAAATCAATAATGAAAAAAATCATACTAAGCAAGAAATCACATAGGTAATAGGTAGGTGTTGCACCCTTTTCATCATTTAGTTGTGGGTTCAAGCCATGTGGCCTTTCTAGATGAAATGGTATATCTTCTGTTATGTGGGTAATCCTTTTCCAAAAATAATAAAAATAAAATTATTATAATGTACCCATAAATATGATTAATATTCTCAAAAATAAACTTAATAATCCAACATAATATCATAACTAAATGCTATCAATAGCTTTTCACTTATATAATCAAAATGAAATGTGTATTCTTTCTCAAATAAGATTTATCATGTTAAAAATAAGGTGCTCAGACATCTATCAAAATTAAATAATTGTTTCCCAATGTACTTATATAACATAAAAAATAAAAAAATTATTTATTATTATAAACATAATATTATCTTTAAATGTACTAATACATCATAACTTTTGAATCCTTATAAGTAAATACCTTAATCACTCAACATTATTCATAATCCATTATGTATTATTTTTTGTCTTATTCCATAATAAATCCTTCCAAACAAATATGAATCATGTTCTAAGAATAAACAACTTCAAAACATAAGTGAAGATATAATTCATAGCTTTCATATCTGATTTGTTTTCTTTGTATTCAATTATAATGACATTAGGTATCGCTAGGAATTTATCTATATTGTCTTATTGATCATATTCTTGAGCTTTCTAGATAGGCCATCGATTTTCATAATTCATATATTCGAACATTTAAAACATACAATTTATAAAATTTGAATAATTTTATTTTTACCAATTCGTTTTTCTTTGATATATTTTTTAATAAATTTATTTTTTTTAAATTAAGTAACATGAAACACCAAGTTTTAACAAAACAATACATATTATTAATATTATTAACTATAAATGACCATTATAGTCTAGCTATTGAATAAGGATGATTTAATACAAATAACTACTTTTAAATATAATATATAAATATTTTATATATTGAAAATATATTGATAAAAAACTACTTAATTTTTATTTGAGATTATATGAATTGAAAATAGTATTTACTGAAAAATGTTTTTTTATATTTGTGAACAAATAAAAAAGTTTTATTTCAAAATTTTGAAAATTTCATTTAAAATTTAAACTTCATATTTGTAATACAATTGTAAAATTTATCTAAGATTGATATTTTTTAATTTTCTAAAATGATTATTTTTTCTATGAATAGTAAAAAAATACAGTTTTATATTAAAAATTACCTTTTGGAATTAAATAATTTACAATTTCAATTTTATTTTATGATTCATCTTAATGTAAAATATTTATATTAATTATATAATAATCCAATTCGTGTCATTGGAATAAATTTCATATTTAATTTTTATATTCAAACATTATATATGTTTGAAAATTATTTCTCTAGAAAACTACTTTTAATGGTTTCTACGTGATTAATTTTAAATCAGTCTTTTCTATATATGTAAATGAAACTTAGAGAAATTTTTTAATTACTTGTAATGAAAAAAATAAATACTATATAATGTGGTCAACATATTTTTTCTTCAATAAAATTTGTAAAAATAGTACAAATTATTTACCATGATTGAGGATTATATGGCTTTTCTAGGGGTGGGGGTTATGCTTTAATTATAAGGATATAAATAACCTATAAACTTTGGATAAATGAATTTAATTGATATATAATGACCATATAAAATATATTATTCGATAATGAACATTTTTGATCCTTTTGTAATGTGAAAAACAAGGGAAGACTTTATTATTTTAAAATATTCCATGCTTATACTATCCCACACTTATAAGAGGTCACCCTCTATACTGTCATATTGAAATTTCCAAAACCCATTGGATAAGACCATAAATTCCCAAATACCTTACATAATACCCTTCCTTGATCCTATAATCCTTATTTTTATTAAAAAAACTCAAAATAAGTGTTAATCTATAAACATAAATAAGTAATTTAAGAAGCGGTAAAATTATTAAACTTGTGTTTTGGTTTTATTTATCCTCCCAGAAACTTATAATATTCTCTAAATAATATGATAAAAAATAATATTTTCTAATTTATACATATATTTATTTATTTTAATTTAATAACATTTTCTATCTCTTCTTCCAGGAAATGGGAAACTAACTTGTCAATATTTTGTATGGAAGACGACCTCCCCGAGAACCGATGTAATTTTTCCCCACCACCTATGACAAATGGATATAGTTATGGATTTAAAATATTTATATGATAATAATTATATTATTATAATTTTTTAATTTTTATTTCACTCATAAATTATTACATTCCATTATGCGGGAATATGACAATGTTGCTCATGTGTACGACGAACCACTACCTCAAGAAGTGATGTGATTTGTTTTTCACTTAGGCTTTAAATGGAAAGTAATAAGGATATTTTAATAAAATTATGTTATATATATTAAAATATTCCATAAACTTTATTTTGGGAAATATAATATGATATTTACCTTTTTTAATTTCAATCCTAGAGAAAATGGAAACAATGTTCATGCTTTTGCACGTCCTACTATCTCCATGAACAATTTAATCAATTTTCTCTCTCTAAATTAATTGGATGACTGTAAAAATATTTATAATGTTTATATAGGATATTTATTTCATGGTTCACACTATGTATATTATTAGACCATAAGAAACATAAAATGACCAAAAAATGAAACCAAAACTTACCAGAAAAACAATATAGTTATTTCCTGAAATGCTATTTTAATAAGGAATTTTTTTTAAAAAAAATAATAAATTATAATAAGTAAATAATATATGGTAAGATTTATATTATTATTATTTTTGAATAGTTTTTTAATAATCATATATTTACAATGTAGGAGTTTCTAATGTGTGTGAAGGAATTCTAGACTTGAGGTAATTGTTTTTTCTTAAATTTCCTTCATTGATATATTTTTTATGTCACCTGACTATCTTCTTTTATGAGGTTTAAATAATCCCAGTTTAATATTTTATATCATCAATATACTTTATTTAATAATATTTAATGTTTTATTTTTTTTAATTCATTAATGTTTCTTATGATTCAAACAAAACCCATGTGAAAAACACATATCGTTATAATCTTATTGTTTATGAGTGTTCTTTATGATTATGCTTCCTATGCAGTGATATTATGATCTAACTCTGAAAAACATCATGAATTTTTTTTCCTCTGGTATTTTATAATTCATTTTTTCCTTTCATTTCACTCTCTTTATGTACTCAAGATTCCAAAACATTTTTGAATGAAAACTAACTTTATTTATCTCTTTGTAAGAAGAAATATTTTCTTCCATTTTCATGTTTTATAAAAATGAATTAAAAAAGTTTTAATATTCTATAAATATTATTTAAATACATTTTGAACTATTTTTTAATTTTAAAAAACCTTTTAAATGTAATATTTATTTCGTTTTGTAAACAAGACTCGTGTATATTTTATAGAAAATGTGAAACAAATATTTATTTTAATGTTTATGGAATGAATGGTATTTTCTATCACCATGATCTATAATTAATTTAATTATTCAATAAAAATATTCCAATTTAATTTTCATGAGAATGAATTATAAAATTGTTTATGAATTGAAAATTTTGGAAGGTGTTTTTTCAAGTGAAAATGGTATTATCCTAAATAAATGTTCAATGTGATCATTCAAATTAATTTTCCATATAATAAAAAATCCTTTAATGTTGCATATACTTTAGGAAGGATATGATCCAATGATACCATTATTATTATTTCATTAAATGGTTTTATTATGCTGAAGTGATTTTTATGAAAACTGTTTCTCTTCCACGGGTTATACCAATATAAAATTATTATTTTTTAATGAGATGTGTTATGAGAAAAATATAAAATATTTTTGAAAACTCTTTCTTATACATAGGTTATACTATATTGAAGTCTTTATGAAACTGAGTTATTTTTATATGTTCTAATATGATCAATATTATATGATATTGTATCACAGTAATTTATTATATTCATTATGTGATGGTTGAGACTTATATCTCCCTCCAATGCATTGGGTTTTGATTGATATCTCATGTGATAAACATGAATGGAATTGGGTGTGAACCTAGTAAAGGAAGGTATTTTTTCCACTATGATAGTTTTGAGAGTACAGCTTGACTATCTTAGGGTTACCCATCAATATCATGGGTTTTATGTGAAAATAAAGATAGAATTAAAAAGATCTTCTGAAAACCATGGATAAAAAAAAGATTATTATCCATTATTCTAATTATGTGGAATGAAACATGGTGGAAATTTTCTAAAGGGTACTAGTAAATATTTTAACTTTTAGAAGGAAGGTCAATAGGAAATTGATTATTGATATGATGGTAATAAGTGAGATAATGATGTGAATGAATGGAAAGTTCCACATAGTGCACATCCCACACTCTATTGTTTCAAATGCAAGTAATATGGGCATAATTCTAACTAGTTCACAAATATGATGGTTAATGATGATGCTCGATGTCAGAATCATCTTAAGATGAAGAAAAAGGGTAATCTCATGTGGTTGCAATTTTATATTTGGGGTATGATCACAATGTGGTGAAATATTCACTTACCATTAACTCTGGAACTCATAATGTCTTATTTTAATCTAGATCTACCTATACTATTATTTATAACTAATTTTATAAGAGTATCAAAATTTGACACCAATGATTAGATTTTTAAATAGTAGTGAATATTTCTAATTTTCAAAAGATTTCACCAAAAGTCTATGACCATTCTCTTGTTAAATTTAAATGGAATTTTATTCTATTAAATCTTGTTATTCTCGCTCTATTATAATTTTTTTTATCAAAGGCATGGATTGGTTTTCACTACATAAATATCATATCAATTATTGATGAAGGAAAGTCAAATATGTTATTCCAACCCAACCACTGATCATAGATGAGTGAGATGATAACTTTAATAACCCATCTACTTATAAAATAATTACATTCCGTTATAGAATTAAATAGTTACATTTATTATAAATTTATATTTCAATAAGTAGAATTTATAGAAATTAAGGAATTTATACTAATGGAATAATAACTTGACCTTAGTAGTAGTATCATTACCATTATGAATAGTAATTTGGACAATATAATTGTAACCTCACCTATGAGATTATAAATAAAATTTATGTTTCTTTTAAGTCTAGTCCTTATAGGATTATATCATTTAATAAGTAAATTAATGTTTTGGAAATGTTAAATTAAATTATGTTATTTTTGTAAGTCATAAATATTTAATTATAATTTTATAATAATTAAAATGATTTAAAGTAAAATATATTTTCATAAAATATATTCATAAATTACTATTTTTTTATGATTATAAGACAATTTTATGAGAATTTATTTAATTTCTCAAAGTGTTATGAAATGAGTTGTAGTTTTAAAACTCATATTTTTTGAAAAAATTTTGATTTTAATTAAAAGTTAAATTTATCATAGTTATGAAATTATTTTCAAAAAAATGTATTTCCCTTTTAATTATAAATGTCGAAAAATGGTTGGGGTGTATTTTTTGTATTTTTCTGAAATACTTGAATTTTTGGTGAATAGTGAAGTATGGTAATTTATGATATATGTTGAGTTCATGATTTATTGAGTCATAGATGATGTAAGTCTAATATAATACCAAAATATATAATTATCCATCATTATTCAAATATTTTTTATGATAATTCTAAAACTATTCATAGTCTTGATCGAAAATAATAAACTAATGAATATAATAGTGAGAAAACACCCCCCCCCCTCATCCACTATAAATACCACCCCGACCACCTATTCTTCTCACACTTAAAATCCATGAATCATGTTTAATCACTTCCCAATTACCTTCCCAAGACTCTTCCTCACTTCCATAACCTTACAGTCTCACCAAAAGGCCAAAACCAAGGGCCTTAATGAGGATCCCAAGTTAGGGAATTCAAGAGGTAAAATCGACTTTCATTTCTTTTTTTTGAATTATTTTTCTTTTATTATAATCTCTTAATCTCCAATTATCCAAGAGAAACGAAAAATCTATTATCTAATATATATACTATATTGTTATCATTTTAATATAAATATACAGTATCATACTTCTTCTTCACTCTCTTTCATTCTAAAAATAAAAATATCATTTGTGATGTGTCGATTTACCAACATCCTGGAGGATGTGTTTTCAATTTACATTACTATATTCAAGTATGGTCATAAAATAATTAATATGGTTAAATAATATTTTAATATACATAATATATTTATATTATGTTCCGGAACCAATGTTTATACATAATATTAATTGACAGAACAAAAATGGTCTGTAATGATCAAACTTCACCAAAATAAACAAATTTTTGTCACTAATGTTTAATATAACGATTCATACTAATAAAAAATAACCTAAATAAAATATAATATCATTAAATTCTCTTTATATTCATTAATAACATTTAAGTTCAATTCTGGAGTTTTGATCCCTTCCGACAAGAATATCCTTAAAAACCCACAATGGAAACCATTAAATAAATTCACCTGAAACAATGAAAATAATATAATATTATTAATAAATGGGTGGAACTATTTTATGATAATATCATATAAGTAATTATAAATATTAATATGTTTATTTTATATATTAATAAGACTCTTTAAAATCATTAAATTCTAGGTTTTAAGACATTTTATGTAAGACGAAATCGAGGTAAGGGAATTCATTTCATAATTTTCATTCATTGGGTTAACCTTCTAAATTATAGATTATATGGTATTAAGTTTATTTGTGAAATTAATTTTTATTATATGATGAGTATTTATATTTTATACACATATTCCATTCTATTTACTAATTCCCACTTCAACTATATGATATTTTTAAGGGTCTTTTCATTAAAAAGCCTCTTTTAATTTCCTTTCTTTTCTTTAAAAGGAATGATTTATATGATGTATGTATTATTGTTTTATGATTATGTTTTAGTTAATAGGAATTATTTATTATTATGGGTGGGACCTATATCCCCCTCCAATTCATTGAGTATGTTTGTTTTGGAGGTTTTCTATATGGTTACTCCAAGTATAATAGTGATGGTTACACCATATGGTAGTAGTGAGGGGTACATTGTAAGGTAGCCATGACTATTACATTGTAAGGTATGCATGAGGGTTAAAAATAATATGGTATCCACTAGTGTAACAATATTATATAATTAATTCTCTATGTTACATTTATGGTATTATTTATGTTTTCAATGTTTTATAGAAGTATCATGTTTTCATAAAGTACCTATATGATACTTATTGGGTGAGAAGTATGTCTTTCTGAAAATTATTTCATGTGTTTATAATAATTCACATACTAAAAATTTCACTCAATGAATTTATTTCCCTTATTCATCTCTTCATTATAAAACCAAGTTTTAAAATGTTTTTCACTAGGTTTAATGAAGGGAAAGAGAAAAAGAGAATCCAAGATGAATGTTGTGAAGACTTTTCATGAATAGTTTTCAAGTTTTTTATTAAAAAAAATTGTATTATAAAAAATGGATATTATTTTAGTAGTATCCAATTTGTATGATTATGGTTTGATATGTATGAATTATTTCATATCATTATAAAACTCTAAAACTAAAAGATCTATTGGAATGTAAAGAAGTGAATTATAAATGAATTTACTATATTATATAATGATTAGGGTCAGGTCCTTATAGTTGGTATGCGATCATAGTTTAGATAAATTTAGGGGTTATGATGATGTTAAAAGAATACCATAATGGATTTTTACATTTTGTGTATGTTGAAATGATATATAATTTGAAGATAATCATGTTGCTTCATCTAAGATATGTCTGTTCAGAATGGTTTTCCGGCTCCCAGCACTATGTTTCATGGATGGGTAGTCACTTGTGCAGGTTCAGCGTATCGAGGAAGGGGAATGTGTTTGATGGTTTCGAGATGGACTCAGTGTTCGATGGTCTAACTTTATAGCGGTTCTTTTTGGAAGGGTTGGCCCTGGGTAGTGTTTCTTGGTTGTCTTATTTTTGGTTTTTGGTTGATGTTATGTTTCTCCTTTTGAGTGGGTCTGGTCTTAGGTAGGGTTTCAAGCTCGTCCTGCTTATGTGTGTCCTATTTGCATGGCGGTTCTCACTTTTCTATAAAGTGTTTTTATAAAATCAAAAAAATATATTTAGTGGTAAAAAAAATAATGGTTTTCAATGGAAGAAATAGGGATGTTGACGTAAAAAAGGGACTGAGAGGATGATATCATTCCAAATCCCCAACTTGGAATGGTGAAAATTGGAACCGAATTGATTGTGATAGAAATGCATTATTTAATAAAAATTATAAATGGTGGTGTAATCCATTAAAGAGAACAACCAGAGCTACCATAAAGGAACATAATGATAGTGAATTATTTTATTATTCAACACCCTCCTGCATTATGTAGTTCTTCTAACCAGTGGAAATTGAATGTTGGATTGACATGATTTAAAAGAGATTCAGTTTTATGAGGTTTCTAGATAATCAAATGTTTGGTATTTACATTTATCATTTTGGAGGTGAGCATGACTAGCGGTGGTCAATGGAAAAGGATATTGGGGATAATGAGGAGATTAATGACCTGGAATGGGATGAATTTAAGAATTTATTCCATGAAAAATAGTTTTCCTAAGATTTTTAGACATATAATGGAAAAGAAATTACATGAATTGAACAAAAAGGAGGAATTGTTAGTACCCATGTATGAAGAAAACTTCACTCGACTGGCAAGGTATTCTCCCAATCGTATTCAGGATCTTGATAGTAAAATCAACACTTCTAATCAGTATTGAAGACAACATATTAAATAGAATTTTCTTCCCATGAATTAAAAAGATATGAGAAACTATTACAATGGGATGAGAGGTTTTAAAAGGAGTTTTCTGATTATCATGTGTACTTTGAAAATAAGAAGAAAACGTTTTATGGATGGAAAGAGATGTGTAAGAATCAATCAATGAAATCTGAAGGTAAGAAATTACAGTTTCCATTTTATGAAAATTGCGTTTAAAACACCATGGAGAATGCCTTAAAAAAATTGGAAAGTGCTTTCGATGTGGTATGTTTGGACATATATCCCGATATTATAATGAAAATAATCTTAAGATAAATTATGATAAAAAACTATAAATTGATTTAAATGTGGTGAGATGGTTCATTATGCTAATACCAACCCAAATAAAGATATGAATGATGGAAATAAGCCAGACAATAAGAATAAAGGTGTTATAAGATCCCTTGTCACTAAATAATCATATTTCAGGACATCCAATGAAGTAGTATTAGGTACTTTGTTTGTTTCCTTAGATTTTTCATTGTCTTGTTTGATACGGGGTCTACACATTTCCTTATTTCTGAGAAATTTTCTTGTAAATTTGAAATCTCACCTTACAAAATGAGATCGTAAATTATTGTTAAAACACCGGGGGAAATAATACGGTAAAAAAGGAATAATAAGAATCTTCCTATTGTTATATATGGAATAATATTACATACAAACCTTATTGTTTTTCTTTAGTAGAGTTTGATGTTATTCTGGGTATGGATTATATTTTTGTTTATCAAGCTAAGATTGATTTTAGAGATAAAGAAGTTATTTTTTGAAAAGAGTTTGAGTTTTTATAAAATAATGAACCCATAAGATTTATAACATACCATGAAGCTGAGAAACTATTGAAATATGGAAATGAAAGTTATCATTATCATACTGTTGAAAACATGAGAACAGTTCGTATTAATTATGTTCCATTGGTAAATGAATATCTAGATGTTTTCCATGACAAATTTACCAATTTTATATTTGATCAGGAAGTTGAAATAACTATTGAATTACTTTCTGATGGTAATCCAATTTCAAAACCCCCTTGTCGAATGGCTCAAGTGGCACTTCATGAATTGAAAAATCAATTGTAGGAGGTGTTTGATAAAGGTTTCATTCATCCTAGCACTTCACCATAGGGTACTCGAATCTGTTCATTAAAAATAAAAATAGTTCCATTAAAAATTTCATTGATTATAGAGATTTGAATAACATTACTATTGTGAATAATTATCCTTTACCTCATATTGATGACTTGTTCGATCAGATCCAAAGAGCTCATTATTTTCCAAAGATTGACATGAGATCTGCGTACCATTACTAGAAGGTGAAGGATGATGAAATTCCAAAAACAACATTTCATACTAGACATGATCACTTTGAGTTTTCTTATTCCGTTGGGGTTGAAAATTGTTACTTTTGTATTCATGGATCTTATGAATAGAATATTCCATAGATATTTGGATAAGTTTTTTTTTGTTTTTATTGATAATATTTGGGTAATTTCAAAATTTTATGAGGATCATGATAATATTTAATGATTTTCTTGCAAACATTCAAAAAAATTTAAGTAATACAAAATATTTAGAATTTTTGATTTTTGGTAAAAACTGATTTATTTTCATGAAGACATTGTAAATTAGGATAACATAACATTTTATCATGCTAAAACAAAAGTGATTGATGAATTTCCAAGATCTAAAAATGTTACATATAGTCTTAGTTTTCATGGATTATAAGGTTATTACTGATTGGTTTTTAAAAACTATGCATGATTATCTAGACCACTATCTAAGTTAACATAAAACAGGGTCTTTTTATAGAATACTATGATGTTTGTTTTCAATAATAGAAAAAGAGATTGGTGAATGATCTAGTTCTAGCCCTACCCTCTAGAAATGGAGAATTTTTCTCCTATAATGATGCTTCGTTGAAGGGAATTTTTTGTTTTCATATGTATAATTATCAAGTAATTTATTATTCTTCTAGAAAACTGAATCATCATTAGAACAATAATCCCACATATGATTTGGAATTATAAGCTCTAGTTTTCAATTTGTAAATTTAAATTCATAATTTATAAGGAACCAAATGTGAAATATATACGGACCATAAAAGTCTGAAGTATATATTCACTCAGAATGAAATAAACATGAGGTAGATAAGATGGATTAAACGGAAGATTTATTATTATTACATGATCAATTACCATACTAGAAAATAAAACAAAGTGGTGGATACCTTATTCAAAAACTTCATTATAAATTAACCCTGTTATGTTTGGAACAAGACTCCTTGATTAATGATTTCATGAATTTTGCATTAGAAATTGTTGGTGTAGGAAATTCCTCTTTTTTATTTCAGGTTTTATTGTAGTCATCTCAATCATGCCAAATTTTTTAAGCATGGAATGAAGACAGTCAGTTTCAAAAAAAGGTATAATTTTTTAAAAATTGTAAGTTTCTATAATTAAAAATTGAAAAAAAAAATTGTTTTATGATTTGGACAGAGATCATTTGTTCATTGTGATTCTCTAGCTGGAGAAATAATTATTATGTGAATGTCGTATTTCTCTTATTTCAGTTTATTCTAGTATTACTAAGATGTATATATACCTTCGAGGGTATTACTAATGAGATGTAATGAAAAGAGATATTTTAGTTTTTTCTTTGAAATTTTTTACATGTCAATAGGTTAAATCAGATAAAGAACATCCAAAGGGTATACTTCAGCATTTTCTAGTACCAGAGTGAAAATGAGAAAATATATCTATGGTCACATGGTGGGACTACCAAAGACTACTCAAGGTAATAATGCAATTTGGATTATTATTGATCGGTTGACTAAATCTGCACATTTCCTTTATATTAGAGATATTATGTCTTTGGATAAACATTATAGATTGTACCTAAAAAGATTTCTAGGTTACATAAAGTGCCTCTATATATTTTAGCTGACTGAGATATTAGGTTCACTCCTATGTTTTGGAAAGGCCTTCAGATATATTTGGGCATAAAATTAAACATCATTACTACTTTTTATCCTTAATCTTATGGACAGACTGAGTGAAAAATTCAGAAATAAGAGGATATTCTTCGATCTTGTTTCATGGAATATGAGAGAATTTGGGATCAACATCTTTATTTATTTCAGTCATGTTATAATAACAATTTTCATTCCAGCATACATATGGAACCATTTGATGCATTATATGAAAAGTGGTGTCAAACTATAAAATCATGGGATGAAGTTGGGGAAAGGAAGTTGATGGGACATGAATTGGTAGAGGAAGAGGATGATAAAGTAAAGGTGATCCAGTGACACATGAGGATAGTTCAGATAATGTATAAATGTTATAAAGATAATATGAGGAAAGAATTTTCTTTCAAGTTAGGTAATCATGTTTTTTCATAGAATCTCACCATGGAAAAGTGTTATGTGTTTTGGTTACAAAGGAAATCTAAGTCCACAGTTCATTAAACCTCATGAAATCCTGGAGAAAGTTGGAAAAGTCACATACCAAGTAGCTTTGCCTTCATATTTACCTCAGGTACATAATTTTTTTCATGTTTCAATTTTGTGAAATTAAGTCTAGATTTATCTCATGTTTTGATCCCATAATACAGTCAACTGGAATTGAATCTTTCTTATGAGGAAAATCTTATTCAGATTCTTCATCATATAGAGAAATTATTTCAAAATAAGGTAATTTAGTTGGTTAATGTTTCGTGTAGAAATGACATGTAGAATATACAACATGGGAATCTAAAAATGCTATAAGGTAAAGGTACCCTCACATGCTTAATAAGTAAATAAAAAATTACAAGGGCACAATTTCCAGAAGGAGGTGAAAATGTAACAACCTAGGTACTTATAAAAATTAATTTTCATTCTGGAATTAAATAATGAAATTCATTATAAATGTATAATGAAATAAGTGGAATTTATAGAAATTAAGGAATTTATACTGATGGAATAGTAACTTGACTTTAGGAATGGTAACATGGCCATTAGGAATAGTAATCTGGCCAATAGAATAGTAACATCACCTATGAGAGTATAAATAAAATTTATTTATTATATATGTGTAATCATGATATATTTATATCATCAAATAAGTAAATAAATGTCTTGGAAATGAAAATTTTAACATTGGTATTTTAATAAGTCATAAATATTTAATTACAATTTCATAATTAATATAATGATTTATAATAAAATATCATTTAATAAAATAGATTAATAAATTATTATTATTATTTTCCAATGATTATAAGATAATTTTATGATTCCTTATATAAATTTTCAAAGTGTTATAATTCAGTTATAGTATTAAAACGGGTATTTTTTGGAAAAATTTATGATTTCAATAAAAATTTAAATATGTCATATTTAGAAAAAAAATCCAAAACAAATTGAGTTAATTATTTAGTTATTCATGTCAAAAAATGGTTAGGGTTAATTTTTGAGAATTTTCTGAAATATTTGACTTTTTTTATGAATAGTGAAATATGGTAATTTATTATATAAGCTAAATACATGATTTCTTTATTCATAGATGTTTTAAAGCTGATGTAAGCCTAAAATATAAAACTATTCTTCATTATTTTAATATTTTTTATGATAATTACCAAATGTTTCATTGTATTGATCCAAAATAATAAACTAATGAACATAGTAATGAGAAAACATCCCTCTCCTCCATAATAAATACCAGTCCTCGCCACCTCTTCTCCTCATAATTAAAATCCTTTTATATTGTTTAATTTATTCCTAATTAACTTCCCATTCCTCTTACCCACTTCGAAGACCGGCTGGTTTCACCAAAAGGCCAAAACCAAGGGCCTTACGGAGGTTCTCAAGGAAGGGAATTCAAGAGTTAAAATCCTCTTTCATTTTTATTTATTTTATTTTCAATTATTTTTATTTTATTATACTATCTTTAGATAACATTATACAAGAGGAATAAATACTCAATTATGTTATATATATTGTAATTTTATCTAATTTATGGAAATATTCATCAACATACTTCTTCTTCTCTCCATTTTATAATAAAAATAAAAACATCGCCTCTGATGTGTCGATTTACCGACATCGTGGAAGATGTGTTTTCAATTTCCATTACCTACTTCAAGAAATGGTCTTACAACAACAAATATGGTTAAATAATAATTTATTATAAATATTATATGTTATATTATCTTCTAAAACTTGTGTCTTTAAAAATATTAATTTATAAAACAAAAGTGGTTTGTAATGATCAAAATTAACCAAAATAAACTAATTTTCATCACTAATGTTTTATGTAATGATTAATACTCATATCATAAAACCAAAATGATATATAAAACCATATAATATTATAGAGGTTCATTATTTACTTTAAATTTCAATTCAATGGTTTTTCTCCCTTTCGACAAGAAAATCCATAATAAACTATTTGTAATGCCCCGACACTAGTTACCCAGAGTCGGTGTATTATTACATATCATTGGCATGATCACAAAAGATCAAGTCTCAAAATACCAAATATTTTAGTAGCCTTGTAAGTACTAGATACATTAATAAGGTTTATATTACATCATAAAATTAAAAACTACAACAACATTGTTTCCATAGACAACAGTGAAATCTCATAGACTGTCCCTGTAGGTCAGTCATAATATACTTATTTTCATTTTGGGAAAAATAAAACATAGAAATGGGTGAGCTCAGATGATCAGTAAGGATAACAATATAGTGTAAACATTAATAAATATGTATAAACATTTAAGGCAATGTATATAACTAAAAAAATCTTTTTAAACTTGAACATCAGCATAATATAGAAAATATAAAATCAAAATAATTCCATTTACTTACTCACATGGATATTCTACTAGTCGAATAATCACATGAAATATAAAAATCCACTTTCATAATGATATAATTCATAATGTCATACATTCATAACCACATAGTTAAGGCCTTGTGCCAAGTCTACAAATAAGATTTTGTCAAGACCTTGTGCCAAGACACTAGTTTGTCTCATGAGACCTACATATGCATCGAGGAGCTATAGCGGGCTCTACCCGTCACATACTAAGTCCAATTAATTCCTTATATGAAAAGGTTTAAACATAACAAAAACATTCGTATTAAAACTGGCATACGAAATTTCAATACCTTATCCATAAAACATGAATGGTATAAAATAACACATCAACAGTCAAACATATCACAAAACCTTCAATAAAATATGGATGTTCTGTATTATAATAAATTAACTTTAAACAAACATAAAATCCATCAAAGGATGTTGACATAGATGAAATCAAAACCTTTTAGAGAAATATCTCTTTCTATTTTAAAATCTTTTTAGATTCACATAATTATAAAATAAAACATTTATATTTAAAAATATTCTTATAAGCTTGTAAGTGAGGCTTCGACGGTGTTATAACGGTGGGAAATATCCTCAGCCACCGTATAAGTTAAAAAAATACATTCTTACCTTAATTTTGTTGAAAAGGTTATAAAGGACCTTGTTTGGAAAATGACAGAAAGATTTTTTTTATAAACATGATATAAAATTCAAAAAAGGGTATAAATAACATTAACTCCTAGTCAATAAAATAGTAAGAATGTTTCGAAATACATTTTTAAGAAACATGGATCTGGATGATAAAGAGGTCCCAGTAGATAATTACATATAAACAACCTCGGATAATGAGTAGATTGTGTAATTAACCCTTACCTTGTACTTTTACTTGGTTGAGTGTTGGTTAACCTCCTGTATAGTGGTGAAATAATTGTTATTAAATAATAAAAAAATAATATACATTAATATGATATCATATGTGATCTTTTAACATTTCTTGTTAATAATATCCTAGTTTTATCATCGTTTCGGCTTTTAACTGATTCGTTTACCTTTATATACTTTGTTACATAATTAATGTTTGTTGTGGATATGATGTATCTTATTCATATTAATAATTATATTAATTCTTTAAACATTATTTTTAATCAGAAAATGAAAATTAGACTCGAATGGATACAATGGGGGAAAGAATCTCATCGCGTTCATGGAGACGGAAATCTGTACGTATGCACGATTGAAAATATCATTCTTTGGATATTAAAATAATCTATAATTGGATGGTATACCATATATACAGAATAATTATCATGTAACAATTATTATTTACATCAATTACACATCATAATTATACCTATCCAAATAATAATGTATTGAATAACAATTACACCACGATGTGGAGATGGTAATTCGTACGTACGCACGTATGGTGACATGCCATTCAAATAATGGATAGAATAATTAATATGGTTCTAAAACATTTATAATAACATCAAATTATATATAATATACTGGATTTATTATTTTAGAATGGAAACCATAAATAAAGAGGATGTGGAAGAAGAAAGGAACTTGAAAGAGGTGTTGAAATATTTACCTGTTCTTCAGATTCTTCCTTTTAATTTGATCAAAAGGGATCCTTAGGTTGGATTTATGACTAGAATTAAGGCCTCTAGGTTTAATGTAGGATAGTTGTAAGGGTATTTGGTCAGGGGTTGGCCAAGCCAAATGGATTTGAAGTTATGAACTAGAGAGAAGGGGGAGTGCCCTTTTATAAGAGGGTTGAAGGGCACCTTAAGAAAAGCTAGAAATATTATTTTATAATAAAATAATTTTCGGTTTCTAATCACTCCAAAATATATTATTTAAAGGATATGGATGGGTAGGGTCTAAAATCACTCAACCAATAGGTTTTATTCAGGATTACTTCACTATATTAACTTTATCTTTTAGATTTAACTTTTAGTTAAATAGTTTGACATTTACCCTGTCTCTTTGTATTTTTATATTATATGGTCAATAAACCGATTATATACTTCCAAGAAAACCCCAAGTGGTTCATTAATGATACAACTATCTTTATATAATCCTTTTTACCAAAAATTAGATTTTTAGGAATATAATAGCAATTAATAATATAATATTGTTTTTAAAAACTCTTTTATGTCAGTTTTGACACTATTTGGTATTTTGTTTTTACTAAATTCATAATAGCATTATTACTTCAACAATATTCATATAAAAAACCATAATATGTCATATTAACCTATATATTTAGTTTAATTCATTAAAAGTCTCAAACTAAATTTATTTGGATATTCATAATATCAACACTTTTAATATTTCATTAATTAGGTAATTACTACATCATCATTGTTTCATAAATAAATTAACTTATTTAAGTTCTAAAAAAATATAAATAAAATATTATAATGTAGAAAATACTTTTATCTTTCTAATTAATATTTATAGTAGAATTTGTCTTATGTATAACCATATATTAAAAATACTTTAGTTATTAAACATTTATTTTAACTCTTTTAACTCTCCTTTAAATAAAATAATAATAAATGTCCTAATCAAATCCAAGTGGACCTAAAGGATCATATTTTTTTAATAAGGTTTTTTTTGTCTAATTAAACTTATCCAATATAATTAGAACATGTGTTAGGGTAATGATAATATCATTTTTACCATTAATTACCCTATTTACTTTTAACCGTGGTAAATAAAAGTAAAAAGTTATGATTCATGAAAAATTATTTTAGTCTTATTGAACCACATTTTACTTACTGATATCAACCGTGTGTCTTGGATTTTTTAAATTCAACACATAGAAGAGGTAAAATTATGTTTTATGTAAATTTTCAAATGCTCTTAAGAGGTGGGTAAAATACGGTAAAAATTTCAATAAAATATTTATATATCTAAACTTATTATAAAATGACTCCAATGAATTATATTGAACTTATATAGGTATTATTTATCTATTTTGACCTAAAATAAATTTAAATAAAATAACTAATTATTTAAATAAAAATTGTGTTTTAAACTATAACTCAGTGTTTTTCACTATTCATCAAAAATTGAACGTTTTCAGAAAAATACCAAAAATTCAACCTAGGATAATTTAGATATTATTAATCCAAAAATGAAGTCCATTTTGAAAGATAAAATTTATAAAATTTCAAAAAGTGGGTATTACTATTCATAACGGCTAGTTTGATTGGTTGTGGTGTGTTAGAACTCGAAGTTGTGTACAACACATGCTACTCTATTATTCAAAGTGAAGAGTACCATGGAAGCATGGGGTGTTACATTCTACCCTACTTAATATAATTTTTTCCTTGAAATTTCTAGAATATTACTGCATAAGAAGACTCGTGTGGTTCTTCATCATAAGGTCCTCGGGTTCCCACGTTGCATCTTCCATCTTATGGTTTCTCTATAGAACTTTTACCAGACGAGTCGTCTGGTTTCTCAATACTTGTTCTCTTGTATCAAGAACCTTGACAGACTCTTCACAATAATACATATCAGGTTCTAGTTCTAATTCAAGATAGGTGAGAACATGCATTTGTCCAGGCATGTATTTTCTCAACAGTGATACATGGAACACATCATGAACTTTATAGAGACTTGGTGGCATTTCCAAACAGTAAGCTACAGCCCCAATTCGTTCTAGAATTTCGAAAGGTCCAATGTACCTGGGACAAAATTTTCCCTTCTTACTGAAATGTATAACATCCTTCCATGGGTATAACTTCAAGAAAACATGATCTCCTACCTGAAATTACAAATCCTTCCTTCAGTTATCAGAATAGCTATTCTGCCTAATTTGAGCTTCTTTGATGTGGTTTTTGATTACATTTACCTTTTCCGTCATTTCCTCCACATGTTCTGGGCCTATTTGTTTTCTTTCACTAACATCATCCAAAGAGGTTGGTGTGTGAGATCTCATTCCATATAATGCTTCATATGGTGTCATCTAAATACATGAATGGAATCTATTGTTATTGGAAAATTCTACTAGAGGTAAATATTTATCCCATATACCTTAAAAGTCAGGTGAGCAAGATCTCAACATATCTTCTAAGGTTTTAATAGTCTCTTCTGATTGTCCGTCAATTTGAGGGTGGTAGGAAGTGCTCAAATGATGCTTAGTATCCAGGTATTTTTGAAGAATTTTCCAGAATCTTGATGTAAAACGTGGATCATGATAAGAAACAATCGATAGGGGTACTCCATGAAGTCTCACAACTTCATTAATATATTGTCTTTCTAGACGTTCAAATGGTAAATCTTCCCTTATAGCAAGAAAATGTGCTAACTTGGTAAGATGATCAAAAAATGACTCATATTCTATGGTATCCCAATGACAATGTCCATTGTAATATTATCCCATTTCTATTCAGGTATTGGAAGAGGTTTCATGACTACTCCAGGCTGTTTCCTTCCAGCTTTCACTTGCTGACAAACCATACATCTTGACCCAAAATCAGAAATCTTCCTCTTCATGTTGTCCCACCAAAAATGTTCCTTCAAATCTCAATACATTTTGGTGTTCCCATGTTGTATAGAGAAATTGGATCTACAAGCATCATCCAACAATTCCATTTTTAGATCAGGTATATCAGGAACACAGAGTCTCCTCCTAAATTTCAAAATTCCTTCTTCATACACAAAGTCACTCAATCTCCCATCATTCTCAGCTTTAATCTTCTTATAAAACTCTTCATCATTGGTTTGAGAACTCATTATCCTTTCTAGTAATGATGGTTTGGAAACTATTTGGAAACCTATTGATATTTCCCCTTCTATGGTGATTCCCATATCTATCTTTACTAGATCCATGTATATAAGATCCTTTTAAACTCTCATCTTGTTCAAAACTCTATGATCTATTATACTCAAAGCATCTACCACCTTATTTACATTCCCCAAGTGGTAGTGTATCATGAATTCATAATCCTTTAGTTGTTAAAGCCATCACCTTTTACTCATCTTGAGTTATTTTTGTTAGAAAATATACATCAAACTCTTGTGATCGGTATATATCTCAAATTTTCCACCATAGAGATAGTGTCTCCAAATATTCAAAGCAAAGATTACAGCTGCTAACTCAATATCATGAGTAGTATAGTTTTCTTCATTAATTTTTATCTATCGTGATGTATAGGAAATAACCCTATCATATTGCATAAGGACACAACCAATTCCTTTATTTTAAGAATCACTATAAATAACAAACCCATCATTCCCCGATGGTAGAGTCAATCTAGGAGCATTGACTAATCATCTCTTTAGTTCTTCAAAACATTCTTCACACTCTTTTGTCCAAACAAATTTAACCCCTTTTCGTGTGGGCTTTGTGAATGGGTTAGCCAACCGGGAAAAATTCTAGACAAAACGTCGATAATAACCAGCTAAACCAATAAAACTACGTACCTCGGTTATACTCATTGGTACTGGAAATTCATAGATTGCCTTGGTCTTAGAAGGATCAATATAGATTACATCCTTAGAGACAATATGTCCATGAAAACAAATCTCTTGAAGCCATAATTCACACTCTCTAAACTTCCCATATAATTCATGTCTTCTAGGAGCCTTCAGGATCATGCTCAAGTGATTTTCATGATCTTGGTAGCTTTTTGAGTATAATAAGATTTAATTAATAAATACCACTACAAGTTCATCAAGATATTCCTTGAAAACTCTATTCATTAGATCCATGAAGACATAGGGTGAATTAGTCAATCCAAAAGGCATTATTGTAAACTCGTAATGCTCGTACCTGGTTCGAAATGACGTTTTTGGAATGTCTTCCTTCTTCACACAAAACTGATGATATCCATATTGAAGGTCAATATTTTAAAATTATTGAGCTCCATGTAGTTGGTCAAATAAATCATCAATGCGAGGTAGGTGATACTTGTTCTTTATTGTTATAGCATTGATCTCCCAGTAGTCAATGGACAAACTCATAGATCTATCTTTCTTCTTAATAAAAAGGAAAGGGGATCCCCATGGTGAAACACTAGGGTGAATAAATCCCTTATTAATCAATTCATCTAGCTGTTTCTTGTCACGACCCGCCCTCGGGGTCTGTGCTGTGACTAACCCAAGCCCGCCTTCCATAAATTTGTCATGACCCGTCCTCGGGGCCCGTGCCGTGACTACCCCAAACCCGCCTTCCATAGGCCAGGGGCTGGCGACTAGCACCAAGGCGTAAATCCCAGTAAAAAGGGAAGGCATTGCCTTTGAAAAGTAAACAAGCACCACATAGTAAGCAAGCGGAATAGTAAACACTAAGTAATAACAGAGTACAACTGAAAGTGTGGAAAAGTAAATGAGCCAGTATACAAACCCAAACTGAAAGTAAAGTAAAACTCGAAAGGGAAAACAGCAACTGTAAAGTAAAAGCCGCTACACCGAGCTGTCCACTGGAGATCCCACCTGAATGGTGGGTACAGATAGCTTCACTGCTCCTCGGGTCCCGCCGTCCGCTCCGAGCACATCCCGCCCAGTGGTCCACCTCCAGGTACCGTCCTGCTCTGCAAGCCTCAACCACGATCAACGCTGTCGGTCATCTGCAACCAACACAACGTAGTGCGGGCATAGCCTGTGGAGGGGTGAGTATAACGATACTCAGTAGGGACCCCGAGACCCTCAAGCTCTCACTAAAACCAACAAGGATAACCACAAGAAGATCTCAACAGATAACCTCTACTTAGATATATGCCCATACATATACCTAAGTTATCAAGTAACTCATCTCAATCATGAGGAAACACAAGGATTGTGAAATCAATGGATAACCACTACCCAGGTATATGCCCATACATATACCTAAGTTATCAAGTGACCCATCTCAATCACTACTCTAGGCCAAGCACGCTTAACTATGGAGTTTTAACCACGTAGGCTCCCAAAAAGGAAGGTGAACCTTGAGTATAGTATACCGAAACGACCGTCTCGGTCCAAGGATCGCTACGTAACTCACGGTTCGTCGATCGGATGTCTGCATCCCAAGTTATGGGCATTTGAACCAATCCTATCTGAAGACGGGGGGGTCGAGGCCCGGTCCGACCCGGCCCAGTACCCCCTGGGTCGGCCCGAACCGGGTCGACCCGTCCCGAGTGGCGGCCCGACCTGGCGGCTCGGCCCGGCCAGCGGCTCGTCCCGGCCAGCGGCGCGGCGGCGCGGTGGGAAAAATGTTTTATGAGGATTTTAGGGAATTTTATTTAGTTTACGTGTGAATCGTTTGAAACAAGGTTCAATTTTTAATTAATTAAAAATTGTGCCATTTGGGTGTTGGTTATTCCTGATTGTTAGCATCTAATGCGGAGGGCGCGGGCCGAACGAACACGGCCCGACAACCCTCCGTAATTTTGTTTTTGGTGCGTGGATTTGACAGTGATGAGGAATCGAATCCGTAATGGGAAAATGAGGTATCCGTTCCGAAGATCTCGATCCGAGAAAATCGCCGGCGAAGACCGCAAGTGGAACGGACCACCGGAGTGCGTCCGGTGGTCCGCAGAAGATGGCGGCCGCGCGCCGCTCCGGCGCGGCGGCGCCGGTGACCCGCGGCGGAGGTGCGCCGCCGGAGTAACCCACCGCGGCTAAGCCGCGGTGGTCAACAGGCGGCTGGCTAAGCCGGCCGCAACGGTCCAAGGGCGGGACCCTTTAGGGTCCCACGTTTCATTTTTCGGCCGGCCAAACGACTAGCCGTTTCTAGTAATTCTGGGGGATTAAACCCTCGGATGAAGGCGGAGCGGGCCCCCCCACGTGGGGGGGGGGGGGGGCGTTGTTTTGCAAAGCACGAGGGGCTGTGCCCCCCCGTTTCCTCGACAAGCGCTCGGCCAACCGGCCGAGCTGAGCGGCCGGGCCGCGCCGCCGGCCGGGCCGGGTCCAGCGGACCGGGTCGGACCGACCCGGTTCGGGTCGGATCCGGGTCAACCCGATTCGGGTCGGACCAGGGGGGGTCGGACCGGGCCTAGACCCCAGGTTTCGGACGGGTTTCGGTCTTTTGTCCATAACTTGAGCCACGGACCTCCGAATGACGAACCGTCTACGGCAACGCGATCCTTGGATCGAGACGGTCGTTTCAGTTTATTACACTCAGGGTTTCGGAATACTTTGAGTTCGGCCGGGTTGGTTCGTACACGAAACCAACCGGGCCTTCGGAGCGGAAACGCTCATATCTTGAGCTACGGACGTCCGTTTGACGTGCTGTCAGCTTTGTTGAGTTCCTCATAGTGAGATGGATCTTTTGGCATACTCCGTCCGAGGATTGGACGGAGGTGGAGTATGTTCGGGTTGGTTTTGCCTCAAAAACCAACCAGGCCCCGGGGACGAAAATGCCAATAACTCTCAGACCGGGCGTCCGATCGACGCGCTGTCTGTTGCGTTGAGTTCCTATTGACGATACAAAACTTTTGGATACATCAACTCTAGACTTTGTGACAGTTGATGTATCAGCCTCTCGGCTCGTGCAGCGGTCCCTCCGAACGAGCTTGCTGTGTGCGGGAACCCTAGTGCTGGTTGCGACTGTTACTGTGACTACTACTGCTACTACTGCTACTGTGACTGCGACGACGACAGTACAAATATCCTGTGTGGATTCAACGACGACGACTACAACACTCAGCGATCCTACGTGGATCAGTGCTACAGGTCCTGTGTGGGCCCGATCCTGTGTGGGTCCGATCCTGTGTGGGTCCTTGCGCTCAGCGGTCCTGTGTGAACCAGCGCCTACAGGTCCTATGTGGGCCCGATCCTGTGTGGGTCTTTTGCGGGGGTTAGTTACCTTTTGATCCTTCGTGGGTCCGACGACTTAGATGGATCAGAGATCATCTTTATCATCCTTTGAAGAAGTATACCTGTGTGAGCTGAAACCTTTTGCTTTCCTGTGTGGATTGTGTTGTGCAATCGTGTGTGGATTACGTTTTGCTTTCCTGTGTGGAATATGTTTACTTTCCTGTGTGGACTGAGTTTTACTTGGGCTCGGAGGTTGGTGCGTTTTTCAAAATGATGACTTAGGTATATGTATGGGCATATACCTAAGCATTGTCGGTTGTTAGTTCGTGTTTGTACCTTTCTTCGTGGTTTATCCTTTGTGGATTCGAGAGACCTTCAGGGGTCTCAGGGTCCCTACTGAGTATCTTATACTCACCCCTGCACGGGCTTTGCCCGCACTACGTTGTGTTGGTTGCAGACGACGGACAGCGTTGATCTTAGCTGAGGCTTGCAGAGCAGGACGGTACCTGGAGGTGGACCACTGGGCGGGACGTGCTCGGAGCGGACGGCGGGACCCGTGGAGCAGTGGAGCTATCTGTACCCACCCTTCAGGTGGGATTCCAGTGGACAGCTCGGTGTAGCGGCTTTTACTTTTCAGTTGATGTTTTCCCTTTCGAGTTGTACTTTACTTTCAGTTTGGGTTTGTATACTGGCCCATTTACTTTTCCGCACTTTCAGTTGTACTCTGTTTTTACTTAGTGTTTACTTTCCGCTTGCTTACTCTGTGGTGTTTGTTTACTTTACAAAGGCAATGCCTTCCCTTTTTATCGGGATTTACGCCTTGGTGCTATTCTCCAGCCCCTGGCCTATGGAAGGCGGGCTTGGGGTAGTCACGGCACGGACCCCGAGGGCGGGTCGTGACATTTCTTTAGTTCCACTAATTCCACAGTGGCCATTCTATAAGGGCTTTTGATATGGGTATTGATCCAGGAATTAAATCAATGGAAAGCTCAATTTCTCATTCTGGAGGATGTCCAGGTAAATCTTTTGGAAACACATCAACATATTCTTTCACAATAGGTACATCCTCTATTTGAACATTATTTTACTCACCCAAAGTCATTTCATTCTCTTTCTCCCTAATAATTGAATTTATTTGACCTACTGGGGGTGGATCTAGATAAGAATTAGGTGGTGACGTTTCTACTCTAAAGATAAGGTACATCTTATCATCATAAAAAATTGTAACCTCTTTCTTCTTAAAATAAATTTTCGCATCATGGTCCGAAAGTCAATCCATACTAAGGATTATATCAAATTCAATCATGGGTACGGCGATGAGATTAGCAGATAAAGAACATTTATATTCTCTAATGGGGATTGATTCACAAAACATTGTTGCAATGATACTTCCCTTAAGAGTTTTGACTGACAACTCCCTTGTTAAATCAAATTTGAAATATCTAATTTTCTTAGCAAGCTGGGATGATATAAAACAATATGATTATCCCGAATCAAATAAAGCAGTTTCTATACTTCAGGAAATCATTAAAGTACTTTCCATCGCGTCTTTCAGAGCTTCAACCTCATTAGTAGTGATAGCTTAAGCATGGCCTTGATACCTTGGCCTTTTCTGAGGTAACTTCCCATAATTCTTAGGAAATTCATTTGCATAATCCCCCTTTTCTCTATAATTGTATAATTCGACATCAATAGCCTCTTTCTTCCCCTTGAAATCATGAGCTTGGTGGCCTTTTTCACCACACTTGTAACAGACTCCCATTCCCTTCAGGAAAGTACTAGGGTGTTTCTTCCCACATTTACTATAGTATGGATATTCAACTTTTCCCTTCTTCCACTTATTCCCATTTCCAGAGTCTTCAGAAGATCTCTTCTTCTCTTTCATTGCTTTAAATTCGTAAGACGTATAAAATTCGTGTTCTATCTTGATAGCACATGAGACAATATCTTCATACGACGACAAGGATTGTGAGAATAACACTCAATGGAGAAATGGTTTTAACCCATAAAAGAAATGATCAATCATACTTCTTGGGTTATGTATATAATCTGTAGTATGCCTCGCTAACCTTGTAATGTTATCTTTATAATTGTGACATTCTCATCCTCCTTTTTTTCTCAGACTCGGACATTTTCTTTCTGTATCCGCTCGATGGTCCTGACGAAAGTATTTTTCTAATAAAATCTCTTTAAACTCCCTCCATTCCATATTTTATACTTCATCATATTCCTTTGTGTTTTAAATCAATGACCACCATTTATCAGCTTCTTCAGTGAGGCGGTAATCTTCCATGACAACTTTTTCCCTTTCGCTACTCCCCAAGATGTGGAATATTTTCTCTAAGGAATTTATCCATTGATCAGCTACTGGTGGATTTGTACCCCCATAGAATTTTGGTGGTTTTTACCTCATGAAGTTATCCTACATTGATCCTCTACACTACGGATCAGGGTGCTCCATACGAGTAAGGTTATTATTCAAACCTGAGTGAGTTGTCCCAATATAGTGATAAGTTGATCAGCAGCAATTGTATAACCAACTCCACTATAATTATCATGAGTAGGAGGTAAATACCTAGATGGAGTATGTGCATTGATACGGTTTCCATTCCTTCCACTGGGTTCCATTTCTATACAATGGCATAAACTAGATTAGTTTATGAATCACAATACATAAACCCAAACTTGTAAAACACTTAACATAAATTGAACAGTTTATGGATATAATCCATAATCATGAAAATGTTTTATTTGAGGAATTATATACTCATAAACCCTTCATAATGGTTTGAAAAGAAAATGAGAATTATCCTAATCATATGCCTCAGGAGTGTCGTAACCAAGAGTGCAGCAAGGCCCGTTGTCATACACCAGTATCCATTTGAGTCTAGCTCAAAGTGGTGTTTCTAGGTTTTACCCCTAGGTTCATCTGTTCCAGAGCTGCCTCTACCAGATCATATCTAGACAAGGATGTATTTCTTGGAAAATGCACAAAATCCCTACAATACCAAAATTCTAGGAAGTTCTTCTATACTAATCCTCAAATTCAATCTTAAGGCTATGTCCTCTAATCAGTGTTTATCTAAATCTAGTTTCCACGGTTTGTACTAAACTTCCATAGATACCAACTATAATGCCCCACCCCTAGTTACCCAGAGTCGGTGAATTATTACGTATCTTTAGAATGATCACAAAAGAACAAGTCTCAAATGACCGATTAATTTAGTAGCCTTGTATGTACTAGATACATTCATAAGGTTTACATTACATCACAAAATGGAAACTACAACAACATTGTTTCCATAGAAAACACTGATATCCCATAGACTATCCCAACAGGTTAGTCATAATATTCTTCTTCACATCTTGGGAAAAGTAAAACATAGAAAGGGGTGAGCTCAGATGCTCAATAAGGATAACAATATAGTAGAAAAATTCATAAATACACATAAACATTTAATGCAATGTATAAAACTAAAACAAAATCCTTTTAGACTTCAACTTTAGCATAATATGGAAAAGATAAAATCAAAATATTTCCATTTACATACTCACACGGATATTCTACTAGTAGAATAATCACATGCAATATCAATATCCACTTTTATAATGATGGAATGCATAATGTCAGTCTTTAAAAACCACATAGTCAAGGACTTGTGCCAAGTCTACAAATATGATTCTCTTAAGGCCTTATGCCAAGAAACTAGTTTGTCTCATGAGACCTACTGATGCATCGAGGATCTATACCGGCTCCACCTGTCACAAACTAAGTCCAATGCATTCCTCATATGAAAAGTTTTAAACATAGCATAAACATTCATGTTAAAACTGGCATACAAAATGTGAATACTTTATCCATAAACCCTGAATGGTATGAAATAACACATCCAAAGTCAAACATATCACAAAACCTTCATTTAAATATGGATTTTTTTTATCATAATAAATCAACATCAAACAAACTTAAAATCCATCACATGATGTTGACATAGATGAAATCAAAACCTTTTTAGAGAAATATATCTTACTATTTTGAAATTATTTAAGAGACATATAATTATAAAATAAAACATTTATATTTTAAAATATTATTATATGCTTGTAAGGGAAGCTTCAACGATGTTATAATGATGGAAAATAGATGCACCCTCTTTATAAGTTAAAAAGACATTCTTACCTTAATTTTGTCGAAAAGGTTATAAAGGACCTTGTTTGGAAAACGACGGAATGATTCCTTTATAAACTTCTTATAAAAGTAAAACAAGGGTATAAATGACTTTAAACCATAATCTATAAAATATTTAGAATTTTTTGAAATAAATTTTTAATAAACGTGTTTGTGGATGATAAAGAGGTCCCAGTAGATAATTACATATAAATAACCTCGGGTAATGAATAGATTGTGAAATTAACACTTACCTTTTACTTTTAATTGGTCTAGGGAAGGTTAACCTCCTGTATAATGGTGAAATAATTGTTATTAAATTATAAAACAAACATATACATTAATATGATATCATATATGATGTTTTAACAATGCTTGTTAATAATATTGTAGTATTATCGTTGTTTTGGGTGTTAACTGATTTGTTTTCCATTATATGCTTTGTTACGTAAGTAATGGTTGTTGTGGATTTGATGTATCTTATTAATATTCAGAATGATATTAATTTTTTAAACATTATTTTCAATCATCAAATGAAAATTAGTCTTGAATGGATACGATGGGGAATGAATCTCATCGCGTTTGTAGAGATGGTAATCTGTATGTACGGACAAGCAACAATATAATTCTTTTGATATTAAAATAATATATAATTTGATGTTATATAATATATAAAAAATAATTATCTTGTTATATTTATTATTTACATCAATTACACATCATAATTATACCCATCCAAATAATGATGTATTGAAGAACAATTACACCACGACGTGGAGATGGTAATCCGTACGTACGCACGTACAGTGACATGTCATTCAAAGGATTGATAGAATAATGAATATGGTTGTACAATATTTATAATAACATTACAGCATATAGAAGATACTGAATTTATTATTTTATAATGGAAACAACAAATAAATAGGAAGTTAAAGAAGAAAGGAACTTGAAAGAGGTGATGAAATATCTACCACTTCTCAGGTTCTTCATTTTGATTTGATCAAAAGGGATCCTTTGGTTGACTTTATGACTAAAGGAAGGACTCTAGAATTAAGGTAAGATAGTTGAGAAGGTATTTGGGCAGGGTTTATCTGATTAAAATGGATTTGATGGTGTGAATTAGAGAGAAGGGGGACTGACCTTTTATAAAATGGGTGAGGGGCACCTTAGGAAAAGCTAGAATTATTATTTTATAATAAACTCATTTTCAGTTTCTAATGGATCCAAAATCGATAATTTAAAGGATAAGGTGGGGAAGGGTCTAAAACCACTCAACCCATAGGTTTTAGAAAGGTTTGGGTCACTATATTAACTTTATCTTTTACATTTAACTTTTCGTTAAATAGTTTGACATTCACCGTGTCTCTTTGTATTTTTATATTTTATGGTCAATAAACTTACTATATACATCCAAGAGAACCCCAAGTGGTTAAATAGTGATAAACCTATCATTATATAATTCCTTTATATGATGATTATATTTTTAGGAATATAATATCAATTAATAATATAATTTTTGTTTTAAAAACTCTTCTATGTCAATTTTGACACTATTTGGTATTTTGTTTTTTCTAAATTCATAATAGCATTATTAATTCGAAAAAATTCATATAAACAACCCTAATATGTCATAGTAACCTATAAAATTAGTGTAATTAATAACAAGTCTCAAATTACATTTATTTGGATATTCATAATATCAATTATTTTAATATTTTATTAATTAGGTAATTACGGCATCTGCATTGTGTAAAAAATAAATTAAATTATTTAATGTCTAAAAAATGATAAATACAATACTATTATGTATTAAATTCTTTTATCTTTCTAATTAATATTTATAGTCGAATTTAGCTTATGTATAACCCTATATTAAAAATGTTTTAGTTATTAAACTTTGATTTTAACTCTTTTAACTATTCTTTAAATAAAATAATAATAAATGAACTAATATAATCCAAGTGGACCTAAAGGATCATATTTTATTCCTAATGTTTTTTTTTCGAATTACACTAATCCAATAGAATTAGTACATGTGTTGGGGAAATAATAATATTATTTTTACCCTTAATTAACCTATTTACTTTTAACAGTGGTAAATAAAAGTAAAAAGTTAATATTCACCAAAAATTATTTTAATCTTGTTGAACCACATTTTACTTACTCATATCAACTTTTTCTCTCAAATTTTTTAAATTCATGTCACAGAAGTGGTAAAATTATGTTTTATGTAAATTTGCAAATGCTCATATGAGGTGGGTAAAAGATGGTAAAAAGTTCAATAAAATTTTTATATATTTAAACTTATTATAAAATGACTCCAATGAATTAAATTGAACATATATAGGTATTATGGATCTATTTTGACCTAAAATAACTTCAAATAAAATAAGTAATTTTTTAAATAAAAATTTGCTTTTAAACTATAACTCAATGTTTTTCACTATTCCTCAAAAATTGAAAGTTTTCAGAAAAATATCAAAAATTCACCCTAGGATAATTTTGATATTCGGAATCCAAAAATGAAGCCAATTTTGAAAGATAAAATTTATAAAATTTCAAAAAGTTGGTATTACTATTCATAACAGCTAGTTTTATTGGTTGTGGTGTGTTAGAACTCGAAGTTGCGTACAACACATGCTACTCTTTTATTCAAAGAGAAGCGTACCGTGGAAGCTTGGGGTGTTACACCAACCATGGAAACCATGAATGAAATACCCCCAAACAATGAAAATGAAAAAATATTACTAATAAATGGGTAGAAATATGTTATTCTAAAATCATAAAAATACATATAAATATGAATATGGTTCTGTTATATACTAATAACACTCTTTAAAATCATTATACAGTAGTTTTGACCAAATTTAAAGTAATACAAACCTAAGGTAAGGGAATTCTTAACCAAATTTCTATTCATTAAGTTAACCTTATAATTTATGGATTATGTGGTACTAATATTATTTTTGAAATTAATTTTTATTATATTATGAGTATTTAGAGTCTATGCACATATTACATTCTTTTTATAAATTCTCGCATCAAATATTTGATGTTGTTAAGGGAATTTTCTTTAAAATTACTCTTTTAATTTCCTTTATTTTCATTAAAAGGAATGATTTATATGTTGTAAGCATTCTTGTTTTATGATTATGTTCTGGTTCAAGGGAATTTTTTATAATGAAGGGTGGTACCTATATCTCCCTCTAATTCATTGGTTATTTTTATGTTGTAGGTTGACTTTTTGGTTAATCCAAGTGTAACTGTGATGGCTACACTATTTGGTAGCTATGAGGGTTACATTGTAAATTAGTTGTGAAGGTTACATTTTAAGGTAGTTTTAAGTGTTAAAAATGATATGTTATCCATGATGGTTACAATCTTATGTAATTAATTACAAAATTTACCTTTATGGTATTATTTATTTTTTAAATTTTTTATATAAATATCATGTTTTCACAATGTAACTATATGATACATATTGGGTGAGACGTGTGTATTTATGAAAATTATTTCATATATTTATAATCATTCATGTTATAATAGTTTCACTCATTGTTTTTATATCCCTTACTAATATTTCTATGCTCATCCCATGTTTTAAAAAAAATAAAAGGGTTTAAGGATTGTTAAGAGAAAAAAGATCAGCAAAGATGAATGTTGTGAAGACTTTTCGTGAATAGTTTTAATGTTTTTTATTTAAAAACTTTTTATTATGAAAAGAATGGATGTGGTTTTAGTATTATCAACATTGTATTTTTATGTTTTGATATATATAAATTAGTTCATAAGTTTCTAAAACTATAAATAGAAAATATATTTGGAAATGTAAAGAAGTGAATTCTAAAAGAATTTACTAGATTATGTAATTTTTCAGGTTGGGTTAGTATCATATAATGTTTTAGATAACTTTAGGGGTCAGAATGATGTTAATATAGGACCATAAATTATTTTTATCTTATTTTATGTTGAAATTATATATCATTTTAGGATTACCATGTTGCTTAATCTAACATATTTTTCCTCATAATGGGTTTCCTTTGAAGAAATAGGGAATATTAAGTAGGAAGGCACAGAGAGGGTGATATTTTTCTAAATATGTAACCTAGAATGGTGTGAATTGTAACAGAACATTTTTTATTATAATGGATCAGTTAACACAATCTACAAATGGTGGTGGAATCCATGCAAGAGAATAACCAGAGCTACCCCAATATAACATGATGATAGTGAAACATTTTATGAGGAAACACCCACCTGCTTTCACTGGGTCTTCTGACCTAGTGGCATCTAATGGACGGATTAATGAGCTTGAAAAGATATTTGATGTTATGGGGTGTTCAAATAATCCCAAGGAATATATTTCAATTTATTATTTTTAAGGTGAAGCTAAATATAAAGGTTCTGGGCACAGTGGAAGTGTGGTTGGGACGAGACCCAACTTTGATTTTTACCATGATCGATGATTATTACAGGATCAATTCGATGATGAACACCAGTCTCCATGGAATATGATCAGAGATTTAGATATAGAAGAAAGAGGCATGAAACCATTAGAGAGGATCTTTCACATCGCATTTATAATTAATTTACTTAATTTCATAAAGAAAAATAATAAATGGATCTTTGGTATTTTTCTTCATTGATGATGTTGATCGTCCGGAATGGCCCTTACAGATTATCATGTTGTGCTTGTAAGGATACAAACTAGAATCCTTCTAGCGGTGATCCACGCGTGCTCTGATGGCCTCCGATCGACATCGCTCATTCTCCGGGTGCTAGCACGGGGAAGCGAGTGTCTTGTTTTGGTCGATATTGATTGTTTGTTCTTAGGTCTTGAAGAACGTATCTCGTTCTTGATTGGGGAGAGAATTTGATTCGAGAGAGAAATTGGTTGGCTCAACAATTCTCAATTCACCAGGTGTGTGGTGTCATGTATGGAACAATAGGGGTACTTTCCTATTTATATACATAGAATTTCAGTCACAATATTTAATTGCATAGAAACAATTAAATACATTCATGAACTTAGAGAAAACCAATTCATTTACTAATAATACCGTGACATTATTTATGGTCGGCCAACTTACGCAAAATGGAATAAAAAAATTATGCATCACAAAAAAATAGCAGTGTTATTTTAATTTGTGCCACCCAGTTAAGTAATTATTTACTATCTTGAAATTATTATTTTACTACTAGACTGACCTTAGTCCACTAGAACTCCACTTCTATTTATTGAACACCCAAATAAATAAATAAATAAATTATTCTCTTAAATAAATATTTTATTTATAAACTAGTAAATAAATATTTATTAAATGTTCAATAAAATAAATAAATATATTTAATTTAATTTATGCAATCATTTTAACTTGAATAAAATTATTCCAAGGTCTTGGAAATAATATTTACATCAATAATTAAATTGAAATAGAATTTAACTAAGAAGTCACAACAACGACATCCACATACAAACACTCACTGTTTAATATAATCTCTTTATCGCAATATCTCGTCAAGAAGGTTTCATGATTGTGTCATCAAATTTTATGCTTGATACGATGTTCTTTGACTTCCTAAAATAAACTCTTTGTTACACCGTGGCCATGGAATTTCATGCGATGGTTCTATTTAAATCAAATAGCTGAGATATCAACTTCCATAAATGGAAGGGAAAAATCCTTCCTTGACTTATCCATTAATAACATGTCACTCATGACGCACCCAACGTACCCTACTTCCCGCCAACTGTATGCATGATGGTTTTCGTCAGTAAATAAAATTTTGTAAGTCATGACATGTGTTAATGATAATCTTAAAGTCTAAATATCATTACACACTTGTAGATATAAATATATGATGACACCAAAACATGAAAAAAAAATTACTAGCGGGTCTGTTCTCATAATATCTTATCTTGAAGATTACCAAGTGTGAACTTCATGAGAGGAAGTCTCATCTACTAACAAGTACTCACACTTGACGGTCTCCATGTTATGTGTCTCATCATAGCATGTCATCCAACCGCAGAAATAAATTTTAGAATATTGTTATAGCTTCTCAAGGTTCTCATCATAGTGGGGAACTGCCATGACTTTATCAATGTAACAAATACTCTAGAACATTATTACATCATTTTCATGTAGAACAATGAAAAATATTTAGTAATAAATTAAATATCCATGTAATAAATATAAAATCCAGTTATTTCTAGGACACCAACTCTTAAAAACTCCCACTTAGACTAGAGCCAACTACCTACGACTTTCAGTCTGCTAGACCTAACATGATGATCATGTTTCTTCTCAATCACGGCTTTAATCAAGGGGTTTTCCACATTGTCTTTCGTGGAAATACTACTCACTGTAACTTCATCTATCTGAGAAAAATCCTCAAGAGATGATACTTACGAAGTATATTCTTCGTCCGCTGATGTGACCTTGGCTCTTTTGCGAGAGCCACCACTGCAATATTATCATAGTGTAGTGTGATGGGATCTTTACTGCTTGGTATCACATCCAGCTCCTGGACAAAGCTTTTCATCCAAACTGCTTTTGTAGCTACCTCAGAAGATGCAATATACTCGAACTATTTTGTAGAATATGTGACCACCCTTTTCTTTGAGCTCTTCAAGCTCACTGCTCCTCCATTCAATGTGAATATGTTTCCTATTTGTGACTTTATGTCATCTTAATCAGTCTAGAAACTAGTATATGCCTATCCTCTGATGACTAGTTCTTCATCTCCTCTATAAACTAGGAACAAATCCTTAGTATGCATTAGATAATTTATAATAGTCTTGACAACCATCCAATGGCGGTCACCGGGGTCAGCTTGATATCTTCCTACCACAATCAATGTGTAAGCGACATCCAGCCTAGTACATAGCATGGAATACATGACTAACCCAATCACTGATGTGTATGGAGTCCTTTCCATTGTCCTTCTTTCCTCATGTGTCTGAGGACACATTTTCTTGGAAAGATGATTACTATGTGACACTGGAAACAATCCCCTCTTGGATTGTTTCATACTGAATCACTTCAGTATCTTATCAATGTATGTACTTTGACTTAGGCCCCGCAATCTCTTGGATCTATCATTATGGATCTTGATCCCATGAATATATGTTTCCTTGACCAAGTCTTTCATGGAGAATCATTTATTAAACTATGCCTTAATAGACTGTAATAATGGTATCTCGTTTTCAATAAGTAATATGTCATCAACATATATTATGAGGAAAAAAACTGCACTCCCACTAAACCGTTTGTAGACACAAGGCTCACATTCATTTTTTATAAAACCAAATTTTCTTATGGCTTCATCCAAGAGAATGTTCCATGACTTGGATGCTTGCTTTAATCCATAAATGGATTTTTGAAACTTTCATACCTTATTGGCATCCTTTGGAGTCACAGACCCTTCAGGTTGTGTCATATAGACATCTTCCTGAAGGTTTCGGTTAAGGAATTCTATTTTGACATCCATTTACCAAATCTCATTGTCACGGTAATCCGTAAAAGATAGTAGAATCCAGATGGATTTCAGCATTGAAACTGGTGAGAATGTTTCATCATAGTTAATTCCTTGATGTTGTTTAAAACATTTTGCAACCAGTCGTGCCTTATAGGTATTAAATTGTCCTTCTATGTCCAGTTTATTCTTGAATACCCATTTTTAACCAACAAGCTTTACATAAACTGAAGAGTACCAAAATCCAGACTTGGTTTTGGAACATGGAACCCACTTCAAAATTCATGTATTCTTTCCACTTGGCAATGTCTATGCCATTTATTGCTTCTTTTTAGGTTAGAGGATCATTATTATCAAATAATAATGAGTCACCATCCTCGGTAACTAGAAAATAATACCATTCCAGTTCTCTAACCTCTCTTGTACTCCTACACATTACTTGTGTCTCTGGAACAAATTCTTCTTCCACAAGGCTTTGTGGAATATGTCCCTATACCAACTCTTGTGTACTTTGAGCCTCGACTTCATCGAAGTATATCTTTCTCTCACTATCACTTTGGGATATGTGCTCCCCCTAAAAGAATATGGCATGTCATCCCACTATAAACTTTTTGTCTAAGTGGTTTCATAGGTAATATCCCCTTGATTCCTTGGGGTATCATATAAAGGTACATTTGTGCCTTGGAGTGATATTTTGTTACCTAAACAAGCTTTAATAAATGCTTCACTACCCCATACATGTAAATTCAATAACATGGCTTTTCTTCCACTCCAAAACTCGTATGGAATACCATTTATTGATTTAGTTGGTACTTGGTTTATTATGTGTGTTGTTTTTTGTAATGCCTATCCCCAAAAGGACATTGTAAGACTCACATGACTCATCAACGATATTAACATGTCCAACAGGGTGCGATTTCTCCTTTCAATCACACCATTCCACAATGGCGTGTTTAGAGGAGTGAGTTTGGATAGGATCCCAAACTCCCGTAAGTAATCAATGAAGTCTTCATTAAGATATTATCCACCTTAGTCTGAGAGAAGTTTCTTAAGCTTCTACCAAATTGGTTCTCAGCATCATTATTGTATTCTTCGAACTTATGAAAAGAATATGAATTATACCTCATTGAGTAGATATATCAATATCTACTAAAATCATCAGTAAAAGTTATGAAGTATGAATACCCTCCCCTTCATTCAACTAGAAATGGTCCACACACATCGGTATGGACCAATTCAAGAAGTTATTTAGCCCTTTCACCTTTCCCAATAAATGGGGATTTGGTCATTTTTCCTTGTAAACATGAATGATATATGCCAAGTGGTTTTAGTTTGAAATAATCTAAATATCCATCTTGATGTAACTTTTTCAAGCATTTCTCATTTACATGACCTAGCCGGTGATTCCAAAGCTGGGTGTGGTATGATTCACGAAAAGTAACTTTGTTATCGATTTCCATTACTTGGTTTGTGTAATCCAGCCTGTAAAGTTTGTTGTGTAAATGTGCCCTACCATAACAAATGCTATATTTGTAAAATAAGAAACATTCATTTCCAAACATGAAAAAAACCATTTGTATATAATCTGTATACAGAAATAATGTTTTTAGTAAAAGAAGGCACATAATAACAACTCTTTAATATAAAGACCATCCTAGTTGGAAATGTATGGTGGTAGCCCCCAACAGCTACAGTAGCAAGTCTGGATCCATTGGCTGCTTGTATATCTACCTCCCCTTGATCAATCTTCATAAATATACTTGGTTTTTATATTTGGATACATATGTGAGAACCACAAGCTATATCTAATACCAAATTTATAAAAACATATAGATTTAATTTGATAAAAAATGCACCTGAAGCTTCCCCTTGCTTCTTAGGCTGGGTGCAGTTTTACTTCTAGTGACCTTTCTTGCCACATGCAAAACCAACAGCCTATTGTTCCCTTTCCCCCCCTCCCCCATTTGATATTCCTTTTCCTGGAATTCTGTGAAGAATCTTTCGGCTTAAATCTCTTTCCCTTCCCTTTCCTCTTATTCACAATAAGGACAGAAGGCTTTTCGCACTTTATATCTTTATCCACCTAGTGAATGAGGGTAATATGATTAGATAGAGACTTCTCAATGTTTTTCATATTGAAATTGAAAACAAGGCTAGAGAATCTTTGAGGGATTGATGCGAGAATGAGATTAGTTCCCAGTTTTTTGGGGAGTTTAAACCCAAGAAACTCTAGGTGCTTATTGTATCCAATGAGCTTGACTACATGAGGCCCAACTGGGGAACCTTCTCAAAGCTTACTCTAAAAGATTTATTTTTATATCTCAAAAGTTTCTTATCTTTCTCTCTCCTGGTAAAGACCATAGAGGTGCTATAGCATGTTATAAGCATCCATGTTTTCATGAGGCTTCATGAGATCACTACACATTGATGATATGATCAAACATTGAACATTGATCACGTCGTTCATATGTTTCTCATAGACCAGGAAATCCTCATCACTTGCCTCCTCAGTAGATGAACTAGGTAATGCTGACTCCAACACATAAGACTTCTATCCATGGTGTAGGATAACCAGAAGGCGTCTAACCACTCCTGTAAGTTACTGCCAGTGAGGATGTTCTCTTTATCCAGAATAGATTGTAGGGATAGTGTGTTTGACAAGTTTCTCATTTTTATTCTACAATTAAAGGAGCATATCATTAGTACTTTATTGATTACATTTTATGAGAAATAATAAATTTTATTAAGTCTCCCACTATTTTATCAAGTCCCTATATCCCTCAACATTGAACTCAGAATGTCCAGTTTCCATGACATTCTAGTGGAAAGGATTCATATTCCCCTTCGCATAATCCCGACAAGGGTTGGTCAAGATATTAGAAGGTATTTAGGTATGCAGGTCTTTTCCAACTATGGGCTTGCAGTTCCATGATCTGTTGAGTGGACTACCCAATCCAGAAATCATGACTTTGGATTTCCTCAACTCTTTCCTACAATGTTACACCAAGCCTAGAAAGGGCTAATCCTCTTGATTTAATATGGTTAAGTCAACCTAAAACTTTTTATAAGGGATTCCTGTAAAATATTAAGTGTCCCAACAAGGGTTAGTCAACCACATAGTTTTATTGAGTTTTTCCCTTAATCTAGTAATAGAAGGCTTGGTCTGACTTAATATTTTATTTGAGGGATTTTTATCTCTTATAAATTAATTTTTTATTATCACATGCTTGTTAATATTAATCGGAACTTACTTAAGTGATTCACCATGTCTTGATAATATTTATGCATAAGCCTGGTTTGTTTTAGTTCCGTCTTGCGTGATTTTTTTAATTCATTAATTTTGTGATCATTACAAAACATACCTAACGATAAACCATGCAAATGATAGAAATAAAATGAATTAAATGGAATTATCATGAGATTTTCTAATTGTTAGTTTATCTAGATGTTGATAAAATAACCTTGTCCTGAGATAGAAACACCTTCAACCTTTTGGGATCGTGTTTACAGCTTCCATCTGTCCACCTCTATATCTCCTGGCAATGGTTTCATCTCAGCTTCAGCTTGAACTGCCTCAACTATCTTGGTAGTTCCATCCATTACATATGTTCTTTTTTAACTCAAATGTAGATGATGGTTAAAAGGGGGTTTTACATAAAAGAATCCATGGGCACGTGGGCCCTATATATTAATGAGGATAAGGCTCGAAGGACAACTAATTTAATTTAAATAAATAAATTAAAATAAACCATCCACATGAAAAAGTTCTTCATCTATCTCATGATCATCCATACATTCAACGATATTTATGCAAAAATAAAACTAGAATTAGATTCTTTAATCATTTTTGTTTAAGATAAATCACGCTCGAATAAATTAATTATCATATTTAATTAATCAATCCTTTTATCTTAAATCCTTTTCTGAATTCCCTTGAGATTCTGATCCATCATAATTTTAAATAAATTCATTTAAAATTATCTTTTTACGTAACTTGTACCTTGGAGACAACCCGGTGAATTCCAGTTCATAACTACCCAATGAGTAGAAATGAAGATTGTGCAGATGTTAAATTAACAATATATATAAATAACACCAATCATGTGATGTGCCTCAGCTTTATGCCTTCACTATGGTACACATCTCAAGGGTTTTTATAATTAAATAATAAATTTTAATAAATATGATTAATTTTTATGAGTACACGGTGTGTAGTTCCGACTACCGGGAATGTACTTTTGTTCACCGTCCATTCGAAGTACATTCCCAAGGACATTGCATTTAGATGTACTTCGGAAATTTTGGGGGTACACCGTGTGTTCAGTGTGACACACTCCATGTAGTATCTGTGTTACACGGTTTCTAGCTTGGAAAGCCGTGTACGGGGTACATGCTCTAACCCATCCCGAAGGGACTACACACCGTGTTTAGTGGACCACACTGCGTGTAATCTGGAAACTGTGTGACACCTGTTCCTGGCCAACACACTGTGTCATTTATGACTTAGGTAGGATCCATTTACATGGCCTAATTTGGTAGACTAGTCCAATGCAATGAACATAGACTACACAGCGTGTAATTTCGAATACATGCCATGTATTCTGGTGTTGTACGGAGAAGAAAGATTGGAACCGCCAGATGAGATCATCTATTTTATTTTAATCAAAATTAAAAGAAATTTTTTTTTCAGTAAGGTGAACGAGAAAAAAAATAGGAGGAATAGATCTCAAGATTCATATTTTCAAAAAAAATTAACTTGAATTGAAACAAATATTTTATTAAATGTGTATGTCATCAAAGAAATATTTAAATAATTATAAACTATGTTGTAACCGCTCTGATACCACTTCAAGGTTCCGGGTGTAGCAGTAGCATGGTTGGTACGGGACCCAATGTTGATTTTTACCAGGATCAATGATTTTTCTGGGATCAATATGATGATGAAATTTAGTCTCCATGGAATATAATCAACGATTTAGATAAAGAAGAAAGAATCCCAAAACCATTAGAGAGGATCTTGTACATCACCTTTATAATTAATTTAATTAATTTCATAAAGAAAAATAATACCTAGATCTTTGGTATTTTTCTTCATTGATGATTTTGATCATCCAAAATGACCCTTCCGTATTATCTCATTGCTCTTGTAAGAATCCAAACTAGAATCCCTCTAGCGGTGATCCACATGTGCTCCGATGGCCTCCGATCGACACTGCTTGTTCTCTGGGTGCCAGTGTGGGGAAGCCAGTGTCTTGTGTCGGTCATTCTTGATCGCTTGTTATTCAGTCTTCAAGAGCGTATCTTGTTCTTGAGGGGGGATAGAAGAAGATTCGAGAGATAAATAGTTTGGCTCAACAATTCTAAACTCACCAGGCGTGTGGTGTCATGTATGGCACAATAGGGGTACTTGCCTATTTGTATACATGGAATTTCATTTACAATATTTAACTGCATAGAAATAATTAAATACATTAATGAACTAAGATAAAACTCATTCATTTAATAATAATACCGCATCATTATTTATCATGCATTAATTTGTGTAAAATGGAATAAATAAAATCCCGCATCAAAAAATTTTAACAGCGTTATTTTAATTTGTGCCAACTAGTTAAATAATTATTTACCATCATGAAAATAATTACTTTACTACCAGAGCGAACATGGTCTGCTTGAACTCCACCTCCATTTATTGAACACCCGAATAAATAAATAAATAATATATTCTCAAAAATAATTATTTTATTTACAAACTAGTAAATAAATATGTATTAAATGTTCAATAAAATAAATAAAGATATTTTATTTTATTTATAGATCATTTTAAGTTGAATAAAATTATTCTCTGGACTTGAGGATAATATTTATTTCATTAATTAAATTCAAAAATAATTTAACTGAGACCACCAAAAACATTTCTTGTGTGACCCTCTTGGACTCTTTCTCATTTTCATTAGGCGAGCTTGCCTAAAGGCCAAGAGTAATGTCTAAAAACGGGTCAAGGAACCCAAGAGAAAGAATGTAAAGTCATAAAAAAGACATCCACATAAGAACGCTCATTGTGAAATATAATCCCTTTGTTGCAATATCTCATCAAGAAGGTTTCATGATTGTGTCATCAACTTTTATGCTTGATACGTCGTTCTTTGACTACCTGAAATAAACTTGTCGTTACACCTTGGTCATGGAATTTCGCACGACTGTTCTATTTCAACCAAAGGGCCAAGATATCAACTTCAATAAATGGAAGGGAAAAATCATTCCTCAACTTATCAATTAATAACATATCACTCATGATGCACCCAACATACCCTTCTTCCCACCAACTATTTGCATGACGGTTTTTTCAGTAAATCAAAGTTTACGATTCATGACACGTATTGATAATAATCTTAAATTCTAAGGATCATTACACATGCTCACTAATAGAAATATTTGATGAAATGAAAACATGTGGAATTCCTACTAGCGGGTATGTTCTCGTAATCTCTTATCTTGGAGATTACCAACTGAGAACTTCATGATAGGAAGTCTCATCTTCTTACAAGTACTCGCACCTAATGGTCTGCATGCTATGTGTCCCATCATAGCATGTCATCCAACCATAGAACTATATTGAAGAATATTGTTATATCATCTCAATGTTCTCATCATAGCAGGGAACTTCTATAACCTTATCAGTGTAACAAATACTCTAAGACATTATTACATCATAGTCATGCAGAAAAATGAACAATATGTAATAATAAATTAAATATACTTATAATCATAGTAAAACCAGTTGGATCTAGGACACCAAATCTTACAAAAATAGTGGTCGTAAATGGTAAATAATATCAAGGATAGTGAGGATATTGATTCCTTGGAATGGGATGAATTTAAGAATTTGTTCCTTAAAAAAATCCTATGTTTTCTTACATAGGATGGAAAATAAATTTCGTGAATTAAAGAAAAAGGAGGAAGATTCAGTGGAAGTGAATGAAGAAAACATAACCCGACTGTAAAGTTACTCTCCAAACCTTATTTGGGGTCATGATAGTAAAATAAATGGTTTTTATTCAGCATTGAGTCCAAGATATCAAAGGAAATTTGATTCCTATGAATTAGAATTTTATTCGAAACTTTTCTGATGCGCTGAGAGGGTAGAAATCAAGTTTTATGGTGATCACATGTACTTTTAAAATAAAAATAATAAGAGTTATATATGGAAAGTAATGTTTAAGAATAAATCAATTAAATATTAAGGTTAGAACATCAAGTTTTCTATTTGTGAAAAGTGTGGTAAAAAGAACCTTGGGGAAAAAATTGGGAAGTGTTTTTGATGTGGTAAGTTTGGACATATGGCCTGAGATTGTAATGGAAATGATTTTATGATTAATTTTGATAAGAAAACTATAATGTGTTTTAAATGTGGTGAGATGGGTCATAGTAAAAATAACTTTCAAAAGATAGATTTTATTAGTGGAAAGTAGCTAGAATACAAGCAGAAAGCTATAGTGAGATCCTTTGTGACTATGTTAGTAGATTCCAGGCCAACCAATGAATTGGTATCAGGTAATTTATAGGTTTACTCATATTTTTATAATTTCTTGTTTGATACGGGGTTTATACATTTTTTTATTTCTGAGAAATTTCATTGTAAATTGGAAATTTCACCACAATAAATGAGACTAGAACTTATGGTTAAAACGCCTGGGGGAAATATTACAATAAAAAATAAATTATATAAATATTCCTGTTGTTATATTTGGATTGACATTACATGAAAACCGTTTGTTTTCCCTTAGTAATATTTTGATGTTAGTTTGGGTACATATTGACTTTCTTTTTATCATTCTAATATTGAATATAGTGCTAAAGAAGTTATTTTGTAGAGAGAGTATCAGTTTGTATACAAGAATGAACCCATACAATTGATAACATATCAGAGGATGGGAAACTATTTAAAAATAAACACTAAAGTTATCTTATTAATATTTTTTAAGACACGGGAACTATTTAGATTAATGAGGTGACAATGGTAAATTAATACCTATATTTTTTTATTGATGAGTTTTTTGATGTTATATTTGATCAAGAAGTTGAATTTACTATTGACATAGTTCTATATACTAAGAAAATTTCAAAACCCCCTTATTGAATGGATCAAGTGGAACTTCCTGAATTGAAAAATTAGTTATAGGAGTTTCTTGATAAAGGCTCCATTCATTGTAGAACATCAACACAGGGTGCTCTTGTTTTTGTTCATTAAAAGGAAATATTGTACAATGAGACTTTTCATTGATTATAGAGCTTTAAATAACATTGGTTTTATGTGTAATTATTCTCTACCTCATATTGAATACTTTTTTGATCATCTCTATAGAGATATGTATTTTTTTCAAGAATGACATGCGATACTCGTATCATCAGCTGAAGGTGAAGGAGGTTGATATTCTGAAAACAAAATTTTGTACTAGATATGGGCATTATGAGTTTTTTATTCCCTTTGGACTGAAAAATGGACCTACTATATTCGTGGATCTTATGAATAGAATATTCCATGAATTTTTGGATATGTATGTTGGTGTTTTTATTGATGATATTTTGGTATTTTTAAAAATTTATGAGGATGATGAATAACATTTAAGGATCATCTTACAAACTCTCAAAGAAAAGAATGTACATAGAACATTCAAAAAATTTGATTTTTTGTTGCAACAAATTTCATTTCTTAAGCACATTGTAAATAAGTATTGAATAATAGTTGATCCTACCAGAAAAGTGGTTGATGAATGGACAAGACCTACAAATACTAAAAATATTCGTAGTTTTATGTATTATTGGGTTATTACTAATGGTTTTTTAAAAACTTTATATGAAAATCAAGACCACTAACTAAGATAGTATGAAAATGGGTTGATTTTTTTTGATCCAAGACTCTGATGTTTCTTTTTAGGAACTAATGAAGATATTTGTTAATACTCCAGTTTTGTCCATGCCTTCCAGAAATGGTGAATGTTTCATCTATAGTGTTGCTTCATTGAAAGGACTTGGTTTTGTTTTGATGCAGAATGATTAAGTAATTTCTTACGTATCAAGTCAATTTAACCCTCATGAATTAAATTATCACACACATAATTTGGAATTTGAACGTGTGGTTCTCACTTTGAAAATTTGGATTCATCATTTATATATAGCCAAATGTGAAATATATTCTGACTATAAAAGTATGAAGTATATATTCACTCAGAAGGAATTTAACATGAGACATAGAAGATATATTGAATTGATAATTTATTGTAACTACACGATCAATTACCATCCTAGAAAATAAAACAAATTGGTGGATTCTTTGAGTTGAAAACATCATACAAAATTAACTATGTTAGTTTTAGAATAATACCCCTTGATTAAGGATTTTATGTTTTTTATCTTGGAATTTATTGGTGTATGAAATTAATCTTTTTTTTTGGGTTTCAGTGGAGTCGTCTCTATGAGACAGATTTAAGGTTGCGTAGAAGGAACACCGCGAGCTATAGGAAAAAGTAGAATTAGTTAAAAGGGGTAAGTTTTATGAATTTAACATTGATAAAGATTGTTTTATAAGATTTAGAAAGATATTATGTGTGCCCTATGATTGAAAGTTGAAGAAGGATTTATTCTGTGAAGCTCAAGGTTCTACATTTTCAATTCAACCTAGTAGTACTGATATGTACAGAGAACATTGGGTGTATTATTGGTGGGATGGAATGAAAAGATATATTATATATTTTACCATGAAATGTTTCGCATGTCAACAAGTTAAAGTATAGTGAAAACTACCAAAGGGTATTCTTTATCATTTTCCAATGATAGAGTGGAAATGGTAGAATATATCTATGTACTTCATGGTGGGACTACCAAATACTTCTCGAGGTAATAATTTGATTTCAGTTATTATTGATCATCTAACTAAATATTCACATTTTTTCCTATTCGAGATGCAATGTATTTGGATCATCTTTCTCAAATCTAACTCAAAGAGATTTAGAGGCTACATGGGTGTCCTCTATTTACTTTATCTTAATAAGATCTTAGGTTCACTTATAACTTTTGTAAAAGCCTTCATATGTTATTGGGAACAGAATTAAACTTCTTCACTACTTTCCATCCTCAATTAGTTGGATAGACTAAGTGATCAATTCAGACATTCATAGATATTCTTCGATCTTATTCCATGGAATACCAGGGAAGTTGGGATAAACATATTTCTTTAGTTGAGTTTTCTTGTAATAATAGTTTTCATTCCATTATAAATATGGAACCATTTTAGGAATTATATGTAAAGACTCAAACACATGAATTTTGGGATAAAGTAAGGGAAAGGAAGTTTCCGGGACCATAATTAGTAGAGGAATTGGGTGAGAAAGTAAATATGATCCAACAAAACTAGAGGAATGATCAAAACAGGTTGAGAAATTATAGAGATAATAGAAGCAAAGACTTTTCATTTGAGTTAGGAGATCATTTTTTTCTTAGAATCTCACCATGGAAAAGTGTTATGTGTTTTGGTAAGAGAGAAAATCTAACTTCATGGTTCATTGGACTTTATAAAATCCTAGATAAAGTTGGACCGGTCATATACTATGAAGATTTTCCCCCAATTTTATCTCTAGTACAAAATGTTTTTCATGTTTTGATGTTGAGAAAGTATGTTCTAGATTCATCTCATGTTTTGAGCCCATAAGGCATTTAAATGGAAAAGAACCTTTCTTATAAGGTAAAACCTATTTATATTCTTGATCATAGAGAGAAAATATTTCGGAATAAGGTAATTCACTAAGTTAAGGTTTTTTGGAGAAACCACATGGTGGAAGAAGTAACATGGGAATCTGAAAGTTCAATGAGGGAAGGGTACCTTCACTTGTTTAATAAGTAAATAAAAAATTATGAGGACACAATTTCTAGAAGGGGGGGAGAATGTAACAACCCAGGTAATTATAAAATGATTTATTTTCATTCTAGAATTAAACATTCAAATTTATTATAAATTTATAATGAAATAAACAACATTTATAAAAATGAAGGAATTTATACTGATGGAATACTAACTTGACCATAAGAATAGTAACATGACTGTTAGGAATAGAAATCAGGCCAATAGAATAGCAACATCACGTATGAGTGTATAAATAAAATTTATCAATTTTATATGTGTGATCATTATATATTTATATCATGGAGTAAGTAAATAAATGTTTTGGAAATGTAAAATTAAATATTGGTATTTTTGTGAGTCAAGAATATTTAATTACAATTTAATAATTAATATAATAATTTAAAAGAAAATATATTTTCATAAAATAGATTCATATACGATTATATTTGTTGTCTTATGATTATAAAATAATTTTATGACAATTATTGAATTTTTCAATGTGTTATAAAATCAGTTATAGTTTTAAAGCTAGTATATTTTGAAAAAAATGATTTTAATTAAAAAATAAATTTATCATATTTACAAAATAACTTTCCAAAAACTAGTTACTATTTTAAAAAAATTTACATTCAAAAATTATTAAGGTTAATTTTTGGGATGTTTCTGAAATACTTGAATTCCAAATGAATAGTGAAATGTGATGATTTATGATATAAAGAAAAACATGATTTAATGAGTGGTAGATGATTTAAGGATAATGTAAGCCCAAAATATATATCTCTAATTCTTTATTCAATTATATATTAGTATAATTATCAAAATAGTCATTCTCCAAAGCCAATGTAATAATCTAATTAATATAATAAAAAGAAATCACCTATCTCCACCACTTTAAATACCACCCCTCACCACATATTCTCTACACACTTAAATTCCTTTTATAATGTTTAATTTCTAACTAATTCCCTTCCAAAGACTCTTCCCTACATCCAAGACCTTATGGTCTCACCATAAATCCAAAACCAAGGGCCTTGAGGAGGTTTTAAATGATCATAATTCAAGAGGTAAAATCCTCATTCATTGTTTTATTTTATTTTGAATTATTTTTATTTCCTTATACTCTCATTACCTCCCCTTATCCTAGAAGAATTAAAACTGAAGTATATTATATATACTATAATTTATGTAACTATTCATCATCATGATTCTTCTCCTCCCCCATTTATTCTAAAAATAAAAACAACATTTGTGATGTGTCGATTTACCGACATTGTGGATATTGTGTTTTCAATTTCCAATACAGTCTTCAATTAGGGTCATAAAACAAATAATATGGTTAAATAATGATATATTATACATATTATATGTTATATTATGTTCTAGAACAAGTTTTTATACATAATATTAATTATTAAAACAAAAGTGGTTCTTAATGATCGAAATTCACCAAAATAAACTAATGTTCATAACTGATGTTTTGTCTAACAATTCATACTAATACCGTATAACAAAAAATCTAGATAATACCATTTAATATTATGTATGTTAATTAATACCATTTAATTTAAATTCTGGAGTTTTTCTCCCTTTCAATTAGAGAATCTATAATAAACTAACCATGATAACCATGAAATAAATGCACCCAAAATAATAGAAATGACAAAATATTATTAATAAATGGGTAGAAATATGTAATGAGAATATCATATAAGTAATTATAAATATTAATATGGTTTTTTTATATATTAGTAACAGTATTTAAAATCATTATATAGGAGGTTTGAACTCATTTGAAGTAAGACAAATTCGAGGTACGGGAATTCTTAACCCAATTTTTGTTCTTCAGTTAACCTTCTACTTTATTGATTATGTGGTACTATGTTTATTTGTGAAATTAATTTTGACTATATTCTGAGAATTTATAGTTTATACAAATATTCCATTATTTTTATCAATTCTCACTTTAACTATATGATCTTTGTACAGTCCTTTTGTTTAAAATTCCTCATTTAATTTATTTTATTTTCTTTAAAAGGGACTACTTATATATTGTATGTATTCTTGTTTTATGATTATGTTCTAGATTTTGGAAATTTTATATGATGAAGGGTGGTACCTAGGTCCCATTCCAATTCATTGGGTATTTTTATGTTGCGTGTCAAACGTATGGTTACTCCAAGCGTAATTGGGATTGTTACACTATAAGATATTTGTGCAGGTTACATCGTAAGGTAGTCATGAGGGTTACATTTTTATCTAGGTATGAGGGTTAAAATTCATATTGTATCCCCAATTTTTACAATATTATTTAATTAATTCCCTATGATACATTTTTATTATTATTTATGTTTAATATATTTTTTTGAAATCTCATGTTTTCACAAAGTAACTATATGATACTTATTAGGTGAGAAGTGTGACTTTATGAAAATGATTTCATATGTTTATAAGCATTCATGCACTAATGGTAAATTTTCATTATTTTTAGTTCCCTTACTGATATTTTTGTTCTCATCCCATGTTTTAAAATGTTTTTCAAATGGTTTAAGGATGGTTAATAGAAAAGGAGAAGCCAAGATGAATGTTGTGAAGACTTTTCATGAATATTTTTCATATATTTTTTTAAAAATATTTTTATTATAAACAAATGGTTATTGTTTTATTAGTATCAACATTTTATTCTTATGGGTTGATATGTATGAATTATTTACCGGGTTTCCAAAAATATAAACTAAAAATACCCTTGGGAATGTAAATAAGAGAATTCTAAAGGAATTTACTAGATTATGTAATTTTTAATGTTGGTTCATTATAGTTGGTATCAGAGCATGGTTAAGATAACAATAGGGGTTATAATGATGTTAATATAATACCATAAAATATTTTTACCTTATGTTTATGTTGAAATGATATATAATTTGAACATTACCATTTTTCTTCATCTAAGATATGTCTATTCAGAATGGTTTTATGTAGAAGAAATAGGTAACCTGAAGTATGAAGATGTTGAGGGGATGATATATTTCTAAATCCATAGCTTGGAATGGTGGGAATTGGAACCAACTAGTTTGTAATAGTAATGGAATAGTTAACTCAGGATATAAATGGTAGTGTAATCCATTCAAGAGAAAAACCAAAGCTATCATAATGGAACATGACAATAGTAGAACATTTTATAAGGTAACACCCACCTGCTTTCAGTGGGTCTTCTGAACCAATGGAATCTGAAGGATGGATTAACATTATTAAAAAGATATTCAGTGTTATGGGGTGTCTATATAATCAATCTTTTAGTCCTTACATTTATCATTTTGAAGGTTAAGTTTACTAGGGGAGGTCAATGGTAAAGAATATTAGGGATAGAGAGGAGATTAATGCCATAGAATGGGATGAATTTAAGAATATGTTCCTTGAAAATACATTCCAAATTTTTTTCAACATATGATGGAAAATAAATCCCTTGAATTAATGAAAAGGGAAAAAGATTCAGTAGCCGTGTATGAATAAAACATCACCTAACTAGAAAGGCATTATCCAAATATTATTCAGGATCGTGATGGTAAAATCAACCATTTTTTACATAGGATTTTATCCAAGATGTTAAAGATAATTTTATTCTTGTGAATTAAAAAGTATGAGATACTTTTCTGATGTGTTGAGAGTGTATAAATGTAGTTTTCTTATGATCACATGTACTTTTAAAACAAGAAGAATAATAGTTCTAAATGGTAATATATGTGTAATAATAAATTAATAAAATATAAAGGTAATAAATTATAGTTTCTAGTTTGTGAAAAGTGTGGTAAAAACACCCTAGGGAATGCCTTAACAAAACTAGGAAGTGTTTTCGATGTGGTAAGTTTTGAAATATGGCCCAAGATTGTAATGAAAATGATTTTAAGATTAATTCTAAAATGAAAACTATTAAGTGTTTTAAATGTGGTGAGATGGGACATTACGTAAATACATTCCCAAAGAAAGATCTGATTGATGGAAAGAATCCAAACTATAAGCAGAAAGGTGGATTGATATCCTTTGCGACTACATCGGTATATTTTGGGACATGAAATGAAGTGGAATCTCATACTTTGTTTGTTTACTCATATTTTTCTCATTTCGTGTTTGAAACAGGGTGTACACATTTCTTTATTTATGAAAATATTTATGGTAAATTGTAAATTTCATCTTAATAAATGAGATTGGAACTTATAGATAAAACACCAAGGGTAAATTTTACAACAAAAAGGCATTATATGAATCTTTCTATTATTATCTATGGAAATATATAATTGGAAAATATTATTTTTCCCATTAGTAATGTTTGATGTTATTCTAGTTATGGTTTGGCTTTATATTTATCATGATTGGATTTATTGTAGGGATAAATTAGTTATTTTTTAGAAAGAGTTTTATTTTGAATACAAGAATGAACCCTCGAAAACATTTCAGGAAGCTGAGAAACTATTAAAATATGTAAATTCAATTTATATGTATCATTCTATTGAAAACATTAAAATAGTTCCAATTAATGATGTTACAATGGTAAATGAATACCAATATGTTTTTTATGATGAGTTTCTCAGTGTTATATTTTATTAGGAAGTTGAATTTACTATTTAATTAGTTTTTTATTGTAAGCCAATTTCAAAACCCCCTTATCAAATGGATCAAGTGGAACTTAATGAATTGAAAAATTAATTTCAGGAATTTATTGGTAAAGGCATCATTCACCCTAGAACTTAACCATGAGGTGATCTTGTTTTTTTTTCATTATTAAAGGATATGGTTCTATGAAAATATTCATTGTTTATGTATCTTTTAAAAACATTGATGTTATGAATAAGTATTTGTTCCCTCATATTTATTACTTGTTTGATCAGATACAGGGATCATTGTATATATAATGATTGACTTGAGATCTAGGTACCATCAACTAAATGTTAAGGATGATGACATTTTAAAAATAGTATTTCGTACTAGATATAGGCATTATTATTTTGTTGTTATTTACTTTGGGTTGACAAATTCCCTTTCTATATTCATAGATCTTTTGAATATAATATTCAGTGATTATTTGGATAAGTCTATTGTTGTTTTTATTGATGTTATTTTTTTTATTTTCAAAATGTTATGAGGATCATGAAAAACATTTAAGGATTTTCTTTCAAACTCTCAATGAAAATAAGTTATATGTAAAATTTAGACAATGTAATTTTTGGTTGAAATATATTTCATTTCTTGGGAACATTGTAAATAAGGATGGAATAAAAGTTTATCCTTAAAAACAAAAGGTGGTTTATGAAAGGTAAATACCTACAAATATTATAGAGATTCATAGTTTCCTTGGATTATTAGGTTATTACTAACAGTTTGTTAAAAACATTACAAGGTTATCTAGCCTGCTAACTAAGTTAACATGAAAAGGGTTTATGTTTTTTAGGCAGAATACTGTGATTTTTTTATAAACTGAATAAGGGATTGTTAAATACTCCAGTTCTAGATCTGAATTCTAGATGTAATGAATTTTTCATCTATAATTATTCTTGATAAAAGGGACTTGGTTGTGTTTTGATGCAAAATGATTAGGTAATGTGTTGTGATTCAAGAAAACTGAACCCTCATGAGTTAATTAATCACACACATGATTTGGAATTACCAGATATGATTTTCACTTTAAAAATTTGGAGGCATCATTTATATAGAGATATATACTGACCATAAAAGAATAATGAATATATTCACTCAGAAGGAATTATACATGAGGTAGATAAGATGTCTTAAAGGGATAAAAAATTATGATTTCATGATCAATTACCATCCCTAAAAAAAGTGGTTGATTCCTTAAGTCGAAAAAATCATTCTACATTAACCAAATTACATTTGGAAAAGACCACTTCATTAATGAATTGATGAATTTAGGTTTGGATGTTATTTGTGTAGAAAACTCATCTTTTTTATTTCAGGTTTCAGTGTAGTCATTTTGATCAGAAATAATTAAGAAAGAATTGAAAGAAGAACATGAGTTGTAGAAAAAGGTAGAATCAGTTAAAAGGGGAAAATTGTCAAAATGTAACATTGATAAAGATTGTGTTTTATGATTTGGAAAAAGATTATGTGTGCCTTTTTATTCCCATATGAATATTTAATTGTTGTGAGAATCTAATGGTTATCTATTTTTAGTTTATCCTGGGAATACTAAGATGTAAAAAGTCCTTAAAAGTATTATTGGTGGGATGGATTGAGAAGAGATATTTCAGATTTTACCATGAAATTTCTGACATGTTAATTGGTTAAAGTATAGTAAAAACTTCCCAATGGGATAAATTATCCGTTTCAGTTCCAGAGTGGAAATTGGAAAAATATATCGATGGACTTCGTGGTGGGACTACTAAAGACTTTTCTTGGTAACAATGTGATTTGGGTTATTATTGATCAACTGACTAAATTAGTACATTTAATTCCTATAAAAGATGTTATGTATTTAGGTTATCTTTCCCGACTGTACCTTAAAGATATTTTTAGGTTAAATGGAATTCCTCTATTTATTTTATCTGGTTGAGATCCCAAATTCCCCTCTAACTTTTGATAATTCCTTCAGATGTCGTTGGGTGAAGAATTAAAGTTATACACTAATTTGCATCCTAAATATGTTGGACAGACCAATAAATCAATTCAAACATTGGAGGATATACTTTTAGACTATTTAAAAGACTATTATGGATATTGGGATCAATAAATTTCTTTAGATTAGTTTTCATGTAATAACAATTTTCATTCCAGTATACATATGGATCCATTAGAGTCATTATATAGACAGTTATTTCAAACTCATTCATTTTGGGATGAGTTTGAGGATAGGAAATTTATAGGACCATAATTTGTAGTGTAATTGGATGATAAAGTGAAGATGATTTAGTGAAACATGAGGACATCATAGAGAATTTATAATACTTATGTATATAATAAGATGAATTACTTTTCTATCAATGTGGGTGATCATGTTTTTCTTAGAATCCGACCATGGAAAGGTTTTATGAATTTTTGTAAGAAAAGAAATCTAACTCCATGATTCATTGGACATTATGAAATCCTGGATAAAGTTGGACTAGTTTCTTATCGAGTAGCTTTTCCTCTGATTTTATCTCTAGTACACAATGTTTTTCATGATTTGATGTTGAGAATGTATCTTCCAAATTCATCTCATGTTTTGAGCCTAGAATTAATTCCACTATAAGAGTACCTTTATTATGAGTAAAATCCTATTTAGATTCTTGATCATATAGAGAAAGTATTGATCCGTAATGTAATTCACAGGGTTACGTTTTGTTGGACAAACCACATTGTTGAAGAAGCAATATGGGAATTTCAAAATGTTGTGAGGGGAAGCTACCCTCGCTTGTTTAATAAGTAAATAAAACATTGTGGGGATGCCATTTTTATAAGGTATCTATAATGTAACAACCCAAGAACTCATAAAATAATTTGTTTCATTATGGAATTAAATAGTTAAATTCATTATAAATGTAAACTGAAATAAGTGGAATTTATAGTAATTAAGGATTTTATACCGATGGAATAGTAAATTGACCTTATGAAAAGTAACATGACCATTAGGAATAGTAATGTGTATAATAGAATAGTAACCTCACCTATAAGTTTCTAAATAATATTTACTTATCTTATAAGTGTACTCATGATATATTTATATTATGGAATAAGTTAACAAATGTTTTGGAAATGATAAATTAAATGTTCATATTTTTGTAAGTTATAAATATTTAATTACAATTTTATAATTAAATTAATGATTTAAAAGAAAATATATTTTCCAAAAACAGATTCATAATTTTTTTACCTTATGATTATAAGATAAATTTATGAGACTTTGTTTAATTTTTCAAAGTGCTATAAAATCAGCTATAGTTTTAAAAATGGTATTTTCTGAAACAATTTTGATTTTAATTAAAAATTAAATTTATCATATTTAGAAAATTATTTTTGAAAAATGGAGTTCATTTGTTTAATTTACACATTGAAAAATGTTTACGGTGAATTTTTGGGATTTTCTTGAAAAAACTTGTATTTTTTACGAATAGTTAAATACGTTAATTTATAATATAAGGTAAATACATGGTTTAATGAGTCATAGATGATGTAATACTGATGTAATCCCACAATATAGAACAATACATCATTATTTTTATATATTTTATGATAAGTCTCAAACTATTCATAGTCTGATCTAAAATAATAGCCAAATGAATATAAAAATGAGAAAACACCCATCTCCTCCACTATATATACCACCCCTTCCCACCTTTTCTACTCAAACATAAATGACATTTATCTTGACTAAATTATTTAAAACTCCCTTACCAATATTATTTCCCAAGTTCAATACCTACTGGTCCCACCATAAGTCCAAATCCAAGTTCCTTAAGGAGGTTTTTTAGGAGGAGAAATCAAGAGGTGAAATACTCTTTCATTTTCTTTTATTTTCTTTTCATTTATTTTTCTTTTATTTTACTCTATTATAATACCCTTATCCAATAGTCATGAAAACTCTAGTTTCTTATATAAACTTTTATTTTATCATTTTTATGTAAATATCCATCATCATACTTCTTCTCCACTCTATTTTATTCAAAATACAAAAACATTGTTTGTGATGTGTCAATTTACCAATATAGTGGATGATGTGTTTTCAATTTCTATTAAGGTCTTAAATTATTGTCATAAAACACTAGATATTGTTAAATAATAATTTATTATACATTTTATATTTTATATTATGTTTTATAACTATTTTGTATACATAATATTAATTAATAAAACAAAAGTGTTTCATAATGATCAATATTCACCAAAATAAACTATCATTCATCACAAATGATTTATCTTACAATTAGTACTCTTAAAAAATAACAAAAATGATATATAAGACCATTTAATAATATTTAAGTTCATTAATAACATTTAATTTCAATTCTATAGTTTTCCTCCATTCCGACAAGAAACCCCATAATAAACCAACCATGGAAACAATGAAATAATTGCACTTAAATAATGAAAAAAACCATTATTAGGAAATGGATATAAATATGTTGTGATAATATCATATAAGTAATTATAAATTTTACTATGGTTATTTAATATATTAATAACACTCTTTAAACCATCATACATTAGTTTTGAACATGTTTTTTGTAAGACGAACGCAGGGTTAGGGAATTCATTTCCAAATTTCCATTCTTTGGGTCAACCTTATAATTTATGGATTATTGAGTAAAAAATTTATTTTTTAAATTAATTTTTATTATATTATTATTATTTATATTTTATACCCATATTATATTCTTTTTAACAATTATCACTTAAAATATATGATATTTGTAAGGGACATTTCTTTAAAAATCCTCTTTTAATTTATTTTCTTTTATTTAAAAATATTTATATGATTTAAGTATTCTGGATTTATAATTTTATTTGGGTTCATGAGTATTTTTTATGTTGAATGGTAGGACATATATCATCTTTCAATGCATTGGGTATTTTTATGTTGAATTTTGACTATATGGTTACTCCATGTGTAACAGGGATGGTTACACCTTAATGTATCTGTGAGGGTTACATTGTAAGGTAATCGTGAGGGTTACATTTTAAGGTAGTAATAAGGGTTACAAATCATATTGTATCCATGAGGGTTACACTACTAAGTAAGTAATTCCACATGTTACCTTCATGGTATTATTTATGTTTTCTATGTTTTATGGAAATCTCTTTGTTTCACAAACTAACTATATGAAGCTTATTGGGTGAGAAGTATGTCTTTGTGAAAATGATTTCATATGTTTATAAGCATTCATTTACTAACAGTTTCTCTCATTATTTTTATATTCCTTACTAATATTTTTTTATACATACCGTATTTTAAAATATTTTTCACATTGTTTAAGGATGGGAAAGAGAAATAAAGAATCAAATATGAATGTTGTGAATACTTTTCATGAATAGTTTTCATGTTTTTTATTAAAAACTTTTGTATTATGAAATAAATAGTTATTATTTTAGTAGTATACACTTTTTATTCTTATGGGTTGATATGTATGAATTATTTCCTAAAATTAAAAAAATATAAACCTAAAAAATATTTGGGAATGTAAATAAGTGGGTTCTAAAGTAATTTACTAGATTATTTAATGTTTAAGGTTAGGTCCTTATAATAAATATTAATATCATATGGAAATCACATCTATTTTATAGGTCTTCATTCCTATAAAAATGTTTCACTAGCCTCATATGGTTAGAGAACATATCAATATCATATATATTCCCATTGTGATTGAGTTTTTTTGACATCTTTCCAAAAGAGTTTCTTAGTCTTCCACTGAAACATGAATTTGATTTCTCAATAGAACTCATACATTGTTCCACACCTATTTTAAATACTCCACATTGAATGGACCTGATTAAATTATATGAATTGAAGAAGAAACTTCATGAGAATATTTAAATTGGATTTATTCATCCATGTGTGTCACCTTAGGGTACACCTATTTATATTTTAAAAATAAGGTTTAAACGATATGACACTACATAGATTATAGGAGTTGAAAGAGATCATAATAAAGAACAAGTATCCTCTACCCAGTATAGATGACTTGTTTGATCAACTACATAGAGTTATATACTTTTAAAAGATTTACCTTAATTATATATATCATCAATTGTGTTTCAAGAAGGAGAATATATGTAAAAAACATTCCATTAAAGGTTTAGTCACTATTATTATATATTGATTCTATTTGGTCTTACTAATTCCCCTATTATATTCATATATTCAATTAATAGAGTCTTTATAGGTTATATAAGTAAATTTTTGGTATTAATTATAGATGATTTTATTTTCTATTTAAATATAAAGTAAAATTGGAAGATCTCCTGAAAATTTTACTAAATATCCTATGGAATGAGAAACTGCATAAAAAATATATAAAGTGTGAATTTTATTAACAAAGGGTTTTATTTTAGGGTCATATAACCTCAAACAAGTGTATATCAATAGATTAATTAATGGAAAGGCTATTTAAATTAGTCATATACCAACCATAATGGATGAGATCCATTGTTATCATAGTTTAGATTAATATTATCAAAAAATATTTGAGAATTTCTCACAAGTATTTATTCCACACATGTAGTTAACTCATAAGGGAGTAAATTTCCTCAGAAAAAATGAATTTGAGGAAAATTTAAAGAAACTAACAATAATATTATTCATTAAACCTATAGTAACCTTACCTTATAGTAGAGAAGTTATTTTAATCTATAGTGGTGCATCAATGAAAGATTTTTTTCAATCCAAATGACATGGTATTAACTTATTCTTTATGAAAATTTATTGTTCATGGGCACAATTACCAAACTCATGATTTAAATTTAAATATTATTATTTATTCATCAATTTTATGGATACAATATATTTATGGAGAAAATTGTAATATATATATATATATCAGACAAAAATATTTAATGTACAAATTCACATATAAGGAGTTGAATATATGAAAGAAAAGACTGTTAGAGATGATTAAATATTATGATTTCTAAAAAACATTATAATAATGAGAAATACAATAAGGTGGATAACGCTTAGATTCGAAATTATTAAACTATATCTTTTATGATGAGGATAAAAAAATATCCTTTTTATGTATTTTCAAAGGATGGATCTTGAAATACCAATGGCAGTGTAGAAAACTTATCTTTCTCAAAAAAAATGTCCATCCATCTATCCATGTGAAGACAAAAGTGGTGTAGAAGGATGATAGAGGGATAAGAAAAATAATGTTATAAATTTTACTAAGTTTAATCTTGATCATAATCGAATAATAAGGATCTATAATTATGTATTTGTTTTTTCTATATCATATATAGTGACTCAAGATTAACCTAAAAGGATAATACATCAGTTTAGATGAATATCCAGCACATTATAATAGTACATTCTTGAGGATCATTATATTTTATTGACTTTGATGATATGGAATAAATTATTTTGATTTGGTGAAAGATCATAAATATCTCCCTTAAAGATATTCCCCTTTAATAATACTACTTAATACCATTCTTCATAATCAAGGTATAGGAAACATAATAAATGGATGAGATCAGATGCTCCGTAAGGGTAAAAAAGGAGATATATAGGTATAATCCTAAGCATAAGGGTATGCGAACATGAGGATAACATTTTAAGATCATACCATTCATATCAAGGATCATATACAAGTGTCACCATATAAATATTGTAAGTTCATAAGACGTAAATCATAATGGAATCAAGATCCTAATCAAAGAGAGAATAACTATTAAATAAGTCATTGAATTTTTGTCACACACACAAGAATATAAAATAAGTCATAATAAGTCGAGGCTTATTTCAAAAACCCCTCATGGAACTCCATGGGGGCTACACATGCTGGGTGGGACACACCAATATCCCTAGTCATAGAACTTTACTTATTTTATAATGTGTTCACTCCAAAAACAATATTATTAGTCAAGATTTACTCCCAATAATATATTAGCAGTCAATGATCACTCCCAAAACCATCATAGTGGTTAAGGTTCACTCCCAAGACCATCTTATCTTACAAAGTCCTTTACTAAACTGAGTTTAATCCCCCTTCCATCAATATATATCTCATGAGATATAAATCATTACACAATTATTGAGAATTATATATAAGTCTCAACCATCAAATAATGGAATCATACATTTTTGTTCCACAAGATCATAAACATTCATTATATCATAACCAATGAAATAAAATTGGTAGTGTAAACATATCTCCATATCAAACCTATGGGAAATAGATAGGTTTTATAATCATTTCATTGAATTATAACCCATAAAAATAAGTGGGTTTCAAAATAATATAACCATTGAAATATAAATGGGTTTCATAAGCATATAAATTGGGAAATAGAAATGAGTTTCCAAGACATCATGCCATCAAAAAATAAACCACTCAGAGAAAGAATATGAATAGTACCCTTGGATCATATCCCCAGAATGGCATGAGTAAAAATAATGGATTTCATCATAGGTGGAAGATAATTTATAAATATCATATAAAAACATTTCTTGAAAAATATAATTTTCCCTTGAAAAACCCATTGAACAACATTTTTATTGAAAATAAATTTTTGAAAACATATAAATAAATAATTTCAAATCATTTAAAACACTTATTGTACATAAACAATTTTGTGAAAACATTTTCCATTAAAAATATATTTTAACATTTTCAATATAATATTTGAAATCATTTAAATCATTTTCATTGAAAATAACTATGAAATATTATAATTAATTTTTGAAAATTTTTGAAAAACTTTTGATTAAAAATATCTTTGAAACTTTATAATGTAATCTTGAAAACATTTTGAAAACATTTTATTTGAAAATATATTTGAAAACATATAATATAATTTTAAAAACATTTTTAAACCACATTCTTTTAAAATATCTTTGAAAACATATAAAGGAAGATTTAATGCATTTTGAAAACCTTTTCAATGAAATTTTAATTGAAAACTTATAAGAAAGATTGAAAATATTTTCAAAAACGTTTCAAAACATAAATCACATTTAAAATACTTTCCTTTAAAATTATCTTAGAATATAAATTAAATAACATTTTTGAATAAATTTTTCAAAAACATGGATTTTTAATAAAACCAATTTCTAACCGAATATAGAAATCAAGTAAAAATTTCATAAAAACATTTTCTTAAATATAATAAGTACCAAACAGTGGAAACATGGTACCATTACATGGATATATCATTAATAACTAGAGTAAAATATAATTAATGATAATTCTTGAGAGATGTACTATAGTATTTCCTCAATAGAAACCTAATCATTAATAATACTGATAAATGATGAGATTTTAATAAACTCTTACAACCTTGGAAACATTGAATCCACAACCCAATGAGAAAATAAAATTAAATGAAAGTCAAAATATCCTGAGAGTAAGTATATTCATGATATAAAATGTAATGGTTCGGACCTCTCCATTCCATTACATTGTGAAAATGTGGTGTTAGAGGTGTTCTAGGAGGTTAAGGTGACTTAGGGGTGCCTTTGGGTGAATCTTTTACGGAAAACTAAAGAGTTATAGCTTTCGCACAGGAGTCACATGGTTTGTCTAAACCGTGCGGCCAAATCGTGCGAGGTTGGTGTTGGAGGCAGTGGCTAACACACGGTTAGTGCACGGTGAGTCTAACTGTGCGGCCCAACCATGTGAGGAGTGTTTGGCCAGGAAATAGCTAACACACAGTTAGCGCACCGTTTGTCAAACTGTGCGGACTAACCAGCGGGCACTTAAGTTAGATCCTAAAATTGTGGATCTAACTCATTTTTTCTCTAACTTGCTCGTTTAAACCCCTAAGCAGCCATAACTCGTGATTTACCTCCCTTGAAGGTAGAATAACCTATCCCAAGCATTTTGTATGTGATCCGAAGGCTTCTCTTGGCGAATCGAAGACGGTTTCTTGAGGTATGTGATCTTTCTTGATCTTTCTTGTTCTGTTTCTTAGATCCACTTAGATCTAATCCTCCTCTTACCTTGGTTTCTAAGATCTATGCCTTTTATGAGTAGATCTAAGTGTGTGGACGCCAATTATGATGATCTTTGGTCTTGATCTTAATAGTAATATAGATCAAAGTTGGGTTTTTGGAGAATCAACCTGGGTTTCTTAAGCGTTCTTCGCTTGTGGGGGTTTTCGTCAAAAGCCCTTGAGGTAGGGGATTCGTTGCTTCTCTTTCTTTGCGTGCAATTGTATTGTTAGAATGTTTAATCCCCCAAGATGACAAAGGGAATTTACATAATTAATATTTTAACCTGATAAATAAATTGATATCGATCTTATGTTATTGCCTCATGTTTTGCTAGCGAGTGAGATATCTATGCTTGCTTTGATAAGTTGTTTGTTCTTGATGGAAATCGGTAAATAACATAAACCAGGATTAATTGATAATATTTTTCTAAAGGTAAAGAAGCATGAAAACGAATCTGGTTCTTGTTGAAATTTGATGTTAATCAAATTGGTGTAGTAAGCATGTTTAATCTTTTGGGATAGCTTACTGGCTAGGTTTCCCAATGTTAGAAGCAATGAATTATAAACTTGTTAATTCAATATGGTTTAAAGATTTGATTTTTTGATAATTCCTTGAAGGTTTCTAAGTTACCCTCTTGATTATTAAAGGTCCAAGAGCCCAATTGATGTGATGGTTGCTTTCCTACTGCTTGTGTTGTGATTGGATCCTAGATGGTTGTTGTGATATATGGGGGCATAGAGGCCTTTTTTTGTGGAAGCGGAGGACACCTAGAGCGGTGAGATACATCAGTTTATGCATGTGGGTTTCGGGGAGGACACAGGGGTTGATGGAATTGGATGAATGTGATTGTTGGATGCTTGCGGGTTCTTTGATTGTTTATCTACTTTACTTTTCCCCACTGCTCAAGGTGGATCGTCATGCTTACCCTTCTTCCAAAGGAGGAAAAGATGCATGGGCTATCCCACATGCTTTATGTGTCTATCTTCTCAAGGGAGGATTGGTCTATGCTCTTGCTATAGGTGGAAAAGACTCAACGGGTAGTACATATACTCACCGTGTTGAGCCCCCTTGTGTTTAGTAGCATAGAATGCATTTCTAGAATTCCTGTGAATATGGGAATGTAATTCTGTAATGAATTTTTGGTTAAATGGTATTAACTCATGGGGTTGGAGTTTGCTGGAACATAATGAGGAGGTTGTAATTTTGAAGGGACATTGGATTTTGGGTGTGGTGCTAATGGAATCATTAATGTGGATTGGATCATGGTTAATTAATATTTAAATAATTAATTAACATACAGTGGAGTTGATAAAAAATGAATGATGTAATATAATAAAGATCTTTAATGGTTGTGTGCTTATAGGATACCTAGTCTTAGAAGTGGCATCCCAGAGTCTGAGAGACGTTAGCAGCAGTTGTGTCTAAGACTAGGTTATGCCCACAATGTGGTTTTTAGTTATAATATATTTTGTACTTTTTGTGTTTCTATATGCTACTCCACCCTGTCGGTAAGGGAAACTGACACCCCAGGGATTATAATCCCTGGGGGGGTGTTTTCCCCAACATTTTGGTGGGAGGATGAATGGCTGACTACACCCTTTGTCCTCGCTCTCTTCTCTTGGAAGATACCTGTTCCATTAAACACAATGGTTATTTTTCCACCATATATGTGTGTAGAGGGCTGTAATGGCTTTTGGTTATTCACACAAATATATCCTAGATATAGTATCCTATGGTCTACTATAGGTGTAACATGTATAGGCTTTGATGGCTTGAAGATCCTTACTTGGTGTATGGGTTGTAATGGCTTGAGGTATAATAGCCGACGTATGATACATGTTACGCAAGCTTTTGTGGATCCTGAAAACCACCTAGTTACTTTGGTTGTGAGGATGGTGTGGTGCTTCACCTAGGTGTTTGCGGGAAATTCTTTTTGGTGCACGAGGTGCAGATTGTGGTGCTTCGCCCAGGTGTCTGTGGGCAAGCATTTTTTGAGAGAGATGCTTAGGACGTGCGATGTTGGGGAAAAGCGGAAAACTAGTGTGGAAGTAGTAGCGGGGTACCCTTGACATTCTCTATTATATGATATATTATTGTATGCGTTAATTGGTGAGAGTAACCAAGGTAAGGTTGGGAAAAATGTTTACCTGTTTAGGTGTTGAGTTAGTTTCACTTGTTTTTCGCTTTGCTTTAGCATGATTTTCTTACTTTTTCACAAAAGGATTTGGGGAGTATCCTACTGAGTATGCTGTTATACTCACCTTACGTATATATAAACTGTTTTTCAAGGCATGTGGAGTAGGTTGGAGATCAATCTAGTTTTGACTAGCTTAGGGTTGTAGGAGTAGTTCGGGCATGTGGTTGCAGCTGTTTTACTTTCTTTTGGGTACTTGCAGTTTTCCAATTTTTGTTGTAGTACTTTTGCATGACATACATATGTGCACTTGGGTTTCTTCTATATTGCAGTATGAGTTGGAATTTATTGGTTGCTATCTTATCCCTCTCTTCTTCATGTGTTCTCTTAGAGGGTAATGCCTCCCATTTTGGTGTCATTATACCCTTGGTTCTAGTCACCAACCTGGGGCCTAATGGAGGCGAGACTCGGGGGTAATTATCTCCCTTCTCACATTACCTTCCCAGGAGGGGTACACTTTGTGGGGAGGGGGTCATGACAGAGTGGTATCGAGGTCTGGTTGAGGGATAGGATGGTGTTTGGAGTTAGTCACATGTGAGGTTAAAGGGGTTAGTAGGGAAACAGTGTCATAAATGTTTAGAAAGTGAGGTAAACACTAGAGACCTGCTGAGACATAGGCATTTAGGGCCTGCTATGATCTGATGTAAGGACCTTTATGTTTACAATGTCTACTAAACAAGTTGATACTAGTTGTAGGGAAGAGACCTAGGAAAGGATCATGCATCATTCTTCTTTGTGCCTGTGTTTGAATGGGTAGACCTTGGGATAGGTTAACCTAAGATGAATAAAAGAAAACAATTAATTAATTAATGTTGAGTCTTCCATATTCCAGGTTTAGAAGCTATAACGGTTTGTTATTTTACAGGTATGGCTCCAGGTCAACGTCCTCATCAGGTTTGCGCAGAAAATGTCCATCAGGCTGTTCCGGAAGATCGTCGTAGGGTAGAGGTTGACGATGACGTCACTTGAAGGAAGACACTCTGAGAGTTTCAGCACCAGAATCTGCAGAAGTACGAGGGATCCATTTTAGATGCAGTCATGGAAGACTGTTTAGAGGATGTCGATATAGGATTTAGTTCAATCTGTGCTCAGAAGGAGCATTGGGTGTCCTTAGCTATGACGATGCTATGTGGGCAGTGAGGCAGTGGTGGTTCTTTTTCCTCAGGGATCGTGAGGAATCAACGATCTCATGGGAGGAGTTCCCAGAAAAGTTTAGAGTTGAGTTCCTTTATTCGACTGCAAAGACATCCAGTCTCCAGGAGCTTCTTACCCTTAGACATGGGATCTCTAATGTTCGAGAGTTTGGAATCCGTTTTAGGAACCTTTTATGATATTCTTCGGACCTATTACCAGATGAGGACGCCAGGATGAGGAATTTAGAAGAGGATTTGCATTCAGAGATCCAGTGCTAGGTCACCCCATTTATGTTGAAGACATATCTTGAGGTACTGGCAAGGGCAGAGGTTGTCAAGATTACTTTGGCCAGGACAGGATCATCACGAGATGGGGATCATCATGATCCCTCATGAAGCAAGGATGTGGTCCGGGGTTCCCTATTTTCAGTGCAGAAGAGTTTCTGTTCAGCCATGGGTAGGTCCCAGCCCTTCACATCTCATTTCTCTAGTGGATTAAACTCTCATACCTATGCTAAGGGATCCAGCCCTTGTTTTTCTTGTGGTGTTCATGTCCATAAACAGTGGGATTTCCTGACCTTTCAGAGTGGTAATCGTTCACTAGGTGTTACACTCTAGTTTCCTTCGTTGAGGCAGTTCCAGCCGAGGCAGCAGCATCCAGTTGCACTAGCTTTAGATCAGTAGATGGTAGATGGGGCAGATAGAAGAAATCCCCATGATTCTCCCCATCCTCAAAGAGTAGAGCACGACCATGGTGCTGGTCATCATCAGGGTCAGATAGGCCGTGGAGGAGGTCATGGTCAGCTTCATTCTCTAGCGTTGCCAACTCCAGGTGAGTCAGACATCGTTCGACGTGGCCTTTTCTTGTTTTCTACATTAGTGTATGTCATGTTTGATTTAGGAGTGACACACTCCTTCATATCACCTACCCTTGTCCATGCTTTGGTACTTGAGGTAGAGAGGCTTCCAGTGCCCTTGGCGTTGACTACGCCAGTTGGAGGTCAAGATGACTTGTTTGAAATATGTAGAGATTGTGACCTAGTGTTGGGGAAACACCACTCTTGGGGATATTTCCTATGTTTACGAATACAACCATATGATGTCATCCTGGGCATGTATTGGTTGTATTCGGTGCAGGCTATAGTGGGTTTCTTCAGGAAGAAGGTCATTTTCCTTGGTGTGGATGGAGAGAAAGTTGTGTTTGTTGATGAGTGAGATCCTCTGATTGGTCATAGGTGTATATCATCCTTATCATCCATGATGGCTGAGATGGTGCTGAGTTCTTCAGAGGTTCAGTAGTTGGTGTTTCCTAGGGTCGTAGAGGAGTACCTTGATGTCTTTTCAGAAGAGGTTGTAGCATTACCCCCTCGAAGAGAGATCAAGTTTGGGATCGAGCTATAGCAAAGGGCATATATTATCTCTATGTCTCCATATAGGATGGCCCCTTCTAAGTTACGAGAGCTACTTATACATCTTTATGGTCTATTGTAGTGCGGTTTTTTTCGTCCAAGTGTGTCACCATGGGGTGCACGAGTTTCGTTTGTGAAGAAGGCCGACGGCATTTTGTGGTTGTGTGTCGATTATTTTCACTTAAAAGAGTGACAATAAAGAATCACTATCCTCTTCTATGGATTGATGAATTATTCGATCAAGTAAAGAGTGCAAGTTGGTTCTCAAAGATCGACTTTCGGTCAGGATATCATCAGATGCGTGTGAAGGATGATGATATTCTGAAGACTACTTTCTGTTGTCATCATGGGAATTATGAGTTCGTTGTAATTCCATTTGGCATGACGAATTCTCCAGCTGTGTTCATGGGATTGATGAATGATGTGTTCCGTGAATTCCTATAAAAATCTGTGGTAGTTTTCATTGATGACATCCTTGTGAACTCCACATCTGAGGAGGAGCATGCACAACATCTATGAGCCATTTTGGGAGTCCTTCATCAACATCAGTTGTTCAGGAAGTTTTCAAAGTGTGAGTTTTGGACTCGAGAAGTCTGTTCCTTGGGGCATGTTGTGTCCCAACATGGAGTTGTTGTGGATCTGTCGAAGATTGAAGCAGTGGTGTCTTAGGAATCCCCCAAGACAGTGTCAGAGGTGCAAAGTTTCCTTGGTCTTGCAGGCTACTATAGGAGGTTCGTAGCCAATTTATCATGAGTTGCGACTCCTCTGACAGCTTTGACCAATAAATATTGGGCATTAATATAGACTGATCAGTTCCAGGCATCTTTTTAGTATCTAAATGAGAAGTTAGTAAGTGCTTCAGTCATTTGTCTTCCAATTGAAGGAGTTCAGTTTGATGTTTTCTGTGATGCTTCTTATCTAGGGTTAGGTTGTGTTCTCATGCAGCAGAGGTCGGTTGTTTCTTATGGGTATCTGAAGTTGCGTCCCCATTAACGCAATTATGCCACCCATGATCTTGAGTTAGTAGCTGTGGGGTTTGCTCTAAATTTGTGGAGACATTACCTCATTGGTGAGTGCTTTGTCGTTTTCACTGATCATAAGAGTTTGAGGTATGTTTTCTCCCAGTGTGACCTGAACATATGACAGTGTTGGTGGATGTAGTTCTGACAGGAATACGACTTCGAAATATCATATACACCTAGAAAAGGGAATGTTTTAGTTGATGCACTGAGCTGAAATACACATAGTGATGTTGTGCGTGAATCCGGTGATTTATGGAGAGTAATGGAAGAACTATCAGCATTGCATCTTGATATGGTAGAAGTTGGGGGTAGATGCTGTCTTTTTTAGATGAAGGTACCGTCATACCTGGTGCAGAAGTTGGAAGAGTCCCTGTTGGGGGATCTTGAGGTGGAAGTCTAGAGAGACCAAGTTGTTTGTGGTGAGGCCCCTGATGGTTGGACCGAATATGAACAACATCGGGTGTTGTATCATGGAAGGATTTGTGTTCCCATGATGATGCATGAGATGTTTATCAGACATTTCCATAGTTCGCCTTTAGCGGTACATCCTGGCATGAAAAGTATGTACCAAGCCTTTGGGAGTCAGTTTTGGTGGCCTGGGTTGAAGTGTACGGTTTCGGAGTTTGTGTCTCGATGTTTAGTCTGCCAAAAGGTGAAGGTCGAACACCTTGTTCCTGTTGGTATTATCCATCCATTAGAGATTCCTCAGTGGAAGTGGGAGGAAATCTCAATGGACTTTGTTACTGGTTTACCTCGAGCTCCGGGAGTACATGATTCTATTTGGATGGCAGTGTATCGTTTAACAAAATCGGCCCACTTCATAGCAATCACGGAGTCAAGCTCAGTGGAAGTTTTGTCGATGCAGTATCTAGAGGAGGTGGTGAGAATTCATGGATTCCCAAGGACGATCATTTCTGGTCAAGATTAACTTTTTACCTATAGGGTGTAGAGAGGTCTCCAACATGCTTTCGGTTCTCAACTATTCCTTAGCACTGCTTTTCATCCTCAAACGGATGGTCAGACAGAGCGAACCATCCAGATTCTTGAAGACATGTTACACTCTTGTGTTCTGGATTTTGGAGGCTAATCAATAAGGCACTTACCCTTGGTGGATTTCACATACAATAATAGTTTTCACTCCACCATCTTCATGGCACCGTTTGAAGCCTTGTATGGTCGGGCTTTCCGTTCTCCATTGTGTTGGACTGGGGTCGGAGAGTTAGCAATTCTCGGACCGGAACTAGTGTAGAATACAACAGGATTGGGTCAGGTGATTCGTGAGAGGATAAAGACAGTGTAGGATCTTCGGAAATCATATACCAATCAAAGAAGGAGACCCTTAGAGTTTAATGTTGGGTACCATATGTTTTTGAAGGTGACTCCCCGTCGTGGGTAGTGATGGTTTGGTTGTGGAAGTAAGATTTCTCCCCAAGTTTTTGGGCCTTTAGAGGTGTTAGCTCATGTTGGAGCTATGGAATATCAAGTATCACTTCCCCCACAGATGAGTTGGATACATGATGTTTTCCATGTATCACAGCTCCGCCGTTATCTTCATGATGACTCTCACATCATCAATTGGGGAGAGATCAATGTTGATGATTATGTAACCTTTGAGGAGCGACCTGTGGATATCCAAGACCGCGAGGATAAGGTGTTGTGTGGGCATTCTATCCCCTTAGTTCGTGTCTTATGGCGACACGGTGGCTTGATGGAGAGTACTAGGGAATGTGATTCATAGATACGTGCTCATTACCCAGAGTTTTTTGATGTTTAACTCTTTTCATGTATCGCTATAGCTGTTGTGGTAATGAAACTTTCATGTTTATGATATGGCTCCCTTTGTTGATTTTGTGGCTTGCTCTCTTTTTAGAGGTATCTTGAGGGGTGGTTGTTCAAACCTTGTTTTGTTTTCACTCTAGGTGGGTTTTGGATTCTCAAAGACGAGAATTTTTTGAGAGGTATCTGATGTAATGTCCCAGACCTCTCCAGTACATTACTTTGTGAAAATTTAGTGTTAGAGGTGTTCTGGGAGGTTAAGGTGACTTGGGGGGGTTCATTTGGGTGAATCGTTTAAGGAAAACTAAAGGTATATAGCTTTCGCATGGGAGGCGCACAGTTTTTCTAAACCATGCGGCCAAACCGTGCGAGGTTGGTGTTGGAGGCAGTGGCTAACACACGGTTAGCGCACAGTTAGTCTAACCTTCTGGCCTAACCATTCGAGGAGTGTTTGGAGAGGTAGTAGATAATGCACGGTTAGTGTATAGTTTTTCAAACCGTGCGTACTAACCGTGCATGAACTTAAGTTAGATCCTAACATTGTAGATCTAACTCGTTTTGCCTCTAACGTGCTCGTTTAAGCCCCTAAGTGGCCATAACTCGGCATTACCCTCCCTTGAAGGTAGAATAACCTCTCCCAAGTGTTTTGGAAGCGATATGAATGCTTATCTTGAGAAATCGAAGTCGGTTTCTTGAGGTATGTGATCTTTCTTGATCATTCTTGTTCGGTTTCTTAGATCCACTTGGATCTACTCTTCCTCTTCCCTTGGTTTCATAGATCTACACCCGTTATGGGTAGATCTAAGTGTGTGGATTTCAATTATGATGAGCTTTGTTCTTTATCTTTCTAGGAGGAGATATCTAAGGCGGGTTTCTGGAGAATCGACCTGGGATTCTTGAGTGTTCTTCCTTTGTTGGGGTTTTCTTCAAAAACCCTTGAGGTAGGGGATTCGTTGCTTCTCTTTCTTTACGTGCAATTGTATTGTTAGCATGTTTAATCCCCCTGGATGAGAAATAGAATTGACATAATAAATATTTTAACCGAATAAATATATTTATATCGATCGTATGTTATTGCCTCATGTTTTTCTAGTTAGTGAGATATCTATGCATGCTTTGATTAGCTGTTTGTTCTTGATGGAAATCGGTAAAGAAAGTAAACTGGGATTAATTGATAATTGTTAGGTAAATGTAAAGAGGTATGAAAATTAATTCGGTTCTTGTTGCGATTTGATGTTAATCAAATTTGCATAGTAAGCATGTTTAATCTTTTGTGATAGATTACTGGTTAGGTTTCCCGATGTTGGAACCAATGAATTATAAACCTATTAATTCAATATGGTTTAAAGATTTGATTGTTTGATAATTCCTTGAAGGGTTCTGAGTTACCCTCTTGATTGTTAAAGGGTCAAGAGCTTAATTGATGTGATGGTTTCTTTCCAGCTTCTTGTGTTGTGATTTGATCCTGGATGGTTGTTGTGATATGTGAGGGCATAGAGGCCTTTTGGTTGTGGCAGCGGATGACGCCTAGAGCGGCGAGATGCATCGGTTTATGCATGTGGGTGTCAGGGAGGGCACCGGGGTTGATGGAATGGGATGGATGTGATTGTTGGATTCTTGTGGGATCTTTTATTTTTTATCTACTTTACCTTTCCCCACTACTCAGGGCATCTAGTCTTACATACCCTTCTTTCGAATGAGGTGAAGACGCATGTGGTATGCCACGTGCTTTCCATGTATAGCTTCTCAAGGGATGATGGTTCTATGCTCTCACTATAGGCAGAAAAGAATTGACAGGTAGTACATCTACTCACCGTGTTGAACCCCCTTGTGTTTAGTAGCATAGAATGATTTTATAGAATCCCTTATAATATGGGAAAGTAATTCTGTAATGAATTTTTGATTAAATGGTATTAACTCATGGGGTTGGAGTTTACTGGAACATAATGATGAGGTTGTACTTTTGAAGGGACAATGGATTTTGGGTGTGATGCTAATGGAATCATTAATGTGGATTTGTTCATGGTTAATTAATGTTTAAATAATTAATTAACGTAGGGTTGAATTGATAAAAAAAGGAATGAAGTAATCTAATAAATCTCTTTAATGGTTATGTGCTTATAGGATACCTAATCTTTGAAGTGGGAGCCCGGAGTCCGAGAGACATTAGTTGCAGTTGTGTCTAACACTAGGTTATGCCCATAGTGTGGTTGTGAGTTATAATATATTCTATACTTTTTGTGATTTATATGCTACACCACCCTGTCAGTATGGGAAACTGACACCCCGGGGATTCTGAGCCATGGGGGGTGTTTTCCCCAACATTCTAGAGGGAGGATGAATGGCTAACTACCCCCTTTGGCCTCACTCTCTTCTCTTGGTAAATACTTGTGCCATTAGGCACAGCGGTTAGTTTTCCCCCTTATATGTGTGTAGAGGGATATAATGGCTTGTGGTTATTCACACACATATATTTTGGATATAGTATCATATGGTCTATTATAGGTGTAACGTGCATAGGCTATGATGGCTTGAGGATCCTTACTCGGTGTATGGGATGTAATGGCTTGGGGTATTATACCTGACGTATGATACACGTTACACGAGCAGTGGTGGATCCCGAAAACTACCTGGTTACTTTGGTTGTGAGTATGGTGTGGTGCTTCACCCAAGTGTCTTCGGCCAAGCCTTTGTGGTGCTCGAGGTGTAGATTTTGGTACTTCGGCCAGGTGTCTGTGGGCAAGCCTTTTTGGAGAGAGATTCTTAGGATGTGCGACATTGGGGGAAAGCGGCAAACCAGTGGGAAAGTAGTAGTGGGGTACCCTTGACATTCTCTATTATATGCTATATTCTTGTATGAGTTACTTGGTGAGAGTATCCATGGTGAGGTTGGGAACATAGTATACCTATTTAGGTGTTGAGTTGGTTTCATTTGTTGTTCACTCTGATTTAGCATGATTTCTTTACTTTTTCATGAGAGGATTCTGGGAGGATCCTACTGAGTATGCTGTTATACTCACCCTACGTATATATAAACTGTTTTTCAGGGCACTTGGAGTAGGTTGGAGATCAAGCCGATTTCTACTAGCTTGGGGTTGCAGGAGCTTTTCGGGCTTGTGGTTGCAGTTGTTATACTTTCTTTTGGGTACTTGCAGTTTTCCCCTTTTTGTTGTAGTAATTTTGATTGACATTATATATGTGCACTTGGGTTTAGTCTATATTGCAGTCTGAGATGGAGTTTATTGGTGTCTATCATATCTCTCTCTTCTGCATGTGTTCTCTTAAAGGGTAATGCCTCCCATTTGTGTGTTACTATACCCACGGTGCTAGTTGCCAACCCTGGGCCTACCGGAGGCGGGACTCAAAGGTCATTATCTCCTTTATCACATCTATGGCCCAGGAGGGGTACACATTAGGGGGAGGGGTTTGTGACATAAAATTTTAAATGGTAGTATATATAGCTAATAAAATAATATTGATGGATAACAAAACATATGTCTCAAAGAAGGTAAATTGAGACACAATTACCTAACCAATTTGGTATCTTATGAACCGTAGAACCCAATGAGATAGAGGTAATAAAATAGATGTATAAATAAATTAAAATTTTAGGATAGTAATCATATATTAAATTCATGGGCAGTATATATAACACACAAAAGATATGATTTGGGAAATAGTCACAAGTATCACAGAAATAAAAGTGGGACTAGAAATACCATTACTACTTGAGTAACTTTTGAGTAATGAGATATGAGAAAGAATAAAATAAATTGAAAAATTAAATGACATGAAATAATGGAAATTAATTATGTATCATTCCATATGTCATTATATGAACCATTTAATAATAATAAGTGGCGAATATAAAATATATCTCCTAGAAATAAAAGTGAGATGAGAAAACCCATACCTTAAGTATTAACATTCATCATATACATTCCAAACACATGTATAATAAATATAAGTTTATTATAAATCTAAAAAACAAAAATATTTCTATATATCATAAAAAATATTATTTTTTTATGACTTTATATTACACGTTTACTAAAAATTCCTTGTTAAGCTTGTCATTTTGGTAAATCTGCTTTGTTTTCCGTACATGGTTTGACTTATTATTCTTGGTAATATTACATATATCATGAATCCCACATTAAAAAAATTTCAAACATGGTATAAATATCATATAAATTCATTGTTTATGTATTTATAATAATCTATAAAATATAAAAATAAGAAATTAAATACACCATTCATTGAAATGGTAGGTCGTATCTATGCACGAATGTTGTTTCCATGTTATTAACATATTTTTAATGAAATAAAAGTAAATGATATATATATATATTATTTTATTCATAATTATTGTTGAATATATGTCATATATGTTCACTAAAACCATAATTAATACATTCTATGTAAATTGTGTTTAAATCACATCATTTTGAGGAGGCGGTAGTCCACAGGTCCACAAACAAAGTTATCATATTTCCAAAAAATGGCATGCATGAAGGTATGTGTTATATAATAATTATAAAAGAATAAATAAATGATGATTATAATAAAAATCGTATAAAAAAATTAATTACATCATTATTCATAACATTTATAGGTGGTAATGGATGAAAGAACAACATCAATTTGTAAGGCATAGTTTGTCGTACATAGGAACGATAATTGTGTATCCAATTTGATGGAAGACTCTGTGAGTGTAAGTAGTAACCTTAATATAATGACATATAATTTTTTTTAATAATGAGGATATAATATAATCATGTAATAGTAATAATTTAGGGGGTCTAGAAAGGAATAAAACAAAAGTTCTTGTTGAATGATGTTACCTTTTCTTTGGGTAACTCTTTTTGGTTTTCACTAAAGGGGATCCTTGGTTGGATTTATGGATAAAGGGATGATTCTAGTATAAAGGGATTAAATTTGGGAGATTTTTTTGGTATATTTTTTACTATTCAAAATTCTTGATAGGTAGGAATAATTTGGGGGTTCCCTTTTTATTGTGGAGGAGGAGTTCTATTATTATAAATATAAAAATGTAAGTAGTATTAAGAGTTCTCCCTTACATTATGTGAATCCATTAATTTTAAAAAATTTATAAAATGGAATATATTGTATATATATGTCCATCCAATGGATTATTTCCATGTTTCTATGTTATTTTCATACATAAGTTAAAGTTTAACCACTATGTAAACTTGTTTTTATCTTAATCACTGTATTTAATTTTAATTATATTCGCTATTTTTGGTAAAAACATTGTTAACCTTAAAATAAATTATAAATTATGATGATTCCAAATATGGAATCCATTTTTAAAAATTAAAAAATATAAGTCTCAGAAATTAATTTAAAATTTATCTCCCACACGGGATGAGACAGTGAGTTTTTAAAGTTCAAAAGTTTAAAATATTGAAATATTTTAATCTCCAATTTCAATGTGAAATTGGTTCTGGATACATATATTGGACTACGTAATGTGATATTTATCTAAATATACATTAAATCCAATATAAAATATAATTTATCTATACAAATAAATTAGATGAAAATGTAGTTTTTAATTAAATTTCAATATTTTTCATGAGTCATCAAAAAATGAAAATTCTCTGAAAAATACAAATAATCAACTTAATATACTTTTTACATTATAATTTCAAAAAATAAGTTTTTTAAAAAAATATTTATAAATGTGTAAAAAATTATATTTAAATTAGGCACACCATTAAAATGTGTTAAAATTATTTTTTACCAAAAAATATATATTTATGCATAAAATTGGTTTTATTCTTATCTCTTGTCCAGAAAAGAAAAGTTAAATGTTAAATATTTTGTTGAATATAATATTAATATATATACATGTCATTTAAATCATTTATCAAAAGTTGTTTAATCAATTTATTGAGGTAAAACATGTTTGGTTGTATAAATATATTTTTACAGTAAAATATTTCCCATATTTTCAAAAGGTTTTTACTTTCATTTATAGTTAATTAGTGAACCAAATAATTCTTATTATATACATGTGTAAACCATATTTTCATAATTTAATTTATCTTATTCATAATCACTTTTCCAATGACTAAGTGTCATGTATAATAATATTTTAAGATTATTATTATTAGTACATTATAGTTTGGTAAAACTAGGTCTTGGATGTCACACAAGTTATTGAAGGAACCCATCATTATGTGTAACACAATCCAAACATAGTTTTTTGTGTGTCAAAATATAATCTAAGTGTTGTGGGTAGTGAAAGCTCAACATTGTTTTGTGTAAAAATAAATAATAAATTCTTACTTTCATATAACACAAGTTATATTCATTAATTCAAGAAATGAAAAAAAACAAAAAATTAAATTAATTTTAATGAAATTCAGAGAATATCATGGTGTTCCATTCCCCCCACCCTTAAAATGAATTTCTCCCCAAAAAATATTCTATATTATCAAATGATTAATACTTGAAAGTTACTTTTATAGAAACCCACATTATAAAAATTAATACTAAAACATTCTCTAAAAATAGAAGGTTGGTACTATAATAGTTACCCAATGTAACTCATAACTTTGTTTCCACATAGGAGAACATAGGTAGCAAGTGAAGAAACTTTACATTGAATAGAAATATCACTATCATGTTCTAATTTAGAGTGATATAGAACATGGTTTTGAGAAATATAATGATCTCAAATCCATAACCCAAATAGGATTGAAAAGATCGTTGATATCATAAAAATGATGACAACATGACAAAATTTTACTTCAATACCCTTTTTCTAATGTGGAATAATTTTAATTAGAAGATATACATAAACAATATTAGGACGTCTTCGTCCATTGTTCTATCTTGATCCATTTAAACTTCATATCTTATTCCAAGAAATGAAAGTGAAATTTTCATTCCTAAATCCTCAATAGACCATGAGATCCATAAATAGAATGATAGGTCATTACAACTACCTTTAGTTAACATCAAAAAAAATTTATCACAAGTTATCCAATATTTTTATAAATCCTCATATGGAGAGAAGTACTCTAATTTCTAAAACCCCATACGAATATTAACATAAACCATTAAAACAATTGTTTACCTTATAACCCTTCTGAAAGATAAAATTCCAAAACATTATAAATAAGGTCACTAAATTTCTCAAAAAGAGACTAGAATTGATCCCCCCTATATCAGTAATTATATCTTATGTTTCATATACCAATCATGTGAATACCTTCATTATGAATTCTATTAATGGATGGTAATAACCTAAATTACCATAAATACCTATTGAAAACATGTGTTCTTTCTTATTCCAATGATTATTGGATATATTCCTCAATTTCAAAAATGATATAAATTCCATATATGATAGAATAAACCAATTTTTCAACAAATCGATAATCAGCTCCATGGTAATCACTATCATCTAATATTATTATTCATATCCATCATATGTTTATTCAATATCATTATATCAACATTATGGCCGTATTAAGGTTTATATTTCCCTTAATCTTGTGTTTATCATGAATATAACCTTTACATTCAGTCAGTTTTCTAGTCCATCGGAACAATTAAGCTTATTCATGTAAATCCTTATCAAAAAAGATAGACTTAACAATCCTTATGTATTTCACAAATCATAATTCTTGAATCCAAATACAAAAACACATTGATTACTCCACTTCACCCTTAATACATTAATAAGGATACCTCATCAAATTACATATTACCTCTTTCATTTCACATTTCACATATTGTCTCATCATCCTCAATAATATAACCATTACATGTACCACCTTGCAGATTATCTTTGGGAATTTTCCACTTAGAACATCAATTTTCATAATTCCCACTCATTTAAAATTTAAATCATTCAACTGTTGATATGGTCTTAGGGGTTCATTATTCCCATTCATTTTCTTAAGAAAACTATTCATTTTCCCCTTTCAGTTACATTTTTCTTTCTCTTCTTTTCTATAGTTAAAACATTTTCACATTCCTTTAATACATTCACTTGGGTGATTCTTTCCACATTATCAAAAAAAACTAAATATTCATTCTTCATAGTCTCCATTACATTAAATCAGAGTGAAATCATTACTTCTATCATTTGGTAAGTTCATGAGTTGGTCACGATACATGTTTTTATTCATGATCTGTGATAAATAATTAGGCATCATCACAACACCCTTCACTCTTATGATAATCCCATTTGACTTCTCATTTTAAAATTTTCCATCCCATTCAGCATTATCCCAGTTCCTTAAGGTTCCCTCCATTGACTAAAATTATAAATCCTAGTGTGAGAAGAACCTTTCATAGATAGAAACCACATAATCATGACAAATCACTTATTGGATGTAAAAATTAGAATAATTTCTTTTAAATCCATAACACCTTAGAATTTTCCTTCGAGTCATCCAAAGACAGATACATAGAAATATTCTTAGGTTTATCACTAGAGTTTTCTCATCATGGTTTCCAAAGGTTGACTAAACCACTCATTTTATAACAACTATAGTGATGTAGGTGTTACATACATGGATATTAAATCATTTTAGTTTAATTTTTATCACATTATAGAAGTAAATGATTGAGGATTTTAATAGTTTAGTGTCTTTATAATCTTCAAACCAATTCTTCTAATTTGTTGAAAGATCGTCAACATCTCTTCTAAAGATCTTCCACTTTCTTAATCCTACTTTAATCCATTCTTAAAAACATGGGGAAAGGAAACATAAGAATGGAGTGATAAAAAATTCTCATATAGGTAAAGACAGGGAGATATGTAAGCATAAGCATAAGCATAAGGGTATGAGAACATAAGAATAAAATTTGAAGTTCATATATTGCATATTAAGGATCATATACATGAGTCACAACATAAATATTGGACATTCATAATATATGAATCATAAGTAAATAATTATCATAATATCGGTGATCATAATATAGTAATAAGGCGTCGAATTTTTGGAACACACCTAAGCATATAAAATCATTCCATATAAGTCAAGGATTATTTCCAAAACCTATCAGGGAACTTAATGCGGGCTACACTTACTGGGTGAGACACACCACCATCCCTAGCCACATCACATTCCACATATTTGAATGTTTTCAGACCTGAAACCATTCTCATAGTCAAGTTTTACTCCCAATACTCGCTTAGTAGTCTGGATTTACTCTTAAGGCCATCTTAGTAGTGAAGGTTCACACCCCAGGCCATCTTGAGAAAAAGGTACTATACTGAACCGAGTTCATTCCCTATTTGAGACATGTTTATCTCATGAGATATAAATCTTTGACCAATGTATCATAATGATATATAGGTTACACTAGTCACATAATTAAATCATACATACATATTCCACAAGATCATAAAAATTCACCATAACATAACCCATCAAATGAAATGGGTATCATAAACATATCATTGTATTATAACTTTTGGAAGATAGACCAATTTCATAATAATTTCATCAAATTATAACCCTAGAAAATAAGAGTGTTTCATAAGCATATATCTCATTAAATATAAATGGGGTTCATAAGAATATCACTAGTGAAAGAGAAAAATTTTTCATAAACATCATAAATAAAAACATAAAACATTCATAGAAATAATATGAATAGTACCTTTGGATAATATCCCCATTAAGGCATGAGTAATACCAAAGTATTGGATTTTATAAGGAAAATAATTTTAAATGATCATTTAAAAACATTTCTTGATAAAATTATATTTTCATTCAAAAAAACTTTTGATATCATTTTCATTGAAAATAATTTAAAACACTTATTGATCATAAAATCTTTTTGGAAAACCTTTTTATTTTAAAATATATTTGAAAAAATACAAAATAATTTTTTAAATTATTTAAATCCTATTCTTTGAAAATTTCCTTGAAATATTTTAAAGGAAGCTTCAAATCATTTTGAAAAACTTTTCTTTGAAAATGTCATTGAAATTTTATAATGGAAGATTAAAAATATATTGAAACTGTTTCTTTGAAAATGTATTTGAAAATGTATAATGGAATATTGAAAAATTTTCAAAAAAATTTCATTGAACATATCTTTGAAATATTATAAAGGAATCATGAAAACCTTTTCCTTGAAAAAATCATTGAAAAAAATAAAAAGGAATATTGAAAACGTTTTGGAAAACTTTTTAAAACATTACACACATTTAAAATAATTTTCCTTGAAAATGATATTAAAATATCATTTAAAAAACATTTTTTAAAACATTTTTCGGAAACATGTTTTTTTAATAAAATAGATTTCTAATCAAAGAAATAAATAATGTAACAATTTCATAAAAAATTTATTAATTGTATTAAGTATGAAATAGTTTAAAAAGGTACCATTACTTTAAGATATCATGAATAACTAGAGTAGAATAAAATTCACGATAATTCTTGAGAGAGGGATCATAAGATTTTACCAATATAATCATAAACATAAATAATTTTGAAAATGATGACATTGTAATAAAATCTTACCACATTTAATCCAAATCCCTAGTAAAGAGTAACATTACCATAAACTCATAATGTAATGAAAGGAATTATATTTATTATTTAACATGTAAAATTTAAATATATATACCTCTTAAAATAATATCTGTGCATAATAAAACAAGTTTCTCAAATAATGAAAATTGAGACAAAATTACCTTATCGATTTGGTATAATTTGTGCCATAAAACCACAGGAAATAGAGATCACAAATTGTATAATTTATTGAATATAAATTTTTGGATAAGGATCATAGAATAAATTCATGTGAATTAAATATACCACATAAAATAAACTAGTATTTAATTATTTATAATTGCTGTAGAAACAAAAGTGAGACAATAAATCCCCTTACTACATGGGTTAATTTTCTAGCATGAAATTTGTGAAAGAATAATATCAATTGAAACTTTTAATGTTATAAAATTAAATAAATTTATGATATTACATTTTATAAGGAAGTATATACGCCACATAATAAGAATATGTTGTGGGTATAGAATATATCTTAGAGAAATAATGATGAGATTCGAAATCGATTACCATAAGTCTTAAAATTCTCCGTACATGTTCAAACCAATTGTATAATAAATATATGTTTATTATAATTATAAAAAATAACTATATTATTATATATCAAACCATATATGTTTTTATTATGACCATATATTACCTATTTATTAACAATTATATGTTAAGGTTATGTCTCGGGTAATAACTGCTTTGTTTTTCATACAAGATTTGACTTATTATTCTTGGTCTTGTTTCTTAGATCACGATTTCCTTATTTAAAGAATGTAAAAAAATTTAGATATTATATATATACAGTATATATGTATTTTTAATAATATTTAAACTATATAAATATTAAATTAAATACATCTTTCATGGATATGGTGGGCCATAGATACACATAAACTATGTTTCCATTTTCTTATCAGGTTTTTCAAAGAATGATAAATAAATGATATATAAAGATATATGTATATTATTTTATCATTATAATTTTAGGTCATATATATGATATACTTTCACTAAACCCATCCTTATTACATTCCATGTAAACTCTGAACGAATCAAATCACATTTTGAAGGTGGTAGTCTACATATCAAAAAATGAAGTTATCATATTTCCATGAAACTGAATAAATGAAGGTATGTTTTATATAATTATTCTAGAATATAAATTATAATGACTAGTATTCTTCCATATATTATGTTTAAATATTATATTAATTAATTTCAAAACCAGGTGCTAAGACGACATGTGATTCCAAGACTCAGTGTGCCCAAGATAAATGTTCGAAATATATTAAAATATTAAATAGCATGCACATGTGATTTTACTAAAAATGGTAATAACTTATAAACAGGCTCCCATATCATAAATATAAGGGAATATTTGAGTTCAAAATAGTGTCTTTAACACAGTTGTAGCCTAAAATTTGTTAGTGTGGGTCGATTGTGGAAAATTCATCACGAGCATTTAAATGAATAAAAGAAATTAAAAAAATTATTTTAGTTGTTGAAATAGTAAGAAATTTTATCCTTAAATAATCTATTTCTCATAAATACATTGTTAGGAACCTAAACCCATAATTATTTTGAAGACATTGGAGATAGAACCTCTAGAGGATCCTTCCGATGAACGACGATGAGACCTCAGATCAGTGATTGGAACACACCAATATTAACAGATCTCACAAATGACGATGGCACAATGACCATTATTCATTAGTGAATAACCCAAATTGATTTAAGGTGTTTGAGTTATTTATTTTTCCTCAATCTTGATTCCTATAATGAATGGGGAATAATCCACGAACAGATTGATCTGTGGTTCGATAATATTTGTGGGATGGGTTTATTTTTTAGGATTTATTGAGAGTTGATTCTGGATTTTTGTTTGGATTTTATTATCATTCTAATGGTGATGAACCAAGATCAACACGAACATTGATCGAGGTTCTTCCCTCTTTATTTTTTGTGCTTTTATTCCCCGATTCATGTGTTCTTCTTTCTTCCCCATAATTTATACCTCTTCTAAACAATAAATTATTGCACCTTATTTTCCTATCACAATGATCTAAAACCATAGATATGGCATCAGGATGACTCAATAGAGGTGCGATGGTGGGAAGAATAGTGTATCAAATGATGGTGTGTTTTTAATCTATGTTCTTCCACATAAATGAAGAATGACTAAGATCTCATTTTTCGAGCCAATTGAAGGCATGAATCCCATAGATTAAATTTCAAGATTATGGGACAAGATATGATTTAGAGTTTTGAGGTCAATATACCACTAGAATGGAATCTGAGTGATTGATGGCCTGAGAAATTAGAAGTATATATAGTTTTGAAAAACTTGATACAAACAGTTTGTATTCCATGACTAGATGATGTGTGTCCCCCTTTGGAAGTACTCAGGTTCTATGATGGGAGGTAAATGGACACGGGGTGGAGTACATAGGTTTACTCCACAACATTTACTTCCCCACACAACTTGGCCTGGATCTGGAACACGGGATACCCCATGTACTAGTACACGGGCAGGGACACATGGTTTGATGTCATGTACTAGCACACGGTCGGAGTACATGGGTGGACCCCAGATGGAAGTACATGGCGTGTAACCATTATACACGCCATGTATTCCTCTTTTAAATGATATGGTTTGGAATACATGGGCAGTACTCGGGGTCAAGGGACACAGTGTGTTCCCCTACTGCAATTCATGTACCCATTTCTACATGACTTTACCTTCTTGTCCTTTGTATCATAAAAAACTTTCATTAGGATTTTCTCCCTTCATTTATCCCCTAAAGGTTGGTATGAATCATTTCCTACTCTTAGGACTGCAATCCCTTTAGTAGGACTTTCTGGATAGAGTTATCGAAAACTCCTGAGAGGCCCAAATCATGATCCTTTATTCCACATCATTCCCTAGGTGGAGTTCTTGTTATCAATGTGACCAACACTACACATGCATCGATCCTATACTTAGTGAGTTAATCTGGATTTAGTTGTTGGTATTTCTCCATGGCCCTAGATGTGATCCTCATCTGTGTATTATTTTCTCTTCAGACTATCAGTGTATCTCTCTCATGAGAGTACCCAATGAGAAGTACTTCTTATATGGACATCATCCATGATATCGAACTTAGGATTGTGATCTCCCAGATGAGTTATTTATGGAATCTTTCAGATAAATTCCTAGGGATGGTATATAATGGTTGTGAATTACCTCTAGATTGTGTGTCTTGTTTTGAGTATATCTGGATAATCTTTTTATATGTGTTGTGGACATATACATGTGTAGATATGACTATACTTTACTTTTTTTATTGATTTGTGGTTCCGGGTGTCCTACTGAGTATTATTATACAAACTCCTTCATAGGATTTTTCCATACATGTTATGCCTTGTGCAGATGATCAACCTTTTGACAGAGTCCTAGGTAGACCAGGACTATATGGTACTTAGTGAGACCGGATTGACCGAGGTGTGTTCTTGCAGCTTTCAGAGAGTAGTCCCAGTACCTTTTACTTATATATTGGAATCATGATTCAGACTTCTTGTGGTGGGATTTTATTTTTCCATTCTTACTTTACATTACTTCCTGTCATACTATAGATTTGTAATATAGTGGAATGCATGCATTGGTTACATAGTGGTTTTTACATTTTAGTATTTAGTGGTCTTGGATATATGTGTGTGAGTATAGGTACATAAGAAATTTCTCCCATTTTAGTGATATACCTACTTGGTTCTAGTCACTATACCATAGCCTATTGGAGTTGGTATTGGGGAGTTGTAGAAAGGCCCCACTAAGACAGATTATGATAGAGTGGTATTAGATGAGGTTGGTTCTACTTTAGGACATGAACTCTATGGGATTGGTTTGGGGAAAAATGTTAAGTGTTTCAAGTTCATATTCCATGCCAGGGACTCTAGTGTTGCTGTGGGGGAGAATGTATCCATACACTAGGACTCTGATAACTTGGTGTTCATCTCGGTACATGAGAACATTGGTTGCAGGTAAAACAATGTTACATGCATCATATAGAAATGGGTTGAGGTTTGCATGTCCTTCTTAAGTCATCTCTCTAGATATACTCAATAAATATTGCAATATTGTTTGTTTCAGGATGCCTCTATGGCATTTATCAGCTAGGATTTAGTAGATTGATCACAAGGATGAACCCATCAGTGACGAGGCTTCGATACAGGGACCAGTTCCAGAGATGTTACCTCTAGGTGGTGAACCAAGCATACTGACACCTGTAGAGCAGCATGTGGTACCCACTGTACCTACGTATGAGGAACATAGGATGATAGATCTTCATGAGTTTCAATAAAAAAGATACCCCTTAGGTTTTGAGGAGATCTTGGACCATAGGCAGCTGAGGACTAGCTTGAGGTAGTGACCTGAGTTTTCCTTCTATTTAGAAGACCACTAGATCAGATGTTGGTCTTGGTGGCAAGCCTTCTACATGGATCATTAGGATAATGGTGGAGTTTTTTTACCCAGACACATGATGAGGTGACTCTTTCATGGATAGATTTTGAGTTCCTCTTTATAGAAGAGTTCTCTCCAATTATGTTGAGGTTTGTGCATATCCATGAGCTTCTTCAGATTCAGCAGGCCAGCATGTCAATAGATAAATATTCATCGAGGGTTACCAACCATTCCTGTTACTAAATTGATATGGTTCAATATCAGTACTTCAGGGATATGAACATCAAGAAATTTTTGTGTAGATATATCCAACACAGTATTATTCGTCTATGAATTCCTACTTAATGTGGGGTTCTTGAGTAGGATTTGGTCGTTGAAAGATTTTTGCATGAGCAGATACATCCAGTGATGGTTAGATATGGGAGATCAGAAGTAGATACCTCAATAGAAAGGATCCAATATCCGTCTCAGGGACTTGTTCATGGGATAAATCTAAATATTAGATCCCATGAAATAGGTTCATGGCTCATAGGGTGGTTTCAGTCAGCCTAGGGAGAGTTGGTTTTATTCATGTGATGGTAAGGGACATCCCTCTTGAGATTGTCCAACCTTCTATATTACTGACAGGGAGACATTGGATGGACCTCTATGGAAACGACAGTGAAAACATCGTGTAGATCCATAGGTTGGTGGATGTAGTAGAGGATTTGGGAGATCAGTATGAGGTGGTCAATGGTTTGACTTGTTACCACCACCACCCCCAAGTGGTATGCGCCAGGCTCAAGGAGCTAGAGGATAGGGGCAGTGACAGCTGCATGCAGTTAGGGTGTATTCCCCAAGGGATCAATGAATGATTCAAGGTATGATCTATGTCCTTTATACTTTAGCATCATTACTAAAAAAACACATGTTATATTCATTCCATTCTCACCATATATCTTGTACCAGACTTAGAGATTCTGATTGAACTATTGACTTGACCTTTTTGCTTTGAAACTCCTACTAGAGAATACTTAGAGATCAAATACTAATTAAAATATTTTGACATGACCCTTTGTGTCTAAAATTTCGGTTAAAACAACTTGGTGAAGTGTTGAGGCCTTATGATGTCATTCATGGTATAGATTGTTTATCTACAGTCCATTCCCAGATTGACTATTTTAGGTGAACGGTGTAGTGTGTGTGCAGTTACAGAATCATTTTCTCATTTATCGGAGAAAAGTAATTCCAATTAGTATAGGATGGACTCATGGATAGAAGGGTGTAGCTGATTTCTCATCAATTGGAAAGATTAACCCTTGGTGGTGTGTATGTTATTCCTTCTGAGTTTCCTATAGTGGTGGCGGAGTATGAGGACATCTTTCCTAAATATGTTCCAGGTTTACCTCCATATCGAGAGAGAGACTTATAAAATTATCTACACCCTTGGACTAAATTGATATCCACACCATCATATTGGATGGTTCTGGTAGAGATTCACAGTCTGAGGGTGCAGTTGGATGAATTATTGAGGAAGGACATCATGAGATGCATTGTTTCACCCTAAGAAGCCCCTATTTTTTCTAATAAGGCATATGGGAGCTTGAGGATGTGTTTGGACTACTGGTGCATTAACTAGGATACCATGAAGAAAAATTATCCACTAACAAGGAGTAATGACCTCTTTGATCTGTTGATAGATGCACGATGGTTCTCTAAGGTTGAACTCATATCAGGATATCACCAGTTCGGAGTATGGGATGAAGTTATCCAGAAAATGGTATTATGATGTTTCTACGGTCACTATGAGTACTTTTTGAAGCCCTTTTTCATGAAAAAATCCCCAAAAATGTTCATGGGACTCATGAACTAGATCTTTCAACCTCAATTAGACTGATTTGTGGTGGTCTTCATCGAAGAAATCATCATGTACTCAAGATCCAATGTGAAGCACATGAGACACATAAGGATAGTTCTGAACGTACCTTGAGAGCACCATATTTATGGAAATATCTCAAAGTTAAAATTCTATATTTAGTTGTTCTACTTATGGGAACACATTATCTCAACAGATAGTGTGGCAGTGTACTAGGACAAGGCTGATGCGGTTTTATCATGAGATCCACTTAAGATAGTGATAGAGGTGTGGAGATTCCATGGGTTGGAAGGATATTATCAGAGACTCATACATTATTTCCCTAATATATCATCACCTATGATATCTTTGACTCAAAAGGGGTGTCCTTTCATGGGGACAGAGAAGTGACAGTAGGATTTTCAGCAATTGTGGTAGATTTTGACTAGTGGTCCAGTCTTGAGATTGTCGGAGGAGTGTTTCGAGTACGTAGTGTTATATGATGCATCAAGAACCAGATGTGGTGGTGTAGTGATGCAAAGGAAAGTAGTGATTGCCTATGGTTCATTACAGTTGAGACCACATGATAAGTACTACACAACCCATGATCTTTTATTAGAATCAGTAGCCTTCATATTGAAGATGTGGCGACAAAACCTGAGGAGAAAATGTTGTATCATCTATTCCAACCATAAGAGTCTAATGTATATCTTCTCTCAAAAGGATCTCAACTTGATATAGAGGTGATGGCTATAGTTCCTCCAGAATTATGACTTTGTGATTTTCTATACTCCTGGGCAAGAGAATGTGATAGAATATTCTCTAAATAGTAGATATATTTTATAGTTTCTAAATGAGGTGGTGGAGTAGTTAGCCTAGTTACAGTTATCCTTAGTGGATGGAGATAGAGCAGATTACCTCCAGTCTATGGTTTCCACCATTCAACTCTTACAGCAATTCAGGGAGTCACAACTCGGGGATATCTGATGTGAGACCCTACATGCTCAGATATCCATAGGGCATGCTCCTGATGGATTTTTTATTGTTGGAGAGCCTGTCATTATTTTTAAAGGACTCATGATGGTACATGTGATGCTGTGAGAGGGGGTTTTGAGGGAGTTTCATATGTACCCTTTGGAGGAACATCTAGGTGTGGAAAAGATGTACCAAGACCTTGGACATCACTTTTGGTGGACATGGATTAATAAAGTAGATTCATAGATTGTTTCTTGATGCCATTATTTCCAGCAAGTGATACCTAAGAATAAACTTCCAACGATTTTGGCTCAACCCATTGATGTCTCATAATTAATGTGGGATAAGATATCTATTGACTTCGTTATAATCTTACCATGTATGTATAGGGGACACGATGCCATCTTGGTGGTTGTTGACCGACTCACCAAGTCATCCCACTTACTAGCTATCTGAGAACAGAGTTCAGTAGAGATATTGGGACAACTCTATGTTCAGGAGATATTTTGACTTCATAGAGTCCCATTGAATATTTTTTCTGATAGTGATGCTCACATTACACCTCAGTTATTGAAGGGATTATGGGAGTCATTTGGGACATAGTTACACTTGATCATAGTGTTTCACCTAAAAACTAATGGCCAGAGAGAGTAGACCATTCAGGATCTGGAGGACATGTTGTGATCCTTCATGTTTGATTTTGGTTGTAGTTAGGAAGATCACCTACCATTGGTGGAGTTTGTTTACAACAAAAAGCTACCATTCCACCATCAGTATGGAACCATTTGAGACTTGGTACGGGTGACCCTATAGGTAACCACTTTGCTGGAATGACCCAGGAGAGTTGGCACTCATGGGCCCAGATTTGGTGAGAGATAATACAGAGAAGGTGTAGATCATCGAGGAGTATATAAATAATGCACAGATATGAAATAAGTCTTATATTGATAGGTGATGAAGGTATTTGGAGTTCGAGGAAGGAGACCATGTTTTCCTATGAGTTTCACCTCGATGTGGATTACATATATTTAACTGGGCTAAAAGTTATCTCTGAGGTTCATCAACCCTTCTTAGATACTACGTAGAGTTGGCAAGGTGGAGTACCATTTTGCTCTATCCCTATAGTTAGACTGGGTACATGAAATCTTCCATGTGTCTTAGCTGAGGAGGTATGTGCATGACCCATCTCACTATATCAATTGGGGAGAGCTGTACATCTAGAATTTTGTGTATTTTTCTGAGAACCTATTAGAGATTGGGGATCGGTAGGAGAGGATTCATCATGGTTGATCAATTCATGTTGTGTGTGTCTAGTGGTAGCATGAGAATCTCCAAAAGAGCACTTGGGAGTAGGATGCTTATATTTTTTTCTCAGTACCCTTATCTTTTTTAGTAGCCATTATTTTACCTTTTCGAGGATGTAAATCCCCAAGGTGGGGAGAATATAATGACACATATTTTTCTATATTTTATTTTTAAATATTAAATGTATTAATTTTGACACCAGGTGTTGAGAATGTGTGCGATTCCAAGCTCGGTATACCCGAAATAAATGTTTGAAATATATTAAAATATTAATTATAATGTGCACATGGATTTCCTAAAAATATGGAATAACCTATAAATGGGTTCACATATCAGAAATATTATGGAACCATTGCGTTTAGAATAGTAGCTTCACCCTAGGCATGAACTAATATTTGTCGGTGTAGGTTGATTGTGTAAAATTGTTCACAAATGTTTAAATGAATAAAATAAATTAAGAAAGAATATTTTATTTCAATCATTGATGCAGCGAGGTGGTTTATCCTTAAATAGGTCTTTTTTTTAAAAAAATATAGGTTTATCCTTATAACATTGAAATTATCTAGATACATTGGATAGAGAACCTCTGGATGAGCCTTTTGAAGAATGATGACGAGACCTCGTATCAGTGATCGGTGCACACAAATCTTGATAGATCTAGCAAATGATGACAACATGGTGACTGTTCTTCATCAGTGAATGATTTTAATCACGGTAGGGTGTTCGATTTAATTGATTTATTCCCCATCCTTGATTTCTTCAACAAAGGTGGATCATTACAAGAACTTACTGATCTGTGGTTCGATCATATTTGTTGGATGGGATTATTTTGTGGGATTGTTTGGGAGTTATTTCTTGAGATTTGTTTGGATTCATTGATCATTAAAATGATGATAAACCAAGATCTAAATGAACATCAATCAAGGTTTTTCCCTCTCTTTTTTTTGTGATTTTCTCCCTCAGTTCATGCATTCTTCATTCTTCCCCATGGTTTAAAACCCTTGTGAACAATCGATCATTTCACCTTTGATTCTTGGAACAATAATCCAAAATCATAGATTTGTCATCAGGATGACTCAAAAGAGGTGTGAAGGTGGGTATAACGACATATTTAACAATTATGTGTTTTTAATACACATTCTTCGGTGGGAATAAAAAATGGTTATGATCATGTTTTTCAAGACTATTGAAGGCATGAATCCCATAAATTTGGTATTAGGATGACCATAAGAGCTTGGATGTAACATACCAAGTAAGTAATTAATAATATATTTTCTTATATATGTCTATTTATGAATTAGAGAGTGTTTTCAAGACTTAAAAAAAGAATAAATCCAATCTTAAGCATAGAATTCTCTAATTTTTTTAAAAGATTGTTTTACCGCCTTTTGATGGTGAACCATTTTTAAATCTATATTTTGACAATTTTATAAGCTCTATTTGTCAAAATTAACTTATTATTTAGGATTGGGACATTGAAATTTACATTGGTTAAATTTTTGGTATTTTTTTGACAATGTTCATTTTTTAATGAATAGTGAAAAATACTACATTTTACATCAAAACTGCTTTTTCATCTAATTTAATTATATGGTTAGATTATCTTTTTAATTGGTATTAAGGTGTAATTAGAATATATTTTTATTATTTAATCCAATGGTAGTCATTATAATTAATTTCACTTTGAAATTGAGCATAAACAAGTGCCAAACTTTTCATAGATATTGTTTCAAAAAAAACTGATATTTGTTTTGACAATGGGAATTTTTTTTAAATTAATTATTGAAATTTATATGTTTTTAATTTGGTAAAATGGATACCATATTTGGAATCAGAAGTTCCAAATTATTTAATTAAGATGCCTTTATTTTTTGACTTTATGAATAGTAACGATGGTAATTATCTATAATTATCTTGATTAATTAGTAATCGGGGGGTTAAGGATAATAAAATAATATCATAATAATAAAAAATGACCCCAACATGTGTCCTAATGCTACTTTTTGTGTCATTTCCGACCATGGGATGCCTTTTACTAAACTTTGGGACCCCATGAAATCACTTTTGGGTGAAAGTGACACTTTATCTTTTTATTTTTAAAGAAAGGAGAATATCACTAAAGAATGCATCACCTGAGTAAAACATTTTTAATTTTGTCTACATGAATGATATATTAGACTATAAATTGTCATTGTAAATATAAAAAGAGTTCCTATATCATAGTATTTTTTTTATAATTTTTAGACATTAAATAAATTAAATTATTTATGACATCATGATGATGCAGCGATTACCTCATTAATGAACGATTTAAATAAAATGAAAAGATAATGTAAACTATAAGACTTACACTTGTCAAAGACCTATTGGATGAGTATATTTCGAACCCTTATCACCTTATCATTGAAATATATCAATGTGGGACCTTTAAAATTCTAAACTCATTTTAATATAATGTAACATTTTATAACTTTCCAAGAGTGCCCCTCCCCTCCTCTTATAAAAGGCCCCCACCTCTACCTCTTTACACACACCTCTCAAGCCATTGGCTCGGCCAAACACTGCTCATTTTATCTCTCCACATCCCTCTTCTTATCAAAAAGCCTTACCTTAGGTATAAAGATCTTCAAGAAACCCTTTTGGTTCAACCCAAGAGGAGTTACCCGATTTAAAGGTAAAGACTTCTCTAATGTTCTTTTGTTTTATTTTGATTCTCCAACCCCATAAACTCTTTTTATTCATTTATTTTTTAACAAAAACAGTATCTTCAATATACTAGTATGTTTTTATAAGAAGTATTCATGCTACACTTACACACACCTGCATCTAATGGTTAATGAGCATACTGTTTCCTTGGGTGGAGAATTTTTGCCTCATGAAACGATGATTGTTCAATATTCTTCTAACACCTTCAAAGGTGGCCATTAAGATGTCACTATATTTATATATGATATATAATATGTTTATGTTTTCCTTAATCTTCTTTATTTTTCATTTATGGCGTACCTTTATGGTTTCCATTATCGGTAAACGTGATATCTTCAATTTAGAAAGTGCGGACTACCGCCCCCTCAAAGTGATTTGATTCGTTAATGCCATATGAGGGACTTATAAAGGATGGAGTTAAGGATATTATATATGATATTATATTGGAATTATAATATACCTTTATATCTTTATGATTCCATTCACTTAAATAGGAAATAGGAATGGAAGTAGCGTTCATGCGTACGTACGGCTTACCGTCTCCATGAACAGTGCATTTCATTTCTTACCTCTAAATGTTATGTAATATTATAAATGCATGGATATACTGGATATATATGATATATATGATATCTAAATCATGAATATAATTTTGTATATAATGGATATCTTACCACATGAATAACTTTTAATTACAAGAAGTTTATATTTGACTCAAGTACCAATGATTGACAACACGACCATTATTAACTTAAATAATTACATAGTGTTTATGACATGGAGATAAGTGAAATAAAAGGAATAATGAACTTGAAAAGAGTTCTTAAGCAATTAGAAATTAACTCAAGTTTATTATTCAGGAGGTCAAAGAACTACTGAGTCATGTCAGACCCGAGGTATGGGACTTCATCTCAATATCCTTTCATTGAGGCATATTTTGTTTTATACACAACTTTCTTTTATACGGTGTATAAACCCCTTTGACTTTTATGTTTATTCAAAATGAATCTTTTTTATACAAAGCATTTTACTAAATGACTACAGGTAATGTTTTCTTGTCGTAAGTATGCGGTGACAACAACTTCTCTGCCACCGTGACCATTATTTGAGTTTCGGCTTCCACTACAAGCCATAACTTTTTACCATGTTTTACTTTTCTTTTATTTTGGTATTTAAAATGGTTTTGATAATGTTTTTATTATATCAATGTGTTTTTGATATCTTGTGATTGAAATGTGGAAATTTTATGTTTCCTTTATGCATGTTTTATGTGATACGATTATGTTATGGTTCTTGGGAATTGTTTATGAAGACGGGTGGTTCCGTGATAAACTAAATCCGGGTGAGCATGATATAGCTCTCCAATGCATTGGGTAATGCAAAGGAGTTAAACGTTAAGGTTTCTCCAAAGAGATTTAGGGGATATACTATGATGGGTATTCCAAACTTAACCATTATGGTTACTCTCTACGTAAGAATGTTATGAATGCCTCAAGTTACCTTTATGTCTTATGATTTTTATGATTTATTCATGATTTGATTAGGTATGTTAAAATGATTTGTTTTTTGAGTAAATTATGAATGCATACATGGACTAATGTTTTCATTTCTTACTTTTATATCCCTTACTGAGCTTTTTATGCTCATCTCAAGTTTTTTGAAATGTTTTTCACAGGTCAAGGGAAAGGTACATGATATGATGATAGTGTCAAGGAAGTGTCAAGAAAGAATTCATGTTTTATTTTAAATATGTTTCTATTGATGGGAAAAATGACTATAATATTTTATGTAACCACTTTGTTTAAATTTGGAATGTAATGCATGATTTATGATCTAATTCTCTAAAACTCTAAACCTAAAAAGATCCTCAATGTGTATTCTTGAAATAACTCAAGATTAAGTAATGTTTAAGTCTGGGTCCTTATAGTTGGTATCAGAGGTCTGTTTAGATAACATTAGGATTTAGAATTCTATTAAATGATTATCCAAACATATTTTTTAATGGTAAAATTGAAATGATATAGCATTTGAATATTACCATGTTGCTTCATCGAAGACATGTTTGTTCAGAATGGTTTTCCGCAGAGGAAACAGGGAAGCGGTGCTAGGAAGGCATACAGAAGGAAATGACCTTCCGAATTAGTATCCTGAGATGGTCGGAATTGGAACTGAATAGTTTGTTACAGTAATGGCGCAGTTGACTCAAGCGATAAATCATGGTGGTGTCCATGCACGAGATCAGTCAGATCAACTGCAGAGGAATATTCCAGTGGTGGAACATTTCATGAGGCAACATCCCCCATCATTCAGAGGATCATCTGACGTTGTGCTACCTGAAGGGTGGATTAAATCACTAGAGAATATTTTCAATTCCATGGGGTGTTCAGACAATCAAAATTTTAGTCTTGCAATTTACCATTTAGAGGGTGAAGCAGATCAGTGGCGGTCAATGGTTAAAAATATCAGGGACGCTGATGAGATTGATGCTCTCGACTGGGATGAATTCAAAGGTACGTTTCTTGAGAAGTATTTTCCTATGGTTTTTTGACATAGGATGTAAAAAAAATCTTGTAATTGAGGCAAGAGGATGACTCAGTGGCTTCTTATGAAGAGAGGTTCACTCTATTGGCAAGGTATGATCCAAATTTTATCTGAGACCTTGAGTGTAAAATCAATCGTTTTTACTCAGGATTAAAGCCCATATATCGAAGGGTATTGGCTTCTTGCGATTTCAAGAGTTATGAAAAGCTTTTTCGATGTGATGAGAAGTTGGAAATGGAGTTTTCCGATGATCAAGTGTTCTATGACAACCAACAGAAGAAGAGACAAAGGTGGAAGGAGAAAGGGAAGAATTCTTCAAAAAGGTCTGATGGTAAGAAAACTAAGATTCCAGTTTGTGATAAATGTGGTAAAAGGCATGCTGGGGAATGTCTTCTGAATTCTGTAAAGTGCTACTGATGTGGTATGATGGGACAAAGGTCTCGTGGTTGCATTGAAAAAGATCGGGGTGATGGTAAGACCAAATTTGATTTACAGTTATTGAAATGTTTCAAGTTCAATGAGATGGGTCATTATGCAAACGAGTGTTCGACAAAGAGCTCAAATTATGGGAAGCAGTCAGACTACAAGAAAAAAGGAGTGGTGAAATCCTTTGCAACTACTTTAGTAGATATTGGGCCAGAAAATGAATTGGTATCAGGTACTTTGTTTTTCAAGATTATGCCATTGTGTTGTTTGATTTGGGGTCTACACATTCTTTCATCTTTGAAAACTTTTCTATTAAATTGGGAATTCTATCTCAAGAAATGAATCCTGAACTTGTGGTAAAAACACCTGGGGGAATGTTGAGGAAAAAATAATTTATAAGAATCCTCTTATCCTTATCCATGGATAGAACCTACTTGAAAACCTTGTTGTTTTACCTCTAGTAGAGTTTGATGTTATCCTGGGTATGGATTGGCTCTCTGTTTACTATGCTAAGATTGATTGTAGAGCTAAAAAAGTTTCTTTTCAGAAATACTTTTAGTTTGTATACAAGAATGAACCCTTACTGTTGATAACATACCAAGAGGTTGAGAAACTTGTAAAATATGGAAATTAATGTTACCTTTCACATATTGTTGAAAACAAAAAAACCATTCAAATTAATGATGTTTCAGTGGGTAATGAGTATCCTGATGTTTTTCCAAATGAGTTTCCTGGAATAATACCAGATCGGGAAGTTGAATTTACTGTTGACTTAGTTCCTAATGCTAAGCCAATTTCAAAACCCCCTTATTGAATGGATCAAATTGAACTTTTAGAGTTGAAGGAGCAATTGCAAGATTTATTAGAGAAAGGTTTCATTCAACCTAGCACATCAGCATGGGGTGCTCCTATCTTATTTGTTAAAAAGAAAGATGGTTCTGTGAGACTTTGTATTGATTATAGATCCTTGAATAACATCACTGTTAAGAACAAATATCCTTTGTCTCAAATCGATGATTTGTTTGATTAGATCTAGGGAGCTCAGTATTTTTCAAAGGTTGATATGAGATCGTGGTACCATCAGTTGAAGGTAAAGGAAGTAGATATTCTGAAGACCGTGTTTCGTACAAGATATGGTCGTTATGAATTTTTAGTTATGCCTTTTGGGCTAAGCAATGCACCTACTATATTCATGAACCTTATGAATAGAACTTTCCATGAGTTCTTGGATAAGTTTGTGGTTGTTTTCATTGATGATATTTTGGTGTTTTCTAAAAGTAAATAGGATCATGAAAGTCATTTAAGGGTTATTTTTCAAACCATAAAAGGGATTAAATTGTATGGGAAACTCAACATGTGTGAGTTTTGGATGCAACCAATTTCTTTCCTTGGTCACATTGTTTCTAAAGATGGGATAACTGTTGATCCTGCAAAAAAAAGGTTGTTGAAGAATGGCCAAGACCCACAAATTTAACTGAGATTCATAGTTTTCTTGGTTTGGCAGGCTATTACCGATGGTTTGTTAAAACAATTTCACGGTTATATATTCTAATGACTAAGCTAACTCAGAAGGGTGTTAAGTTTATCTGTACAAACGAATGTGATGATTGTTTTCTAGAATTGAAAAGAAGATTGGTGAATGCTCTAGTTTTGGAACTACCTTCCAGGAATGGGGAGTTTGTTATCTACTGTGATGCTTCATTAAAAGGACTCGGTTGCGTCCTAATGCAGAATGATCAGGTAATTGGTTATGCTTCACGTCAGTTGAAAACTCATGAGGTAAATTACCCTACACATGATTTGAAATTATCTATTGTTGTTTTCACTTTAAATTTTTGAAGGAATCATTTGTATACTATAAAGTGTGAAATATATACTGATCACAAAAGTTTAAAGTATATATTCACTCAGAAAGAATTTAAGATGAGACAAAGGAGATGTCTAGAATTAATCAAGGATTATGATTGTACAATTCATTACCATCTGGAAAAGAAAATAAAGTGGCTGATGCTTTGAATCGAAAAAGTAATGCTTCATTAACAATGTTGCATTTGGAACGTGATCCTTTGGTCAAGGATTTGATGAACTTTGGCATAGAAGTTGTTGGTGCAGGATGTTCTTCTGTTTCGTTTCAGGTATCAGTGAAATCTTCTCTATCAAATAGAATTAAGCAAGCACAAAAGCAAGACAGTGAGTTGCAGAAATAGGTAGAGTTGGGTCAGAAGGGAAAGTTGTCTGAATTTAACATTGATAATGATTGTGTTTTGAGATTTGGGAAGAGATTGTGTGTGCCTTGTGATTCACAGTTGAAGAGAGATTTGTTATGTGAAGCTCATAGTTCTCCGTTTGTAGTTCATCCAGGAAGAACTAAGATGTATAGAGATCGTCAGGAGTATTAATGGTGCGATGGAATGAAAAGAGATATTGCTGATTTTACTATGAAGTGTTTGACTTGTCAACAGGTTAAAGCATAGAAGCAGTTACTAAAAGGGATGCTTCAACCTTTACCAGTGCCAGATTGGAAATGGTAGAATATATCTATGGACTTTGTTATGGGATTGTCGAAGACACCTCGAGGTAATAATGCAATATGGGTTATTGTTGATCGCTTAACTAAATCTGCTCATTTCTTTTCCATACGAGATACTTTTTCCCAAGATCAACTTTCCCATTTTTATCTTAAAGAGATAGTCAGGTTACATGGAGTTCCTCTCTCTATTGTATCTGACCGTGATCCCAGGTTCACTTCTAACTTTTGGAAAGTCCTTCAGAAGTCATTGGGTACTGAATTAAATTTTAGTACATCTTTTCATCCCCAATAAGATGGGCAGTCAGAATTAACAATTCAAACTTTAGAGAATATGCTACGTGCTTGTTCGATGGATTATCAGGGAAGTTGGGACCAACATCTTTCTTTGGTTGAGTTTTCTTATAATAACAGTTTTCATTCCAGTATACAGATGGAACCATTTGAGGAATTATATGTGAAGCGGTGTCGAACTCCAGATTTTTTGGATGAAGTGGGTGAAAGGAAGTTGATGGGACCAGAATTGGTAGAAGAGTTGACAGAAAAAGTTCAGCTGATATAGAAACACATGAGAACAGCTCAGAGCAGGCAGAAAAGTTATGTGGACAACAGGAGTAAGGATCTCTCTTTTGAGGTAGGCGATCATGTTTTTCTCAAAGTATCTCCCTGGAAAGGTGTGATGCAATTTGGTAAGAAAGGAAAGTTGAGTCCAAGGTTCATTAGAACATATAAAATTATAGAGAGAGTTGGATCATTTTTATATCGAGTGGCTTTACCTCCAAGTTTATCTCAGGTACATAATGTTTTTCATGTTTCAATGTTAAGGAAGTAAATTCCAGATCCATCTCATGTTTCGAGTCCAGATGTAGTTCATCTGGAAGAGAATCTATCTTATGAGGAACAACCGGTCTAGATTTTTGACCACAGGGATCAAGGGTTGCGGAATAATTTGATTCATCAAGTAAAGGGTTTGTGGAAAAACCACATGATTGAAGAGGCAACATGGGAATCAGAAAATGAAGTGAGGGATAAATACCCACAATTATTAAATAAGTAAATAAATTGCGGGGATGCAATTTTCTAAAGTGGGTAAGGATGTAACATCCTAAGTAATTAATGAATAATATATTTTCTTATATATGTTTAGTTATGAATTAGATAGTGTTTTAAAGACTTAAACTAAGAATAAATACAATCTTAAGCATATAATTCTCTAATTTTTTTAAAAGATTGCTTTACCGCCTTTTGATGTTGAACCATTTTTAAATCTATATTTTGTCAATTTTATAAGCACTATTTGTCAAAATAAACTTATTCTTTAGGATTGGTACATTGAAATTTACTTTGGATAATTTTTTGGTATATTTTTGACAATGTTCATTTTTTAATGAATAGTGAAAAATACTGCATGTTACATCAAAAATGCTTTTTCATCTAATTTAATTATATGGTTAAATTATCTTTTTAATTGGTCTTAAACTATAATTAGAATATATGTTTACCATTTAATCTAATGTTAGTCGTTAGAATTAATTTCACTTTGGAATTGGGCATAAACAAGTGCCAAACTTTTCAAAGATATTGTTTCAAAAAAACCCGCTATTTGTTTTGACAATGGGAATTATTTTTAAATTAATTATTGCAAATTTCAATGTTTGGAATTTGGTAAAATGTATTAAATATTTGGAATCAAAAGGTCCAAATTATGTAATTAATACTCTTTTGTTTTTAGACATTATGAATAGTAATGACGGTAATTATCTTTAATTATCTTGATTAATTAGTAATCGGGTAGTTAAGGATAATAAAATAATAATATAATAATAACAAATGACCCCAACATGTGTCATAATGCTACTGGTTGTGTCATTTCTGACCATGGGATGCCTTTTTCCAAACTTTGGGACCCCATAGAATCACTTTTGGGTGAAAGTGACACTTTATCTTTTAATTTTTAAAGAAAGGGGAATATCATTAAAGAATGTATCACCCGAGTAAAACATTTTTAATTTTGTCTACATAAATGATATCTTGTACTATAATTAGTAATTGGAAACCTAAAAAAATTTCCTACATCATATTATTTTTTTTATAATTTTTTTACATTAAATAAATTAAATTATTTATGACATCATGATGATGCAGCGATTACCTCATTAATGAGCGATTTAAATAAAATGAAAATATAATGTAAACTCTAAGACTTACACTTGTCAAAGACCTATTGTATGAGTTTATTTATAACCCTTATCACCTTATCCTCTAAATATATCAATGTGGGACCTTTAAAATCCGAAAATCATTTTAATATAAAGTAACCTTTTATAACTTTCCAAGAGTGCCCCTCCCCTCCTCTTATAAAAGGCCCCCACCTCTACCTCTTTACACACACATCTCAATCCATTGTCTCGGCCAAACTCTTCTCATTTTATCTCTCTGTATCCCTCTCTTCATCCTAGAAGCCTTACCTTAGGCATAAATCTATTCAAGAAACCCTTTTGGTTCAAACCAAGAGGAGTTACCCGATTTAAAGGTAAATACTTCTCTAATGTTCTTTTGTTTCATTTTGCTTCTCCAATAACCTAAACTCTTTTTATTCATTTATTTTGTAACAAAACTAGTATCTTAAATATACTAGGATGTTTTTATAAGAATTATTCGAGCTAAAATTACAGACACCTACATCTAATGGTTAAAGAGCATACTGTTTCCATGGATGGCGAACTTCTGCCTAATGAAACGATGATTGTTCAATATTATTATAACACCTTCAAAGGTGGCCATTAAGATGTCAATATATATATATGTGATATATAATATGTTTATGTTTTCCTTAAGCTTCTGAATTTTTCATTTATGGTGTACCTTTATGGTTTCCATTTTGGGTAAACGTGATATCTTCATTTTAGGAAGTGCGGACTACCGCCCCCTCAAAGTGATTTGATTCGTTAATTCCATATGTGGGACATATAAAGGATGGAGTTAATGATATTATATATGATATTATAATGTAATTATAATATTCATTTATATCATTATGACTCCATTCCATTAAATAGGAAATATGAATGGAAGTAGCATTCATGCGTACGTACGGCTTACCGTCTCCATGAACGATGCATTTCATTTCTTACCTCTAAATGCTATGTAATATTATAAATGCATGTATATACTGGATATATATGATATATATGATATCTATATCATGAATATAATTTTTTATATAATGGTTATCTTACTACATGAACAACTTGTAATTACAAGAAGTTTATTTTTGACTCAAGTACCAATGCTCGACAAAACGACCATTATTAACTTAAAAAATTAAATAGTGTTCATGACATGGTGATAATTGATATAAAAGGAATAGTGAACTTTAAAAAGGTTCTTACGAAAGTAGAAATTAACTCAAGTTTATTATTTAGGAGGTTAAAGAATGATCGAGTCAAGACAGACCCAAGGTATGGGACTTCGTCTCAATCTCCTTTCATTGAGGCATATTTTGTTTTATACACAAATTTCTTTTATACAGTGTATAATCCCCTTTGACTTTTAAGTTTATTAAAAAGGAATCTTTTTTTATACGAAGAGTTTTACTAAATGAAAAAGGGAATGTTTTTTTGTTGTACGTATGCGGTGACAACGACTTCGCCGTTGCCGTGACCATTATTTGAGTTTCAGTTTCCTCTGTAAGCCATATATTTTTACCATGTTTTACTTTTCTTTTATTTTGGTATTGAAAATGGTTTTGATAATGTTTTTATTATATCAATGTGTTTTTTATATCTTGTGATTGAAATGTGAAAATTTTATGTTTCTTTTATGCGTGTTTAATGTGATACGATTATGTTATAGTTCTTGGGAATTATTTATGAAGAGGGGCGGTTCCATGATAAAATAAGGGCGGGTGAGCCCGATATAGCTCTCCAATGCATTGGGTAATGCGAAGGAGTTAAATGTTAAGGTTTCTATGAAGATATTTAGTGAATATAATGTGATCAGAATTCAAAACATAACCATGAGGGTTACTCCCTACGTAAGAATGTTATGAATGCCTCAAGCTACCTTTATGTCTTATGATTTCTATGATTTATTCATGATTTGATGAGGTATGTTAAAATTATTATGTTTTATGATTAAAGTATGATTTCATACATGGAATAATGATTGCATTTCATACTTTTATAACCCTTACTGAGATTTTTATGCTCATCTGAAGTTTATTTGAAATGTTTTTCACAAGTCAAGGGAAAGGTACATGATATGATGATAGTGTCAATGAAGTTTCAAGAAAGAATCCATGTTTTATTTTAAATATGTTTTTGTTGATGGGAAAAATGAGTACTATCTTTTATGTAACCACTTTGTTTAAATGTGGAATGTAATGCATGATTTATGATATAATTCTCTAAAACTCTAAACCAAAAAAGATTCTCAATGTGTATTCTTCAAATAACTCAAGATTGTGTAATGTTTAAGGCAGGGGCCTTATATTGGATCTGGAGTTTCAAGGTGAACAGACCACTGAAATGGAATCAGGGTGATCAACAGCCTGAGTGGGAGGAAGAAGACGGTTTTTTAGAAAACCTGATACACATGGCATGTAATCTCTTACAGTATGGCATGTTTTCCCCTTTACACTAACTCATCATCTACCATGGGAGCTACATAGATAGAGGATGGAGTAAACTATTTTCCTCTATGGAGTGTACTCCCCCACACGAATTGGATTGGATCAGGTACATGGGATACCCCGTGTACTGGTACATGGGCAGGGACACACGGGTCGATGTTTTGTAGTAACACATGGTTGTAGTACATGGGTGGACCTCAGATGAAAGGACACAACATGTAACCATTATACACATAGTGTATTTCTCTTTTACATGACATGGATTTTGAGATATTCTCAGTAACTTGGGTCAATGGAAATGACATGTTCCCCTATTACACATCGTGCACCACTTTCTACATGGCTTGATCTTCTTGTCCTCTGTATCTTAGACAAGTTTCATTAGGTTTTGTTCCCTTCAATGTTCCCATAAAAATTGGTATAACTCATTTCATACTCATAGGATTATTATCTCTTCAGTAGGAATTTTAATATTGAGTTGTTCAAATCCTCAGAGATCCCCAAAGAAGGATCCACTATTCATATTCATGCCTTAGGTGGTGTTTTTGGTATCAATGTGACCAACACTACTGGGGAATTGATACTCTACTTAGTTGGTTTATCCAGATTTAGTTGTTGGTATCACCCCATGGACCTGGATGTGATTCTATTATATGTATCATATTCAATTTGGACTATCAATGTATCATTTTCCTGATAGTACCTATTGAAAAGTACGTCTCAGACAGAATTCATCAATGCTAATGGACTCAGGATTGTGTTCTCCTAGATGAGCGCTTTGTGGAATCTTTGAGCTGAATTCCAAGGGCTAGTATACAGTGGTTATCACTTCCCTATATATTATGTGTCTTCTTTGGAGTATATCTAGATATTATTATTATATGTGTAATGGAAATATACCTATACATATTTGACTATACTTTCCTTTTTTGTATTGCATTGTGGTTTTAGGGTTTTCTTCTGAGTATTGTTATACTCACCCCTACATGGGCTTTTCCCATAAGTGTCATGTATTATGAAGACAATCTACCTTTTGATGGATTCTTAGGAAAACTAGGACCATATGGTTCTTAGAGATACTGGATAGACCGAGGTCTATTCCTACCGATTTTAGACAGCAGTCGTAGTACCTTTTACTTATAAGTTGGACTCCTGTTGCAAACTTCTTGTGGTGGTCTTGTATATGGCCATGTTTGCTTTACTTTACTTCTTTTCATACTTTGGTTGTAGGATATAGTTTTATACAAGAATTGGTAACTTAGTGGTTTTCACATTTAATCATTTAGTGGGATTTTATATGTTTGTGTGCGTACATTTACATAGGCAATGCCTCTCATGTTAGTTATATGCCTAATCAGTGCTAGTCACCGGCCCCTAGCCTACTGGAGGCGAGCTTAGAGATTCGAGGTATGAGCCCCATTGGGGCGGGTCAGGACATAAAAAATCATTAATATCCTATATAACTTATAAAAACTATAATTCCATCATTATTTCCATCCTAGATTGGTGGTAATGAAAGAATGAACGACATCAGTTCGCGAGGTGGTAGTCCACCGTACACCCAAACGTTGATTGTGTATGCTATTTGATGGTGGTTTGTGTGAGTGTAGGTATTAAAATTAACAAAATATAGTATACATATATTGATAATACTGAGATTATTATATAATCCTATAATAAGAATAATTTATGGGGTAGAAAAGGGAAAAACTTTCTTGTTGAAGGATGTGACCTCTTCTTTGGGTAACTTCTTTTGGATTACACCAAACGACATCCTTGGATGGGTTTCTTCCCAAAGGACGAATTCTAGGATTAAGGGAGGGAAGTTAGTATATTTTTTGGGTAGGTTTTGGATGATCCAAATGGATTGAGAGGTGTAAATAAATGATGAGGGTGAGTGCCCTTTTTTATTTAGAGGATGATTGTCATTCTTGTAAATATGAAAAGGTAAGCACTATTGAGAGTTCTCCTATAAATAATGTGCATAAAATAATATTCTAGTTTTTATCCAAGTGAATATATGGTTGAAATATTTCTAGAAAATTTATTTCGGATATTTTTCTAGGTTATTTTTCTCTTAAGATAATGTTTAACCACTATGTAAACTTGTTTTTACCTTAATCACGGTAATTAATTTTACTTTCCTTCGATAATATTTTTTGTAAAAAAATATATTTAAATTACTAGAAATTATAAAATATAAAACTTCCAAACATGGAACCAATTTTTCAAAACTCAAAATTCAAAATACTCAGAAATTAATTTATAATTAATCTCTGAGATGTGACAAGACAATAGGTTTTTAAAGTGAATGATTGAAAAAAAAAATTATTCAATTTTAATGTGAAATTGGTTCCAATGACTAATATTGGATTAATTTATGTAAAATAGAACTAAATATTATTTAAAAGAAACATTTAATATAATTTTTCCAAATAAATAAATTAGAATAAAAACTGATTTTCATTTAACATTCAGTATTTTTCACTATTCATCAAGAAAAGAAAATTTTCAGAAAAATTCAAAAACATTACCATAAGATTATATTTATGTTCTTCTATCCAAAGTAAGGTTTTTTGTAAAATATAATTTATAACTTTGGAAAAATTATATATATAATAAGTTTACCATTAAACAATGGTAATATAACTATTTGGAGAAAAAAAAATCTTTATGCGTAAAATTGGTTTTATTCTTATCTCCTGTCTCAAAAAAACATAATATGGACATTAAATATTCAGTTTAATATAATATATATATATATATATATTCTTAAATTAATTTATCAAAAGTGTTTTAATTAATTTATTTAGGTCAAATGTGTTTGATTGCATAAATATAGTTTTTTATCAAAAGATTTCTTATATTTTCCACAGGGATTTATTTCAATTTCTAGCTAATTAGAAACTAATTAATTATTATTATATACATCTGTAACCCAAATTTTTATCATTTAATTAATATTATTCATAAAATCTGTTACAATAGCTAGGTGAAAACCATAATAATATTTTAATTATAAAATTAATAGTACATTGTAGTTATGTAAAACTAGGTCTTGGATGTCACGCAATTTATCAAAGGAAGTCGAAATTGTATGTAACACAAGAAAAATATAGTTTTTCATTTGTTTTAAAATATTATAAGTGTTTCATTTAATGAAAGATAAACTTTTTGTTGTGTACAATGGAAAAAAACTTGGTGCGTTATTATAGAACAATCAATTTTTAGTGTTTCATTAAATGCAGAATATTGAAATGACTAAATTAATTTGAAAAAAAATCCTAAAATATCAGGCTGTTACACCAGATTTTAAGAAAGACCTATTAGAGGATGTTAATGGTTCTTCATTGTTTATTCATCCTATATGTATAAATATGAATAGAATTATAAATTGAATTTTCTGTTGGATGGAATGGAGAGAGATATTATAAAGTTTTTATCTCTGTTCTAGGTATATTAGAAAGTTAATTCTAAGAAGAAATAGTATAATTTTACGTTATAACCATTACCCATTCCAAAATGGAAATCAGAAGACCTCTCTATGGATTTTATCATTGGGCTCCCCAAAATATCTAAAGGGATGATGTTGTATGTGTTTTATTCAATTCCCTTACCAAGTAATCACACTTCATCACTATCATTGATGTTTAATCTCAAGATAATATTTATATGATTTAAATTATGTTAGTATTAAGGTTGTATGGAGTACAACATTTCATTGTATCTGATTGGGATCGGAGGATTACTTCGATGTTCTAAAAACATTGAATAATCTCTTGATAAAAAAGGTAACTATAATCACTGTGTATCATCCTAGTAAAGGTCATCAGTTTATTATAATAATTCAAAATCAAGAGGATATATTATGATCATGTTCTATGTATTTCAGTTGTGATTGGAGTTAGCACCTTCCTCTACTCGAGTTTTTATATAATAATAGATTTTACTCAATCATTCTAATAGATCCTTACGAATACCTATATGGATAGAATTGTATAACTCTTGTTTATTAGGACGATTATTGATCAAAAAAAATATTGTTGCCATAGAGAGTTGAAAAATGGTGGAGATAGTTAGATCCATTCAGTAACACATAAGAGAATCATATAGTCGGCAGAAAAGATATGTTGATAATCACTAGCATGATTTGGAATATAATGTTTGTGAAAAAATATTCAAATAATATCTTCAAAGAATAAGTATATGATATTAAGAAATAAAGGGAAAATAATTTCATGGTATACCATTTCCTTTTAAATTATTGATCGTAATAGGATGGTGGCTTATCTATTGGCACTTCCATTAAACCTCTCTCAAGTATATGATGTGTGCCACGAATCTATCTTGAAGAAGAACTTAACTAATCCTTCACATGTACTAAACTAAAATTTTAAATAATTAGAGATAGATAATTATTTATTATGATGAAAACATTTGGATAATCTGAATCATATATTGAATGTAAAATGAAAAATTCCACTCAACGGGTCTATGTTTTGTGGAAAAGCCATTTTTTTGAGGAAGTTATGTGGGAACCTAAGGATTGAATGAGGCATAAGTATACTTATCTATTTTTTCCAATGTAATGAAATTTAAAGATCAAAATTCATTTCTTTGTGTGTATAATGTTACACCCCATAATTTTATCAAATATTTGTTTGAATAAATTTATGTTTTTAGATAAATTGTATTAGTTGCAACACAGAGTTTTAACGAACCTTGATATATTATTAATATTATTATTAAAAAATTACCATTATAGCCTCGCTATGAAATATGAAAATATGAATAGGAATATCAAAATTATAAATATTATGTATAATGGTTTTACAAAGGAAACATATTTCTAAAAAGGAACGTAACTATTAGAAAAGTCGTCAAATTATTCCAAAATACTATTTTATTAAAAAATCATTTTTATTAACTATTATGAACAAATAATAAAATTAATTTTTTCTGATTTTAGAAAAGTTATTTTCGAAAATTAAATTAATATTTGAAATCTAAATTTCAAAATTATATTTGAATGAATTAATTTGTATTTTTTGAAAGGAATAATTTTTCAATGAATATTAAAAAATAATGATTTTAGTAAAAATTTCCATATCGTTTAAAGCAGTTCCAAAATCCATTTCATTTTAATATTCATCTAGAATTAAAATCAGTTGAATTATTTATTTTTTATTTCAATTAGGTCATTTTATGAAATTTCATATTAAAAATTGATTTTAAAAAATTCAATACATTATAAAATTCTCCCACTAGAAAATCGTGTTTTAATCACTTTTATGGGACTACTTTCAAATTAAAATTTCCTAATACGTTGAATGGAATTAGAAAAAATGGGTTCTATATTTTTAATAAGAAAAATAAATATTATACAATATGGTATACATAAATTTTCATAAAAATGAATAGTAAAAATATTAAAAAAATAACTGCTTCGATTACGTCTTAAATGTGTTTTTCATGGAGTTAAAATAATAAAAGAGAGTAAAATGACCTATAAGCATTTAAAATCCTTATTTTATTAATTTATTTTGACCTTATGAACTATAATTGTCTATAAATACCCTTTTTGAGCCTTTTAGAATGTGAAAAATGTGGGTATAGTTTATTCTTTATAAACACTCCATAGTGTCCCCTCCCCCCACTTAAAACTACCACCCCCTCTCCTCTACTCTTAAAACTTTTGAAACCATTTGGATCAGCTTATAACTATAAAAATAAATTCTTTAAATTCCTCCAAAACACCTATAGGCCTTATTTTTATTAAGAAATCCACCAATTTAGTCTTTAGGTACAATCCTAAACATACTCATAAACATGCTCTTTAAAGAAGAGGTAAAATTATTAAACTTGGGTTTTGGTTTTATTTGTTCTATAAAATATTATATATCTTCCCAAACTATGAATATATTACAACACTGGTGTCTAAAATAAAATTATATTTTGTTATGTTAATTTATTAACCTATATCCATCTCATCTTCTATATAATGTGAAATAAAACTGTTGATCCTTTATACGGTGGACTTTCTCCTCATAAACCAATATAATTTTTTTTCAATAACCACCTATCAAGAATGGTAATAAATGTTGATTTAACATATTTATAGTATATTTATGTTATTATTATTATTCTGTAACTATAATATCACATATACCTTCTTACTTTCTATTCATTGGGAATACGATAATGTTGCACGTGTGTATGACAGATTAACCCCTCGTGATGTGATGTGATTCGTTCTAGAATTAAAATTCACATGAAATGTAGTAGGGATGGGTTTAGTGATAATATGTGATAAATATATATATATATGACTTAAAAATTATTATTCAATCGTAAAAAAATATTTACCTTTATTTCATTTTATCTGTCAATAAAATGGAAACTATACTCATGCGTATGTACGGCCAACTATCTCCATGATTGATATAATTTATTTTCAATATCCATATTTATTGTATGATTATAAATACATATATATATAAATAATATATATGATATTTATATCACGGTTAAGATTATTGATATAATTTGACAGTGATAAATTTGAAATGTTAAAAAATACCAAATTGAAACACACATGAAAAACAATGCAGTTGTTACCAGAAATGCTATTTTAAGAAAAATACTTATCAATAAATGGGAAATAAAAATTATTATATGGTATTATATATATATATATCATTAATTTTTTTATAATAAAATTATGTTTATTATACATGATGTTATAATATGTAAGATGGAAGTTAATACTTATGGGAAGGTATTTTTGTCTCAAATCGCTTTTTTGATACATATGTTGTATTATAAAACTATATTATTTTTGGACATATAGATACTACCAAGTTTATATTTCATATCATGAATATACTTCTTTTCATAATATTTAATGTTTCATTTTTTTATTCTTTAATAAGGCCTATGATTCTAAAGTTACCTATGTGGTAAGAGCGTGATGTTGCAATCTCAATGATTATCAGAGTTGTTTATTATTGTTCTTTGAATTATTATGCCCTGTTATTTAAATCACAATAAAATAAATAATTTTCATCTCAACTAGTTATTTTTTTGGAATACATGTTTTCCCTTCATTCTCCACTATTTATTTACTCAATATTCCAAAATCATTTTTCCATGAAAACTGAATTTATTTCTTTCTTTACTCAAAAACCATTTTTCTTCCATTTCCATGTTTTCTAACAATTATTTTTATAAAGAATTAATATTATCCAAATATTTTTTACTATAATTTTTACCCATAATATAATTTTTATAAAATGTTTTAAAATTAATCTTTATTTCATTTTCAAAACAAAGGTCCTTTGAATTTTATAAAAAATGTGGAATAAATATTTGTTTTAACATGTATTGAATGAAAAATGTTTTTCTAAACCAAGAATAATCAATAATTTAATGCTTCCTCAAAATTTTTCTAATTTTATTTTTAAATAAAATTATTTTTAAACTTTTTATGTATTTTTTGTCTCAAAAAGTGATTTTTAATTTGGAAAGGCTATTTTTATGAAGAAATTTTCCAAGAGATCATTCAAAATGATTTTTCGTCGAAGATGAAATCCTTTGATGTTACTTATTGCTTACTAGGGATATGAAATAAGGATAAAAAATTCATTCATTCTAAAAATTCATTATTTTTATGAAGAAAAGATGTTTATAAAACCCATTTCTCATCCACGGTTTATAACAAGATAAAATGTGCATGAAAACAGCTTCTTTTTCTATAGTTTATGATAGAATGAAATAAATAAATTATTTTGAAACCTGATTCATTTCCATAGTTAAAGTTATGATAAGAAATTTAATAAACCCATTTACTTTTAGTGGTTATGAAATGATGAATTTTTTATGATCTTTTCACACATGTGTGTATTCTTTTCAATATGTGATGGGTGAGACTTATATCTCCCTATAATGAATTAGTTAAATAACGATATCTCTTAAGATAAATAAGACTATAATTGTAAGTGAACCAGTTTACTAAGAGACCTTTTACACTATGATAGTCATGGTTTTGATCCTTTATGACTATGATGGTTTTGGGAGTGAACCCGTTCTAATATCATAGTATTGGCCAAGATCCTTGGAAATAATTTTATATTCTTATATGTATGACATAATTTTATGATGTGTGCTAATTTTATGCTCTCATGGGATATGTACTTCGATTATTTTATGATTCATGTCATGATTTATAACATGACTCAGGTTAATGATCTCTGACATTCAGGGGGATGGTTTTAAATTGTTAAGGTCATGTTCTCATACCATTGTGCTCATGATATTCTTATGTGATCTATCATATCTCCCATGTTTACCCATACTGAGAATTTCAGATCACCCTTTATTATATTCTTATCCCCATGTTATGATGAATTTTTTTATATATGATAACTATAAGAAGGGTGATAGATATGAAGAACATAGTATAAGAAGTTGATGTAAACCTAAGATTCAGTTTTTTATGAATCCATGTTTCAAATCGAAATAAACCTGAAAGGTTCTAAAATGTATCATTATGTCATGTCATGAATTTTAGTCTATTATAATTTAATATCTATTCATGAAAATCATGAGTCACTTTATTATTCCCCTTTTTGTAATTAACATAACACTTTTAATTTTCCTAGGAATATTATTCCTTTATGACCTCCTTTACGTCGTAAAAAACTTCATCATATTCTCTTATGAAATTTTACTAGTTGCTTCTTCACACATTCTTAACACATTGATTAATAAATAATTTTTTTATATATAGTATTTATCACTTAAACTTAAATAGAGATTCATTTCTCTCTTATTTTATGCATTAGGGTACTCTCACCTCAGTTTATGTTATCAATCATATCTCATGATAGCTGGTTAATTATTACCACAAGTGTTTTCACTACAACTCTTATTTTTTATGTTGCTCATTCTGAAAAAGCGCAGTATTTTTTCCCACATCCATTATTAATTAAGATCATATAAGATATAACCATTTAATATATACAAAAATTTTATTGTGCTCATATCAATAAATTTATAATAAACCATATTATTATGAGGATAAATATTAATATATCCTTAACCAAGTTATCTTAAATTCTTTATTGTTATAAAAAATGACTATAATTGTCCATAACATAATGACCATTATGGTTATTGATGACTTTTAAATTTTTTTCAAATAACATCCTAACTTTTAAAGTTATCAAAACCATTCATCTGATAACAACTATAAGGAACCTATGTAAAATAACTCATAATCATGAGTTTTTAGACCAAAATATAATTTATTGAATCTTGATGAACTTTTTATGTTTAGTGTTTTATAGAATTAGGATAAAACTCAAACATAACTAAGCCATATTTTATAAAATGTATACTTCTTAACTGTGTCCATTTTTTCCATAAAAAACATAAATATAAATATGTTTTCTTTTCATGAAGAATCATCATGACTTTTAACATGACATATTAATTTCTATTAAACCCTATGAAAGAAAATTTTAAAATGTGTGATGATAACAAAGAGATTAATAAGGGATATAAATAATGGAAAAAATTAAACCTAAGAGTTTTTAAATAATTATAAAAAAATCCTTTTTTAAAAATACTTCTTCGGTTCACAAAAAGTTTATTACAAAATAAATATTCTTTACTAAAAAATAATTTTCATAAAACATTTGATATTAAATATATAATAAAAAATAAACCTTAGAATTTTTTTAAGTTGTGAAAAACACATAAAAATATTTCATAATTTTACACTTTCATCCTTTAAGAAGTAGCATATACATTCCATTTAAATATATGATCATTATATTAACTTTTTAAATCATAATATTTCTTTAAAACCCCATAAAAATAATAGATAAATATTGTATGTAACTTGATACATCATTTTCCTTATCACCCATACAAACAAAATAACCTATATGGTTTACTTCCACACACAATGCATCGAAGGGCTATTACATACCAACATTTCCTTGGTTTATAGTAGAACTACCCATCCATGATTTATAATGTAACCACACATCATTAAATTATAATAAAACCACTAACCCTCATAACAATTCCCATGAACCATATCATAATCATGTCACCTAAAATATATTAATTTCAAAAATTTCACTCTGAATAGTATTCTCTTCACCAATAAGAAAACACATTCTCATTTTGAAATATTCATTTTATTTTCAATCCACTTTCTTAAAATTAATAAATCATAAGTAATGAGATTTTCTATTTTAATAGGACATAGGTACCTAAAAAATGAATTCAAAAATCAAATAACGGTTATGGAATGAGAATATTTTATTGTTAATGTATAAATAAAATATACTATTCCTTTTTTACTTTTGTAAAAAAAGCATTCCATATAAAATATATAATATGAATACTATGTAAAAACATTAAAATAACATTAAATTACATTTATAATTCAGTTTTTATTATAAAAAATGCATAAAATAATTTTAAAAATATCAACATGGAAGAAAAATAGTTGGTTTCAGAAACATTAATAGTGTGTTGTAAAAATAAATTTCCTTACCCTAACTCTGACTCGTCATGTATGTCATTCATCTTCCTGAATGATAAACTCGTGTTAATTATTTCATTTCACAAGAACATTTTTTATGTAAATTATTTTTTATTATTATTTAATATCATATTGTATGGAATTATTTAATCAATTATGTTCACATCAGATGTTTTGAGTATTTCAACTCATATGTCAGAAATGACTTCGATTAGTTGACTATGGTCAATGTTGTAATTATTTCATGATCTCAAGAATAATAATCCTGAAATAATTTTCATTTTTATATATCATTTATAATTTTTAAACTAAAAATTAATGATGGTATTGAAAAATTAAATATGATACAATCATAGACATGGAAGTCCATACGTATTCATGATTAACATTTCCATTTTTCAACAATCTTTATAAAATGAAGGTATGTACAATTTTTTTATTCGAGAAAAATAATTATATCATAAATAAAATTTTATTTTATTAAAAATAATTCTATATATCATCCATGTGATGTCGTGTTGAGAAACAAATCACAACACATTGTGGTGGTGGTGGTCCACACATACACGCAAAGCTCCTTTCTATTTTTCAGTGAAAGGAATAGTAAGAAATTAAATGACATAATATCTTTCATTAATGATAAATATGCATGAATACAACATATATAGATTAAATCCATAAATATATCCAGACATAAAATAGGGTGATGGAAAACAAATTTTATCGGTTCACGAGGTGATATTCCTCCATACACATGAACAACATTTTTGTCTCCTATTAGATAGAATAGAAGATGTATATAGATTATTAAATTAACTTAATAACATCTCTATATATGAGATATGACGGTGTTATAATTTCATATTTTATAATGAATAATTGATGAAGATAAATGAATAATGAAATTGATAATTTTTTATGAAGAATTATACCTCTTCCTTAGACAACCTCTGAAGGTTTACACCAAAAGCATTCCTATGTGTCTATTCTGATCAAGAAAAGGAATATCAGTTAGGTGAATGAATTTTAGTAAGTAATTTGGGATGTTAATGCCTGAACCAAAAGTTTCTTGGTGTTTGAAGAAGTTTGAATAATTTTTTCCCTTTTATTATAGATGTTAGGGCCACTCTTGGAGTTTCTTAAAGTATTAAAATAATATGAATTAATTTTCAAATTAAAATGGATCCAAATTGATAATATTATAAAATAATATGATGATTGTTAAAATTCCATCATTCAATTAAATTTTTAAAAGATTGGATAATATTTTTACCATTATGTTTAAGTTTTAACCATTTTAACCCATTTTGTATAATTAAAGTGGTATAAAATATTTTACTCTTTAGGGATTAAGAAAGTTACATTAAAATTAAAATTTTACACTAAATTGAAAATGATAAATATCTTAAATGTTATCAAAATTACTTTTCCAAAAAGGTTTTTTTACTTATAAATCATTTAATAAAATATTATTTATTATAAAATAATAGTAATTTTAATTTTGGATCTATTAAATTAATTTTACTTTTAAAACTATAATGAAATAAATATAATTCAAATATAAGACATTCAAACCTTTTCAAGAAGTATTTATTATCATAAAAATATTGTAACACAGTAATTCATTAAAATCATATAATTTTTAACATTTTTAATTGCATTTATTTTATTTTTCAATTAATTGAATAAATAATACATTGGAATTACATTGGCATTTAAGGTAAATATTTCATCACAAATAATTATGACAAAATTATTATAATAAAAAATCATTTATATTCAAAATGAATATTTATGACTGAACATACATTATTTTTATCTCTTTGTGAGAAATTTAAAAATAATTAAACAAAGAGAATGAAATTTTTTACTTTTCATTACATAAACTATAAAAATGGTAAAAATAATTTCCATATGGAAAGATGGTCATAAAAAATTGTTTTAGATGATTATTGATAAAATATAGTCATAATATAAAATATTTTCATGTGTAAGGTTTACATTACATACCATATCACCTTATTTATATCTCTAATTAACTCGTTTTGGCTTTATAGTGGTAACAAAATTGTTCGTCATTACTATTAATAATGATTAAAAAGGGAAATATTTACTAAATTTTTAAATCATAATTCCAAATATTGAATCAATTTTTCATGATTTATTTCATTTAATTGGAATAATTTAATTTAAAATTAAACTTGCAAGATGCAGCAAAAACAACTTTTCCAAAAAAAATGCATTTTTAAGGGAAAGAAATCACTTTTATAATAAATTCATGTATAAAATTTATTAAAATGAAACTAAGTTGATTTGAATAATTCAAAATTTTATATTTTAATTTTAAAACTAACCCAAATTTGAATTTTATTTTCTAATTAATTGAAAAGATAATACCATTATCAATAAAAATCAATATTTTTCTCCATTCATCAAAAAATCAAAAATTTTAGAAAAATATCAAAATTACACTCTAAATTAATTTTGACATAATGATTTAAAAAATGATGTAAATTTCATAAACCTAATTTTTTTTGAATATTCTAATAATTAATTACAATATACAATGAAAAAATCATTTTTAAGGGAAATTTATTTTTGAACAACAAATTGTATTCTCTAAAAATTGAGTGCTTATTTCCTAATATTTACTCAAAATAGTTTTATTGATTATAAATTTATATAAATATTTCCTAAACTAGTTAATTATATTCATATATACCAATTAAAAGTTTTTGTTATAATAATCGTATTTAAATAATAATATTACATGGTTTGTTTAGCCTCAGTGTTGCGTATCATACATGTTATTGAACATGGTTTTATTTTCAGAATATTAGAGCGTCACATACATATTTATAGAGCTATAACATAGAATAAATATTTAATATCCATTAATACAAAATACATATAACTTTAAAAAAATATGAACATTCCAAAACTGTATTGATAAATATAAAACAGATAATTTTTCTCATATATATATGAAGAAAATTTCTTAACATAAAATTTGAGTAACAAAAAATAATAATTATAAAATAATTATTATTAGAATAATAGCAATAAAATTTTATAAATAATAGTTTGAGAGTTTCATTTTCTATCCAATTTTATGAAATTCCATTAAATGGGGTCAAAGCCTAAAAAATTTAGGGGGCCTAAAATCCAAATGCATCAAATAAATATCAACTGATTTGTTAGGATTAAAAACATATGATAATATTGGGTGGGTTATTTAATAAAAAAACAAATAATAAAATAATCATTACACACACCCACCATTTCAATAATTATTAAATAATATATAAGTAATATAATCCCCCTTAATAAACTGAAACACATAAGCAACAAGAATATGAAAACACAATATTTATCTTTACTAATAATGTCAATACATGATTCCAATAAACAGTTATTCTATAAAACTATAATTCTCCATTCTCCAGTCTCCTCCCATAAATACTAACAGTAAAAAAAATTAGTAAATCATGCATAATAACAATATTTTCTAAAGGAGTAAACCAAGATGTTTAAAAAGAAAAAAAATAGTATACACAATATAATTAAGAAGTGTAAATAAAAATTTCAAAATTAATAGAAACATTTATAATATAAAGAGTAAAATATTGTTCACCTTAATATATAAACCTTTTTCTAAAATATAATATAGTGAATTATCACCAAGTGAACACCTTATGTATAAATCATTTAACTTCAAGGTTGAGAAAATATAGTGTTCGATTTGTTATGGGGGGGTCAAGGTGAGTTATTCCAACATTTTGAAAAGCATTCTAGCTTCCAATGGTAGGATGCAAAATTATGTCCCAATGGTAGGTAAATTTTTTTTTCACAAATATAGTTTTCAACAGAAGTTCCTAATGGGGAGTTATAATGGTAGGTTCTGATGGTGAGTCACAACAGTAGGTCCTGATGGTGAGTTGAAAGGGTAGGTCCTGATAGTGAGTATCAAAATTAGGTCCTGATGGTGAGTTGAAACAGTAGGTTCAGAGGGTGAGTCACAAGGGTAAGTCCTGAAGTTGAGTCATGATGGTAAGTCTTGAGGGTGATTCAGAATGGTGGGTCCTAAAGGTGAGTCACAGTTGTAGGTATGGACGGTGAGTTGCAATGGTAGGTCCAGACGGTGAGTCCCAATGATTGGTCATAATGGTGAGCCACAATAGTATGTTCTGATGATGAGTCTCAATGGTAAGACTTAACAGGGACTGGGATTTGTAGGTCCTAATGTTGAGTCACTCATGGTGGGTCCTGATGTTGAGACTATGATGACAGGTCACAACGGTGGATCGCACCGGTGACTTGCAATGGTATGTCGCAATGGTAGGTCCAAACTGTTTTCCACATTTCTAGATTTTTCCAAATTTTTCCAATTTTTCGCTTCTGAAGTAAAATGAGTTTAATTACTTATTTAAGTGGGGTTAAAGAAGTTTCAGGGGCTATAATTAACATATTTGGTATTTCTAAATATCTGAATATATTTAAATGGTCAAACAACATGGTTTAATGTGATCCTCCTTAATGAAAATTCTACATTGTTTCAAATATACTGAGTTTCATATCTAATCCTTCAAAGCTAGAGACCTTCCCTTAGTTCATCCCTTATCATTTATCTTGATATGGTACATTTTATATTCTTCTTCCCATAAGAGTCGTGTGGCCAAGTTGTAAGAGTTGGTTTGAGATTTATTGGAGGTTTTCCTACTACCTATATGCCCCTCTTTTGGCGCAGTAAGGAAGTGTTGTTCGCTTCTTTTTTCAAGTAGGTTTTCCTTTGTCTCTCTTATTTTTGTATCATGTGGGATGGCTGTATGGATGTCTCTTTTATAAAAATATTTTAATTCTGATTAATAAATATAGTTTAACTGGTTTAAGACCAATAAACAGGGGTGGGGAAAAAGTGATGTATGATCTGCCTTTTATTTATTTTGGTTGTTATTTTGATTGTTTGGGATATATGCCTACTAAAAATCATGGTTTTTGGGGGTCCATGGTTTTGAAACGAATTTTTATGAATGAATGTTCATCTAATTCTCATTAAACAAATGCATGGAATCTGTTAACCACCTATATCGAGCTAAAAATAAATGGATTCCCTTGGATTATATGGTTTCATTGATAACACACTAATCTAAGTAGAATTGAATAATGGATTCCCTACTAAATCCTAAAGTATGGTTTTCTTTATTATGTGATGTAATTTATTTTCAGACATGATTGTGTGATGTGGGTTGGCTTCGGTGATATGATGGATGGAATATGACTATGTTGTTATGTGTGTGCGGGAGGTGGACTATATATGGTTGTATAGTGGGGTTGTGATGGGTAAGGTTATGTAGTGAAGTTGTATAATTGTTATGGTGTTTTTGTGCAGCAAGGATTTTAAAAGGTGATGTGCTTGTAAATTTGTGGTGATTTGGGATTATTGGAAATAAAGTAATGGGTTGTTGTGTGGTTCTACCTTTTGTGTGTTTATTATTGTATTGTGTGAATTAATTTTACTATCATAGGATATATGCAACTAAAATTCATTATCCATTCATGGGATGAAACTAGAAAAATGGTTTATTTAAAATATGATGTGGAATGTGAATAGATAATGAATAAATGATAACATTATTGGATATAATGAACCAATGTGTTGTTAATCTGGGATTATTCAATATTTGTAAAGTCTTTTAAGAAGCTAAATATGGATTAAAAGTATAATGTGACATATGGATCGTATTCTACTATCATGGTATTGTGATTATAGTATGTGGTTGGGAATATAAAATCATATTTATTTCTAATTGAATTATTTTCTTATAAATTGTATTACACAAATTTAAATGGATAATAAAGTGAAAATTATTGATAAAACAGAAACTATATAAAATGAATTAAATATTGAAAATGAAATGTGTTTTTTGTTTCTTTGTTTGATCTTTTATATGTCTAGAAGTGGTAGAAAAGGTCTTACTCTTATGAGTTATTCTTTATTTGGAAACCCATAGGTTGGGCTAGACTGCTTGGTAATCTATATATATATACTTATATTTTCCTTGTGATTTTTGTATGCACCCCCACCCTAGTTGATAAATATATTCTAAACACCCCCATCATCACGGGGGAAGGGTGTATTTACCAAACATACCCACGGGAGGATAGATGGCTGGCCACCCGCTCTTCTCTGCTCCCTCTTATAGGCAGTGATAGCCCAAGACTCTTCAAGCAGGTGGTGGTTTGTGAGGCCCAGGTGTGTTCTGGTGAGTTGTACTTTCCCAAGTGTCTTTTTTATGAGATTTGTCATGCTTTCATAGGTTTATTCATGATGATATGTGTTGTGCCTTACTATTTCTCTTCAGGATGTGATTCTAGACCATGTGTATATGGGAGGGATGTGATGTGGTTGGTGGCCCAGGTGTCTGGGGGTGGGATATGATGTGGTTTGTGGACAAGGTATCTATGGGTGTGATTTTATGTAGTTGTGAGTCCCATGTGTGTGTGGGTGGGATGTGGTTTTGTATGTTCAGAATAGGTGGGAGCACCAGGATGTTTTCTGTCAGGGTGTGAGCATCTAATCTGTGGGGATTTTGTGTGGGGTGCCCTATCATCAATGTACTTACTATATTACTCTAATTAACTTGCAATATTTTGGGATCATGACTTTCTATGGTTGGGATGGTTAGTATACCTTGTTAGGTGTTGTTGGGTCCTGATGTTTTCTCATAGTGGAATTAGTATACTTCTTACACTTTTTCACAAGAGACTTTGGTTTTCCTAGTGAGTATACTTTTATGCTCACCCTACATATATAAAAATATTTTTAGGTTCCCAAGAGGACTTTGTTGACCATTATGGACATTTATAGCTCAGACGTTATAAGTTATTGTTGTGTCACTTCCTTAGATTTTATTTCTTTTGGGGTTTCATCTGGAGACTTTTATATGTATCAGTTTTTATTTATACAAGAATCGTGGGATGGTTTGGATTTATTTTATATATTTCATGGAGTTATTTGTGGTTGATTCATCTTATATCTGGTTATTGTTTAATTATAAAGGGTAATGCCTCCCATATGGTGTGATATTTTGGTACCCTGAGTGCTAGTCTCCAAACTAGGGCCTACTGGAGGTGGGACTCAAGGGTTATTATCTCCCTTTAATAATTTCTATCCCATGAGAGGTATCCTTGGAGGGAAGTGTTCTGAAAAAATTTCCATGAAACAAGTTAAAAATAGTTTATGGATTATAAATGATTTTTTGTGATCCAAATAGTTTATATCATGTCTATAGAATATAAAATTTATGTTATGCTAAACATTATAAATATAACTCCACTATAAAGTAAGTTTACCTATTGATATCTCAAGAATTTTAAAAAAAATCATAAATAAAGTTTGAAACATTCAGTGTACATTAATGATAAATAATAATATCATAGAACATGAACAAAACAAAATATATCAAACTGGAAAATTTAAAACTAATAGTGTAGTGCATGGAATAATAATGTAGTTTAGTGTAGAAAATAATAATCCAATACTAAGATTTAAGGTAAAATAAATGATATAACATTAGAAAAATGATTAGTAGAAGAATAATAACAAATAAATCAACTCATATAAACTTCCCAGTATTTAAAACAAAAAAATATAAAGATGCTCTCCAAAAGTTAATAAAATAAATAATCTTTTTAGCACAAAATATGATAATATAATTTAATACAAAATGAGTGAAAAAAATGTTTCATAACATAACTATCCTATATAACATAGATATTTATTATCGATAATTTTTTAAAACTATAATAAAAAAGGAATCAAATACTCCCTTGAAATATTTTTCTATTTATCCAATGAAATATCCTTTCAAAACAACATGAATTTAATTGATTTTAATAAGGAATCAATTTTAAAAAGTATCTATATTGAGTGTTATCTATTCATATATTTAATTTTTTAATTATTATGGCTTCCTCACACAAAATATAAATCACAAAAAAATGGTACCCATTCTATTTTTAGTTTAGTAATTATTGAAACAAGGGAATAGGTAACAAAATCTCTTTATAGTGTCAACAAATTATGGCCACAACATTTTATGAACCATTATAAATATAGGGAATATTAACACCATAAAATTTAGGAACATTAAATAGAGAAAAACTCTCATATAATTTTGAAATACCATACCAAAATCATTTAATAGTATATAATCATTTCTTATTTAAACCAGGTTCAAAATAATTTATTTAATTCTTTGGTCATTCACTAGTTTATCCAATTCATTTTCATATTTTATACCAATTAGTAGTACAAAATATTGTATTTAGATAATTCGTACCTTTTTAAAAACATAACAATCTATATTTAAATAATCGATTTAAACTAATAAAACCTTAATTCATACATTATTAATAACACATATAGATTTATATTTGTCATGATTAGTCAAAAATTATAAAAAATGTTTAGGCAGAGAATACATTTCAATAGGTGTAAAATCATAATATTTTTATATATTTCTATGTTATTTATTTAAATTTTATGATTTATCTCAATGAATTAATTATATGTCATCATGGCTACAAGTTTCGAAATTACTAGAGAAAATCGATTGGACAACCTTAATCTCAGCCAAACAACATGGATTTATTTTTTCATTTGAATTCTCAAATTCAGAGTTAGAAAGACAATCATCAACATAAACATCCAAATTTCTCTAAGCTTCTTTCATATCGTTCTTTCCAATCCGTTTTTTATAATATTATCAATTATTTAATTCAGATTTGTGTTGGGGTATTCAATTCTAAGATGGAGATGTTTATTTATCTCATAAATTACAACCACTTTTTATTATCCATCATCGTTATAGAATTTTTCTTTTTTTATCCTATAAATATTTCAAAATAATCAATATATTTTTTGAAGTTTGTCATAGTAATAAAAGAAACAAGAATCTTTACCATAAAAATTATAACATTTTTCTTTATAATAAGAAATATTTTGAGAAACATGAACATTTTTAAGATATTGGGATCATAAAATTCATCTTATATCTTTTCATCATTCATTATGAATTTTCTAGTCAAATTATTAATTTTTAGATCTTGAATAAGAGTTTAATATCTAATAAACATATGTATTACACTCATTTTAGTAGGTATAACTGAAAGAACATTTAAATAATAATCAAGTTTTCATATTATAGTACCCATAACAACCATATTATTCACTATCATAGTGAGCCTTAATTTCATTTGAGTAATTCATTACCTCTAAAATAACATAAAGGTAAAATAAAACCATTTTATAGTGATTTACCATAATTTTAAAACATTTTTATTTCATTCATAGGATTTATAAATAGTCTCCAACATCTCATAAAAAGTATCATATTGAAAACATTATTAAATTAATATAGTACTAATCCAATAATGATAACATTCATTTATATTGAATTTAACTCATAATAAGATTCATGAGTAGCATTCCATTTCTCCAGTTCACTAGTAAGAATCAAATAGAGTTTCAACATAATCAAAAAATCCTTCAATCCATGATTCTTTAAATAAATAAAAACTCTAGACTTCCAACAACCAAAATTTCCACTATTAAAATAATGAGATCTAATCATTAACATATTTTCTTCAGGAATAGTATTCAAGTCTATATTATTCAGTTGGATTATTATCTATTTCTGTTTTATGGATATATTATAAATTTATGATAAGGATTGGAATAAATTATTAGTATCATAAAATTAGTGAAATCCTCAATGATGCTCCACCATCAATACTTGTACTAAAAATGACCTTCTCTAATACCAGATGTTGTCCCAACTAATTTGAAGATAAATACTCATTATAGGGGTGAATTAAGTGCTCTAAATAATTTCCAATATTATAATAAATCCCATTAAATGTGTTTTAATTTTTCATTTCACTTTTATTTAGATAATATTGTAGGAATATTGTCAATAAACAGATAAGGATATATAATATTTTTATAATGATTCAGGGATTCATGATTATCATGATGTCCAATCCAGCAACACCCAATGTAGTGTTTGGGATTTCATAAAATATAGTATCCCTTGATATATACCAACTATGTTTATTTATATTTCACTTACTAAAGAATTCATGTACTATGACTTAATAACCTTCTATCATGGGCGCGAACAAAAAAATACAAGTAGGTGACACTCCACCTAGAGATGGGTATAAGAATCCAACAGTTCTATTGAAATTGAAAAGTTATATAAATGATATCATCTTATATATATTTTTACCTCTATAACTAAATGTATATATATATATACCTTCGTATAATAAATAAACCTCATTGTCTATCTCTAAATTAATCCTAATGATAATTTGATACTTCACGAAACAATACAGTAGATGGAAGTTATATTCACCATATAACATGCTAACTTTTATTTAATCCTTCTTTATTATCCTCCTTCAACTAATAAAATTCAATATATGTGTAGTAATCATTACACAGAACTATATATTTAATTGTATATGAGTTATATAGTGTATAGAGACTTTTTGTGATTCTTAAGTATATATAAATAAGGCATAAATAATATATCAATTTTAATCCTCCTCCTTTATTTTAAATAAGTATTGTTAATTATTCCAAAAAATTATCCTTAAATGTATAACAACCATTGAAAATTTATTTCATGAAATAATACATTGAATGCAAAATTCCAAATTTTCCCTAAATTTTATCCATGATCCTATAGTAAGATTCCTCATTTAATACTTCATTTAAATTTCCTTGAAATAAAACATTATTCTATTCTTAAAATCATAAAATATATCTTCCTAATTAAATCAATTTTAAATTTTAATAGAGATTTTTATTCCAATAATCATGTTGTTATAAAATTAAACAAGGTAATGAAAATCTAGGATGTAAAATTATCCATAAAATTGATTCTTGACATAGCTTTGTACTATATAAAATATAATTCTCTAATGTCCAAATATCAAAAAATGTAATATAATTTCCTTAGTAATATGTTATATATACACATATCATATATTTTATATTCTGAAAACTTATTAAATAATAAATACCTCCATCAAAGAATTTATTTGATTATGAACCAATCTCTTTTCCCCCACATTGAGTTAATTTGTTAGAATTAATAAATAATTACGTAAAAATTAAAAAATATGGAATATTCTAGATAGAATTACAGTCATAAAAGAAATAAAAATGATATATAAATAGATTAGCAATTTGTAAGTTTACTATTAAGGTTACTGTAAAATATGATAAAATATAATAGCTTACATTAGACTATTATTGTAATCTTGATATTATCTAATTATAAATTTTAAAATATTTTTGATAGTATTATTCATTTTACTCTGTCATATTCATATCTTTTATTTCACATTTATTGAATTTTCATATCATAAAATGATGTTCATGTAATATCATGTTACCTAAAACATGATATGTAGTTTTTCCATATGTTGTTATTATTTTGGTATATAATTTTTCACCTCCATTTTTCTTGAATTGTAATGAACCTCACATATCAAAATGAATTCTACATGAATCATTCTTTGAAATGAATTTTCTCCATTATATTGTTTTCATGGATTATATTTCAATTCTGCATGATTAATATATTATAAATCCTTGGTATCATAAAAATGTGTTTTATATGTCATTACAAAAATCATTGAATTATGATACTCATACTTCATTATATTATTTAATTCAATATGAGTCATAAACTTCATGATATATTTAAAATGTGGTTTATTACATGCTATGGTGTAGCTTTAGATATGCATGAATGTTTTGATACTTCATCTTTATGTAGGTTATGTTATTACAATGCATGTGGCGTATTCAATGAGATCAAGTGTACTCTACATCATAATTAGGAAACACATATGATCTCCTTGAGTACTCAATATGTACAATGTGGTTCTATATGTATATAAGAATTTATTATATCTAGGAAACTATGTTTTTCATTATATTTATTGTATATTTCAATTATAAAACTTGATTTGAATGTGTGTAAATTTTATCTTCCTAATGTATGTTTTTCCTAAATAAATTTTTATATATAGGATGTAAGCTTTTATTCCCTTCTCTAATGCATAATATTAATCACTTAATCATAATTCAAAATTTCCATACATCCAACATGCATAATATGTTAATTAAATATTGGGTAATATATTTTTCATCACATGTATGATATTTATGTGCACTCATACCATTTCTGAATTTGAAAAATAATCCATGTGAAATATATTTCTAGATTCTTATATGAATGATTAATATTCTAGAATATGTGAAAATTCAAATACATGAGATAAAAAATATAACGGTTTCCATGTGTAATATATTTTGATAGATTTATAGAAAATTTAATATTTTAAAATTTTACAGTTATCTCATATTTATAATTCTTGACCCACACATAATAGTGTCTAATATGTAATATTCTTTAATATAACGTAATTTATAACCTTTTTAAACCATGATTTTGAATATCTAACATGAGATTATCCTCTCATCTATACTTATTAAATTTCACAACAAAAAATGAATTATCATAGACATTAACTTATTAATTGATCTTGAAAATATTTATAACAATAAAATAATATAAATAAAATTGAAAGGGTTTAATTATTAAATCGTAAATTAATTATAAAGGATCCACAAAAAATTATCCCTTATTTTGATAGTTGCAAAAACTGAATAAAAAATTACCATTTTTATATTATCAAAACAAATATTATAATAAAAATAAATTCAAGTTAAAAAATGATATAATATTATAATTAATACATATATTTACCCTTTCAATCATAAATAAATATATTACTAGAAACACAATATACAGTAATGAAGTAAAACACAGAAGCATCGGGTTCATGGAAACATAATCACCACCATTAATGATAATGTCAATACAATATTCCAATAAAACATCATTAAATAGAAGTGAAATTATTTATTCTTCTATCTCTAATTTAAATACTAATATTTAAGTGAATAGGTAAATCATAAATAATAATAAAAAATTATTATAATAAACATATAGGTATAAATAGTCTAAAAATAGTAAATGAAGCATACTTAAGTGGTGAGAACACATATTTCATAATAAATATCACCCTTCAAAATATAAAAAGTAACATTTAATTACCCATACTTTAATAATCCCTCTCTAAAATAAGGGACACTAAAATATGACCAAGTAAAATCCTCTTATATAGAATCTATAACATTAACAGACCATAAAACGTGTAATAATTATCAAAAAATAATAATATTTTCTCATTGTGTTAAATAAGTCAAAAAATAGTTAATCTTATAGAAATAATATGAAACTATTAATCTATTATAGAAATTAAAATTTGAATCCCCCTTAAACATGAAAAAATAATGATATTCCATGAATTAAATAAAAAGAATCTAAAAACTAGTTCAGTATATTCCATGTATACTAGTGATAGAAAATAATTTCATATTACATGACCAAAAATTAAAGTTTCTTCTTAAACTAAACTTTTTAGTATAAAAAATACAAAACATGAAATAAGAAATTCTTTTACTTATTCAACAATAATATAGTACCACACATGTATTTAAAAAAATTGATAAAAAACTGAAAATTAGATTATTAAAAAAATACAAAACAATTATGCCATACCATCATTACAATAAATAAATATTTAAAAATTACTCATTTTTAACAAAATATATGTTTCCGACGCTTTCGCCGGGGCGCGCGCATCCGTCTGTGGGGGACGCGCGGCTTTGTTGCCCCACATTCCCGCTTTCCAAAGGCGGGCGGCATTCGTTCCTTGTTCAGGTACGTCTGCTCCTTGATCGAAACGGGATGATGGGATGTCGGTTCTTCCTTCCGTGGATTCCTCCTCAGAACTCATCACCTAGTCCGGGTCTCCCTTATAGATTTAATACGTTGTTTGTGAATCTCATTCCCGGTGCCATATCGTCATGGATGCCGGTTAATTACACTACTTCCTTCAAGAATTTCCATAGGGTCTTGACATGGTAGCGACCTTCGGTCGGAGTAGACGGCAACATCAGGAATGTCGGGGCATCTCTGGGTGCGTGGACATATGGGAACCTGTATTCTTCCTCATAAGAGGGCATCTCAAGGGTGCAGAACCCGAGGCGTACATCTGAGGTTTTCCTCAGCTTCCTGTGTTTAACACAGGGTATGTTGCAAGATTAACGTCTAGCAGAGACGGTTACACCAAAGGCGTTCCATCCGAGGTTTTCCTCAGGCATCTCATGTTTATCACAATGTAGGCCGTGAGTTTAACGTCTTACGGAGACGGAATGAGGGTGATCAGAATGTCCCATAGAGACGGATCAGATTGGTATATCGCATAGAGACGGCTATGGTCCCATAGAGACGGATTAGAACGCCCAATGAGGACGGATCCGAGGTGGTGCACTCCCTATAGGGGAAAAGGGTGATGAATCGGGGTGTACACAGAGGACAGCGACTCGGAGATATGATGGGGCTTACACATGGAAAGCGGCCCATGTGCCGCTAGGAGCAGCGAGGAGGTGGATGGCATGATTCCACCGGGATGTGGTGGCCTGGGTGACAATCAGGATGGGTTATGGATGGATGAGTGAAGTGGAGGAGGATGAAATGGGACCATCGTAGGGGCGACGGTGAAGTTGGGCTTGAGCCTTGAAGAGGCTTCCTACGTATCCCTGTGGCAGGGAATCAAAGTCCGCGTAGTTCGGGATGGTGCCGGTAAACCGACGTGAAGATGGACCTTGGCCCGATGAATGTCATCAGCGTACCGACGTGAAGGTGGACCTTGGTCCGATGGGCATCGTCAGCGTACCGACGTGAAGATGGACCTTGGTCCGATGGGAGTTGGACTTGAACCTCTGGGAGGATTCCTACGTACCATGCCTTGACATGGATCAAAGACCTCGTAGTTCAAAGGTGAATGCAGTTTAACGTCATTCCGGACGATAGTGAACCCTGACTTGAATGAACGACGGGTGGGCTTGAACCTCGTGGAGGCTTCCTACGTACCATGCCTTGACATGGATCAAATACCTCGTAGTTCGGATGGCTGGGTCGCAATGGCTTACCACTGGACTGGAATGGGACCCGACGTGAATGAGCGACGGGTGGGCTTGAACCTCGTGGAGGCTTCCTACGTACCATGCCTTGACATGGATCAAAGACCTCATAGTTCAGGTGGGTTTCGCAGGTAAACCGACGTGAAAGCAGACCTTGGTCCACTAATGGTGGGCTTGAACCTCGTGGAGGCTTCCTACGTACCATGCCTTGACATGGATCAAAGACCTCGTAGTTCAGGTGGTATGGATGGGTCGCAATGGCTTACCACTGGACCGGAGTGCAGTTTAACATCGTGCTGGACGGGGGTGAGACCCGACGTGAAATGACGGGTGGTCTTGAACCTCGTGGAGGCTTCCTATGTACCATGCCTTGACATGGATCAAAGTCCTCGTAGTTCAAATGGTGGGTCGCAATGGCTTACCACTGGACCAGAATGGGACCCGACGTGAATGAGCGACGGGTGGGCTTGAACCTCATGGAGGCTTCCTACGTACAATGCCTTGACACGGATCAAAGTCTCCATAGTTCGTTGGGATGGATGGGTCGCAATGGCTTACCACTGGACCGGAGTGCAGTTTAACGTCGTGCTGGACGGGGGTGAGACCCGACGTGAAAGACGGGCGGGCTTGAACCTCATGGAGGCTTCCTACGTACCATGCCTTGACATGGATCAAAGACCTCGTAGTTCAAATGGGTTTCGCCGGTGAACCGACGTGAAAGCAGACCTTGGTCCACTGTTGGTGGGCTTGAACCTCGTGGAGGCTTCCAACGAACCATGCCTTGACATGGATCAAAGACCTCGTAGTTCAGGTGGTTGGGTCGTAATGGCTTACCACTGGACCGGGGTGCAGTTTAACGTCGTGCTGGACGAGGGTGAAACCCGACGTGAAAGTAGACCTTGGTCCACTATTGGTGGGCTTGAACCTCGTGGAGGCTTCCTACGTACCATGCCTTGACATGGATCAAAGACCTCGTAGTTCAGGTGGTATGGATGGGTCGCAATGGCTTACCACTGGACCGGAGTGCAGTTTAACGTCGTGCTGGACGGGGGTGAGACCCGACGTGAAATGACGGGTGGTCTTGAACCTCGTGGAGGCTTCCTACGTACCATGACTTGACATGGATCAAAGTCCTCGTAGTTCAAATGGTGGGTTGCAATGGCTTACCACTGGACCAGAATGGGACCCGACGTGAATGAGCGACGGGTGGGCTTGAACCTCATGGAGGCTTCCTACGTACCATGCCTTGACACGGATCAAAGTCTCCGTAGTTCGTTGGGATGGATGGGTCGCAATGTCTTACCACTGGACTGGAGTGCAGTTTAACGTCGTGCTGGACGGGGGTGAGACCCGACGTGAAAGACGGGCGGGCTTGAACCTCATGGAGGCTTCCTACGTACCATGCCTTGACATGGATCAAATACCTCGTAGTTCAAATGGGTTTCGCCGGTGAACCGACGTGAAAGCAGACCTTGGTCCACTGTTGGTGGGCTTGAACCTCGTGGAGGATTCCTACGTACCATGCCTTGACATGGATCAAAGACCTCGTAGTTCAGGTGGTTGGGTCGCAATGGCTTACCACTGGACCGGGGTGCAGTTTAACGTCGTGCTGGACGGGGGTGAAACCCGACGTGAAAGACGGGCGGGCTTGAACCTCATGGAGGCTTCCTACGTACCATGCCTTGACATGGATCAAAGACCTCGTAGTTCAAAAGGTGGGTGTCAGGGTCAGTGCTCACTCTAAGCCCACGTGAGTCATGCTCGGTGTGAGAAACAAGAGGTTGCATGGACCTGACGATCACGTCGCGAAGGGTGCGTCCGTGAGAAGTGAAGAGGGGCTTACGCGTTGGGCGGCCCATGGTGTTGGGACTTACTCTAGGATGGAGGCCCAGAACGGCTTACCGCTAAATTGGGTCACAACGGCTTACCGCTGGATGAGGATGTCAACGGCTTACCGCTGAATAGGATCACAACGGCTTACCGCTAGATTGGGTCACAACGGCTTACCGCTGGATGAGGATGTCAACGGCTTACCGCTGAATAGGATCACAACGGCTTACCGTTGGATTGGGTCACAACGGCTTACCGCTGGATGAGGATGTCAATGGCTTACCGCTAAATAGGATCACAACGGCTTACCGCTGGATTGGGTCACAACGGCTTACCGCTGGATGAGGATGTCAACGGCTTACCGCTGAATAGGATCACAACGGCTTACCGCTGGATTGGGTCACAACGGCTTACCGCTGGATGAGGATGTCAACGGCTTACCACTGAATAGGATCACAACGGCTTACCGCTGGATTGGGTCACAACGGCTTACCACTGGATGAGGATGTCAACGGCTTACCGCTGAATAGGATCAGAACGGCTTACCGCTGGATTGGGTCACAACGGCTTACTGCTGGATGAGGATTTCAACGGCTTACTGCTGAATAGGATCACAACGGCTTACCGCTGGATTGGGTCACAACGGCTTACCGCTGGATTGGGTTGTCAACGGCTTACCACTGCATAGGAATGTCAACGGCTTACCGCTGAAAAGGAGTGACAATAGTGGATGGGGCTTACGCTAGGAAGCTGCCCGGGTGCCACTATGGAGCGACACTGGTGAATGGGGCTTACGCTAGGAAGCTGCCCGGGTGCCGCTAAGGAGCGGCAATGGTGAATGGGGCTTACGCTAGGAAGCTGCCCGGGTGCCGCTAAGGAGCGGCAATGGTGAATGGGGCTTACGCTAGGAAGATGCCCGGGTGCCGCTAAGGAGCGGCAATGGTGAATGGGGCTTACGCTAGGAAGCTGCCCGGGTGCCACTAAGGAGCGACAATGGTGAATGGGGCTTATGCTAGGAAGCTGCCCGGGTGCCGCTAAGGAGCGGAAATGGTGAATGGGGCTTACGCTAGGAAGCTGCCCGGGTGCCACTAAGGAGCGGCAATGGTGAATGGGGCTTACGCTAGGAAGCTGCCCGGGTGCCGCTAAGGAGCAGCAATGGTGAATGGGGCTTATGCTAGGAAGTTGCACATAATGTCTTCCTCATGTCAGGCCATGAGGGCGTTTGAGGTATGTGCCTATGCGCAAGTGCACAAGCGGGATAACGCCAAGGGCATTGGAATTAGCCCAAACAAAGGGACATGAAAAGTTTGAATCACATGCCCGGCATTCGGAATGCGATGAGAGTGGCATGGCGATAGAGGATAACTGCTGACCATGTTCGCAACACAGCATCCTATCGCGTTAGCCTAAAATGGGGACAAACAAATGAGGGGTCGACTGCTGACCGTATTCGAAACACAGGACCTCAAAGTGTCACCCGAAGCCTTTTGGGGCGTTGGCCCAGGACAGCAGGGGGACCATGGGTCTACCGTCCATACTGTTAGGGGGTCCCTTCAGACTTTGGAAATGGATGCAGATCCGAATGAAGGACACGCAAAGCGTGGGGTGGAGTGCTGGAATGTTTGAACGGATTCCAACGCTCTTGAAACTATGCCACTGTAAACATGGAATTAGGAATCTTATGCTAGGAGCATAAGGCATCTCTCGTTTCGGGAAAGAGGCATCCTATGTGTGGATCATAGGGAGAATACTACAGTTTAGAGTCATGTAGGTAGGACTGTTGGTATCTCATGCTAGGAGCATGAGGCATCTCTCGTTAGAAGCGAGAGGCATCCTATCATTTGTTGGATAGGGAGTACTATAGTTTATAGTCATGTAGATAGGACTATTGGAGTCTCATGCTAGGAGCATGAGGCATCTCTCGTATAGGGCGAGAGGCATCCTATCGTTTGTTAGATAGGGAGTACTATAGTTTATAGTCTTGTAGATAGGACTATTGGCCTCTCATGCTAGGAGCATGAGGCATCTCTCGTATAGGGCGAGAGGCATCCTATCATTTGTTAGATAGGGAGTACTACAATTTATAGTCTTGTAGAGAGGACTATTGGCATCTCACGCTAGGAGCATGAGGCATCACTCGTTAGAAGCGAGAGGCATCCTATCATTTGTTAGATAGGGAGTACTATAGTTTATAGTCATGTAGATAGGACTATTGGCATCTCATGCTAGGAGCATGAGGCATCTCTCGTATAGGGCGAGAGGCATCCTATCGTTTGTTAGATAGGGAGTAATACAGTTTATAGTCTTGTAGATAGGACTATTGGCGTCTCATTCTAGGAGCATGAGGCATCTCTCGTATAGGGCGAGAGGCATCCTATCATTTGTTAGATAGGGAGTACTACAGTTTATAGTCTTGTAGAGAGGACTATTGGCATCTCACGCTAGGAGCATGAGGCATCACTCGTTAGAAGCGAGAGGCATCCTATAATTTGTTAGATAGGGAGTACTACAGTTTATAGTCATGTAGAGAGGACTATTAGGAAGAAGGTGCCTAGAAATGGTTGGTGTTGGGACTTACGCAAAGAAGTCCTTTCTGGTTGAACCTGGCATAGGAGCCAAGTGATTGGGTTTGGAGGAGTTACCTGAGGAATGGTTCGACTCGAGGTACTCGGGGAATTGATGATGAGAACCTCGACTCACGATATGGAATGAAACCCAGGGGAATATGTCGACTCTAGGTGTTCCACGGTGTGCGGAGGAGTGTATCAAATCATGGTATTCCATAGGTGGAAGGTGGGAGCGCGTGAGGGTGCAATGGAAAATCCCGGCATCCCGGCCCGAAAATTTCGCGGTGCGACTCTCCATTTTTCATGGGGGTCTGTGACGGTAGCGAAGGGACCGGCCCGGAGGGCCGGGACCGCAGCCCGGCACTGACCCCGAGCGGGGGTGCGGGGGCGCATCCCCCGCGGTATGGACCGGTGGGCGCGAAGGTAGGATCCTCGCGAAGGATGGGTCTTCGCGAAGTAGCTTCGCGCAGCATGGCCTCGCGGAGCAATGGTCTCTCGCGGAGAAAAGGGGTCTCGCGGAGCTTGGTCTCGCGGAGCAGCATCGCGGAGCTTGGTCTCGCGGAGCAGCATCGCGGAGCAGCATCGCGGAGCAAGGGATCACGGAGCAAAGGGCTCTCGCGGAGCTTGGTGTCGCGGAGCAGCATCGCGGAGCATAGGCTCGCGGAGCATGGACTCCTGGAGTCTCGTCTCGCGGAGCAGCAACACGAAGGAAGCTGCTCGTGGAGCATGGCTTCACGGAGCCGCAATGCGGAGCTCCGCTCGGCCGCCCAAGGGGCGAAGTGGTCGTGGCCGTCCTCCCCTCCTTTGAGAAGGGGGGTGAGCTGGGTATTTATAGGCAGGGGCGCCACGAAGCAGAACTTCCGCGCCGCCTCAGGAGCTTCGTGGCACGCTCGCGAACGTCAAATGCGTTCGCGGAGCATCACCGCCTTTGGTGCTTCGCGGCGGCTCGCGAACGTCAAACGGGTTCGCGGAGGATTACCGCCTCTGGAGCTTCGCGAGGCCGCGATGGTTGGGGCGCTTCGCGGCGGGGCTTCACGGGACCGCGCTGCATGGGTGCTTCGCATCGGTACTTCGCATTAGTGCTTCGCGAGGGGTCTTCGCGGCGCATCGCAAACGTCAAACGAGTTCGCGGAGCCTCTCGCCTCATTGCTTCGCGGCGGCGCTCCGCAATCACGGAGGGGGCTTCGCGAACCAGATTTCCAGCCCAACTTCAAACGTCCATAACTCCTAATCCGTAGCTCCGTTCGGGCCCTGCGACCTACCAAATCGAAGCTTGCGAAATGGACTACGATCTTGGATCATGTATGGAAGCATTTGGAAAATTTTGTGGACGCGTTTTCCGGGGTCTACAATATAATAAAATAAAAAATAAATATAGTGTATTGTATAATACAACTAAAGAAAAGTTACTATGTAAAAGAATAAAATGACTCTAAAATTATCTCCTTACATATAAAATTATTATGAAATATTGTTATTTTATCAAAACAATAATGAAATTGAATGAAATGATGACTAGAAATATGTAACCATGTATTGTGTAAAATATCCTTTAAAAATATAACAACATCCATCAATTTTAAAAAGATATAGATTTTCAAAATTCTATATATTTATAATCCATTATTCACATATCTATCATTGTAATTCTTATATATTTATCTAATAAATTATGAAACAGACAAATCTTATCCTATATTATATTGGATCATGTTGTGTTATCAATAAGAGGTTTAGGTATCAATATGAATATAGTGACAAAAAATTCTATCATTAAAGTTGGATAACTATTAACAAATATAGAAATGATTAATACAAAATATTGAAGGAAGATTCATATAATAATTACTTATCTTACTCAGGGGCACATCGGCACTGACCAGGCCTCTCTGGCCAAAAGAGAGGAGGAGGCATTGATAGGGAAAGGTGGGGCACCGATGCTTGTTATTGAGCTGAAAAGTGCTGAGGGATCACCCACCGCGATAGCTCCTGTAGCGGCCAGAGCAATGAAGGCTGATGCCTTGGGTTCTTGTAAGTTCCCTTCTTCGATACCGGTACTCACTGTCAAAGGAATCAACTGATCAGGGTGCTCCTTGTCTGTACAGTGATCACGGCGCTGGAGGCCCGTCGGGCTGCTGATCCTGGGCCATCTATTAGCATTTCGATGACACACGCACCACTCCATCCATGACATGTCTCTAAAATGGAGTTGGCTCTGAAAATCGGTGAACGGGGAGCGGTGGACGTTGGCGGTGCTACCGTTGGGGTAGGGACGGAAGCTGATGCGGGTGCCACCAAAACCGAGGGGAGAGAGGAAGGTCATCTAGATGCTGAAGAACCAATTCCCCTGGGAGGAATCTTTGAGGAAGACCCTATTGTCGCCCTGTTGGATTTCTTTCCTATCTACCAGCCCGCTGATCCTGAAGAATTTGATGATTCAGATTTGGAAGTGGGTGAGGAGATCTAGATAACGTGACCCAAGGGATGGAAGTGAATTCGGTGTTTCCTCAATCAGCCCCAGGCGGAGTGGCTAAGACGGATGGGGTCTCTCCACACCTGGATACGCTTCTTGTGAGTTGGAGGGGTGGATGCTCAACGTCTTCATATGATGGTCCATGATTACATGGAAGAGAGGATGCAGGAGAGTAGTCGACATGCCACTATCATTCGGTGCCAAGAGGATTCAGAGAGTATCCGGGCCCTTCTGAGGGTGGAACAGGAAGTCTGATGCCTCAAGGAACAGGCGAAGGAGCAAGAGGTGTTCATTGAAACTTGCTCTAAGCATGTGGATCAGCTGAGGGCCCAACTGAAGAATGCTCAAGATCAACTCATAAAAGTAAGTCGTCAGATAACCGAGCTCCAAGATGAACAGGCATGGGCACAGGCCAGGGCCGGCGAGCTGTGCTTCATGGCTGCTGATGAAAAAAAGTTCTCAGGGGGTGGGAGGTAGTCCTGGAGGCCACTAGCAAAAAGGTATTGTCATTGGAGATATCCATCCAAGAAGCTGACCCCTAAGGGCCTTGTTTTTGCCATACCCATACACCTATCCCACCTTACTTCTTTATTCTCTTTTGAACTGTATGTATAGACAACTTTAATTACTTGACCCTTTGCCTAACATACTTGTTCATTTGGTTTTCTGTGCTCTACCATAATTCCGATACAAATAGAAATCCATCACTAAGATCACGTGGGTCGTGAGAAGAAAATGTGGTTCGTACTATCACCTCGTTTGATTGTGAGAGCGTAAACCAAGCTTCCGGCATTCGAAATTTGAACTCGGATCCCCGAGGAGATGAGGGATGCCCAATCAAAGGAAGAGAACCTCATAACAATCAATTTATAATCTTCTCGATGTGGTCTAGCACATGAGTGAGGCTGTTCCAGGGGCATTGGAATCAATATGAACATGGGGAGATGAAAAAGGTGAATCACGTTACCCAAATTTGGAACACTATGGGAGGGGTGTGACGATGGAGGATATCTGTTAACTGTGGTAGAAACGCAACATCCATATCGCATTAGCCTGAAATGGGGACAACATATAAGGGCTGACTGCTAACCATGTTCGCAACATAGGGCCTAAATCAAATATCTTCAATCAGTCTTCCAGCAAGTTGGCCCAGGACAGCAGGTGTACCATAGGTCAAGCATCCATACTGTTAGGGGGTCCCACTAGTCGTGATCAGTCTTCCAGAATGTTGGCCCAGGATAGCAGGCAGACCGTAGGTCAAGAATTCATACTGTTAGGGGGTCCCATCAACGGTGAAAGAGGATGAAGATCCGAATAAGGGGTAATGTGAAGCGTGGAATGTGGGGTGATGGTATTTTAACATGGAAACCAACACTCCCAAAATTACACCACTATGGTGGAGGCACATTAGGAAGACGTATTAATCTGATCACGGATCATCCCTACTTTTAGACAGGACCACTCTGGTGAGGGAATTGTCACTTCCCAACATCATTATGGGGAATCCCAAACTTATTCGAGGCTAATGATACAGTTACACAACACCCCGAGAAGTCAAGCCAAAGGGCTGTCAGTTAGGGGGGAAATAGACTTGTGATTCGTGGGGCTGGACCCAAGACAGAATGTCCAGGCATTCCTACGTATCCCATAAGGATGGGAATCAATCCCCACATAGTTCTGGAAAGGGTCTCAGTTTAAGGTCTTAGAACTCGGACCAAGGGGTAAGGAGAGCAGGAGACACACGATAAGGTGGTCACGAAACTCGACGTGAATGAGGACATAAGCCCTACTTACCATGTGTTCCCTGGGGAAGTGTTCCGGTCAAGGGACCGAACACGAATGTTAGGCTGGGCCCGTGGGGAAGTGTCTGGGTGCTCCTACATATCCCATAAGGATGGGAATCAATCCATACATAGTTATTAGAGGGTGGAACGACACGGTATGGTACTTGTTCATAGGATGAAAGGGGTGTATGGGTCTAGCCCCTCGCACCAAAAGAAGCGGTATTTGATGTATCTTGTTTGTACTTTCAGATGAATGGTTTTTCTTTTGTGGAGCGATCGGCCTAGGGTATAAATTCCTAGAATCAAAACAATAGTCAAGACGTATATGGGCATTGAAAATGGTATGGTAAATGACTGATACCCAACGTGATGTCCTCTAAGGAGAGGTCATCACGATGCAGTGCTATTTTTTGTCGTGCGGGTCGGATGATATCATTACAATTTACAGTCATGTGGTAGGACCAACCAGCACAATTTAAGGTCATATGGATTGGACTTGGGGGAATTCACACGATGTGATAAAGCATACCCTACGTGAATGAGGACAAAATCCCACACCATCACCGCACGCGATTCTGGGAAAGGAGCCTCAGGCCGAGGGGCCAGCGAAGGTCTAAAGATAAAGGGGCAGAATACACTAGCCTCCAGCTGAGCTAGGACTGAAATTCAATGTATGGGTGACCCCACATATCCCATTAAGATAAGGTTCAAGCTACTTGTGGATCTTAGAGAAGATGTCATCCTATAGGATTAGCGCTCAAATCGCAGGAACCCCGAGAGACGTTGTATTGCAGCTTTATCTGCCTGATGTGTAGAGGTGTACTAAGGGTTAGTGAAAAGAGTGTCGAGATTACACCTTAACATGATGGGGTGGAACATAATATTAATCATGCAACCAACATTCAGGGCCTGAAGGGGTTGGCGTGATGATTATGGATTACTACTTACCATGTTTGCAACACAACATCCTATCGTGTTAGCCTGAAATGGGGACAGACAAATGAGCATCGACCACTAACCATGTTCGCAACGTGGGATTTGTGTCAATTTTCTATCCGAAACCCTCGGGGCGTTGGCCCGTAACGGTAGGAGATCCCTTAGGTGTTGTATCCAGGCCGTTATTTTGGGGGTCCCTCCGGGTATCATGGATAATGAGGTCCCAAATGAAGGGGAACGCAAAGCTTGAAAAGTAGACGGAACTTGCCTAAGTTAAATTTGACACTCCAGGTCCTAGAACAGAGTACTCTCAACACATTAGCGGACCACTAAAAAGGGTCAAGGGGCTCAATTTGAGAGCAGCCAAAAGATGGTGGATTCCTGGGAGAAGGGGGCATGGTGCCAAAAACCCTGTACCACACCTATATATCCCCATGGTGGAGAGGGACATGCCAAGAGGCCGTGGTGACCGGGAGATCGGGGGATCTCTTAAGAGATGGGGCTGGACCTGAAATATAGGTGTTCATGTGGTCCTACATATCCCATAAGGATGGGAATCAAGCCATATGTAGTTCTAGCAGCACAGTTTAACGTCATGTAGGACGATGAGAGGTATCTCATCTGGGGATGTGCACGGTACTACGGGTAACCTGACGTGAAAGAGGACATAATCCCACACCACACAGCACAATCCCATGAGAGAGAACCTAGGCTAGAGGCCCGAAAAGGACAAGGGGCCTCAGTTGGGCCCGGTCAGGAAGGCCTGGCCAGCTTGTAGTTTAATGTCTTGCAGGGGGGACAGGAAGTGGAGGAAGACACCTCATATAAGGTCATTATACGGTGCGGTGAATAACCAATGTGAATGAGGACATAACCCCACACCACATCGTACTCCCTAGGTAAGAACTTGGGATAGGGCCTGGAAAGGCCAAGGGGCCTAAGGCTGGGTCTCGGTTAGGAAGGCCAGACTAGCTTGCAGTTTAACGTCATAAAGGACGAGCATGCAGTTTAAGGTCATGCGGGACCAGATGCAGTTTAGAGTCATGTGGGACCATACATTTTAAGGTCGTGCAGGACCGTGAGTCTCAAGAGAAGTATTTATTGAGGAACATGGCATTGGTGAGAGGAGTTATACGCTCACCATCCATGGTCACTAGGGAGTACGCTCCATTGGGATAAACCCTGTCAACAATGAAAGGCTCATCCCATTTGGGCTCCAACATGGGTGGTTTCCTGCCGGGGATCATTGGAGCTATGAGGGCCAATACTAAGTCACCTTTCAGGAAAGAGTGGAGGCGAACCATCTTGTCGAAAGCTCGAGCCATCCTGCTCTGGTGCCTCTCTAGGTTGTGCGGGGCACGAAGCCTATTCTCGTCCAGTGCTTCCAATTCTTCTAGACGAATCTTAGCTGCCCCATCCGGTGTTTTTTGGTCATAGACCTCTATGCACAATGAGGCCAATTTAATCTCAATGGGTAGGACGGCCTCCGTTCCTTACACCAGGGAATATGGGGTCACCTGGGTGGAATTACGGGTTATCGTCCGATAAGCCCAAAGGGCATTGGGGAGTTTATCCGGCCAACTTTTCTTTCTATGACCAACCATTTTATGAAAAATATTAGAGAGGGTTTTTCTGAATACCTCAACTTGTCCATTTTCCTACACGTGATAGCGGGAGGTATAGTTGAAGCGAATGTTGTACGTGGCGTACAATTTCTTTAGCTCAGCTGCTCAGAAGTTGGTACCGTTTTCGGTGAGGATGACGTGGGGTACCCCAAATCGATAGATGATATTGGAAGTCACGAAATCGATGATAGAATGGGCCTTGACTTACTTGAGAGGAATTGCCTCTACCCACTTGGAAAAGATGTCCATAGCGGTCAGGATAAACAGGTACGGGTGAGCCGTTGCTGGTGGGTATGGCCCCATGACATCTAACCCCCAGACTGCAAAGGGCCAAGAGTACTTGGTGGTATGGAGAGGTTCCAGTGGACGATGAACAAAGTTAGCATGGACTTGAAACACATGGCACCTCTTGGTCATCTCGATGCAGTCACAGATCATGGAGGGCCAGAAGTACCCTAGTCTCCAAATCTGGTGAGACAGCTTCGACCCATCCTGATGGGCGCCAAAGGAACCAGCATAAACCTCTTGCATGACCTGTGGAATCTTGACTCCATGAAGGAAATGGATGAGAACACCATCAAACATACATTTATAAAGGATCTTCTCAAGGTTGGGACCGCTCTGAAGGGTAAACTGTACTGCGTGACATTGGATTCACTGCGCTCGGCCCGGTCTGACTTGAGATTACCGTATTGGAGGTACTCGACCAAAGGTGTCCTCCAATCGGCACCTATTTCGATCACCGCATCTGAAGTACCTGGGGCTCTTGACGTAGGGGAACCAGTGGTAAGATGTTTTATCCACAGATCGTGATCATCCTCTGGGGTAATGGGAGCGATGACTCTCCGGTGCGCCACGTGGATAATCAGGTCGTTCGGTTTGGGCTCTGCAAGTGACACGGCTATACTGGCCAAAGCATCTGATCGACCATTATGTGACCGAGGGATGTGAATTTCCTCTGCCCGAGATAGGAATTGGGCCATTATATGGAGGGTTCACTGCAACAATGGCATGGGTTTTGGCTTTCTGACAACATAGTCACCATTGACCTTCTTGATGACCAGCTCAGAATCCCCTTTCAAATGCAAATGGGGCACGTCGATCTCAAGGGCCAGCTCGAGACCAGTAATGAGAGCCTGATACTCTTCCTCGCTATTGTTGTATCCCTCTAACAACATGAATGAGTACAACAGAATGACTTACTCTGGAGTGATGAAGACGATACACAGGCCCACTCTGTTGAGCCTGGGATCGTTGAGTATCCTACCAGTGGGGCTCCGGGAGGCACCATCAAATTGAATTTTCCAACATGGGAGGACATGATCGACTTAGAGGATTGACTCATTATGAAAACCTAGGTCCAGTGGCTGATCCACGGAGGTTGGGTGGGCTGCTAAAAATTCTACTAATGCCTACCCCTTGATAGCCTTCTGGGACATGAACCTGATGTCAAACTATTGGAGGATCACCGCCCACCGTGCTATTCAGCAAGTAAACATGGGGAGGTTCAAAATGTACTTCATTGGGTCCACTCAAGAGACCAAATGTACCTTGTGGTGCTACAGGTAATGTTTTAGTTTCTGCATGACAAATACGAGTGCAAGGAAGCATTTCTTGATGGGGGAGTATCTGGTCTATATATCAAGGAGCATGCGTCTGAGGTAGTAGAGGCTAGTCTATATCCTCTCATTGTTCTTCTGGGAGAGAAGGGCTCCTAGGGACCGTTCTAGGGTGGTGACATAGAGAATCAGTGGCTTCCTAGAGACAGGTGGCATCAACACCGGAGGTTGTAGCAAATATTTCTTGATTTCCTCAAAAGAGGTCTGGCACTCCTCGTCCAACTTATAAGAGGTGCCCTTATTCATGAGACGAGAAACGGGCTTACACTTGCCGACCATATTCGCAATGAATCGGCGTATGTAGGCTAAGTGGACTTAAAGACCTCGAAGCTCTTGAATATTTCTCGGGGGAGACATCTGGCTAATTGCCTTGATCTTCTTTGGGTCAACCTCGATGCCCTAGTTCCGGACAACAAAGCTGAGGAATTTCCCGGAGGTGACCCCGAAGGCGCACTTCAACGGGTTCATCTCCAGGTGGCGGGAACGGAGGAAACCGAAAACTTTCTCAAGATCCTTGAGATGGTCCTATCACTAGCGAGATTTGACCACCAGGTCATCCACATAACATTCCACTAGTGTCCCGAGGATTGGCTTAAATATGCGATGCATGGCCCACTGATAGGTGGCTCCTGCATTCTTTAGGCTGAATGGCATGACCCGGTAATAGAAAGTACCCTGGGGCACCCTGAAAATGGTAGATTCCTCATCCTCGGGGGCCATCTGGATATGATTATATCCTGAGTAACCATCCATGAAAAAGAGGGCTTGGAATCAAGCCGTAGCATCAATCAGTAATTCTTTCACTAGAAGGGTAAAATCATCCTTCGGACAGTGGCGATTGAGATCGCGGAAGTCGATACTGACTTTGATCTGCCCGTTCTTCTTCCTGACTGGCACAATGTTGGCTAACCACATGGGGTACTAAACTTCTATGATGATGTTGGATTTTATAATCTTTTCAAATTCGGCCGCAACCATGGCACCGTGAGATGGGTGCATCTTTCGGGGAGGCTTCTTGAACCCACAATTGTTTATCAGGAGACCAAGGAGGTGGACGGCTACCTGAGGATCTAGTCATGTCATCTCATCATAACTCCAAGAAAACACATCACTATGATGTTTGAGGTATTCTACATAACGCTGCTTCTCCTTGAGAGACATAGTGGTGCTGAACAACGTGGGTCTGGGATCTGCCTCACTTCTGAGGTTCACCTATACCAGTTCATCGACCGTGGCTGAGACGCCTTCCTCAAAGGCAGGGGGAGAATCCTCTATATCTTCTTCTCCACTTGTGGAGGGATCACCCGTAGGGTGAGTTGCTTCTGAGCTATCAAACTCTAGTGGGTGGCTGCTACCTGCTTGTATGGTCGTGGTTATCAAATTGAGAGATTCATGTGCCACCGAGACCATGGATATGAAGGCTATCGATCCAATCCCATCTTGTCTTCGGACCAAGGGGCCATGTTTGATAATATAAAATTAGTAGTGGTGCTTCGGGCAGAGCCGAATCATCCTAGCCTAGCGAAATAGATACGTATGACGGACTGCCGTTGCCATGAGCCGGACGTCTCGATATCATATGGGGGTGGGAGGTTCCAGGATCACTTGAGCCTGGTTTGTGTAAGAGTACGAGGTGATTTTCCACCGTCAGATGGACCTAGGAATATGAATTCCTCTTATACCCGAAACAACAAAACACTACCCCATGTCAGGGGTCGTGGCCTCCAACCGATGAATTGGGAAGATCTAGGCGTCATCCAGACCTGCCTAGGGGTCACTTGTGACTGGGGTGGGTTCAACCTCACATTCTATAATCTGCTTATCCTTGCTCTTGTAATAGTTAGCGTCCAGATATCGAGCTTCACAAGAGGTAAAAGGAGACTCATCTCCTTGGAGCACACCTACTCGACCATTGAGGGAGTATTTGAGGCATTGGTGATACTATGAAGGGACTACTGCATACAGGTGGAGCCATGGCCTGCCCATCAATGCGTTGTATACGGTGTCTTGGGAGACAACCATAAATTTGGTACTGGAAACAAGGCCACTGAACTGGGTCTTCAGGTGGATTTTGCCAACAGGGGTCTATTCGGTCCTGTCGTATCCCTGGATTCTGAGGTCGGAGGGATTTAATTCATCCTCAGACAAACACAACTTTTGTAGTGTCCGAGTCAGGATTAGGTTAATCACAGATCCTATGTTGAGAAGACAGCAGTGGACTTCCACGCCATAGAAGTGTCTAGTGATATACAACGGGTGAATGTGCCCCGGTATGGGAGGGTTTTCATCTTCACTAGAGAATGATATGACATCCTGGCACTCTGCACTCTCAACTACTTCAGCGTGGAAGGCTTCTGTAGTTTCTACCTCTATCTCAAACTAGAGGGTGCTTATTAAAGCCTCTGTGAGTTCTTCGCGCATATCCGGTGAGAGGCGAAGGGCTTCAAGGATGGAAAGTCTTGCTGGGATGCTGGAAAGGTACTTCAGAACATCATATTTCCCTGCCAGGTGCGAACTTCGACTTACAGGAGGCCTCTCTACGTCTGGAGTCTTGGCAGACCCTATCGGCTGGACCAGTGGATGACTAGTACAAGGGACATCCCGCTGCTCACTAGTCGGAGCTCAGAGGGTAGCTACTGGGTAAGGATCGGGAAACTGAGATCGCCCTGTGGTTTGGCGAAGCTAATCACGAGATGGCTGAAGTGGCTCTGCCTGATCCAGTAACCCAAACGGTGGCGGAGGAAGGCCTATCGCGTGCTGAGTTCTACGCTGGACTTGCTGTATGGTCTCAGCGGTGTGCACGGCCTTGATGGAGGTGCCAAATGACGTGCCCCGATGACCCATATGGCTGCGGTTCCACCGACGTTGGCGTCAACTAGGGACATTGGGGAGGTGCGTCTAGCTCCCCCCTCTTTGGGATTCATATAGGGATTTACCAGCTCGACGGTGTTAACTGAAGCGTACCCCTAACTGTCACTTGACGAATCATCCACCACGGGGCGGATTCTAGGAGGGATGCCCATCCCCAGGGGAATGAAGTTGACGATAGTGCGAGACGAAAACAACATTAGCGGGGCATGCTGCTTCTTCTTGTGCCGCCGATGCTTGCTCATATGGGAAGAGGCCGGCTGAGATGATGACGCAGAAGTGGATTCCATAGCTTCTGAATGATCTGGATGATTCAGGCACGCACGGATAATGCCATGGGCGCAGGCGACCGTCCTGCGATCCATCCAGTCGCTATATTTCAGGGGCTCGCGGTCAGGGACCTGCTGCCACGCGCCTCTGTCGTCGCTACTCCTATCCGATCTCACAAAGACACCTACAACTTGTGTCGGGGTTGGGCCCAACCTAACTATGTTTTTGTTAATCTGGTCTTGGAGCCAGTCCTTGAACATGTAGCATTGCTTGATGGTGTGCCCCAGGATCCGGTGATAGGGGAAGTAGTTGGGGTGATCAGTGAGATGTGCATCTTCTGGCTTCCAGCACTCAGGAAGTCACACAATTCTCTGCTCCAAGGTCCTACAAAAGTAACCGGGGACCTGAGCATCATCTAACGAGTAGGTCTGATTCCTTCTATCTAAAAAAGGGTCTCTCGGAGCCTGACCCTGATGGGGGGCCATATGAGCCTGCCGAGGGGGCGGAACTTGATTATCTCGCCTAAGCGGTGGTTGCGGGTTATGCGGAGGCACCTGCCGATTCTGAGGCGGGCGTTGTTGGGTTGGAAGCTATGCCCTCGGTGGAGGGCCTCTACGAGGCTGCGGACCGGGCTCCACTAGTAGACAATCTAGCTGCCTAGGGGCCTCTAACTAGGCCACGATGGTGGGCTCAGCTCTGGCATCTCTCCATGCTAGAATTGCAGGGGGTAGCAGGTGCGCCTGGCCAACCTGTTGCAGAGATTCCTCGAGGCGCTGGGCCTTATCCAAGAAGTCTCTAAACCCTCCGGGATAATTTTGGGTGATCAGGGAGGGAATAGGTTTCATCTTGACATTCCCCACGCACATTGTCAGTAATTTCTCCTGAGTCAACGACATGTCAAGGGATTATGTGAGCCCCTTCCACCGGGCGATATAGTTCTCAACTCGCTCGTCAGGCCTTTGGTTTCACCTAAAGAGGTCTGCGATGTTTGTATTCCTGGTAGTAGAGCTGAACTTGTAAAGGAACTGCCTGCAAAGGTCCTCCCAGCTAGTTATAGATCCAATGGGGAGCTGGCTGTACCAAATGAATGTCGACCCTTCTAGTGTGTGAACAAAGAAACGGAGCTTGGTGGCCTCCTTCTATGCTGGAGTCCCCAACATAGGTCCACACCTCGAGTTGAAGTGGGCCAGGTGATGTGGTGGGTCCCCCATCCCATTAAAGGCGGAGAAAGTGGGATTTTCGAATCCTGGGGGTGCCAGCATGTCATCCACCCATGTTGGGTAGGGCTTGCAATCAGGTGGGAAATCCAGTTGTCGCATTTCCAAAGATTCCAGGTAGGCAATGAGTGCCACCATTGGATCTTATGGGTGTGGGTCCCTGTAATGACAGGGATCCCTACCCACGAGCACATTTTCAAGATCTACAATGAGGTAGCCGAGCTCAGCGGCTGGTGGAGCAACCCTTAGGGCAACTGGAGGAGCTCGGAAGGGGTTCCCTGGATGGTCCCGTCGTTCAGGAGGGTTCGACGAGACATACTGCGCTCTCTTGCCATGGGCTCCAGTTTCAGCCCTGTCCGTGAGTACAGCAGGATCAGGGTTTCCTGGGAGAATCTCACCGAGGGGTAGTTGCTCCTGCCCCTACTGCCCCGGCCTAGGATTGTTGTAGTTAGGACGCCGCTCTGTGATGCGTTCAGCCAGAAGTTCATCAACTAACTTCTTCTGCACAGCAAGATGCTGACACAACGCGACCTTCTCAGGGTCCTCTTCCGGCTTTGGCACTGAGGCTGACGGGTCGAAGTGCTTGGCATCTCCAACATTCTCTTTTCCTTTACTGAGATTATGGATCAGTAAAAATGCTTCGATGGGTGGAGGGAGACCTATAAGGTTCCTTTTCTAGCGAGTAATCCTCCCTAATGGGTCCAGTGGCAGCACGTCCTCGGGGGGGCATCCCAATTGAGAAGCCCCATCGCATTTGACTCTCCTGTTAGGTCGGTCATGTTGACCGCCACTCTTCCTAGGGAAATTCCCTCACCACTGCTAGTGGAATCAGGCTTTCGGTGAATTGCACTGAAGAGGATGGCAGAATACTGCCCCCAACCACAAACTTGCACGTGGGGGGTAGACTCCTCGACAACTATGTGGAGTACTTAAAAACTCTGAACGCACTGTTGTTGGAGGGCCCTATGGCGGTCATGTGACCTAGGGTGTTGGACTGTAGGGAGTGTGTCCAGGTCCACCAGGCGGCATTGTTCACCTATGCCTTTGAGGTGCTCTTGGCTCCTGGGATAAGTCACTCACTGGTGGCGAATACAGAGGTGAGTCGCCCATAGGGTTTGGCAGAAGCTTTCAAACTCCTCCGTAGTGATCGATTCTGGTGCACCAAAATTTGATCCTATGACCGGGTAAAACTTTTTAGAGAGGTGGCCCGCTGTGAGGATGATCCAGAAGTTCCTCGGCTCAGATCTGGGGTCTGGACTTCGATTTCCCCACTCGTCAACTGAGGGTGGCTGAGTAACTAGCGGTGGCACTGAGGCAGACCACTGGGACAAAATGCTGGCCGGTGGAGAATATGACGAATGGGCTGATTGGCCACCGAATCTCAGGTTGTCCCCTGAGGATTGAGGTGACATGGCCGCCATGTTGTGGTAAGATGGACCATTTACCAGAACCCCTGATGCGGAAGTAGTGTCTTCCGGGGGTGGGCTACATTCGGACTCTTCCATCATTGACCCCCAAAATAGCTCTGAGGTATAGGGTGCTTCCGGGGGCGATGGTGGAGACTGCACCATCATCCCCTGGAAGCATTCCAGGGTCTCATCCTCCTGGATATACCTTCGGAGGGAAGCAGGGATCCGGCGGGATTCACATTACAGAAGAACAAGGATGATGTGACTTGTTCTTGCCCTAGCCCATGACTCAAAGGACTGATGGGAGGGCTCCTGTGCAGGATTTTACTTCGCCTCATAGTCTGAGAAGCGGACTGGCCTGATTCCTACCCATCCTTCCCCCAGATTCCTCTTACGGCAACGGTGGCCTGCTCTTCTGCCTTTGGACGGTTCTTCAGGGCAGGTTTAATTTTTGACATGGGGTCCCCCGCCTGTACCAGCGCCAGGGTGGAGATATTCTCCACCTGGGGATGTCGGGGTGCAAGGGGCACCGTGACAAATGTCAGAACGGACACGGGGAGGACCTCCATGCTGGCGAGTGACCGTACGTGCAATGCTTCCATGCTCGCTATTTGCGGCAGGGGGAGTGACCCCGTACCTAGCGTAGTGGGTGCAGGAGAGACCCCGCATAGAGTGTTTCCATCATAGGGAAGACCCCCGCCTGGGTTGAAGGTGGCATGGGGAAAACCTCCAAGACAAGATTGGAAGCAGGGAGGGCCCGCACCTTCCGCAGTGGTGGTGCTGAGTGAGCCTTCACGCAGGGTGGAACTATTGCGGGTTGGTCCGCAGCAGCCATCACCTGTGTCGGTGACCAGGAGAGTCGACCAAACCTACCTGTGGGGTGTTTGGGGCCTTGATCCAAGTCGGGCGTACTACTTTCCCTGCTCAACGTATGCAGGGATTGGAAGGGGTGAGTAAGTGGTGGATCAGGCCATAGTAGTTGCTGATGTTGACCCCCCACGACGAGCATCTTCTTTTGCTCATGCTTGATACTGGAATCAGGTCAGGTGGACTAGAGCCAGTGGTGCAGGCACGTGAACTACCTTCTCCTTGGCTCAGGGAACTGGGCAGAGGCACTGACACGGCCTGGTGGGGGCCCTTACCGGGAGCCCTTGAAGTGGGACTCCGATAGGGCCGACCCGAATACCTCCTACTTCATCAACGTAGGGGAGGGACTTGTCGAGGTGCTCTGGGGACAAGCTACCGAAGCGATTGAACGATGGGGTGGGGATTAGCGGCTCCTTGCACGGCCCTCGTGGGAAGTGTGGATGGTGAGGCACAACCACCTCAAGATCTAGGCGGGCCACATCCCTGGTGGGGATGACCCCCTCCTCCTCATACCTACGTACAAGGTCATTGATTACACTTCAATGGATAATCTCTGATGGGGAGAGGGAGCTTAGGTGCGTAGCAGTCGTGGATGTCATGGCCATCATGGAAGAAGCAAAACCACACGGGGAAGCTGCGCTGATATTTCCCCTGCCCTTGCGTCGGTGGGAAGGTGGTTGAGCTTTGGAGGCAATGACTTGATTCCTGAAAGAGGGAGAAGAACTCATTAATACTACTAGAAAAATGAATTGACAACTGGTGCCCCAACACCATTCTGTTTTCCATGGTTGGAAAGATGGATCCACGCTAACAACATCGCAAAACGGAATTCTCAACGTCCAGACTGTCCCAACTTCTGACGAGTTCCACGTTTGGCCTGATTGGTAGGACCTGGTACCGGATGATGAGGTTAGGCAACATGCTTATCCCCTGATGTCCCGAGAGTTACTAGTCCCCAAGCTAAGGATAGGAGATTCACGTAGAGTTCACCATTTTTCTATCTACGACGCTTTTGCTGGCGACACATGTGCATCCGTCACACAGAGGACACGCTGCTGTGGCCCCACATTCCCGCTATCCAAAGGCGGGCGGCATCTGTTCCATACTCAGGGGTGTATGCTCCTTGATCGAAACTGAGATCATGGGATGTCGGTTCTTCCTTCCGTGGATTCCTCCTCATAGCTCTTCACCTAGTTCGGGTCTCCCTCGTAGATTAATTCGTGGTTCACGAATCTCTTCCTAGTGCCATATCTTCATGGACATTGGTTAATTACACTGCTTCTGTCAGGACCTTCCAAGGGGTCCGGTTAGGGTAGAAACCTTCAGTTAAGAGAGTAGTCATGTTGGGGAATCACTAGCATGTCTTGACGTTGGGGAACTAGCATGTTTGACTTTTGTCCCTTATTATAGGGATTCTCGAGGGCACAAAAGTCTGAGGAATTACACATTGAACATGGGGAATTGTATGCCATAGGCATGTATCTAAGGTTTTCCTCAGCTTCCCATGTTTAACATAGGGTATTCTGCAAGTTTAACGTCTACTAGAGATGGATCAGACTGATCAGAACACTATCTAGAGTGGATCAGATTGAAGAAACCCTGGGGGGAACACCGATGTTGGGGCTGGCACGTGGGTGGCTTCCCGGATACCGTGGAGGGGAATGAAATGGCATGATCCCACTGAGATTTGGTGGACCGGGTAAGAATCAGGATGGATGATGGATTTGGGCTTGGGCTTCATGGAGGCTTCCTACGTATCCCTGTGGCAGGGAATCAAAGTCTGTGTAGTTTGATGATATGGTGGGACACCTGAAAAGGTGACCTGTGAGAATGAACGCATGGATGGGATCCAGAGGGAGTAAAACCTTCAGGTTAGGGCATGAGATTCTTAAGGCGCGTGGGCTCGAGGGAGAGGTCAGGGTGAGACATGGGTGTTGGGCATGAACCTCGTGGAGTATTCCTATGTATCCCCGTGTCAGGGAATCCAAGTCCACGTAGTTCGATGAAATACTGTTTAATGTCATGCGGGACAGGTCATTTGGGGATTACACTCTGATATGGCCCGAGGATATGGGGTCGGCGAACCGACGTGTAGAGGGACCTGGGGTCTAGATGGATGGGGTTTACGCTCTGAGACGGCCCAAGGTGGTGGGGCTTGAACCTCGTGGAGGCTTCCTACATACCATGCCTTAACATGGATCAAAGTCCCTGTAGTTAGGGATGGATGGGGATTACGCTCTGAGACGGCCCATGGTGGTGGGGATTGAACCTTGTGGAGGCTTCCTACGTTCCATTCCTTAGCATGGATCAAATTCCCCGTAGTTCGGGATGGATGAGGATTATGCTCTGAGATGGCCCATGGTTGTGGGGATTGAACCTCGTAGAGGCTTCCTATGTACCATGCCTTAGAACGGATCAAAGTCCCCATAGTTCAGGATGGAAGGGGGTTATGCTCTAAGAAGACCCATGGTGGTGGGGCTTGAACCTCGTGGAGGATTCCTACGTACCATTCCTTAGCACAGATCAAAGTCCTTGTAGTTCGGGATGGATGGGGATTACGCTCTGAGATGGCCCATGGTGGTGGGGATTGAACCTCGTGGAGGCTTCCTATGTATCATGCCTTAGCATGGATCAAAGTCCCAGTAGTTCGTGATGGATGGGGCTTATGATCTGAGACAACCCATGGTGGTGGGGTTTGAACCTTGTGGACGCTTCCTATGTACCATGACTTAGCACGGATCAAAGTCCTCGTAGTTTGGGATGGATTTTTTTTAGGGTCGGTGCTCACTATAAGCTCACGGGAGTCATACTCAGTGTGAGAAACAAGAGGTTGTAGGGAACTGACAATCGCATTGCGAAGGGTGCATCCGTGGGAAGCGAGGAGGGGCTTATGCGTTGAGCGGCCCATGGTGTCGGGACTTACTACAGGATGGAGGACTGAGGGTGACAAAGCGCAGAGGAATAGGGATCTGGGACCGAAGAAAGGAGGAGTCCCACTTCCCATCATGCTCCCCGTTGGCCCTGGCGCCGGGGAAGTACAGAGGTGCATGGGTGCTACCTTCTGCAAGAGGGGCTAGGGGCTCACACCAAGGCGGGTTCCCTTCCTCGCAGACAAACGCCACTCCTAGAAGGAGGATATCATCACATGTGGGGGTGATCCCATCCACGTGGAGACGAGTGGCCATGGAGAATATCTGAGGCGGGGGAACCCTGCGTGCGAGGCACGAGGTCAGATCACAGTTTAACGTCATGTGTTGAGGACGAGGTGCTTGGCAGTTTAACATCCTACAGCTCGGATGAGGTGGGTTGGCTCCGCACCCCTAGAAAATACATAACCGATGCCCTATGCCCCTTGTGGAAGGGAAGGCATCGACAAGGCCGTTCTAAGGGGGTGTCACGGGGCGAACCACCGAGGGATACACATTATCGTGGCTATGCGAAGAAGCAATAGCCATTAGAGTACATATGCGATGAATCATGAGGCGAAGCAACACAATGAGAAGGATTGTCCAAGGGACTTTGAAATTTCTTTTTACAAGACAAGAAGGCCGTACGAGAAAACCATACATTTTATAAACACCCGGGGTGCACATGACACTTGCGAACGACACCAGGAAGGAGGGCATCAGACTCGCACACAGGGAATGCCCGGGGAGCACCGAGGTGAAAAGCGCCGATGGATTGCGCGTAGCCTTTGGGGTTGCGCGAAATAAGGGATGTAGAGACTTTGCACGACTTGAATGGATTGTGTTCAAGGTGGAAGTATTATGCGTGGGTGATGAGGGCCGAGCGTAAGGACAGGGGATGCGCAAAGATTTCATACAACTGACAGGCCTGCATGCAATATAAGGAATTGTGTGCAGGCGGGCAGACCCCGAGGGGTTGGAATTTAGTCTAAGACAGGGGGATCTCGCATGAAAGCGGATCCTAGGGAAACTTGGTGCGAAAGAAAATCCTACCTGAATTCCATATTGAACGTGAGCAGAATGGCAATTACGTGCACGCGAGGCGGTTCGAATTCTTCAGCCTCGAAAAAGAAGGGGGTCTCCTTCTATTTATAGGCCTCTGGTGGCACGAAATGCAAGGTTTACACGAAATAATTGCGTGATCGATGCGGTGGCATGACATATCAACCGCGCAGGGCCCGTGCACGAAATAATTTTGTGTCGACGCTGGGAACATTCACGAATCCTGGGTCCTTCCGCGCAGGACATAATTTTTTTCGCGCATATCTCCTTTTTTGCGCAAGACCACTCCGGGCCCTCTGGACCGGGCCTCCGGGTCCAAATATGACTTTTCTTTTTCGTTACAGAACTTTCCCCAGTACTTACACATTTTTTGGTGTCTACAAATAAGTTAATAGAAGTGAAAGACAAAAAATGCACCTTTATTCCTTTTAATTTCATTATAGATTTTGGGGTAGGGAAACACTACATTGGTTCTTTTATAAATATTATATTGATATAAAAATATATTTTTTTATTATAATATATTATATTTAATTTGTATATATGATATAATTAAATTAAATTCTTAAGAAAAGCCAAAACATGGATTATTTAGTTAATAATAAAATAAAATAATTGATACTACAAATATTTAAAGAGAGGTAAATAGAATGAACGTTTTTGTTCCATTATTTTTAGATGAATTTATCATGATAAATAGTTATTCACTTAATATATATGAATTTCATTATTTTATTGATTTTTTTGAAATATAAATTAAATAAATAATGTCAAACTTAATACTAATGTTATTTTATAATAAATTATATTTTATTAAATTGTATAAATTTACTAAAAATAATATTATCACCCAAGTGATTTGTAAATGTTAACAAATATAAAATATGGTACATTATTAGACTAATTTATCTTTATAATGAACATATTAACCCCTAAATAATAAAATAGTATTGTCATGGTTTGGGTTAAAGAAGTGTTTTTACATGTTAAATGCGCTTCTATTAAAATTAATTTCCAACACACATGGGATTATTATTTTATAATATTTATTTAAAACATAGAATGTGTGGGTATAAATTTTCTAATATGTGTAACTTTAATTTAGTATTAATGGATAAATTACATTTTTTATGAAACTAATTACCTTAATAAAAAACAAAAATGAAAAATATGAGGAAACATAAGAGTTAAAGAATAATATATTTCAAAAATGTATTTATTTTGGGAAATAGAGGTTTTTATCAACAAAATAATCACAAAAATACATTATTATTCTATTTTGGAGGAATATGAGTTAAGGGAGGCCTCCTAATAGTAAATAATTATTGGTATCTATAAGAACGTCACTCCTCCTCAACTATAAAAAAACACTCACTCTCCCCACTTCATTCACACCTATAAAGACTTTTTGGTCATAGAAAAACCTCCCAAAACATATAAAAACTTCCCTCCCATCATCTTATAATCATTATTTTTTAAGAAAGAAAACATTTACTTAAATGATAAGAAGGATTCGTGAAGAAGAGGTAATGTTGTTTTAAAAGTGTTTTTATTTTATTTCCTTCTCCCCATCCTTTAATTATTATTATACCAAGATTATATAATAACCTATGTATAATAAATATAATATGATGCTATTATGTTATGTATATGACCAACACCCACACACACATTCATCAAATGGGTTTCAAAATAATTATTCATGTGTATGGCGGACTACCGACTCATGAATCTATATCGTTATTTTTTCATTACCATCTCTCATGGTTGGGAATAATGATGGAAAGAATATTTATATATATGATATTTATGATATTTATAAAATAATTATACATTTTTAGTCATTATATAATATACAACCTTTTAAATTTCATATATTAAGGGATAGGATAACATCTCTCGCGTGTACGGCGGACTACCGCGCCAAAAAGCGATGTAAAGCATTTTTGACCAACATATTACAAGGAAGGAAATAAGGGTAACTATAAAAAATATTTATAATATAAATTAAAAAATAATTATATTCATGACATAATTATATTTAATTAAATATAAAAAATCATTTTTCTTTATTACCTTTTCACACACTGAAAAAGTGATAACGTCGTTTGTGGACGTGTGGACTACCACCTCCTTGAAGTGATGTGATTGCATTTACATAAAAATAATTTTATATAAAATTATATATAATTAACTATAATTTAATATATTATATATTTATAATTATATAAATATATTACATTACATACCTTATTTCTATAATGATTATATAAAAATGGAAACATTACTCACACTTATGTACAACCTACCGTCTCCATGATCGCAACGTTAGTTCATTTTTCAAAACAATAATTCATTTTTGGATTTATAATTATAATTTATTTATAAATATTATAATTATTTCATTATTATTATTATTATTATTTCTAAATACTTCCTTTTTTTACCATAGTCAACCTACAAAAATCATTTTTGACACATAAGCTGAATATGGTCAAAACATATGACTTAACATTATTTGATTAAGTAATTTTATATAACTTGTTTACAAGTGAAATTAAATTAATAATAAACTTGTAAAAGGTTATGTATAATTTTAATAATTAAAATAGTTTTATCATTAATGATGATAATGAACAAGCATAATGTATCAGACTCAAGGTAAGGTATTTTATCGTCTCACTTTTACTTATGTGAGATATTTTTCATATTCACCACTTATGATTATTTTGTAATGTATATACCTCCTAGTAATGTATTTTTTATTATTATCCTTAAATTTATGGGAATTTACACATCCTTTTTAGGATCTCTTTTTCATATGGTTTATGGTTTCAATCTTATAAAAGCGTTATTGGATTTTTTTTCATATTTTGTTCTTTAATACTTATGTCATGTTATGCTACTATATTATTTTATGGGATGTACATAAATTCCATTTAAAATGTAATATTATGAATTTACTTAATCCCGTGTTATTTTAAGTTTCATTTAATGTTATTCCTTCATGGGGATTATTATTAAATGTTATCAATGTGGTAAGAGTCATTTGTTACAACCTCATCATTTATCAGGATTGTGTATGGTTAATTATCTAATGTTTAAATATTATAATTATCATGAATTCACTTATCCTCTAGTTATTCATAATAATTAAATTTTAAATTACAAATTTTCCACTCTTTGGTACAGAGAATAATTGATAATTTTTAATGAAATATTACTTTGTTTCTCTCTTCATTCAAAAATATGTTTTCTTCCAAAACTATGTTTTATAATAATTCTCTACAAAAATTTTAGAAATTTAAAATGATTTTGAAGTATTTTTATCCAATTTTTACTTTAAAAAAATGGTGTATTCAGAGGAATATTCTTGTCACTTTCCAATAAAGACACTTTTTAACCATTCAAAAGTGAAAAATGAATGTTCTTTTAACATGTACATACCAAAATCATGACTATAATTTCATTGAAGCTTACAATTAATGTATAAAATTTTATTTTTAAATAATTTGTTTAATTAATATTATGAAAATTAATGGTTTTAAAAGTGGGTTTTTTAAGAAAAAGATTTTGAAAATGTTTTATGGTTTAAAAAGAGATTGTAAAAATTTAAATAATATTTTCCTCAAGAATATTTTTAATAATATTTTAATGGTATTTTAATTTATCAATGTACACAACCCTTATTGTGACTTATCCTCCACTAAGGATATTTCATATTGATACAACCATATTTCATTCTATGAATTGATTATGTTAGAGATTGTTATGGAACCCATTTCTTTTCAACAAATTAATCATGTTATAAAAAGAATAAAGGTTTTTTCAATATGCTATGATCAAATTAATTATATATGTTATTTATTAATTATTTGGTTCTTGGAAATTATAAATGATGGATGCACCCAGATAGCCTCAGGCAAGCCCGTTATAGCTTATATAATGGGTTCACCCAGATAACGCTCCAATATATTAGGTAATGATTTTATTATCTAAATAATTATATTGTAAGTTGTTTGTATGGTTATTCCAACAGTAAGGGTTCTATAAAGTTTCTATGAGATGGTGTTCCAAGATACCAATATGTTTAATCTATACATTTTATGATTTTATAATGTTTCTTATGATAAATATTAATATCACATGGGTAATGATTATTGATTATAATGACTTTTAACTTTTCCAAACTATTTTAAATTTGAGTATATAGGTATTGATGGGTTTGAGTTCTTTTATGATTCACTCAAGCACTTTGACTATGTATTTGTACAATTATGCACAACTTATAAAAATTGATGACATTCAATTATCAATTCTTTTGTTTACACTTACTAATCGTTTGATCTCACACTTCTTATGTTTCATTTTCCAAGGTTTAAAGAATGATTTTGAATGATGTATTTCTATTAGGGATTTCATATGGATTATGATGATGTATAAATGTGAAAAAGAAAAATCTATGTTAAGTGGGATAAATACTCATTTTAATCATCTCAATTGTTTATATTGTATTTTTTCTAATTCAATAAAACAATAAACCTAAAATATCCTCGATGTTTTATGCGATAAAATTTTTATTTTTAATGTTGTAAGGTTTAGATGAAAATATAAAGTAAAAATTATCAACATCAATTCCAGAAATATAAATTTCATGATTTTAGTACAGGATCCAAGAGTGTCAGACTTGGTAATTATATTTGGTAACAAATTTTTGTTTAGATAACTTTGGAGATTAGGATTTTATGATGTGAGGTTACCTTAAGAGATATAGATACCATATTAGGTATATAAGATTAAGGTTTATCATATTTTTAAATTCTTAGGCACCCCTATGATGTTTTATGTGATGATATATTAAATTGGATCATGACACGTTAAGAGATGACATATTGGGTTAAAGAGTATGTAATTATTTAGTTTAATTTTAATTATTCCTTTATATTTGGTGGGAATATATTTTGAGGTAATAATAACATTTAGGGTTTATACGATTTTTGATATTGATGTAATTATGGGAACATGATTTTTTTCAAATAGATAACAATGTTATTGAGAAGTGATTTGGTGACTAAGTGATTAATGTTACTTCAAAAGAAGATTTCCAAATTTTGAGGATTAAAATCTGAAAGGTATGAGATAACCTTTGGGGTAAAAAAAACTCAATAATTTTGAAGTCATTGGGATTATTTTGGAAATAGGGTTACAGAATGATTTGGTTTCAACTATGGGTATTACTATTAAATTTTGAGGATTAATTTTTCATATTAATGTTTATTCATTTAGTGAATTATCATAGCATGTGCAAACCGTTTTGGTTTTTGTTAATCTCCAAAGATATTAGGAATATATTTTTGTCCCTTTTATTTTTATTTGGTATTTAAATTTTGATTTTAGTATTTCAAGAATAAAAAATTCATCTTGAATACACATCATTTAGAAAAAAGAGATGAGATATGGTGGAAATTGATAAAAGGATGAAATTATACTCATCAAGTAAGTATATATTCATTATTCTCTTAGTATTAATGTTAATATATTTCTTCAATTTTATGAAAAATATATTGCAATAAAAATACGATCCTAGTACATTAAATTCCAATGAGTCAAAGGTATTTTATATCATTAATGATTTATGGTTTTCAAGCCCTTAAATTTCCATTTATCATTCACTTTTCTGGATCAATGACCTCAATCGCTATTTATAATTATTTAGACTTTTCTCCATTCACACATATGTTCCTGTAATTGGAAACCTAGTTATGTTTTATTACATATGATAATTTTACTTCCATTTCCTTATTTTTATAAGGATGTTTTATTAACCCATTTTAGGATCTATGTTTACAATAAAAGTATTTTCAAATTCCCATTATTTGATTACCAAGATAATGTTCAAATCTTGAGGATGCAATTTATTACGGGGGGCATGTGTAACACCCCTCTATATTAAAATAATAAAATTATATTTAATAGTGTAAAGGGTATAAAGAACTGTTTTTATCTTATGATATACATAACAAATATTTTCTTCAATAGCTTATGTTAAATGCAAGATCGAATTTTACTGAACAAAAATATACAATTAATATTATCTATCACGATAGTTATCACCTAGAAATTCTAATGTTGGGTATAAATTTGATTAACTAAATTACGAAAATATGTCATAAAAATGATTATATAATGAATTATTTGGTGATCAATTAATTAAAAATTAAAATAAAACCCTTTTGAAAATAAAATGAAATATTGTTCAAAAAAACTATTTAAATGTACATAAGTGTGTTTTATACTAATAAAAAACAAATCAAAATTTTTGGATTATGTTACTAAAATTAAAACATAATAAATTGAGTCTATTTTTTAATATATTATAATGTGTTTTCTAGACAATAGATAAAAATACATCCAATTTTATGATTAAAACACACGTTTTTAATAAAAATAAGTTTTATCACCTTCTTATAGCTCTCATATTAGAAAAAATAAATTTTTATATTTTTATATTTATTTTTTTAAAATTAAAATAATATTTGAAAAAATACTACCAAAATTATATTAGGTTTTATTCATGGTATTATTTTTTAGAGTTTCATTTTTTGATGAATAGTGAAAAATACTAAATTTTAATTGAAAACTATCTTTTCGAAAAAATTGATTACAAATTTATATTACATTCTGAATTGGTTTTGAAGCCAAAATAGTTTAATTATAAATTAATTAATCCAATATATGTAAATAGAATTTTTCTCATTTTGAATTTTTTTATAAAAACATTGTGATCTTTTGAACTTTATCATTTTAAAAACCCTCTTTCTCATCACATCTACATGATTAATTTTAAATTAATTTATACTTATTATGTGAATTTAATTTGGAAAAATGGAATCCATATTTTTTATTAGAATAATTTATATTATCTAATAAGGTCAACATAATTTTTTAGCAATGTGATTAGTAGAAATAATTAAAATTAATTACAATGATTAAGGTACAAATGAGATTACTTTGTTAAAATGATCTAATACCTTTCCAAAAACCATAGGATGGACATATTTTAACCCATATGACATTATTCTCTAACTTTATTAGTATTTTGTGGGCACTTTTCAATAAAAGGTACCCATATAATAACATAATAAAAGTAGAAGACAAAAAATGCACCTTTCTTCATCTTAATTTCTATAATGATTTGGGGATATGAAAAAACTACATAGGTTTGGTCATATATATTATTTTGAAATATAAATTAATTTCCTTATATAAAAAATTTATCTATAAATTTTAGAGATGATATAATTAAATTATATTCTTCATAAATTCTGACACATGGATTATTTAGTTAATAATAAAATAAAATAAATGATACTAAAATTATTAAAAGTGAGGTAAATAGAATGAATTTATGTGTTACATTATTTTTTAGATAAATATATCATGATAAATACATATGAGAATTATATATTTTAATTCCATTATAGTAATAGTTTTTTTAAATTTAAATTAAACAGATAATGTCAATATGGACATTGATGTTATTTTATAATATTTGGTATTTTATTAAATTATTTAAAATTATTAAAAATAGTATATTCTTCCAATTTTTTTAAAATTTTATAAATATAAAATAATCTCTATTCATGGACCATTTTATCTTTCATAATGAAAAAATTGAGCCCTAAATAGTAAAAACATTGTTCGATCGGTTAAGGTTAATGTAGTGTTTTTGCATATTTTGCACGCTTCTGTTAAAATTAATTTACAACATATAAGGTTTTTTTATATTTTGGATTTTATAAATAAAATAAGTGTGTCTAAATTTTCTAATAATTCTTGTTTTAATTTATTCTTAATTGATAAAATACATAGTATAGAAAACTAGTTACCATAATCAAAATTCAAAACGAAAGAAATAAAGAAACTTTGGAGTTATAGAATAAAATGTTCCAAAAAAATGTATTTATTATATGTGGTGTAGGTTTCTATTGACCAAAACATCCATCCCATAAAAGTGTATTCAATATTTTGGGATTATTAGGTAATAGATACCTTCTAATTAAAATACTTTCAAGTATTTACAAGAATACTACTCTTCCGAAACTATAAAAATCCACTCTCTCTTCCCACTTCTTAACAACTATTGAGCATTTTTTATTGTCCATACCATAAAAAATCACTTAAAAAATTATCTCCCCTAATAATTTTATCCTTATATGGTTCATAATGAAAAAATTTCAAGGTGTTCGTGAAAAACTAAGGAGGATACTCGAGGAAGAGTTAATGTTATTCTAAAAGTTTTTTTATTTTATTTTCTTAACCACATTATTCAATTATTATTATAAGATGTTTATATAACAACCTAAGTATAATAAATATACTATTAAATTTTATATGATAATGTTATGACATAAAACAACACACACTTCCATCAAATGGGTCACAAAATCATCATTCGTGTGTACAACAGACTATAAATTCATGAAATGATATCATTCAATATTTCCAATTCAACCTGTCATGGTTGGGAATAATGATTGAAATAAACTTTATATATGATATTTATGACATTAATAAAATAATTTCACATCTGGATTCATTATATAATGTGAAACCTTTTTACATTTTACAAGATAAGGGATACGATAATGTCACTCATGCTTATGGTGGACTACCACCTCGCAAAGAGATGTGAAACTTTTTTCACTAACATGTCACGTGGAAGTTAATGAGGGTAAATATAAAGAATAAATATTATATAAATGAAATTATAATGGTATCAATGACATATGCATATTTATTTAAATATAAATATCATTTTCTTTATTACCTTTTCACACACTGAAAAAGTGATAACATTATTCATGGATATGTGGACTACCGCCTCCTCAAAGTGATGTGATTCATTTTACATCAAAATAATGAAATATATAAGTATATATAATTAAATATCATTGTATTTATGATATAATTATCATTATGTAAATATAAAATATTACTTACCTTCTTTCTATAATGATCATTGAAAGATGGAAACATTACTCATGCGTACATACGACCTAC